>JAQFVV010000153.1:0-666211 GCA_028023455.1 Epiperipatus broadwayi
ATTCTATTATGGAAGAAAATTGTGCAGAGAAAAGTATATTGTATGAAATATAATAATAATATATAAAAAAAGTGCAGATTTTTATTTAATGAACAATATTTATTATTTGTATTGTAACTACCCTGATAATCAAAGAAAATGTACATGCAGATTTTTTAAGGCCAAAAAAATGCAAACAACTATAATTAGGGTAGAAATGTAGGATATTTCTTCTCCTAATTAAATATGGCCAAATGAAATGCTAATTGCTAATATGAACTTAGTAAATGGGAAAAAAACCTTGTTTAAATTTTGTAAAAATATTGTTTTATTTTGGTTGATGAAATTATGTTAGTCCACAAACCAAAAATTAATGCTACATTAAAGGTAATATGTAACTATATATTGCATGTAGATTATGATTAATATTATAAATTACTTATACTAAAAATAAGCTTTTGTGGGGAATTAAATTCCTGAACAGATAGTAAATAGTACTTATGCAATGAGAATCAGATCAGTGGTATTAAAAGGCACCTTTGTTTTTATTTCTTCTTTAGCCGTTAATTGTGTTTGGATTCTAAAGAATTAAAGTACTGTATTCTTCAGTGAGTGCAATATCACCAGAGAAATCCAGAAAGCCATAGAAAAATGTTTTGCTGTATTTTTGTTTGGACTTGTAGGAATAATTCAAAACCCGATGCACTGCTGAATCGATATAGGCATTAATGCCTTTTCTTTATGCTAAAGACAACATGATGCCTTGATTCAAAATACCATGCCTACATAATACAAGGACCTAACCAAGCTAATAAGAAAAACAACAAAATAACTGTACATAATAGATTATATACTTCTTCCAAATAAAGCGCGGCGCGACATCCACCTATTATATCATCATTAAACCCATTCAAAAAATAATAAAGTAAGAATTAATGATTTTATCTCTAACTTTTCAAAGGAGTTATCTGAACTAATAATATAAAATCTTTTACAAAATAATAAGACAGATGAACTAAGTTTTATTATTAGTAACAGAATATCTATTTAAAATTATAATTAAGAATGTATTCTCTATCTATTTTATGTAAGGTTGTGTCTATAAGTTAATGTTTAATAATATTTATTAGGAGAGTATTAATAAATAATTTTATATTTATAATATGTATTCACTTGTTTATTAAATATATATGGTAATTTAAATTCAGCAATCTTCATTATTTAGTTTCCTCCATGTATGAATGCTAATACATGTAATTAATTTACTAAATCTCCATAAATAGAAATCTAATAAATAAAAAAATGCCATTAGAAGAAGATGGAAAAATTTAGTCTTTATTAATTAACCTTGTGACGGGGTGTTCAGCTAATATAGTACAATGAACACTGGTACTGGAAATAAATAAATGAAAGCTATCCTAAGTTATACTTCTCTTTTATATTATATATAATATGACTTTGGGTTAGATTGACCAGGAAATATAATAGTGTTTTTTCTAAAATTTATTAAATTAAAATGGAGATATTGATTTGATCATATCATGAATGTTAAACAGTTATACTTATGTGTATAGTATCAGTGATTCAAAAGTCGCTTTAGTAACCAAGATCTATATAAATATTTAAAAATAATAGATGAAAAAGTTTTAATCTGGTACAATATATATATATATATATATATATATATATATATATATATATATATATATATATATATATATATATATATATATATATATATATATATATTGTACCAGTCAAAATCATGTGTTCTTTAACAAGACCTAGGGTTTAAGCAAACGATATCCATCTAGCTTGTGCAAGATGCATGAGAGTCAGGGACAATACCAAATATAGTCTGATTTACTAATTGCTCCAGGGTCTATGACTACATGAACAATGCTTTTTCCATGATATTAGCTAGTTTCATTCTTATTCTGTCCCAGCTAGAGTTCAGGGTTCACCAGTGACTTAATACAACAGATTTACATTTCTCTAATTAATAAATATCTAAATTTATTACTATTACAAAACAGTATGGAGTATATTTGACATTGTTTGATAATTTAAATAAGTTGAAGATTTGATTGATTTGAATTGCAATATACTAATTTCATGGCAATATGACAAAAGAAATGGGTTTACACCTATAAAATCTTATGAGTAATGAAAGGGATTTATGTTAGAGATTCAGAATAATGACAAACTGAGATTTCAAATTAAAGTTAATTTATATTTATTATACATCTAAGTGTCATCATACAAAAATTAAGTGAATCAGATAATATTACAATTAATAAATGTTACCGCATTTCAATTTAGCAAGCAACTACATTCCATTTAAGACACAAGTGGAATTTTGATACAGCCAAAATATAATACATTTGTCTACTAAATATAAACAGTTGGTTAAGCAGTTAGCCAAGTATAAATCAGCAATAATCCATCATTTTAGCCATCAATAAACTTATAATTTGAAGAAAATAAATCAATTTTTTTCTCCATACACATATAGACAACTGAAGATGAATGAGTTATGTTAGACCATTCTTACATATAACTAGTTTGTAAGTAATGAATATAGGAAAACAAACGTTTATCTTATGTAAATACAATTTTATATTATATATGATTAATTAATTCACTGGATTGGCTAATAGAGAGATATGCCATAGCCATGGTAGAGAGAGCATTTTCAAGTTCATACATAGAGATTAAATAAAGAGTGCTAAAGGTGGTATACAATGTTATGGCTACAGTAAAAGAATTTTATAAGATCATTTACAATCCTCAAGAGGCTTTGCTAGGAGAAGTCAATGAATGAGAGGACATGCTAGTCTGCCAATCAAAACATATATCTGCATAACAATAAAAGTTGATCTGCTGGAATGGTTTCTGGACAAAGGGAATCCTAAGTAGGAAATCCATCTACTTTTATGGAAGACTAATATTATTGGATTAGTCATATTTAAATTTCCGCAGGTCCTGAGAGTTAAGTAGCAAGGCATGATCAATTAAACAACGATTTAAGTGAATAATTATAACCATAGAGTACATAATACTGTATGCACACACACACACACACATATATATATATATATATTGCAAATAAACGTGAATTCAATCCTCATTTAAATGGTTAGTTCTCTAGAGTAATTCAATGTCCACAAAACCCATGGGCAATCAATAAAACTTAAAAAAGTATATATAAAGAAACAATAAAGAATTAAAATCCAAATTTAAAGGAGTGGATTGTTTTCCCACATTTCCAAACTTTAAAATCTCTCATGGCTTAGGGAGATTTTTATAAACAAACTATGTTTATATAACAAAACATTAAAATAAACCCTATATATATAAACAAATTCATTTCTGATGAGATTTTACAAAATTCTTTACAACAATTAATAATTAAGTGTTAAAGATCATAAACGCTAATGAGATATACAATGTACATACTAATAAAATTTAATTTTAAATTCTCTATAATAGATTTTACTTATAAGAGCTAAGTTTGGTTTAGGAAAATGTGATGGATTTTGCTTAAATAATTTAATAAATTATTTTTTTCTTTTGAGAAATGATTATGGGTAAAGATTAATTGGTAAATAATAAAAAACTTAAAATTTTATGACTATCCCTATCACTTAAATCATTTACAAAATAACAAATGTACAAAACTAAATGAGCTTTATCTATTAAGTGCCTAATGGAAAATCTACATCTCCTGCAATAATTTTGACCAAATAAAATAATAAACTAGGATTGTAATATGCTCTTTCAATTTTGTTCTTAACTTGGTGGCTTAATCTAAGTCAACATTAATCTTCAAAATGACAAAAATTTTATTTGGCTGAGTGAGTTAAAACTAAACTTTTGATTGGTCAATTACAGAATCAACAGTAAAAATATATTCATCTTTTAATATTATATTCATTTTAGTTTTGTTTGTAAAAGTATATTAATAATTTGTCAGATTATGAAAGTGAATGAAAGTTTTTACAAAAATAAACTTCTATTTATAATTATAAAAATATTCGATATAAAAAGACCTAAAAACATCTCATTAAGAAATCAAAAAGTGTTAATGACATCATTGATTTCCCCTCTCAATTTATGTTAGTGTACAAATAAAGAAGTTTTTTTACTAAAATCTTACTATTTTCCTAAAATAATTTATATTTTCAGCATATTTTACCAAAATACATTATAATATGTAAATAAATGCCAGAAAAATATTCTAAAACATTAATTTTTATTTGAAAATCAAATAAAGAGCTTGAGGAAAGTAAACTGTCAAAATTGTTGGTAGCATTGGTTTCTTTTTCAATTTATGTTCCTGTAAAAGTATATATTTTTTTACTAAAATCTTACTATTTTTCTAAAATAATTATGTTTTCAGTATATTTTATGAAAATAATTTATAATATGTAAAAAAAATACTAAAAAAAACCACTCTAAAACATTCATTTTCATTTTGAAATGCAAAACAAATAACTTGGAGCAATGAAAAATTATGGACCAGCCTCTTTTTTTTAAATGAGAACCAACCAATCAGCATCAAGAATAATCTGCCCTCTACCTTTGTTGAAGTTTAAATGTTAAATTTATTGGTTTTTTAATTGTAAAATATTACTAGAGAGGGTAGCATCTTACAGTACTTTTTCCAAGCTCTAAAAAGACTGTAAAATCTTTACCATATTGCTAAAAATAATGGAGTTCAAGCTACTTGAACTCCATGACTTCCGATGATCAGAGAAACCCTATTAAGAGTTAAAATAAATAAATTGCTGTATCAAAATATTATGGAGTTCTACTAAGGTTAAAATGATTATATTTTATAAAAATAAAGTTAATAATGTATTTAAAGAAAGTTGTATAGACATTACATATAGATGTTTTAGAGCAAATAAATGAGTATAAACTAATCATAGATTAATATTAATTTAAAACCAATGTTGTTAAAAGATCAGGGCTTGTGGCAAATGGGATTACCTAAAAACATAGCTGGAGACAGGCTTCATGAAGGCAGTCTTTCTTGATTTATTCAGCATCATGGGCTAGATGTTGACAGCACTGGAGTGGTATCGAGCAGGTGGAGAATAGAGCATAGAAAGTGAACAGCCTTCTACTTTACCTCGACATTATTTAGGTGAAACTTAAATAAGCTTGAAGTAGGTCACTCTGAGAACAAGAATATAATTGATCCTGATAGCCAAAATTTAGCTATTTATATGATTCAGTTTTATCTATCAGAATTCAATATACATGACATTTTCTGATGACTTTCTCTGTAGTCAGCTCTGCCTGGGCAGGAAATCTATAATCCTGCATTAAAACATGCCCCAAGAGTTCATTTTCTAATTAAAAAAACAATAACAAATCTGATTTTCATCTCAATTAAATTTCACAAGCCATCATATTAAACAAAGCCTATTGAATTTGAGATTTGTAATAAATATTAAATAAAATATAATAATAATAAAAAACTTTATTCGCAAAAATTTGAGGTATTTGTTATATTCTATAAATAAGAAATTTTATAATATCATGACTCTTAACACTTACATTTAATAAAATAATAAATTTATAAAGTATGACAAAATTACAAAGTCTGCCTTATAACTACTGAATTACTATTTTTACATATTTTTTAGGTATATTTATTAAAACAAAATATAAAATATTATAACCTGGCTAAGTAAAAAATGGCTTTAATGAAAAAAAAATCTTAAAACAATTGTCTCACTTTATACACATTTGAGATTATGTTTACACTTATTGCTCATTTATTTTATACATAATTAGTAATAATAACACAAATAATAAAATGTTATAGCTTACACATACTGATCATAAATATTGATGACAAATTATACTTATACTACAACCTTAAGCAAGATTATTGTCATTTAATATATAAAACTGGGTTCAAACCCATACTAGTGCTGATGACATTGGCGCTAGATGAAGCAGAAATATGTGCTATAATATTTCCAGCTTCAATATATATAAATATAATAGGCCGTCTATAAATATACATATTTTGTTTTTGTAAGTATAAATTGAGCCTTCCAGCTAGAAGCTCTGCTGAATTTGAGAGATTTTTGCTTTAGGAGGACATATGAAGATGTCATCTACAGAATGAAAATATAATAAGGAAAGGTGTGCGACCGGATCTGGATCCTTTCTTCAGCATGTTTAAACATCAAAATTATTATTTAAGCATTTTCCAGTGCATATATTTTAAATAAATATCTACAAGAAATTTTGTTTGTATTTATTTCTGCTTTTTCTTTCAACTTATATATATATATATATATATATATATATATATATATATATATATATATATATATATATATATATATATATATATATATATATATATATATATATATATATATATATATATAGGAGAGTTTTTTAATTTTTAAATTCAAGACCTTAGAACCACATGGATTGAATTTGAACACTGGAACTATTACATCTCTGGGTTACCTGGTCTCCTAAATGATTTCTATATGTGTGTTTTTTATGTGAAAATTTTCTTATATGAGGTTTTTTATGTAAAGATTGATTATATGGATGTTTAATATCTGTGTTTAATTGGTTTATAGATAAATAATTAGTTATAAATTATTGTACTTTGCACTAACTATAATTTTTGATTAAAATGTATAAGTATTTTAGTTTTTAATGAATATTAATGTGAGCACAGCTATTTTTTGTATGTGAGCCTAGTTTAATTTTTCTATGTATGCACATATGTATATTTTAATTTTGGATTTTTTATTTTTATATTTATTTTAATTTAAATAGAATTTAAGCTTGATTAGGAGGGAATGTAGTTTTTTTTCTTTTTTTTTGTTTGAATTTTGTCATTGATTGGGTAGATATTCTGTGTTAGATTTTGTGACCAATCAGGGGGGTTTTGTTAAAATTTTTAAAATTTTTAATCTTTTACCAAATCTGTAATTTTTGATTATCGCCATTTTACTGTGTATTTTTTTTCTTTCTGATGAAAACCAGTTCTCTGGTTGAAATATAATATTATTTATTGGATTTATAAGTCTTTTTTTGTTTATATATATATATGTAAACTTATAAATAAATATTAGAAAATACAGTCTATAGAAAAATACTAATAAAATTTCATTCTCACATCATCTTGACTACTTTCCTTACTTTCAATTCAAGTTTGCAGAAGGTTATTTTATTTATAAGACCCTGTTACACATCATTTGATTCTAGATAACATTATATTTCAGATGATATCTACCTTTTCCCAATATTTCTGAAAATGTTAAATAACTTGTTTGTTTGTTTTTTCAGAATTTTTTTTTTTATATATATTTTACAAGTGAAAAAATAAAATAAATTATGTTGGTGTTTTTTAAAAAAAAAATGATTTAAGTCTTTTTAAATTATTGTTTATTATAAAACCTATAGTGCATTTATTGTTAATTTTTTAGAATAAATTACTATTAATCTTTAATGACAATATATAATATTCTGTCCTATAATCAGATTCAGAAAGCAATAATATCACAAATTTATTTATTTATTTCTCCATTCTCTTCATTGACCAGCTTTTCAATTCCTCTTATCTTTTATCATCTTTTATAGCATCCAGTAAGGTCTTTTTTTTCTTTTTTCTTCTTGTTTCTATAACTATTTCTTCCAAAACAATTTTCATTAAACTAATACATTTCCTCTTTATATCTTTAATTTTCTTAAACAATCTTTTTTTTCAAATACTTTTTTCAAAACTTCTTCATTTGTCATGTTATTTATCCATGTGATTTGCCCACCCTTGCATTTTGATATCGTAAAATAAAATAATTTTTTTATATCTGTTGTTATATATATATATATATATATATATATATATATATATATATTGTATCAGTCAAAATTTGTTGATCCATATAACATGAGCTGGAACTCAATGAAACGTACTTCAAACCCAGTCAAGCCTGAGATTTATATCAGAAACTAATCTAGATTCGAACCCATTCCACAAGCCCCAGATCAAACGTCTAATGAATAACATAAATAATGATGGCACACGAGAATTAATTCTTAAATCCGGTCCACTAGAAGAGTGAAAGAGACAATGAGACTTATTTAATAAAAGAACGCATATATATATATATATATATTGGAATGTATGGATGTGGAGAGAAGGTAATTCGAATTACATAAGTGGCTTGAATAATAAAATATTTAATAAAACATTTAATGAACATATTTATTTGAAGGTGCATGACAAGATGACCTACCTGAGGATAGAAAGTTACATACAATTGCTCACATTATTATGATTCATATGCTCTTATTAATAAATGTCATATTCTACGTAAATAGGTATATTTGGTGGGTGAGTTCAAGATGTCAATCACTTGATTACAAAACAAACTTAGAACTGATTTGAATTAACACTTTAGTGGTAGTTCTGAAAGGTGATGACTAATGTACAAATTTATGGAACATTTTAGGAATCATTATGCATATTATATAATTATTTTCACGCCGTTTTGGTCGTGAAAATAAATAAATATATTTTAAAAAATGGTTTACTCATTAAGGATAATATTTGTGAATATTTAATAAAATAAAATACATTTAAATCAAGTTTATTTGCTTAGGGAACAAAATGTTTTTAACCATTCTTTAAATTCGAATTTAAAAAGAAAAAATGCTTTACCTTTCTAACATATGTATACTCTTAAATAAATAGAATAGATTACAGTGGTGTGATTTTTTAAAATAAGAAGAAAAACAACATTATTAATTAAACTAATCACTATTATTGGAAATATATATATATATATGAGCAAAGTACAATTTTATTGTTACAGCATCAAAATAAGGTCATTAAATGATTAAATTAATAATAATGAAAAGTAGTGGTGCTGATATGAAAGCAGAAGAATCTGAAATGAGATCGTGTTTCCAAATGAAGAAAATGAAATGACTAAGAGACCCTTTTATAGGCCACTACTTAGAGAAGTTTAATTAGGCTTGGTGTGGTTCCCAGTGTTCTCTGGTGCAACTGATGTGAGAGGCCTGTTATATAAAAATGAACCCAGGAAAGTCAATTGTTCATGGGAGAGGGCATGAAGAACGTATATGGGTTCGAACTTGTCACAACCTTCCAGATGAGATGCACATAATATAAAACAAAACTAAGCCATATATCAGCAACACAGTATAGCACTATATCTTTAATGATATGAAATGAAATTTATTATTTTAAGATACATTAACCTCACTTGAATGCATAATTTAGGCAATTAGTGTTATGATATGTAATATATATGGGAAAGATTTAATTCATACAAAATTGATCTTAAAATTTACCCCCTTTTCTTTCCTTGCTATTTAACATACTGAAATCTCACCCTCATGAATTTTATAACTTGAGAATAATCAAGTCTTTGAAATATTAAGAGTATAGTGTTATAATATGAATAATATAAAAAGCAATAACAATAAGACATCACCTTTTCAGAATTAAGTGAGTGACATAGAAAAATATTTAATAGCGTTAATGTTTCGGTGATTTAAAAGTTATACATAAATAATACCCTTTTTGATGCATAAAGAAAATCATGAAACTAGGTTAACTTGAGAAACAATCTAGTGGGCATATTAATTAAGAATGTATATAAATCTAACTCAAAAGGGAGGAGGTTTTACTAATCTCGACCCAAGGAGGTCTTAGTAGATAGGGAAAACTAACTTTCACAAGATTGTTTAGATTGGCAACTTAAAATAATAAAATAAAACATAGTTTAAAATTAAGAAAGGAACTGCACCAAAATTAAAGAAATAAGAGTAAATGATAGACTTTATATACAAAAGGAAAATTATTAGTATGAGAGCAAATTTGTATTAACAGTTACAAACAAAAAAACATTTAATTTAATAATTTAAATAAGAAATCTAGATAGCTGAGGTTCATAGGCAGTTCTTAGGTTAATTACTTTGCTATATTAAAGAGTTCATTTTGACAGTTCAGTTCCAGCATGACAAGTTATACAGGATTCAAATGATTTCCAATGTAGTAGCAAGTTTTCATTAGGAATTCCTCCATTCTTAGATTGTACTTTCTATCATTTTTGGGGCATCAGCAAGATGATTTTTGGTGGTGAAAAATAGATCAGCAAAGGCAAGAAATGGTGATTAATATGATTACTCATTCAACATTTTAGAAAATAAAGTAGCATGGAATATTTTGGCAACAGTTCTTCTACAAAACTAGTTCTCTCCAGGCGGTCAAAAATTAGCCCATTATATACTGCCCTCAAGTATTTGAGGAATGCTTTTAATATCCATTTTTAAAATTTCATTCACAATTTCTATTTATGAGGAATTTTCTCATTTCCTTCACCTATTGTTTTGGAGATGCAACCATTAGATAATTTGTCCAAAAATATATTCAAATCTATTTCCAGATTAGAAATAGATTTGATAAAATGTTAATTGCAAAAGTAGAAATTCTTAATCTGATTTCCCTTTTTACTTTTAGTACATTTTAATTAGATATTCTTTCCCAAAATTAGATAATGTAAAATTTCCATTCTTTTAATTATTTTGGACAATTAACAGTTGCATATTCCATCTTGGATTTTAAAAGAAAAAATAGTTTTTTATATAAAGAATTTAAATGAAAATTTCTAATTTTACAAACTTCAAAAAAAATATTTGTAAAATTAATAACGTGTTAGTAATTTCTTCCATTATATATATATATATTTAAGTTGCTCCTAATAGATTTTGATTTTAATAAAAAGAATTAATAATAAATAATAGTAAAAAAATATTAAAAGCTAAATTTTATAATCTTTTACTTCTCAAACATATACATAAAATAGATATACATGAATATAAGAGTGGATGGAACATAAGGTTGATGAGTGATATTGATAATTAATATTTTATTTCCACATTACGAATAGACTTTTATGTAGTGAGTGATATATTATTGACAAAAAAATGTTTCTTAATCAAACAAAATATAAATTAAAATTAAGGTCTTATTAGAAATATTATGTGTTATATTTTTAGACACAATTATATTGTTTAGTGTATTTTTAAGAAATAGAAAATCTTCAAAATAAGAAATATGTACTTTTTTTTATTATTTATTTATTTTTTGTCTGTAATTAAAATTTAAAGAAATGCGTTGCCATGCACCAGAATAAAATTGCAAACATGTTTAAAAAGTAGCTAACAGTCATCTGGAGATAATTTTAATTGTGAATTAAATCTTAATTTAACTTCTAAATTAAAAATAAATGGCATCCTGTTTTTTTATGAAATACAGCAGTGTCAGGTTAAGTAGCATATACAAAACTGGGTCTAGCAATTTTTTTATTCCATTTCTCTGCTTTATAAGAAGTTAATCATTAATAGAAAATGGAGAAACCTTAGGTCATTGCATTGTGAGTTTGGAAATGGTAAAATTGATCATTTGCAAATAACTTGAGTTTAAACATTGAAAAACTGTTTTCAGTTGCTAAAACCATGGAAACCCTAAAATACAGTTTGAAAATAGCTAGAAGCCTCTTGTGTATTGGCCACCATTTTCTAACTGTAGTTCTTTTATTTGTAAATCAGTTTTTATTATTTTCCCCTAAAAAAAAAAAAAAAACCTCTATATTACTTTGAATCTTCTTTTCACTTAAAACCTGACTAGAAATTATTTTAAGTAATATTAAAAGGCAACAATCAATATGGGAAAATATATTATTGATATTAGACTTTTTCTGTATATATTACATTTTATTGCAGTGAAATTGACTTAAGAAATCATTATGCTTCCTTAGAGTTATCATTTAAAGATTGTATCTAAAAATTATATTCATTGATTTTTCATTCTATTTGCAGAAATTTATATATGAATGCAAGTATACATCACATATTTTAAATATACAAATAATATTGTTAGTAATTCCTGGATTTTGATTTATAATATATATAATAATATCAGATTGGCATCACTGTGTATAAAAACATCATATTAAGTTATAATATATTCTTAGTAGCACAACAATGATTTTGAATGTGGTCTGGCCAATTCTTGGGGGAAAAAACAGATTTGATTTTTTTTCTTCTCAGGAATCCAACCTCACTAGCCATTACAAAATATTTTTTAGGTTGTTGGTAAAACAAAATGAAAAATTATGAAAAAATACCTCTATCTAGTTAGCATTTAGAAAGCCTGATAAGTAAGATATTCTGCTTTACTAATAAATTTATAAATGATTTTGCACATAACTTATAGAAACAATTTTAGAATATATGGTTAATTCAAATGGTCAATAAATCTATAAATGCTAATTATATTAAAAATATTATTAAAAAGCTTAAATGTTAAATTACTTATGAAAATTATCTTAAAATATATTGTGCATTTAAATTAATTTAATATTATTGGAGATCTCTTTTTCTTATGCTTTTTTTAAAAGGGACCTTGTTTAGAAACAGGTATCTAATGGAGTTTAGTCTTCTGTTTTGAGTTAAAGTTTTGACTTTGCTTGATGCAGTTATTTAAGTGCTTTCACCAATTACTCTCGATGGTCAAATTGAATAAAACCATTATAATTTCCCATCAAAAATATCATAATAAATATATAATCAAATTATTCATTATTCAAGGGGTCATGTGACATTCAAGTAAAAGAAGTGTTAGATTCAGCAGTGATACAGGAATTTTTAGTTTTTGTGTGCACCATTTTATCATTACACTGAACTGCACCAGAGAAAAAGTGCCACCATTTATCAAGATAAGTGTGTGTGTGTGTGTCATTGTGTTCTTACCTCTGCTGAGCATATATATTAAATTGATATGCCTCAGACCATCAGGATGCTCACTAAATACTTAAATTTTGTTTGTGTTTTAAAAGAATTGTGAGGGTTCATGATATAGCGGTTGTTACCTCTCTTTGTCTTGATCAAGGATTCAAGTGGCACTGATAAATTTTGGGGAAAAAATTAAGATTTCAAATTTGATTATTATTTCTTGTAATCTACCCACAGCTAGCCATTCAATATTAGTCAATGTGGGGATTTCTTTAATATTAGCAAGCAGGTAAAAATTCAGGTTTAATCTATTTTGTTTAATAAGTGGTAAATTGCTGTTTTAGAAACAAAAAAATATATAATAATCTTTGCTATCGGTAGAAGAGGCATTATACTTGTGAGTCCTATGTTTTATGTTTACTTTTTTACCTTATAATATAAATTTTATTATGAAGTTAGTAGTACTCAGTTTATTATGAATTCATGCCTAAGCCCTTAAATTTATGTATAATAAGGTCGCCTCAATATATATTTAACATGATCAGTTTTAAGAATGTTTTTAATACAGTTTATTAATTTATTTATGTGCAAGATATCCAATTAATTAAAAGCGAAAAATAATTAAGTTTTATTAAATCTATGAAAACATCTTTTATTTATAAATAAATTAATTAAGTTAATTATAGTATTCATCTTCATACATCACATTTATTTAACTCAGCTAAATGTTTCATTGTTTTTTTTTAATAAAGTATTTTTTTGTTTTTGTAAAGATAATATGTAACTCAAACTACCATTATTATTATTCTATCTTCTGTGAAATGTATTTATTAGAGCTTTTCTTTATATAAAATTGCAGGCTACCTATTAGTTTTAAATGAAAACTGAATTTAATTTTCTCAAAACAAAGAAATGAGTAAATTATTTCCAGTCATCGGGCTTTACATTGTTTTATCCATTTTATACATTTTATTTTATCCCTTGCGTTTCTTTTAATCACAGCTGACAATTAAATACTAATTTATAAAGTGTGACCTAAGGCAAAAGGAATTCAATGCTTCTGCAATTTGACTAAGATCTTCATAAAAATATTAGCTAATTGAAAATTGCAGCGAATTATAACTTCAACTAATTAAAGTTATCGTAATTACTATTTTTCTTTTTAGTTTTGATATTTTTCATAAGAGAACCTTTTTTTTTTTTTAAGAATTAAAGAAAAATTCATATTTTCACGTTTCTTGTTTACGTAATAAGAAGGAAGGTCAGTCAATCAGGTCTAGGAAAGGAGCAGCTATTCTCTGATCTTCCCCGAAAGTTACTACTATCTAAAATGAATTTATTTAAAACTTTGATATTAATCTTTTTTAGAGCATGTTTTAATTGAAATAAAGGACGTTAGTCTTAGAATAAAAATCAAAGTAGGTAGTAATGTATGTGATTGTCTGACAGTTAAATCTGAAATAAACATTTTATGCATTAATATATATATATACAGGTGATGTTATAAATTCAATACCCTACCAACAAATAAAATTTAGAAAAGGCTTTTTTTTATTTATTTAGTGCAACAGATCTTATAATTTTGATTGCGGCGCATTGAGTGATTTTTTAACAATAAATTGATATTTGCTTTTTATGCGAACTTTATTTAAAATAATAAATAGATTGCAATCGTTTAAGGATTTTTTTTTAAGTAGTCACATCATAGACAACCCTGCGCATAATCCAATAGTGGTTGGCAAAAGTATTATCTAGCTACTTTTAATAAAACTTAAATTAAGCATTGAAAAACTTGCCCAAATCATCATTATTCCGAATTTAGCAAGTTGATGAGCAGTGACTTTTTCAATGTGTTTCTACGAGAAGTTGTTAAAGACTATCTTTATTATAAAAAAAATATTGAAAAATGTTTTTGAAATTTGTTTTGTTTGTATATTAAGTCTTATTTCTAGTATATAGATATTTTAGTTCTTTTAATAATGCAAATGATATTTTGTGTTAGAAATCAAACTGATTGATTAAATAGATATTCTTCAATTAAATAGCGAGAGCGGATTCTATTGGTTTTCTTATTTTTTAAAACAACTTTTTAAAAAAAAAAAAACACGTTTTTTTATTAACAATGACCACTTAATTTTTTTTTATTATTAAAACACCAATCTTTTTTACGAGTTTAATATTTCTGATTCATTGTTACTTATCATTTTAATCAAAATTATAAATGAACTCTACAATTTACAGACGTTGCAGTGTTACCACAACACAACCACAACTATGTATTTAAATAAATTTAATTTCTTACAATCAACACATATTTAAAATATATAAGCATATGCATTTTCTGTAAAATACCTGGATATAATAAAAATATTATCACCATGCTATAAAAAAAAAGTAAAATTATTTACTATATTTTAACTATATTTAAACACTTATAGCATCTAATTACAGAATCTAAATAAGAACATATATATATATATATCGTAATGGAGACTTTCAGATATTTTTTTTTACTTTATCATTCTTCATCTCTCCCCCCCCCTCATTTTTTGTGTATTTTTTAAATTTTACATTAGATAAAATAAGCAGCTAAATCCATACATTATTTTTTTTTATATTAACAACTTTAGCAATAGTTACGTAATCATTTTTATTAACCAAACATTGGTAAATAAATTATGGCTTCACTGAAATGTCAAAGCTATTAAAAATATATATATAAAAATCAATAACTTTCAAAATTAATAAGTAATGAAATAATTAAAACAGACAAAACTCTCCACACAGTAGTGCCACTCAGTGCAAGCTAAAGTATTGAATGGATGCTAGAAAGCGTGTGCATAAAATCCCTATCTACTGCCTACTATCTAATATCTCCAGACTAATCAAGTTATGTTTAATGAAATAATTATGGTTATATATAAATATGTATAAATTGTGCTTTTAATGAAGTGCACAGTAATCATAAAATTTTAGTCAAACAATTAGGCAATGTTAACTTGAATTGAATTTCATTCTCACAGATGATATTGTCTAGGATAGCTTCCTATACAATAACATACACTGCAGACAAGAATGGGAATGTATTCTTACTGTATGACAACTATATATTAATATTATAAGACTTTGCTGTTATTTACATACAGGATTAGGAAATTTTATTGCTCTGAGTATGTTTGTTTATAATAACTGCTCAATTAAAATAAAACATAATATTTAATATTATAAAATTTTTCAACAGTAGAAACTGTTTTATTTCAACTTATCTTAAGCTTTTTATTCTTATTTAACAATTCTGGATTTCCAATATGTTTGTATAGTCTTCAGACTTGCTGATCTTAAATACAATATAAATATATCAAAAGTTCAGACTTGTATATAAATGAGTGGTTTAGGATAAATTGATAATATTAAATATTTATTTTATATTAATTCGTTATTGATTGATATTTATTCTACATATTTTGACAGCATATATTATTTTCGTATATGTAATGCTTAAAAGTATTTTCTTGAAATGGTTATTGCTATGAATATTTGATTTGCTCTCCATCAGTAGCATTCCACAATGTGTATAATAAAAGAATGACTATCATTTATTACATCTTATGTTGTTATATTGCAGATTATCACGTGAAACTTCAACTAGATGAACAAGTTTTAACTCAATTGAGTTATATATTATAAATTAGTTTGTTTGCTTTGCTATGCTTTGCAAATGATAAAAAACCAATCAATTTAAAATAACTTTCAATGTTTATCTTCATTGATTTTAAACGCACTCTTCTAACTGACATTATTTATAAACATTCTTTATATTACAACATTGGCAGCAATAAAACCTAACACTCTTTATAAAACATACATTACCGAGCACTGTTGCTAGGAGGAGCGCATCAATTATTCATAGCAACAATCTTTCAAGAGAATAGGTTTCAGTATTATATATATTCAGAAATATATTCATTTATCTTTATATACTGCCTACTAAAAAAATCATTGAATAGAAACTCTGTATTTATGGCTAAAACTATTTTATTTATACTTAAATCCTCTTAAAACAGATTCTAGTTGACTATATTTTTTCAATATATATTTTGAAACAAACCAGACATTTTTTTATTCGAATATAAGATGATAATCTTATAAGAATAGAACAATAAAAAATAGCTGATGTTTTAGTAGGGGCAAATTTATTTTTCTCAGAAGTTAATATTAGCTTAAGTTGTAGGAATGTGTATATGTGTCACAATAATGTAAAAGCTTATTACTTTATATTGTACTTTTAAATTTACTAATTATTTTTCCTTATATCTATATACAATCCTTATAAACACTTCTCACTTTTTTCTGCTATTCTTATATACAATATTGCAATTCCCAAAAATCCTTCTTACATTTTTCAGCAATTTTTTTTTATTAAATTTTAAATATTATAGTTTTGATTGTACCTTGCAGTCTTTATTAGATCTTATTCTTTTTCTTTAATTAATTCTCTCTATTCTCCTTTTTTGTACCTGTTAGATAATTCTGAAAAATAAACATGCTTTTCATTTGGTTATATGAATATGCTTTTTAAAAGTGTATTTAATATGGTATACACTTTACCCCACTTAGAGAAGGCAATTCATCCCTCAAAACTCATTGTTACTCAGTAATTTTGTATAAAGAACAAGTAGTTATAATGGTTTCCTATAGAAAAAAAATGTGGCTGGTTATTCTAGCTAAAAATTACCTTATACACTGTGAACAAACAACATAAGTTAATACATATATTAATTTAAAAACTACCTTAATGTACATTATATGCTTGTGTAAATTGCACTACATGTATTATGCAAGTATGCATTTGAAATATGTATGTATGTATGATAATGTACCTAAAATCTATATAAAAACACTTATCTTAAAGATGATTTTTCCAGTGATCCATTCATCAATCATAATTATTTAATTTTCTAAATCATGAATTTCTTATGCTACAGTTCTAAATCCTTAGATAATCTTGGCTTTTGGTGGAGTGCACCAGCTGAATATCTCTAGAAAAAAGTTTATAATGGATGTTTGATATGCTTTTTGATTTTTTGTTTCATATGGGATGTCATGATTTCATGATTTTGGAAAGTTTGGATGTGTATATGATGTTTGAGCATTTTTTTATATTGTCTTTGTTTTTAAAAATAGTAGCAATGATAAACATGGATAAATCATAGAAGAACAGATATTATGATTTCCTTTTTCTCTTTCCAGTCAATTTAAAATATTCATTTCTGTTTCCAAGCTCAGAGATTGTCATGACTGTTTTGTGGTCATATTAATTGCGGCCATGATTCTAATTTAAAATGTATGAAGCTATAAACTTTTAAACAGAATTTCTAAAAAAAAAAAAAACAAATGCATCTTTTAACTGTTCAAAAGTACAGCAAAATGGATGAAAGAGTGAAAGTAAACTAGCAGTTAACAATTGTTTATATTATACCACACAGCTGTTTATGCTGTGATGAAAAAATCCGTGCCAATTTTTTTTTTTTTTCAAATTTGTTATACTATATTATATTAATTACATGAAATTATTTAAAATTTTTTAAAAAAAAGTTTAATAACTTATTTAATTGATCATAAAAACTTGTTATTTATCATTAGTGTAGGAGTAGAAAAATTAGCATACTGTATATTATCAAAACCTAATCACAATTAACTTCAAAAAAATAATATTCTAATGTAGTAAAAAAGGAAAAAAAGTATCTAATGCATTCTCTGTTTGTATTTTGTAATCAATATTTAAAGCTTTTTTTTACAATATTTACTGTGCAGATTTAAATAAACAGCATTTTATATACAAATATTGTAGCTTTTGTTTTTGCCATGAGATGTTGCATTTTAGCCATTTTCTTTTAAATGTCTTAAAACTTTTTTCTTTAATGCAGTACTTGTAAAGGCAGTGATACAAACTATTTAAATAAATATTAAAGGTATGAATATTTTTCCGTTTATTTGAATGCAATTTTGCTCATGTTTCTTAAAACTGAAAATACATTTACATTACCAGTTTATGCTGAATATTTTTTTTATTTTTTCATTTCTACAGTTTTATATGTGTGTGATCATGTTATGAGATGTTTTAAAATTAAGCAACTAGATTAAGTATTATTTTTAATTTAGATTTAGTAATTTTTGCTTTTACAAAATTTATTATTATGATTTTTTTGTTGAAATAACAATTATGATAACTAAATTACAATATGATGATCATAATTTTTGCCACAAGCAATGTACTGTTAGGGAAATTTTTAATCCATAAAAGTGAGTAAATACAATACACCTGGGTCTCGTTTTATGCAAATTATTTTAATGCAATTTTGAAGTTATGTGATTTATGTTTCTTCTTAATATTTTTCATATTTCACTATATTTATTAGATATCAAGAAATTTAAATTATTAATAACTTATTTTGACTTGAAATACATTTTTTTTTTTCAAAAATATAACGTTATATTAGCAGCTAACATGAATATGGCCTGAAGCTGTATTTAGAATAAATAACCTACTTATGCTAATGAGTAAATAATAATAATAGATTTATACTTACATATAAAAATATCGCAATAAATATTCAAAAATTTTAAACTTTTAAAATGTACTTTCTTAGGTATAACAGAAATAAATAATGTAGGTTTTTAAAATAAATAACAAAGATTTTATAAACTGAAAATAATATTTCTAATGATAATGTATAATCTTTTTGTTTTGATTGTGATATCATTTTTTAAATATAGAAACAAAATGTGAACATTTAAAATTTATTTCAGTAGTAAAAATCAGTTGTCAACAGAAAACCAGCACAAGACTAAAATTGACACTAGTTGTGTAGATGGAATGGAGCAGAATATGGGAAAACTTAGAGTGGGGAATGGAAAATAAAGTGGCTAACAAGTTTCTCTGGGCATAATTGCTGAGAGATTCTTGACTTCTTTCAAGGAGAAGCTATATTACATTATATCGACGAATCTGATTTCTTACCAGTTTACAAACGAACCGCATATTGTCAAAAAATATATATATATAAATGTCAAATTAAATACTGTAGTTAATAAAAAAAAGTAAAAAAAGTTTGTCGTGTACCAAATTTTTTCAAATATTTGAAAATTTTTATTAGTCATACTTTATTTGCTTACTTTTTTAATGTGAATTTTAAAGTAATTTTTCTTTCTTGCTTTGCTTTTATGCAAATTCTGAAAATTACAGCACCGATCCCCCATTTCCCAAGATAAATTAAGTCTATTTTTGTGCTTTTTTTTTAATGCGGGTTTTCTGTGGAACTTATCTACCACATAAAATGAGACCCAGGTGTATACAATTTTTAAACTAATATACACATTTAAAATTTTAATACAGTATTAATGTACTTGATTGTGGTATGTCATTAAAATATGATGTTGACTATTTATTACACTGCATGAAATACTTTTTTGGACTTTGTAATCATTAACAATGAAAGTCTTTACTTTGGATATGTCATTAATGAAGAACTGATTGTCTTGCAAAGATTCTGGATGAAAATTAAATAAAATAATGAACTTCACATTCATTAATGATATTTTAAGTTTATAATCAAAATACTGTATACAGCATTAATATTGTATACTCAATTGTACATTATCAATAAACTCTGTACTAATATATATATTAAGGCTATAACCTTAAGACTATGCATCTAGCTGTGACAGTATGGACCTCTACAAATTTTACCACAAGATTAACAACTTTAAAAGACAAGAGCAGCCACTCTTATCTCTGACATACTTTTTAATTATATAGGCAATTCTAAGCATTTTGATTTGAGAGCGTGATGCTGTCAACTACTTCACTGATTATACTTCATTGATTATTGTGGACTTAATCAGTGAAGTAGTTAATAGCTTCACGCTCTCAAATCAAAATTCTTTAGATCAGCCTATATAATTAAAAAGTACGTCAGAGATAAGAGTGGCCACTCTTGTCTTTTAAAGTTGTTAATCTTGTGTTAAGATTTGTAGAGATCCCTACTGTCACATCTAGATGCATAGTCTTAAGGTTATAACCTTAATATATATTACTTAAGTAATGAGTATGTGCTTAACAAATTATTAATTACAACTTTAAACTCTGTACTGTAAAGTTTCAGAATAAAAGTCACTATTTTGTTTTTGGATGACATATTGGTAATAACTATTCTATGACTTTATCAGTCTTACAAAATAGCCACCAAAAAAAATAAAAAAATTTTTTTTATGATTATTATAGTGAGTAATTAATAGTAAACAAAATAGTAGATACAAATTGATGATAATCACTATTGTGAATATTTGCATAAAAGTTAAGTGCTAAGTAGGATATAGGTGTATTCAGTATGATAGCATAGGTTCAAATATCATTTCTTTATAAACAATTACTATATTATTCATTTAATAGTAAGCATATATATTTTAAAAGTAATTCATTAAAACAACCATAAAAATGAGATAGTATTCAGAATATTCTTTTGAAATTGTTCAATAAGTATTTTATTTTTGTTGAAGCTAAGAAAACATGAAAACCTACTTAATTGCTTATGTTTAGTAAATAAAGCCAAAATACAAGGAGTACCCCCAAAATAACCAGAATCATTCTGTGGTAGCCACATCTATTGCAATACATGCTTCTGCTTCTGTTTTCTTTTAGGGAAAATAGTTGTAATGTTTGAAAGAGCTTAGAAGCAAGTTACTTTGGATAAATACACATTTAGAAATGTTAAATTTACCATATCCCAAAAAAAGCATGCTGAGTAAAGTCAAATATCAAGGTGCTATTTTTTAATGCTAAGGGCAATTGACCCAAATTTCATTCATAATGATCAGGCATTTAAAATCTCTAAATTTGTAAATGTTTGCATGATGCAATAAAATGTAAATGTCCTGTTTTGTGGCAAAGTGAAGAGTGCATGTTTTATCATGATAATGTGGCTAGAGCATAAAGTTTGATTGCAAATAATTTTAATTAAATTCAGCATGATACTGCTTATCTATCAGTCACATTCATTTGATCTTGCTCTGTGTATCTTTTTTAAATTTTTCAAATGAAAAAAATGTCTTTTTTTTGCAGATCTAGAATTGCTGAAGAAAAAAAACACAGAGGCATTAAAACAAATCACTTTTCAAGTGTTTCCAGATTATTTCAAAAAGTAAAAAAACACATTTAGATAGGTGCATTGTATTAAATTGATTATACGTTGAAAATGATTCAATTTGCAACACCTAAAAATAAATATACAATTTTTATTACAAAATTTTAGTTATATATACATTTCATTACCAACCAATCAACACATAGACAATCCTAATATCATATAACAACCAACAAATTAAAACTATTGTCAAGGCAACTTTCTTTTAATAATAAAGGTGGAATCCCACCTTTATTATTAATGGTCCAATATATTTATATAGACACTAAAGATTGCAACTTGATTACAGAGATTGAAATTATTGATATAAAGAAGGTTAACTAAACCTCTTTAAACAGATAAATATAATATATTTTGAATGCAGATAAATAAATAGTCAATCATAACATTATAAACTGCTCTATAAATTTAAAATTACACCTAAAGTATTATTTAAATAATAAGAGTAATAATGTTCAAGGCAAAATGAGTTTGTAATTAATCATTAAAAACCAATCAACAGTTAGACAATCCCAATATCAATAACAATCAACAAATTCAAACTGCTGTTAATGCAACTTCTTTTAACAATAAATGTGGAATCACATCTTTATTAATGGGCCAATAAAAGGAATCAGAAGACATTGTGGAAATAAACATGAATAAATAAATATGAACATAATAAAAGAGCAAAAAAACAGTATCAGAAGTCATTATAAGCAATAAATACAGTATCACCAACAATAATTATTAATCAACAGTCATTCCATGTGATTTGATTTTAAAAAGATATAGTATAAAATCATAAGCTAATCATCATCAAGTCACTACCAAACTTGAATATAATATTATAAAAGCAATGATTAATACTTTTTTATACATAAGTGCTAAAATAACTATAACACAAAACACATAGCTATGATGGGAATCATTATATCAATGCTGACTATCAACAATTCTCAGGACCATCAGGTTATCATGCATATACTTATTATCAATAAACTAACCAACATTCTAATATTTATAAAGTAAAGTGAATTTATTTAAAAAATGATCTTTATTTTTTTTATTACCATATAAATAATTCTACAGAAAACCATACAGATATCTTCAAAATATCGTATATACTATTAAATAGAAGCTAGCATTGGGATCGTAGAATCTTAGTGATTATGAACAAGAGAAAACACACACTATTTAAATTATGCTATTACTAAATAACTTTAGTGAAATATCTTAATGATTCAAAAAATTATCAATAAATTAATAATCACAATAAAAAATGAAAAATGTAATAAATACTCAATAATGTATATAGAGATCATTTCCTTAAATTATAAACCAAATTACTTTTGCAATCTAATTACAGAAAACATCAGCATATTAGAACTTAGTTACAAAATATAGATAACACATTTACTAATTATATATATATTTTTTTTAATTCTAAAACAAGTGATTTATGAATGATGTAATAAAATTTTAAGAACATTTATGTAGAGTTTCTATTTTCTGGAAAATTTAATCTTGTATTTGAGTATTTTATTTCATTGGTCAGTGAATTTTTATTTTTTTTCTAAACACTTTCTTTTTTCATTAGCTGCATAATTTATTCAGTTTATTAAAAAGTTACTTTCTTTATAGCAAGTCAGTACAATAAAGGACAGATACTATTGCTTTTGGACACTAAATAGTAATACATTTTTGTATATACCAGAGTTAGCATTTAAAATAATATATAAATACTAATGTATACTTCACTTACTAGCCAATATTTTTTTTTATCTATACTTCATGTGTATGTAAAAATATTAGTGTTTCTTTATGTATAAATTATATACCACTGGAATCTCAATATCAACAAGATGCTATATATATATATATATATATATATAATATATATATATATATATATATATATATATATATATATATATATATATATATATATATATATATAGAGAGAGAGAGAGAGAGAGAGATTGCTAGTAGGATGTGTTTTGAACACCATATACATAAGACCAATGCTAGAAGTTCTGAAATCAATTGAGCTTCTACAATTTACAAATTTCAGCTGGAAAATATTGGGGAATAAATTCATGAAGTCATTCCACATTACTTTCTGGTAATTCAAACTCAACCAACAAGGAGACTGGCAGCAATCGCTCATTCTTTGAAGCACACTTTCTTCACATTATTGTCTTAGTTAAACTGAACACACTATTTATAGTAGATACAATGGAATTTAAAAACAAGAAGATTAACAATCAAGATAATAACTCCCTATTGCTTTATAATTGTTTTGTTTTTTAATTTACTTTTATCAAAATCAAAAATAGATGGTAATTAAATAATTCCTTCTTAATTTTCTATGTAAATACAGATTAGAATTTTAATTACAAGTATGTTATTAAACTTTTGATTTTAAACAAATATAGTTTTTTTTTTTTAGATTGTTAAATTAAAAGTTTTACATTTTTCTAAAATCAGAGATAAATCAAATAAAAGTATTTATATAAAATAGAGATCTTTTTATATTTGATTTCAAATAATTTATAATATTTAAAAAATATCAAGAAATAATTAAACAATATTTTAGTTATTCCAAACTTTATTTTAAATAATTATATATATAAATTTTATCTGTGCTCATTTCTACTTTTGACTTTTAAGTTTTATATATTAATATATTCATGCACAATGTATGTTGGATGCCATCAGCCCAATTTATTTCAATATATATCTATTAAAATATTAATTAACATTTTCAATATATAAACGGAATGTAAACACAAGTAAACTAATCTATCTGGTTATAAATTCTAATAGACTAAAATGATTCCATCTTTTTATGTTAGTTAATATTTGACATTTATTGACTTTTAACATTTATTAAAATACAAACATTGTTATAAATGATATTTCACCTCTATCCCTTGCTTACTAGATTGTGATTTCAACAATAATAATATCATGTTCACATCTTGATTTGATATATTTTCCAGCCTTAAATGATAGTAGTGTTAGAGTCCAAAATTTTATAAATATTGGAAATTTAAAAAATAGTTGGTTTTTGTTCTATTTTTTCATGCATTCTATATAATGGATATGAATGTTTGCTTTTGTTCACAGTTACAAGGAGATAATTTTTTATATATATATATATATATATATATATATATATATATATATATATATATATATATATATATATATATATATATATATATATATATATATATTGTGCCATTACAATTTGGTCACTAGCCAAATTTATAGTAATGTGCATGTAAGAAAGTGTAAAACAAAATCATCATCACATTTTTATATAACCATAAAAGAAGCTGTAGGGCATCCAAGTTCAAACCCTACCAGATCAAAATTCTAAAAGCTTTAGATAGGAAGAGAGTGGGTCAACAATTATATGCTTTATTTGTTTGTGTGTTGATAGAAAGGTAATACACACATTTAAACCTATTTAATATTTAAATTTTCTGTTAAAAAGCAAAGTTATAATGCATACGTATAGGCAATGTATGTGTAAACTATTTAATTGTTTTATATTTCAAATATTCAACATTTTAACTTTCTTTAAAACTAACCTATGCTTGATCAATTCTAATATTTTATTCTATGCTTTTATTTTGCTTTTCTTTAATTATAATTGGGATTTAAAAGTTACAGATTTAATTAAATAATTGGGTTATAATTACTAAGCTAGCAATTATATTATTTAATGTTAGTTTATGAATGATTTGAAAGAATGAAGGATGTGTGTACATTACATACAGAAATTTACATTTACTAAATATTGAAAGAAAAGGAAGGATTAAATCTGTCAAATTATTTTTTTTTGTACAATTTTTTTTGTTAAAAGAGGAAATCTGTTTAATCAGATATCTATCTTTGTAGCAATTTTGTTTTTTTTTTTGATTATTTGTTACTTTGGGAGCTCAATTTGGGTGGGAACTCTAATTTTGAAATTGTCTTACCTCAAGATCTAAAGAAGGAAGCTCAAAGATTTGAAATGTTACCTGGATGTTAAAAAAAAAAAAAAAGAGAAAAGAAAGGAAATAAGGATTAAGTCTATTTTTTTTTAAACAAAAGTGTCTGGAAAAAGGATTAAACTTTTCAGTTGAAAAATAATTTAGTTGAAAATAAATTAGAGATCTAATTAAAACAAATTTGTCCAAAAATAGCAAGTGATGCTATCTCTGATTGGTTAAGTTAGCTAAAAATTGGATATAAAAAGTGTCTGGAATTATTTTATTTTTTTTTTATGATTCAGATTGTTAAACTATCAAATTGAATGCTGAAAATATAAGAAATGTCTGGCTAGAAAAATTATATATATATGTCCCACTTTTGCTGACCATCCGGGGGAAGCTGCACATCACATAGGAAAGAAAAGATGTTGTCTAAAATAATATTCTACACCTTTCAACTGACCAGAGAAATAAGATGTTTTTAATAGAAGGAAGAAAGCATTCACCTGCATTCAAAGAAGATGAATTAATCTACTGATAAATATTAATCATCAAGTCCAATTAATTGTTACAACAACTGATTTTAAACTCAAGAAAATTTATAAATGTGAAAACAACTGCTGTATTTCATCCACATGCTTGACAGGAAGAGAAGAAAAATTAATATAATGATTTCCAAATTGTCCACTAAAGCAAATAACCTCAATAGAGTCATCATCATCAAATAGTTATACACCTCAAGAAAGAGATTGTTCCCAGTAAAACAGAAATGGTAGCTGCAGAAATATAAACATTATACAAGACAAGTTTGAACCCTTGGAAATTCACCACAAACAAAAGATCGGTAATATGACTTTTTATATCTATTTTCTTTATGATATCAGTCTTAATAAACATTTTAGCAATAAAGTGGTATATTTTATTTAAAGAACTTTTAAAGACTATTCAGATCGATTAAAAACAAGAATGTCTTACTAATAATAACTTTGAGCTTCATAAATGATCTTGAATGTATGAAAATTATTTGTTTATTAATTTTACAGTTATGAAAAATATTAATGTGTAAAACAATTTTTTTTATGGTATTATGATTTTAGTTTTAACTAATATATTATTATTATTTTGGTTTTAAATAATATTTTGTTATCATGGGATAAAACACGCACATACATAATGATATTTTATATGTGTATAATTGCGAGTGAATGTGGAGTAACAAGTAGTGTTAGAATATTAGATTAGTTTGTTTCAAGTTAAGTATAGCATTTCAGAGGTAGAAGAGAGGGGGGAGAAAATAATTTAAAACTTGTTTCTAAAACTTGCTCTTTCAATTCTACTAACATTTTTTTTTACATTCTATTTACATGTTAGATTTTTAAAGTATGTGTGCTAATGAGCAGATAATATTTTTTTTTCTTGAAATACTTTTCTCATGGAGTGAAAATCATGGTCAATGTGACGTCCAACTTAATACAAAATACATTTGAAGGGAAAGAGGGAAGAACTTAAAATTAATCTGAGGATTGTTATATAATCAATTATTATTATTATTATTCATGTCAATTTTCATATTTATCTAGAAATTTTTATGTATATGTTAGAAATGTAGTAATAAATATTAGTTTGTTTTATTAAACGAGGCATATATATTTCATTAAGTGTAGTCTTTGTTAAGTGTGATTATTCATCATCATCAATGGTTGAAAATTAGTTATTTAAGATATAAGTAAGTATGCTGAAATTAAGCAATAATTATGAATTTCTTTATAAAATTAGTTTTATGTTTAGGCTTAGTCCTAGAGCTGTAGTTGAAACCCTTGTCATTATCATTATTATTATCATCATCATCATCGTCATCAACGTTTTGATTAATGAGCTGTTTAACTGTTTAAAGGCCATAAATAAATATTGATTTTATAAAATTTAGTGATTTTATAGTATTATTATAACCACATCCCATCATCTATTTCATGCAAGGATGAGTGAATTGCTATCCTAAATTAGTTATATATAATCTGAGCTAGTAAACTTATAAAAATATTGAAACACATTTGTTATGTTAAGATCTGAGAAATGATTTATGTCTAGTATACTCCACTTTGGTTTATAGATGTTTTACTTTTACCTAAATATTAATGCATATAGTGATATGGCTCAAAAAGCAAAATCTCCCATTTTATTAGAAATAAAGTACCAAGAAGGGATTCAAACCCGGTACATGTGAAAGGTTATCAGATATAACCATATCTAGATTCAGATAATCTAGTGGCGCCCTGCTAGACCATATTCACTTAGTATTTGTTTAAACATGCACTTAACATCAAACCAAGAAATGAAAGTGGATAAAATCTACTGCCTGTATACCTGAGTTATATTTTATTGAATTACTAGTGTACTCACTTCACGTGATTTCCATATACCTGAGTTATAATATCTTTTGAACTTAAAAATTTGTTTATAATTCTTATATATATATATATATATATTGGACTCAGATATGGTAATAGTTAGCTATTTGAGCGACATTTAATTCGGTTACAATATATATATTGTAGATATATATATTATTCAATTAATCAAAAAAAATTTTTTTTTTCTTTTATATATATGAGGATTTATATATGTGTATTTATTATTATAAATTTATAGATAGTTAATGAATAAACCATTATGTAGAGGGTAATAATATTTGGTAATGATTTATTATATATATTTTTATTAAATAAGGTGTCATATTATTTAACTTTGGTTTTATTAAAATAGAGTAGATCAGAAAAGTGTAAAATAAGGCGATGGAGATTATTAGATTAGGAGATAAAAAAAATGTACACGTGTGAAAGAATGAATACATCTGTACAAACACAAAGATGCTTTTACACCTATTTCTGATGGCTATAGATTCCAGGTTTGTTGTTGTCTGTGTCTTAAGATTATTTTTACAAAAGAGGTGCTTTGATGTAGATAACGATAGCGATCAATTTTAAGTCTTTATTGATTGTGACCGATGTCAAACTTGTGAAGCTTTGATTTTTTTTTTAAGATAAGGTTTCCAGATGTTTTTTTTTCTTTGGTTGAAATTCGTGATATAAATGATTGAAACAATTTTTTAATCAGTTAGTCATTAATTTTTTTTAGAGAGATGATCACTTAGTCATTAATTTTTTTTTTAGAGAGATGATCAGGCAGTATGATTTTATTTTTTGATCAGTCAGTATGATTTTATTTTTAGAGACTCAATATGAATATTTTGGAGAGACAGTCACTCAGATTATTATTATTAAAGTGAGATGTAACTCAGTGATTATTATTTTGAGACTCAACTCAGTCGGTCCTTCCTTGTTATTAATGTTAAAAAAAAAAGGAGAAAAGTAAGCGATTTGATTTTTTTTATTCACTCTTTAAAAATTGAGAAAGGAAATGAAGTAAAAGACTCTGGTATAAAGTCAATATAGACGAAGATGTGCGTCTATATAAACAATTTCCAGCAATATTAAAGAAGAGAGGAAAACATTGGAACAAGATTGAATTTAATAGAAGTTATTAACAATTATATAAATATGATATTAACATATTTGGCTATGCATAATACTATGCCTCTGCATTGCTAAACCATTTTTTTCTGCTTCCTGGTTAATACAGAATGAGTTAAAATCGCTGATCTGTCTATGAAGTCATATATCAAGTAATAACCAACAAAATGATAGAGTTTGAAGCCAACCACACAAGCTATATGGAATGCTTCTTTTCTAGTTCCTGGCTTATTAAAAGCTCATTACCTTCGAATGAATGGAGAAGAGGAAATAGGAGGAAAAGAAAATTTATAAAAGCCATGTAGAACCAAGTTTGAAGCCATGAATCAAATTTTTGTTAGTTTACCTCAATCATCTAAAGTGTCAACAGCAATTATTTTTTTAAAAGGAGAGAGACAAGCAAATCCACCGGTACCTACTTATTCAAAAGTACTTATAATAACTTTTTTTTAAAATGGTAGAAGGAAGCCAATCAACAATGAATAATAATAGAATTGAAGAAACAAGCAAGTCAATTGATTCAGCATTATCTTAAAAGTATCTGCAATAACTTTTTTTTTTTGTTGTTGTTGTTGAGCAAAGAAAAGCAGTCTGAAAATTCAAACTCAGGACATTAATAAGAAGTAAAAAGTAAACGGGTAAATATGAACTTTCTTTAACCGATTTTATTCTTGCTTATTAAAAGTAAACCTTAATTTACTGGTCAAAGCAATTTTTCTTTTGATACAGAAACATTAAAGACTTGTTTATCTATAGTTATTTGCAATATCTCACAACATAGCACAAACATAGTTTAAATCTTTAAACTTAAATTTTTCATTGTCTTTTATTATTATTTTTTTATATTATATATATTGTAATGTTGAAATGTTTTTTTTTAATTGTTCTTCAGTTGTTAATGATAATGAGCAACCTATAAATATATGCATTTATAATGTTTTGTTTTTTATTTTATCTTGTTGCATATTAAAAAATTAATATCATGTATTTTATTTTCTTTTGCTAAAGGGTTGAAAAAAAAAAAATTTTTTATATATGTAATTTGTGGGTATACATTTTAAACATATATGTTAACATTACCGAATGTGTGCATGTGTAACTGCTTATCCAAACACATCAAAGAATAGGTTATATATGATTAGTTTAAAATGGTAAATTAAAAAGTAGGGCATTACATTTGAATGGAAGTGAAATAACATATACAAGTTACACCTGAAATTTATTTTATGATATGATAAGTAAGAAAAGTCTTAAATAAGCATTTATAGAATATGTATTTTTTTTCTAATATTGATTTAAGTCAGCTTATTTTGAGATATCAAGAAAAATGACAAACCTATATGTTAGATTTATTTGCTTATACTTATATAAATTTTTTATATTAATTTTTGTATTGAATTAATATGGTAATAAGCCATTTATTTAATTGTTGATTTGACTTTAAAGAAGGAAAGAAAGAGTAGTAGTGTTAATAAAATATAATTATATATCTTAATTGGTTTCCGAGTTATTATTAAGAATATTGTGTTTTTTTCTTGTCTTAATTCTATCATTTTAATTCATCATCATTGCTCGCAGTTATTAAGTATTACCATTCGTATATATTGAGCAATCACTTGCAAATATTAAGCGTCCGCAAAATAATAGGTAAACTAGAATGTTAATTTATCTTTGTGTATTTAAGGGTTATGCTTGAGAATAACCAAATTTTGATAATTATAGTTCAACAATAGAAAGCTAAAATTGTGTTGTGTCCATGAGTTTAGATCATCCTCATCAAAGATGGATATCATGTTATTGGTTAAAAATGTTTCAAATAATACTATATAAAAGTTATGATCGCCATCAATCATCATTAATAAATTATAATCATTAAATTTAATGTTTAGCGTAATGAATATATTTTAGTAAATAGGGGTTTATAGAAAATTGAATATTATGCAAAGAGATTCATGATGATCAATCATCACCACTAGTATTATTAAATCCCAGTATGAAATAGGATAATTTTAATAGATGCCTATAAGTTTATAAAGATGAATTTATTGTTGTGAGTTTATTAATAAGCCATGGCTGGTATCATCATCACTATTATAATCATTATTATGATATCACTATTATTATCATTATTATTATGATATTATTATCATCATCATCATTATCACCTTTATATTGTGATAAATAATCTAGTTAAATGGCCATCAATATTAATAATGGTCTTCACATGCTTGTTTAGAAGCCATTAATAAGATTATACATGTCTGTTCATCAATATACGTAAATGAGCTAGCAATGTCTATAAGAATCTTTGATCTATAGTATAAACTTTGGTAATATTGGGATCTTGTAATTTTATCAATATAGATAAAATGTAAGAATGTCATTTTTTTTCATTAGTCATCCAAGTCATGTGTAATAAAAATGTACTGAATGAGTTTGAACTCAAGTACACTATAAACAGATACTTATCTAGATTGAAAACAATCTAGTGGCGCTCATGGGAAAACACATGTACTTAGCTAAACTGAATAAAGAGTGATATCATCCCTTTCCAACTTCATAATATTAGTTTTATAGAATATATATATATATATTTTTATAAGTTGTCATGAATAGCACCAGTGTGTGCATATGACCATGAATGGTCTTATATATTTGGAAAGAAGAATAGGAAGGATTCTTTGTTAGAAGAACCTAGTATTGGAGATAAGCATAAGGCACTCCAGGAATTTCACAGTGGGTACTTTTATTCAGTTGCTATATTTAATATTATTTTTATTTGATGACAATGGCCAGTATGTTTTATTGTTCAAATGACTGCCCCAATATATAAATAAATACCAAGAATCTTTAATGCTGATATTTTCAAGTGGCACAGTGATTCTATAATTTCTTTATCTATGCTATGATGAATTAATATAGTTACAAATGGTACAGATTGGATAGGCATATATCTAATAATTAATAATTTCCCCTATCTAAATATTTATTATGGTTACAAATGTGACATATTAAAATAGTTACAAATTATAGTTACAAATGGCATGCCAAATAGGGATTGAAATATGCCACACACCTGAGAGAGGTGTATTTCTATGTTAATTTAAATAGTTACAAATCTTATATTAATTTAAATTGTTACAAATGGCGCACCAACTAGGGCTCGAAATAAGCCAAATAATGGCTTGAAATACCCCACATACCTGAGAGATGTGTAGTATATAATGATGACAGATGTATAGTTTAAAAGGAAAAAAAAAAAAGAATATTTTTTTTTGTGTGCAATTTTTTTTATTATTAGTGTATACAAATATTTTGGCCTGATGTTTAAATGATGATGATTACTGTTATTGCATTTTTGATGATGATAAATGAATACAGTCATTATAGAGCTTAGTTTCAATTTTTTAAAATATAATGATATCACAACTTATAATGTGTTAAAGTTAATAACACTGTTTTTTTTATATATTTTGCTTATCAGTTAAATAAGCATAGAAATATTAATAGCCTTGAAGTGTAGAATAATAATTTTGTTCATATTTGAAAAGTTTGTGTTATAGAAAATTTATGATTTTGGAGGTTGGATTGGATATTTGATTGTTGGAGTTTGGTTGGTTGTGTTACGGTTTTGATGATGGATGGAGAATTTTTGTCATTGCCTTGAGAATGTGATGTATTCATGCCACTGGTGATTGATTTATCTCATTCACTGCTCCAACCCAGATTATAATATCAGTTATTATTTATCATGAAGCAGTTAACAGTAGGCCTGCCATGATTTCGCCTCTAAGACTCCAGAGAGAGCAAGGCATCATTTTTCTGATACATAATATTTCGCCTCTAAGACTCCAGAGAGAGCAAGGCAGTATTTTGTTTTACTGATATATAATTGTTGCCTCTAAGACTTTAAAGATAAGCAAGGCAGTATTTTATGAATTAAAGCCCCTAAGACTTGGAAGTAAGCAGGGAAATGCAACAGTGTTTGCAATAAACTATTATGGGTTGTAGTAGCTTAGAGTGATTGAATTGAGGTGATCATCTGAGTGTTCATGGAACATTGTATGCTTTAAGTGTAGTGATCGAATTCTTTTGTCTATCTCATGATTGTGAATTGCTAATCATTCTTTTGGCTGTCAGTATCTGTCAGATCTCTGGAAGGGTAGAAGAGTATATAAATGGCTTTGGATGTGAACTTTATTATAAATATAGGCACATATGTTATATAAATAATTTTTTTTTAGTGTATTAAAATAGGGCATAAAAAGAGTTAAGTTTTATAAAAGCATTAAAAAACTAGACAAATGATGACATAAAAAGGACACACATATGCAGAGATGGTTTTTTCTTAAATAAATGTTTTAAATAGAACTATGACCTCATACTTTATCAATCATATATAGGTAAAGGAAAACGAGTGATGATGGAGGTTACGTTAAATAAAGGGACTTGGGATATAGATAGATTGATGGGGAGAATTATGGCTGAGAAAGAATGGTTGAAAATTTTATGGTATATGGGGATAGATAAAGGTGTTTGACTCTGAATGTATAGGAAATCAGGGAGCAGAACATAATAAATCAAACAGAATAAAGCAGAAAAGCAATTAGTAATATAAGTTTATAAATACGTATAGAAAAAAGTAATATGGAAGGGGATAAAGAATTTGTCATGGAAGGAAAGGAGGAGGTAGAGAAGCAAGGCCCTCCAGAGTGGTTGCAAGTTATACTTAGTCAGATAAATAATAAATTTGATCAACAATCACAAGAAATAAAGGAAATGAAACAAGAGATAAATCAGAAATTTGATCTACAATCTCAAAGATTTGATACTAAACTAGATCTACAATCTCAAAGATTTGATACTAAACTAGATCAACAATCACAAGAGATGAAGGAAATAAAACAAGAGATAAATCAGAAATTTGATGAACAATGTCAAAGGTTAGATAATAAACTAGACCAACAAGCTCAGGAAATGAAGCTAGATATAGGTCAACAATCTAAAAAAATTGAGAATATTGAAATAGAATTAAAAAACAAATGGCAAGAGTTTGATGACAGATGTGACATAAGATATAAGGAACTTGCCGATAAATTGACAACAAGTCCAGAAAGTTGGGAGAAAAGTTTTAGTGTTGTAAAGGAAGAGTTAGTAGCTGTACAAGAAGGATATCAGAAAATGGTCAACAAAAATGAAAGCCTTAAAATAGCTCAGAATAATTTCAAAGAAAGTGTAAGCAGTGAGATTAATACTTTAAAATTAGAGGTAGCTGCTGTACAAAAACAGTTAAAAGTAGAATATAAAGATCTGGGAAAAAAGCAGGGTAAATCAGATCATGAGCTAAAGAAAGTACAGAAAGAGGTACAGAGTATAGGGGAGCAAATGACAGGGACCACAAGAGAAGAAATAGAAAGTTTAAAACAAAGTGTAATAGAATTAGAAGTCAATAGCCAGAAGGATCAAGTTGACTTTAATGAAAAGCTGGAAAATCAGCAGAGAATGGTAGGGGAGGAAGTCAAAGAATACCTGCGTTGCCAGGAAAAAGACCTAAACCATCAATTATTGATAATGATGGAAGACAAACTCATGGAAATAAAAGAAATGCAAGTTAAGGTAACCTCAAGTAGTGGGTCATGTAGAATACCACAAAGTTTAGGGCCCGAGATATACGAAAATAATCCTATAGGAATAGAAAGTGGGCAGATAATAGAAAAGGGTCCCAGAAGGACAGAGGAAGAGGAAGATAGTTTAATAAATGAGGGAAGAAGTAGCAACATAGCTAAATATATACAAGTGAAAGTTTTTAGGGGTGAATATGGAGAAAATCCCATAGAATATTTGAATGGTCTCGATGAACTGTTTTCTTTGAGTCGACTAAATGACCGAGAAAAATTAGCAGTCGCGAGCAACCACCTTCATGCCTCAGCAAAAAGTTGGTGGCGTGCACTCTTTTATAGACCCGAAACATATGGAGACTTTAAGAGTATGCTACTTCAGACATTCTGGAGTGAAGAGAAACAGGATAGTCTAAAGTATAAAATTAGTCAGCAAAAATATACCCCTAGAGAAGGAACTTATACTCAGTTCTTCCATAGTCAGGCTGCTACTTTAAAAATGCTTACAGCATGTCCCTTATCTGAGCCCCAAATCATTAGGATAACCAGAAGGAACTTCCCAAAACAGGTAGAACAGGCCCTAATAGCTGCTGATGTATACTCCCTGGAGAGAGTGGCAGATATGTTAGATGCCCTAGGAGCCACAGAAAATATGGCCGAAGGTTATCCTAGGAGGAAGGAGAACTATAATTATAAAGTCTCCAGTGTGAGAGTTGGAAACAATCAGCTAGGCAGACACTTTCCAACAAAACCCAGTAAACCACACATAGGTAGGCCTGGGAATAATTCCCATCAGCAAATGCAAAGTAGACCCATGATTAATAGAAATAGAAGTCCAGTAGCCAGTTGCTCGGGAATTAGTAATAAAGTTCCACATAAGGTGCCACAAAAGTCCATAAAGATAATGTCAAAGGCTAATCCAACAAACTAAAACGGGCCTCGATGGAATGTTCCCTGCTGCGGGAGCCCATTGCTAACTTGGGGAACAAGGACAATATTTTAACTATTAATTTAGGTTGGGACACAGGTGATGATCTGGACAGTGAACCTTTGCCAGCATGTTATACTTTAGGTGGCTGTCCAGAGATCAAACTGGTCATTTTAGGAATAGCAACCAAGGCATTAGTGGACACAGGGAGCCAGGTGTCAATAATCTCTGAGGCACTGTATCATAAAATGTTAAGGGAGGATGAGGAAATTCCCAAATTTTCTATGAAGCAAACTGCTATTATATTAGCTAATGGCAAAAAGGCCAAGCTATTTACCCAGCAAGTATGGCTTACCCTGCAAATAGGATCTCACTCATATGAACATGCCTTCTTGATCATGCAAGGCCTTATATATGAAGTTATATTAGGATCCGATTTTTTAAATAGGCATGGGAGTGTGATCGATTTTTATAACAAGCACATAAGATGTCAAAGTGGAGACGAAGTCCTGGAAGGAGTAATACCATTTTATCAAGCCAGCATTGCTACAATCCAAGAGGCCTCCACTCAGCAGGATGTGAGACATAAATTAAAAAGAATTGAGAGTATAGACCCTGATTTAGGAGGGAAAATGTTTCACCTTCTTTGTAAGTTCATGGAAGTATTTTCCAGAAAACCTGGCATTATTAAGGGGTATGTGCATCGGATCCGATTAATGAATTCGGAACCGTATCAATGTAAAATATACCCCATCCCCTACCAATACAGGGCTGAAGTCAATGCCCAAGTTAGAAAAATGGTGGAATGGAATGTCATAAAAAATGTCCATCTGCATATAACAACCCTTTGGTTATTGTCCGAAAGAAGGATAGCACTGTCAGAGTATGCTTAGATGCAAGGTTTTTAAACCGATTAACCATCCCAGAAAGGGATGTCCCTCCCACTATACAAGAGTTGCTAATCAGATTCAGAGGTAAAACTATTTTCAGTACCTTTGATCTGACTGCCAGTTATTGGCAAATCTATCTGCACCCAGAGGATCAAAAGTATACTGCATTTAGACATGAGGGTCATTCATATGTGTTTGAAAGGATGCCCTTTGGTCTGATAAATAGTAGCGCAGGCTTGATCCGATGCCTAGATAGAGTACTATCAGAGGAAGTTAAAAATGTCATCACAACATATGTTGATGATATAGTCATTGCCTCAAGCAATGCAGCAGAACATCTCCAACATCTAAATACCTTTTTAACTGAATGTAAGGAGAGAAATATAAAAATTAATCTCGCCAAAAGTACTATTGCTGTACAAGAAATATTATTTCTAGGTCATCTGGTGGGAGTGGATGGAATAAAACCAAACCCTGACAAAATTAGTGCAATCTGGAACTTTCCACAGCCAGAAAATAAAAAGCAGCTAAGATCCTTTTTTGGTGTCTGCAATTTTTACCATCGCTTTTATATAAATTTTGCCTATGACACCATTTGTCTATCCCAATTACTAAGAAAGGACACTAGATGGAAATGGACAGAGCAACATTCCACAGAAATGAACCTCATTAAAACTAAATTCCTTGAACAAATCATATTAGGATATCCTAACTTTGAAGCTACCTTTTATATACAAACTGATAGCAGTGGATATGGGCTGGGGGTGATCTTATTCCAATTAGATCAAGATCACAGACCACAGGTACTTTGCTTTCTTAGTCGTCTTCTGAGAGGGCCTGAATTACATTATACTACAACTGAAAAAAAAGCATTAGCAGTGGTTTGGGCCTTTCAGAAACTTAAGCAGTACCTGGTGGGATCCCACATAGTGGTAATAACGGATCACAGGAGCCTAGAGTTCCTGAATAGGAGCTATTTAAACAATGAAAGGCTGATTCGATGGAGCCTATTCCTGCAACAATTCAACTACCAAATTCAATATTGTAAAGGCAAAGAAAATGTGGTTGCAGATATTCTCAGTAGAAATCCTGTGAGAATCCAACCACAACATGTAAATCTAGACCAGGCATATATAGCAGCCATAACCCTTGTTGTTGATGATTCTGTGGAAAAAGAATTGAGTCAATTACCCCAGTTACAAAGCCAAGATCCTAAATTACAGCCAATAATGGCCTATTTGTCTAAAAAAATTAAAGGTGACGCAGTTAATAGAATGATAAACAATAAATCCATCCTCAGATATTGTATAAAACAGGATTTATTGCATTACGAGACAGTTGAACATCAGGAGACTTCCTGGAGAATATACATCCCCACAAGTATTAGGGGAAAATTAATTTATTATGTTCACTGCTTGTATGGGCATTATGGACCTAGAAAAGTGGAATATGTTATTAAGAGACTATTCTACTGGCCCAATATGTATGCCTCAATACTACAATGTCTTAAGTATTGTGAAATTTGTTTAAAATCCAAGTATACTAGTCACTCATATGCGGGGATCTTGCAACCCATTATTCCTAATGAGCCAAATGATCTATTGGCTATAGATTTTTATGGGCCATTGCCACCGTATAGGAGATTTAGGTATATCTTGGTTACTTATGACGTCTTCTCGAAATTTGTTGCTGCATATCCTGTCTACAAAGCCAATGCACGAGGGGCAATTAGAAATTTAGAAAGTTCACAATTTACCTTAGTGGGAAAACCAAGAACTATTCTAACAGACCATGCCACCTCTTTTCTCTCCAAGGAGTGGAACCGATGGTTACAGCACCAAAAGATTAAGCATGTCCTAAGTTCCATTCGTAACCCCCAATCTAACCCCTGTGAAAGAGTCATGAGGGAGTTAGGGAGATTGCTAAGGGTTTACTTGGAGGGCCATCATAAGAGTTGGGTTAAACAATTAGGCAAAGTGGTTGGGTATATTAATATCACCCAAAATGAATCCACAAAATTTGCCCCAACTCACCTACATTATGGAAAGAGAGAACCAAACCTTATAAAGACTCCACTGCCCAGCATAAAGGAGGAAGAAATTAGTAGAGAAACCCTAGTGGAAAGAGCAAGGAATAACTTGCAAGGAATGGCTAAGAAACGGATTGCTAAAGGTCCAAAAAGACCAACTCAGTTCAATATCGGTGATCATGTCCTTGTTAAAACTCCTCATGTTAGCGACCCGCAGAAGCATACATTCAAAAAGTTCTATAATATATATGAAGGGCCATTCATGCTCAAGGAAAGAAAAGGGGAAAATGCATTTGTACTAGAATTGTCAGAAGGAGTAAAAGGCACATATAATGTACGTAGCCTAAAACCAATGGCACTCATGACCTAAGCAATTTTTTTATATTCAAAATTTTTTTTTGTTTGGGGGTGAGGCAAATGTAGATATATATATATATTATTCAATTAATCAAGAAAAAAAATTTTTTTTTCTTTTATATGTATGAGGATTTATATATGTGTATTTATTATTATAAATTTATAGATAGTTAATGAATAAACCATTATGTAGAGGGTAATAATATTTGGTAATGGTTTATTATATATATTTTTATTAAATAAGGTGTTATATTATTTAACTTTGGTTGTATTAAAATAGAGTAGATCAGAAAAGTGTAAAATAAGGCGATGGAGATTATTAGATTAGGAGATAAAAAAAATGTACACGTGTGAAAGAATGAATACATCTGTATAAACACAAAGATGCTTTTACACCTATTTCTGATGGCTATAGATTCCAGGTTTGTTGTTGTCTGTGTCTTAAGATTATTTTTACAAAAGAGGTGCTTTGATGTAGATAACGATAGCGATCAATTTTAAGTCTTTATTGATTGTGACCGATGTCAAACTTGTGAAGCTTTGATTTTTTTTTTAAGATAAGGTTTCCAGATGTTTTTTTTCTTTGGTTGAAATTCGCGATATAAATGATTGAAACAATTTTTTAATCAGTTAGTCATTAATTTTTTTTAGAGAGATGATCACTTAGTCATTAATTTTTTTTAGAGAGATGATCACTCAGTCATTAATTTTTTTTTTAGAGAGATGATCAGGCAGTATGATTTTATTTTTAGAGACTCAATATGAATATTTTGGAGAGACAGTCACTCAGATTATTATTATTAAAGTGAGATGTAACTCAGTGATTATTATTTTGAGACTCAACTCAGTCGGTCCTTCCTTGTTATTAATGTTAAAAAAAAAAGGAGAAAAGTAAGCGATTTGATTTTTTTTATTCACTCTTTAAAAATTGAGAAAGGAAATGAAGTAAAAGACTCTGGTATAAAGTCAATATAGACGAAGATGTGCGTCTATATAAACAATTTCCAGCAATATTAAAGAAGAGAGGAAAACATTGGAACAAGATTGAATTTAATAGAAGTTATTAACAATTATATAAATATGATATTAACATATTTGGCTATGCATAATACTATGCCTCTGCATTGCTAAACCATTTTTTTCTGCTTCCTGGTTAATACAGAATGAGTTAAAATCGCTGATCTGTCTATGAAGTCATATATCAAGTAATAACCAACAAAATGATAGAGTTTGAAGCCAACCACACAAGCTATATGGAATGCTTCTTTTCTAGTTCCTGGCTTATTAAAAGCTCATTACCTTCGAATGAATGGAGAAGAGGAAATAGGAGGAAAAGAAAATTTATAAAAGCCATGTAGAACCAAGTTTGAAGCCATGAATCAAATTTTTGTTAGTTTACCTCAATCATCTAAAGTGTCAACAGCAATTATTTTTTTAAAAGGAGAGAGACAAGCAAATCCACCGGTACCTACTTATTCAAAAGTACTTATAATAACTTTTTTTTAAAATGGTAGAAGGAGGCCAATCAACAATGAATAATAATAGAATTGAAGAGACAAGCAAGTCACTTGATTCAGCATTATCTTAAAAGTATCTGCAATAACTTTCTTTTTTTTGTTGTTGTTGAGCAAAGAAAAGCAGTCTGAAAATTCAAACTCAGGACATTAATAAGAAGTAAAAAGTAAACGGGTAAATATGAACTTTCTTTAACCGATTTTATTCTTACTTATTAAAAGTAAACCTTAATTTACTGGTCAAAGCAATTTTCTTTTTTGATACAGAAACATTAAAGACTTGTTTATCTATAGTTATTTGCAATATCATACAACATAGCACAAACATAGTTTAAATCTTTAAACTTAAATTTTTCATTGTCTTTTATTATTATTTTTTTATATTATATATATTGTAATGTTGAAATGTTTTTTTTTAATTGTTCTTCAGTTGTTAATGATAATGAGCAACCTATAAATATATGCATTTATAATGTTTTATTTTTATTTTATCTTGTTGCATATTAAAAAATTAATATCATGTATTTTATTTTCTTTCGCTATAAGGTTGCAAAAAAAAATATTTTATATATGTAATTTGTGGGTATACATTTTAAACATATATGTTAACATTACCGAATGTGTGCATGTGTAACTGCTTATCCAAACACATCAAAGAATAGGTTATATATGATTAGTTTAAAATGGTAAATTGAAAAGTAGGGCATTACATTTGAATGGAAGTGAAATAACATATACAAGTTACACCTGAAATTTATTTTATGATATGATAAGTAAGAAAAGTCTTAAATAAGCATTTATAGAATATGTATTTTTTTCTAATATTGATTTAAGTCAGCTTATTTTGAGATATCAAGAAAAATGACAAACCTATATGTTAGATTTATTTGCTTATACTTATATAAATTTTTTATATTAATTTTTGTATTGAATTAATATGGTAATAAGCCATTTATTTAATTGTTGATTTGACTTTAAAGAAGGAAAGAAAGAGTAGTAGTGTTAATAAAATATAATTATATATCTTAATTGGTTTCCGAGTTATTATTAAGAATATTGTTTTTTTTTCTTGTCTTAATTCTATCATTTTAATTCATCATCATTGCTCGCAGTTATTAAGTATTACCATTCGTATATATTGAGCAATCACTTGCAAATATTAAGCGCTCGCAAAAGGTTAGGTAAACTAGAATGTTAATTTATCTTTGTGTATTTAAGGGTTAAGCTTAATAATAACCAAATTTTGATAATTATAGTTCAACAATAGAAAGCTAAAATTGTGTTGTGTCCGTGAGTTTAGATCATCCTCATCAAAGATGGATATCATGTTATTGGTTAAAAATGTTTCAAATAATACTATATAAAAGTTATGATCGCCATCAATCATCATTAATAAATTATAATCATTAAATTTAATGTTTAGCGTAATGAATATATTTTAGTAAATAGGGGTTTATAGAAAATTGAATATTATGCAAAGAGATTCATGATGATCAATCATCACCACTAGTATTATTAAATCCCAGTATGAAATAGGATAATTTTAATAGATGCCTATAAGTTTATAAAGATGAATTTATTGTTGTGAGTTTATTAATAAGCCATGGCTGGTATCATCATCACTATTATAATCATTATTATGATATCACTATTATTATCATTATTATTATGATATTATTATCATCATCATCATTATCACCTTTATATTGTGATAAATAATCTAGTTAAATGGCCATCAATATTAATAATGGTCTTCACATGCTTGTTTAGAAGCCATTAATAAGATTATACTTGTCTGTTCATCAATATACGTAAATGAGCTAGCAATGTCTATAAGAATCTTTGATCTATAGTATAAACTTTGGTAATATTGGGATCTTGTAATTTTATCAATATAGATAAAATGTAAGAATGTCATTTTTTTTCATTAGTCATCCAAGTCATGTGTAATAAAAATGTACTGAATGAGTTTGAACTCAAGTACACTATAAACAGATACTTATCTAGATTGAAAACAATCTAGTGGCGCTCATGGGAAAACACATGTACTTAGCTAAACTGAATAAAGAGTGATATCATCCCTTTCCAACTTCATAATATTAGTTTTATAGAATATATATATATATTTTTTATAAGTTGTCATGAATAGCACCAGTGTGTGCATATGACCATGAATGGTCTTATATATTTGGAAAGAAGAATAGGAAGGATTCTTTGTTAGAAGAACCTAGTATTGGAGATAAGCATAAGGCACTCCAGGAATTTCACAGTGGGTACTTTTATTCAGTTGCTATATTTAATATTATTTTTATTTGATGACAATGGCCAGTATGTTTTATTGTTCAAATGACTGCCCCAATATATAAATAAATACCAAGAATCTTTAATGCTGATATTTTCAAGTGGCACAGTGATTCTATAATTTCTTTATCTATGCTATGATGAATTAATATAGTTACAAATGGTACAGATTGGATAGGCATATATCTAATAATTAATAATTTCCCCTATCTAAATATTTATTATGGTTACAAATGTGACATATTAAAATAGTTACAAATTATAGTTACAAATGGCATGACAAATAGGGATTGAAATATGCCACACACCTGAGAGAGGTGTATTTTTATGTTAATTTAAATAGTTACAAATCTTATACTAATTTGAAATAGTTACAATATATATTACCTTTTATTGTTTTATTTAGCTTACACAAATAATAAAATAACCATTTTTATTCACATTTTCTGGTTCTTATAAGAATGTCCAGTTTGATATATTATATTAATGATAGTAATTATCCAAATGAACACAGATAAAAGCAAAATATCATTTCATACAATTAATAATTTAACTTCACATGGTTTAATTAATTTCTATTTACTTTAATACTCTTGTGAGTAAATAAAAAATAGTTAATATGTAAATACTAATTAATACAGTGTGAAATTTTGGGAAATGTAAAGTATATCCAATGATATATATTAGGATATAATAGTACAGGGAAAAAACTCTTAATATTTTTGTACAAATAACAGTGTAAAAAAAATAATATTCATTAGAATAGTTAAATATCAGTTGAAATAAGGAATTATGGCTTTCCATTCAATATTTTCCTCTAACTAATAATGACTATATATCCCTATTTACCAGACTATATAACTGTTTGTCAGCAGTAGAATGTATGACTCAAAATTTTTAAGCTTGTATGAAATCTAACAAACTTCCTAATTTTTTTCATATTTTAATCTCAAATTATATGCATGTTATATCAACACACTAACCAAAAAAGAAAAAGAACTTAGAAAATTTTTTTAAAAGAATTTGACATTGAGTTTTGTGATAATTAAGCTAAGCTATGAAATATAAATACATTCACACATCCACCTACTGTTTTTTTTTTAAATTTATTTATATGTAATCTTGTAGTGATGCTATTTACCTTTCTCTTCAGGAAAACTTTATTTTTGATATATTTGTATATCTATTTAATTATAGCACTTTATTGTATTCTATTACTAGACATTTTTCTAATGAAAGCAATCAACTAGTATCTTTTAAATATTTTAGATAATTTTATAAGGTAAATGGAATCTACACTTTTTTATGAAAACTGCTTAGTGTTACCATAAAATACTTCTATAGAAAGATTTTCATCATGTATTCATTTCATATGCTCAGTTCAATGAACATATATTCTTATAATAGAGAATTTAATATCATCACAATCAATAAGCTAATAAACATATTAAGTTGTTTTCTTTAAGAATACTGAGAAGAATCCTGAAATGAAAATTTCCATTACTTTTATGTTATATTCATAAAAATTTCATGCTTTATTTTGTACAATAATTTGTTACAACAACACATTTTAAACAATAAATTAATTGGGTTAGTTATATAACTAAAATGAAATGCTTTATATTTTAACTTGTTAAATGCAATATCACCATTTTGAAGTATGGATTGTATGACTTTAAACTTTGCTTTTCTATCTAAAAAAACTACTAAGTTTCTAAAGTGATATACAATCTCAAAATTATAAATAATTAAGATAGTAGCTGCAGAAGACTTTTTTTTCCATTAGATAAATAATTAAAATAAAGTCTTTATGGATTGCATTCAAAATGTTAAAAATATTCTAAAGTTCATTTTCTAATTGGCAAAAATGTCATAAACATCAGACTACTAAATATATACAGCCAACAATATGTTCTTGTTCTGCTTTTCTATTAGTTTCAATTAAGCAGTTTATCATCAAACCTATATTTAATAGTGGTATTTGCTTTATAAAATCACTTATACACTATTTCTAAGACCCATGTCATAAAGATTTTGGCAAAACAATTTTCAATCTATGGATTTCAGATTTTCTGCCATAATAGCACTTTCTGTCATATCATTATATAAAAGTGGAACAACATAAATAAATTTCATTTTAAAAATAACTAATGTTAAACATTGATACAAACTTTTTATACTAATTGTTTCTAATACACTAAACAAATTGATGAAATCTATTTATAAATGTATGCCTTTATTCATGACAATTTATTTGTATTTTCCTGGCAACAAAAATCATATATCTAAGATGTTTTGACCTTTGAACGCATATCAAGGTTTGACTAACTACTCACATATAACTGGAAACAACATGCTCAATAAAAATTTTGAAAATACTTTTTATGTAGTGTATAATAATAATTAATATTCTATGATAATTATTGCAGTCTTATTTTTTTAAATAAACATCCTTAAGATCAGATCTAATGAAATTTTGAATATATGTATTATGTAACAAATATAATAGGTGTGAGACTAAAATATCAAAACTATATTAAAAACTTTCCCAATAGTACTTACAGTTTAATTTATTTTAGAATAAGAAAAAGATATTTAATTTCATCAATTTATCCAAATCTAAATGATTCAGTAGAGTGGATATACCATGGCAAATAGTTTTTTGAATTATTATATTATTACTCAAAGGGGTATGAAATTATATCTTCCATCTGCTTGAAATATCTTTATCATATAAAATAAATTTCATCCAATGATTTAATCAGAATATATAGTTGTTAGTTTTACATTTTACATTTAGTTCCCTAAACAAAAATGTTATGTGACCACAATTCTCAAAAGACAGTATCATCTTTGCAGTTTTAATTCATTTGACATTCTTAATTTTTTTGCTACTTATTGAACTTTCACCCTAACTTATGAAGATTTACATAAATTTGTTAATCTGACAAGCAGAGATTTTTCCATGATTATTTTTATTACATCACAAGTATTATCATAATTGTTATCTAACTCTTCAGGAATTTTCATTTAGTAATTCAAGGACCAACAATTCTTTAAGAAAACATCATGTACAATTAAACAATAAACTTGAAAATTCACATTGGTAATTTTAATCTTTAATAGCTGATAAAATTTAGAATTATTAATGATTACTTATAAAAATTTAAGCTTCAAATTTCATATTTCACTGGTTTCTAAGGCTAATCTTCAAATTTTATATCAATATGTTTTGAATAAAACATTTTAAAATTTAATCATCATTGTAACATTGATGTGCTTTTTTCTATAATTTATCCAACAAGAATAAACTATAAGTGTTTTTACAATATTTTCTTTTCGATAGTCACTCCTATCTATATTACAATTCATAAGCCAACATTGTTTTTTGTATAAATATATTCAATTATTTATAATAATTTTTTGATTAAAATAGTATTTATGATTGTCAAGTCAAAAATATTTGACTAGACTTCTTAAAAAGTATTACCATTATTTTAAATAATTTTGGATCATAGTTTATTATTCTACTGAATTTTGTGCATTAAAGCCCTTAATAAGAAAATTTGATCTCTTAAGGGTATTGATGGAATAATATCATTTAACAAACTTTCTCTTTCTAAACTTATTAATAAAACTGAAGCACTGGTAAAATAATATGCAGGTATCATAATGTTAGTTTTCTGTTGACATATATAGAAATATCAAAAATAGAAGATTAAAAGTTAGAATTCACAGCCAATCAAATGCTATGTAGTCTCCTTTAAATGAATTTGTCTTTCAAAATTTTTTAGCCATTTGTAGAGTCAATTATATTTTCCTACACCCAACTGTGTCAATCTTAAATTGTGTTAGATAGTAGAAGAGGTATCCTCCAATTAGATCTTAATGAGTGTCATCAAGTAAAGTCTGTACATTTTATCTCCCTATATATATAAAAAAAACTGAACACTTACATTTTATTTTTACCATTATCATATTATTGTTATTCATAATATAATTATTTCTAGCATATGAATTAGCAATGCTAAATCATGGAAAACAAATTTTATGAGTTAGATTATTATTAGGCTATCTTTCTAAACATTTTGTTGTGAGTAAAGAATATAGCCATTTGCTAAATGAAATTTCTATCTTAAATACAATTTTGAAGTGACTTATTATTGATTGTATTACTTCAATTTGCTAAATTATTTCCCATTATTTTATCTTTAATATGAAGCTTTAAGTACTTACATATTTATATATAAAACAATAAGTCACATGATTTCAGTTTACACAATGATTATCAGTATTTAGGTTACTCTAGTTCTACTACCTATTATAAGTCTAATATCTTTATTACACAATTTTACAATAGATAAAAGAATGTTTGCTTCTGAAAAATATTTATAGATGCTTGCATGTAAAATATAAAATATAAATAAATAAGAACTGCTATGTGTGTAATTTAAAAGATAGAATTGGGGTTAAAAAATATCCAAATTTTATTATCACAGGTAATTTAATGAGATCATCAATGACATGAGAAAACTTATAACCACCAGATGCTATATCAACCCAAATGATTAAATATATGTTCGTTTAAAAATGAAAAAAATGTAGAGATAGTCAAAAATAAAATAGAAATAAGAGACAGAAAATTATATTTATATCAGAAATAGTGCTTCAAATTTCATGAATCTTCATTCTTCTGCTTAAAAGTTAGTAGCAGATATTTTTTATCATTATCAATTAATTCTCATCATCATCATCAACCATTATCAATCCAATGCAGGATAAAGGTCTCTCCAGGTTCAATCCATCTTTTCCTATCTTTAGCTTCTCTTCTCCACATCACTCCTGCACACTTTCTTATTTCATCCATCCATGTCATATTTGGTCTCTTTCTGGGTCTTTTACAATCTCTTGGAATCCAATTTAAAATTTCAATTGTCCATCTATTATCATCTCTTCTAACAATATGTCCAGCCCAACTCCATTTCAGTATTTTAATTTTTTCAATGAGGTCAGTAACACCTGTTTGTTCTCTTACTCATACATTATGTTTTCGATCTCTTCTTGTTACTTCCAACATGCACCTCTCCATACATCTTTGAGTGGTCTGAAGTCTCTGTATTGCTGATGAAGTTATAGAAGATTTTTATATGAATGTACAAAAGGCTTTTGATCAGAGTAAACAACATTTTAAAATTATTATGGAAGACTTTAATGCTAGAATTGGTAAACATATGATAGATGAAAATGCTGTAGGTAATTTTGGGTATGGTAATAGAAACGAGAGAGGACATAGACTTGTGGAGTTTGCAGAAAAAGAAAAACTTTATATTATGATTTTTTTTTTTTGAGAAAAATGTTAAAAGGAAATGGACATGGAAGCATCCAAATGAAGGTACAGCAGAATTGGATCATATTTTGACTAACAGAAAATACATATTTCAAGATTGTAATGTTCTTAATAAATTTAACACAGGAAGTGATCATCGATTAGTAAGATGTAAGATACATGTTAATACAAAACTAGAGAGACAAAAATTACTAAGAAAATCAATATTTACAGTTGATATTCCTAATCTTCAGAAACATTCTAATGAATTTAAATTAGAACTTACAAATCGGTTTCAAGTATTAGTAGATTTTGAACATGATTCAGATTTGAATGACATGAATTAATTCTCATATCTGAAAGTAATTTCACAATCCATCATCTGTGAAGAGTATTCTGAATTCAGCATTCAACATTTTGTTTATATATAGTGAATGATTGAAATATAAAAATGAGTATTAATTTGAATTAATAGATATATATGTGTGTGCACCCATCATAATAAATAAATAAATAAGAAAAATGCAACAAAAAAATTGTTTATCTAAAAGTTATGTTAGTAAAATAAATAAATAAAATTTTTACTTAATAACATTTAAAAATATTTTTTTTAGCTATGTAATGTTTATAATTATTGTTATTTATTACATTTACATTAAATGTTTTCATTTTTTTTTTTTTTTTTTTTAAAAAGGCAATAATTTAGCCAATGAAAATCTTATGCTGAAAAAAATACGTGAGAAACCATGCCTCAGAACCCTTTGGAGTAGTACCTATCTTATTTGTGATGAAGATAATTTATTATATTTTTTTTTACAGTTATCACTTGGACATTCAATTCACTAATTAGATTAATTCATGATCACTTTTCATTATATAATAGATATCTATAATTGTGGATTTAAATAAATTAGATCAAGTTATTTACACTTTCTAATGCATTTTAACAATTCTCATGAACCATTTAAAAATAATAAATGCCACTATAATATATATTTTTAAAACATAAGAAAAGAAAATAATGCATATTTAATACATATATATATATATATTAGCATAATTACCTATAAATTAGTGAGGGATTTGTTTTATCTGAATACAAAATTTTCTATTCTATTTAGTCATCATAATGTATATCTGCACTTCAGTTTCTTCAATCCTAGCATTTTCAGTGACATGTGAATTTAAAATAGTTATAAAAATTCATATCTTTATAGTCATGAAGCGTAGTCACTCATTCAACTTGTCAGTGTGAATAAAGCCCTACTTGAAGTTTATTGATTATATTTAAGATAATTATGTTCTGAATTAATGTACAAAGAATAGAGATTCATTATAAGCAAAAAAATGAAAGATCACATGTGGTCAAAAATTTGGAAAAAATATTATGTTGGAAGGCATATATTTTACTTGATTTGTAAAGATATATTTTAAAAAGTATTGTTAAAATTTGGATTAATTATATTTGCCTACCATAATTTCACATTTACTTACTTGTTTTCATTTCCAACAATTTGATTTATGTATTTTTTAAAAATATTAATATTACTAATTTATGTTTTCATTTAATATTTTAAGCAAAATAAAATAAAAACAATTAAAATCTTCAAATGAAGATGAAACAGTAATTATATACGTTTTTTTTTTTCTCATGTGTCATAGCATCAGCCGGGAAGCGAACCCGCAAACCCGGGACAACTGCTTGTAAGACAGCTGTGCTGACCTATCGACCACCAATACTTGACAATTATAGAAGATTTGAACACAGACTTTTAAGTTCCTTCAGCTATCCACTTTATCTCATACAACCCATACACATGACAAAAGTGATCTCCAAAACACATATTTCATGCTGAACCAGCACTCATCAGTTGGTTCAAATCATCATCTCCCACACACACATATATACAATCAGTGGTAGGTTTATATTAAAATATCAAATATACTTCTAATCTCCATGTATATAAATTATACTGGCATTTAAATATTTACTAATAGCTAACACAAATTCAATAACAAAAATGCTGAAAATATGCCTACCATTAAGCAAAACTTTCAAGCATTTATCTATATAGTTGTTTACACGTGAATGTAGTTATATATATATATATACACACACATAATTTTACATATTAAAAGTGTGCGTAGGAAGACAACAAAAAATGATTTAAAATTTAAATGACACAAAATACAAAATTTGAGGATTGCTATATTAAGTAATGCATAATAATTTGATAACGTTATTGTTCTTTAAACTAAATAGTTAATTACGTTTTAATAATTCAAACTATTTACCACAGCTGGTATCAATAGACTTTTAAAAACATCGCATTACATAAATTCATAAAAAAATATACATATAATTATTATTAGTGAAATTAATTTCTTTTAAATATGCATAAACACAATTTTAATAAGTCTTTACGATACTTTTAATTTAACATATGAGTTGAAAGAAAATTCACTGTTGAAGTTTAATTGTCAGTTGGGTCATTAATAAAGTTCAAAATTATTCTTCTTAACTCCTCCACAAGCTTCTACATATAAGCTCATCGTGAAAATCTATATTTAAAACATATGGATCTCTTAATGTAACTGGAAAAAAAATCAAAAGTGTCATCTCGCATAATAAATGGTTTGTTTGAACATGTTATGTTTTAGTTTATCAGTGCTATTAGAATACTTTGATGGCCTTCCCCCACAATCCTGCTATCATTTAATGATAAACATTTATGACAGCATTTTTTTAATTTTTGTATTTATTTTTTTTTTAAGATATATCTGGGTTAGAAACAACTATTAATTAGTCCACTGACAAGACTAATATTTTTTATAAAATATTTATAATTGTTTTGTAGTGAACATTTAATTGTATTTTGTATAAAATATTTATATATTTTAAATATTCTATTGTAAGTGTTCAGGGTTGAATTTATATATGTCCGATATGTGGTAAAATCATCAAATGGCCCTGTTTCTTCTTGTGAAAAAATTTAAGATATATATATCACTTGAATAATACAATTACTATTCAATAAAAAAAAGACAAATGGCTTTATTGTTTGGGAGTTCTTAAAAAGTTCGAGTGCCAGACCTCAGAACTCCAGAATCATCCTGGAATTTCCAATTCCCAAGTCTGAGCTCTGCCAACTGCGCCAATCAGCGCAAGGCACTATTCAATGAAAGTATTATAATGGGGTAGAGAAAAGAAGGAAATCTATAATTAAAGTTATGCATTTTATCTACATATATATAATCGCAGACATTTTCAGAAAATAAAGGAATAAACTGTAGGTATTTTAATGGCCCTTTACTTTATATTAATGCTATTATTATTTTTAAAAATACATGCAATTAGAATTAAACACATAAGATTTTTATTTTATTTTAATAACTTTTTCTAGCATAAACAATAAACTATGATTATTAGGAGGGGATAAAATATTATATTATGTTATTCGTACAACTGAAAGATATTTGTTATATATGTAGGTATCTTAAATTATTTGATTGAAGGCTAGTAGAATACCTAAGTAAAAGAGTTTTGAACAATATTTATTCAGCTTCAGGTATACTTTATCATTGTGGAGCTGCATTATTTTGTTTATTGAGCTCTTAGATTACTTGAATGCTTTTTTTTTCACCACAAATATTACTCATTACATTTGTAGATGGGATGTCTTATGGTACTGTAATTGGCACATATATTTTCCCTCATGAGCTTATGCTAGTAAACTTTGAAAAAAAATTTAGATTGCAAATAAAAAATAGAGCTGATCTGTTATATCAATGAAGTTTTTTTTTTATTCCTCCTATCATTGCACTTTTACGATTACCAAAATCTTTTAAATTATATTTTTATTTAAAAAGCTATGGATATATTTAAAAATACACTTGCAATCAGCATAGTGTTTAATATGATAGTTGGCAAGAGATCAGCTTCTTAACAAAATTTTGCAATCTTTATCTTGTAATAACTTGTCTCCTAGGATTAGTCTGGCTGGTGTATCTATATAACTAAGATATTCTACTCACAAAGTCATAGATATATGCAAATATGTGTACGAAAATCATATATAAATATTTTTTGTGATGTTGTGTTTGACACTGTTATTATTCTGAAGACTTGTATTATGTGAGATCATCAAATAAACACAGATAATCTAATTCATTGGTCATTATTTTTTTAATAGCTTGATTTTAGAAATAGAATGTAATTTTAAAACTATAAAAGTACAACTAATTGTTATCATTTTGGCCATTATTAATTTACTTATAATCAACTTTTATTTGTATTAAAATGATAATAAATGTATTGAGCTCAATATAATGCATGTCTCTTCATTATTAAGTCATCATCAGTAAGTCTTAACAATATTAAGTCTTATTCTTATTAATACATTTTTATTCAAAGTTATGATCAGTTGAATAATTAATAATAATGAAAGATATCTGATAAGAAATAGGGATATGTACATAGATATATTTGATTTGTATCATATGTGCTTGCTGATACTCATTGTATTAAAATAGGCATGGGTAGATTATATCAAAAATTTATCATTATAAATTGTACTATATCACAAAAAGAGTAATTTTATAAATATTATATTTAGACCCATGTATATTCATGCAAAATTGCTTAAAACACAATTTATATAGTTTTTATTTAATAATAAATATAAAAAAAGAACTATATTTATAGACTTTATTTGTCAGCCAACTTGAAAGCAATCCAAAAGCATAATTAAATTTTTTTGGTTTGTTAATATGAAAGGGAGGGGACGGAATGCTTCCTGAATTCTGAATAATAATTGGATTTTTTATAACTTTTATTTAAGATCATTTAAAATAGATAGTTAAATCTAAAATTGCAACATCACTAGTCTTCATGTTATTTTTCTAATTATAAATTTACACTCATTTCTAATGAGTTGTTTATTTTTTAGCTGAACCTATAAAAATATTCAATCATTTGCTTTTGGTTAACGACAAACTTCAGAAAAAATACCAATGTCAATAGTTGATTGATTCAATTTCTAAAAATTCTTTAGGTGGTTAAGTTCTTGAAATTATATAAAATTGATGCTGGAAATAACAGTACTTGCAATATTTTCATGTGAATCAACTAAAACAAAGATTGGAAGAACATTTTCAAGTTTTTCTAACTTCATATATAATTTTTAAAGCATAATATCCATAAAGTGTTGTAAAATTTATTGAAGGTATAATTATTAAGAATTAAAATTAAAATAATTTTTCTCTATCCTGTATATTATGTTAATATTATGTATGTAAACATGAATATTCTTAGCTTTTCAAAACTTAAGCAACTATTCATAATTAGTGAAAATAAAGAAACTATTTAAAATTTAAATTATTAAATTCTATTGATTGATAATTTGAGGGATCATTCATTTCCATCAAAATTTGATGGGAAAAATAGGAATAAATAAGAGAGAATGAACAAAACAGGCAAATTTTTAATATAAGTTATGCGGATACAATCATAAAGTAGGTTTTGTTCCAAAAAAAATGAAAGGTTGTATAGAAAGTCATAACAAAATCACATGGAAGCTTGGATCTGCAGATTCATAATTATTTTAGAAAGATATAGCATCCATCTCTTTAAGTAGGATTTATTAGATGTGCTGAAATATCTCATTTTATTTGAACTTTTCTATTTTTATATACTTGATGGTTGAGTTTTCAGTGATGTTTATTCTTTCTAACAATGCAGACTTTCATTTAAATCATTGTATTTATTAAAGAGTAATTGTATATCATAGATAGGATTTTTCATATCAATACTAGAAAATAATATTTGTAAGAAGAAAAAAATATTTTATTAGCATCTGTTATATATTCTCACACTTAGCTGGTTGAATTTCAGTTTTTCTATTCATAGATCTAGAGAAAAAAGAGCAAAGTTGATTAGTTTACAGCTTTTAATCAATCAAGCCTTTATTCCATCACGTATAATCCAAATTACATTCTTATCTCACTTTCTTTTACAATGTATATATACTGAATTAAATGTTTATAAAAGACTGTTATATAGAAATGAGTGAGGAGATAATATCCATTAAATAAATCCCTTTTATTTCAAAGACCCCCAATAAAAAAAGCTACTATAGATTTGGGAGAAAAATTTGCTTTGCCTCAAGAATTGTTAATTAATTAGTAATAATTGATAATTTTTTAGTAACATCAAAAGATAAAGTGTTTTTCTATTTAATGGATATTATCTCTTCACTTCTATATATATACAAAAATAATAAAATACAGAAAAAAATTACTTGTGTATAAAATTGCTTTAATATTTCAACCAGAGGATTGGTTTTCATCAGAAATAATATATATATATAGTAAAGTGGTGGTATTCAAAAATAGTATATTTGATAATAAAAAAAAAACCTTATTGGCTAAAAGATTTTACAAAGAAAATTTTATCAACGAATGACAAATTTATTTCAATGCACATTAAAAAAACTGCATTACATACTAATCAATTAGCAAAAAAGACTACAAACATAATTTAAATTAAAAATACAACATATTATATATATGACTGAATAAATAAATGTGTGTATATACAAAAAATAGTCTGTGCCCATATTAATATTTGTATAAAAAACTGAAATATGTATACATATTAATGAAATAGTATAGCTAATCCAAATTAAAATAAATACATATTAATAGTAATTAAATGTTAATTGTAAAGAAAGGTGTATATTCATAGTCCCATAAATACAAATGAAAATATTCAAAGATAATAATACTACTAATAAAAACACCACCACCTCCAACAACAACAACAATGACAACAACAACAACAACAATAATGATAATAATAATAATAATAATAATAATAATAATAATAATAATAATAATAATAATAATAATAATAATAATAATAATAATAATAATAATAATAATAATAATAATAATAATAATAATAATAATAATAATAATAATAATAATAATAATAATAATAATAATAATAATAATAATAATAATAATAATTCAATTCAATTCAATTCTTTATTTAATGTACATATCAACAGCATTTAGCCAATTATAGATTGCACAATAATACAAATCTAAATAAGCATTAAAAAAAAAAAATAATAATAATAAAATAAATAATACCAATAAAATAGAAAATCAATAAAATGCACAAATAAATAAAAAGGCAATATATCAAATGAAATTAAGGAAAATATTTTTTTATGAGGACTTTAGTGAATTGTTTAAAATCCAAATTAAAAACATCATCATTACCAAAATCTTTGTTATAAGTTCTAGGTAAACGAAATAAAGGGGAAAATCTTAATACATCAGATTTACAATTTTTCAGTTCAAAAACATTATGAGTACGAGTATTATAATTTTTTTTTTTAGTACCTAAGTTAGAGAGCAAATTAGATACAGAAATATTCTGGGAGATGAATTTATGAAGAAGTTTGAGATCTCTTGTTTTTCGTCTCAGTAGTAAATCAATATAGTGTTCATTACTTAAACTATTTAATTTTGAAATTTGTCAAAAACAGACTGAATTCTTATGATATCTGTCCTGTTATGAGGATTCCATATAATTGAACCATACTCCAAGATGGGAAGAACTAAGGATATAAAAGTTTAATCTTTGTAAATTTATTAAATGTTTCCATATCTGTAAATAGTCCTACAATTTTAAGAGATTTATTCCCATAAAATTAATGTGATTACGAAAAGATCCATTATTGGAATAATAATAATAATAATAATAATAATAATAATAATAATAATAATAATAATAATAATAATAATAATAATAATAATAATAATAATAATAATAATAATAATAATAATAATAATAATAATAATAATAATAATAATAATAATAATAATAATAATAATAATAATAATAATAATAATAATAATAATAATAATAATAATAATAATAATAATAATAATAATAATAATAATAATAATAATAATAAAGTATGCATTAGGAAATTAGATAATTTAAAGATGTGATAGTGCTTATGTTTAAGTTCATTCCATATGGGTATAAGGTCTTGAATTTAAAAATAAAAAAACTTTCCTTTTGTTTTCTCTGTCTTGTCGAAGAAAAATCATTCTGTAATATCATTACTCTTAAATCATCAATTGGATGGTCTGGTAAATGAAAATGTTTTGATACTAATCTGTCTTCATTCATCTGCAAAATTTCAAGTCTACAGTTAGTTATTCTAACATGTAGAGTGTTTGCTGACTCATCTACATAATGATTTAAACATCTATTACTTTACATTTTTACTCATGATATAATTAGGAATATACCATTTAAAATTATTATTACTAGTGCTTTGGGCCATTTTTGTCACAATAATATATTCATATCATGTAAGACATCTTGCATCATCACATGGTTAACAACCTTTTTTTGATACAGAATTCTAATCAAATTTGTATTAAGAAGTATATCTTTAAGTATTCTATATACAACCTTAGGTGAATTGGAAAAAATAAATTTTAAATAATCTGTAGAACTTAATATGTTGAATTAATTTTCCAATATACAATTAATATCACTTTCACTTTTGTTATTGGTCCAGCAAAGTAAAACTCAGAAACTTTTAATTGGTCAAGTGACAAACTTTTTGATACAAATATTTTCATCTTTTAATGTATATTAATTTTAGTTTCATTTTCAAAAAGTATATTAATTATTTGTAATGTTAGGAAAGTAAACGAAAGTTATTTCAAAAATATATTTTTATTTGTATTTTATAGAAATATTCAAAAGTGGAAAAATCAAAGAAAACATTACGAGCGAATTAGAAGCATTGTAAATGTCATTTAGATCCCTCCCAGATTTCACGTTACGAATTTTTTAAGAATTTTTTCGGAAAAATCTTAACGTCTTTCTCAAAATAATTATACTTTCAGCATATTATTAAAAAAATACACCAAAAATACATTATAATGCCAGAAAAATATTCTAAATCATTAATATTTGTTTGAAAATCAAATAAACAGCTTGGAGCAATCTAACCTCTTGACAAGATGTCAAAAATTGCTGCTACGCCTGGTTTCTTTTTCAATTTAGAATCGTGTAAAGTATACAATTTTTTAATAAAACCTTACTACTTTTGTAAAATAACTATATTTTTATTAGAAATATTAGATTTTATGAAAATTATTTATAATATATATGAAACATAATTAAAAAAAACTCTCCAAAACATATGTTTTCATTTTAGCAGTAAAAAAATATTTAACGGAATCATCAGCCAATAAGAATTGGGAATAGATTGGGAATAGATTATCCAATCAATCAAAACTGGCCTTCTTCTTTTGTTCAACTTAAAACCCTCCTAGTATTGATTTTTTACTTGTAAAATAATTCAAAAGAGGGCAGCATCTTATAGGCCTTGCTCTAAGCTTTAATACGGGTATTTTTTCATCAATGTAACTAAAAAATTGGCTGAGTTAGAGCAATCTAAAGGTGACAACCATGATGTCACATTTCAGGCTATTAAAGTGATATTAAGTAAATCTTTATTAAAAGTAAGAACCAATGATAGACCATCTAACTGTAAATTACTCTGCTTATGTAAAAGAAGTTTCTTTCTTTCAATTCCTAAAGACTTTATTACTGCAGTAACCAAAAAATATGTTAGGATACATCATATTCACTAATCTATCATATATTATCTTATTATTTGAATGAAGAAATTGCTCATTATTACAAATCCTTCTCATTCTTAAAAATTGACTATAGAAAATATTAGCCATTAAATGTTTAGGATGATTACTATAAAACTTTAGATAGTGAGGGTTATCAGTAGGTTTCCTATATACAGTAGTAGTAAGAACCATATTAGTATAAATAATATCAACATCAAAAAATGGGCAATTGTTTTCAAAAAATTCACTGTAAAATTTATATTTTTATTAAAAATATTTATATAATCTAAGAATCTATGAAGTTCAATTTCATTATGTGGTCATATCATAAAAATATTATCTATATATCTAGTTTTGCCATAAAAATATTTGCATAATCTGGTGCCATTTTATACCTATTGCAGTACTTTGTTTCGGTAAATAATATCTAGAATTGAAACTAAAAAAATTATTTCTTAAGATTAAATACATTACTTCAATCATAGTTGTAATAAGACAGTAATCATATTTTCTGTCTTATAGAGCACATTTTAGTTTCAATCTCATCATCATGAGGTGCTGCAATATCCAAAGTTAGTAAAAAACAATCATCTGGTAATTTAGACTTAATATTTTCTGAAATTATAAGGAAATATGTAGTATCTTTAATGTAAGAACTAAATGATGGTAGAATAAGACTAATAAAGTTGGCAACATATGTTGAAATATTTTCTGTAGGACAACCTATGCTTGCTACATTAGGTCTACCAGGGCAACATGGTTTATGAATTTTTGACAAAATATAAAAACTACTGGGATGAATTCTGGTTGATATTAAAAAATTATACACTTTTTTATCTATGAGATTCCTTGTTTTCATATCTTTTAGACATAAAATTATACCCTTTAATAATATATTTAAAGTATTTAGTGCAATAGACTCATAGAAATTTTATCATCTAAAAGTTCCAGAGTTTTCTTAACAATTTTTGTTCATGATCACTATTGATCTTCCTTTGTCAGCTGGTTTTATAATAATATCCTTTCTTCTTTCTAAATTGTGTAATGCATACTTTTTAATGTCAAATTACTTTTATACTTTCTGTGTTGTTTAAATCTAATTTCATTAATAACATCTTGGTACACATTATCAATGCATGTATCTAATAAAACATTTTTTGATGTAATGGTGTCCAATCAGATGATAATTTATTAAAAGTACTACATTCCTAATTTTCAAAAATTCTCTTAATCTGAGTCTTCATGAAAAATTATCTAAATCTTGATGAGTTCTAAATTCATTTTTTTTAATAATATGATTGGACTGTAAAGCAGATAAATAAACCTTTGTTTAAGGGTGAACATTCTGCCTCACTAATAAGGTTAATGTTAGTTAGATTAATGACATTGTTTTTCTTATTAGCTAAAGATATGCTGCTATTAACATTTGAATGATGATTAAATGTATTAGTGTTTGCAAGAACTGGAATGTTATTAGTCCAATTAGAAGAATTTGTAGTTCCATGAATCAATGTTAAATTATCATCACTAATCAGATCTAATGATAATCTTTAAGCACAATCTGATGAATGTGAAGATGGCGCAAATGATTGATCTATATCAGCTCTTAAATTACTAATTCTTGTATCATATCCAATAGAGAAATATTAGACACATTATAAACTCTATATTATTATACATTATTTTATCTTATATATAATAAAATAATGTATAATAAAACAAAACAGTAGAATTTAACTCTACAAATTTCAATATAACATTATATAAATAAATAAATAAAAGCTATAATCCAGCACCTATGGTAGTCATATCATAAACTGGATATAGCTTTTATTAATTTATTTATTAGTAAATTGAAATTTTTGGAGTTATTTCCAGTGTTTTTATTTTTGTTTTCATATATAGTAAGTAAATTATAGTGAATTAAGGGATGGATGGATAGATAAATAGATTACAGGTTAAAGACTAAACACATTGATAAAGAAATATAGAAATAAATATGTATATAAAGAGATTCTAAATAGTGAAACATCTTTTAAGTAGTTCACTGTAAGGCAAAAAACTTTTTGATAGCCTCTCATAGAGGAATAATGAAAGAAAAAACATTATTTATTAGTTTTCCTAATTGTTATATGATGAAATTTTGAGTTATTTTCCATTGTTCCATTTACTGCCTAGCTACTTACCATTATTGAATATATAGTTGAATTGTCTATCAGTCAACTACTCAAAATCAAAATAAGTTCTCAAGTGCCCCATTGATTGATATTATGTATATATATATAATGATTGGGAAAAATGTAATGGCAAAAGTAATTTTTATGTTAATTGTAATAGCATTTAAGAAACACAAATGTAACATATATTTTCTGACTTCTTTGCCTCAAGATATCTTACAAATTGATAGAAAATGCAATTCAAATAAATGAAAAAACAATTCCAAATAAAATATTTTAAAATAACAATAAGGACTATTAGTCATACTTCATTTTCAGCATTGTTGATTAAATACAGCTATGATCATATCTAATGGCTGCCAAATTTTAAACAAATCATTTTTTATTTAATGATCACAGCATTTGCATTACAGCAATATTTATTTACTTTATAATTTATATATTTATAATTATTGAGAAAAATGATGAATGCAGTAGAAAAATATGAATATGCAATTACAGAATATGTTATATATATTTTCACCCAGTGTTTATTAATCTATGTTTATTGGTCACATAGACAAATTTATACCAAAACTGCTTCATTTATTTGATATCAGTTATATCAAAGAATAAAACTTATTACCTTAGAAATGCACTATATAAATTAAACAGTGTACGATGTTTATGAACTTCTTAAAGTATATATTTTTGTTTCACTTTTTGATTTTTTTTTCATATTTTATGAATATAATGTAATATTCTAAAGCAGTCTCTAAATATATTATTTTTAATGATGCTACAATACAGGATATTTATAAAGGGTCTTTGAAGTATTTTTTTTAGTTTCAATTAGTGTCTTGAAAATAATATTTGGAATATTATAAATTACTTTGATAGCCCACTTTTTTAAAAAATTGGTTGTCATTGATATAAAAATTGTCTGATTCAATTAATAATCATTTAATCCTTACTTATTAACTATTGTCTAATAAATTCCATTTTCTTTAAAAGAACTTTATTTTTTTATTATTTTAGTTACATGTCAGCTGATCATCTGATAAAATTGTTAAGTTTATCTAAAGTCTTATAAGATATATTCATCATCTAAACACGTGGAAATTCAACTAAAAGATACCTCACTAATCTCTACTTTTATTTATTTATAAATTAATCAATAAATTAATAAGTTATAAATAAATAATTTATTGCCCATTATGTGTACAAAATAAAAATAAAAAAGTTTCTGACATGTCTAAAAAGGTTTTTTTTTTTACAGGAGACCAATCCCACTCTGATTTACTTAGTAATAAATACATTGTTTGTTATTAAATGATAATTTATTTTTATATGCATAATTTTAAAATAGTCCCTCTTAACATAAAATTAAAATGTTTCAAAAGCACCACTTAGAGATAATTGATCTTTACGAACATTTATTTATAAATAAATAATTAACATCTCTTCAGTTAAATAATGAACAGAGAAATTTAAATATTCTGTGATTTTTAATTGTAAATACAGAGGAAAAACTCTCCATACTCTGGTTTGCATAGGATGACACCACTGTATGGAGAGTTTTGTACCTGTTTTAACAGGTTATGTAGGAAATAGTGATCATGTGATGTTTGGTGGTTTAATTTTAAATAGTTGAAATATTTCTTGTTTAATAAATTACTTATTTTTTATTTTGATGAATACATTGATTTTTAATAAAAAGCTGATATTATTTTACATATATGCTTTGCAAATTTATATTTATTTGTTGCTCATAAGTTCAACGTTAGTATTAAAAACAAATATATTAAAACTAACAACTACAAAATAACTTCTAATGGCATCAAATAGTTTTTCATTATTAACTTTATTTTGAAATTGCCAAGTATACCTTAAAAATATTTAAATAGAATGTCAAAACAAAATCTTCTTTTCTAATTGTCCAAAGAATGTTAATGTGTTACATAACACAAAATTCCCCTCCTTTATTAAATGACAGAAATGATTTCCACTATAAAGCACTTGGAATTATACTTGAAAAGCCTAGTGTAAATTAAATAATAAAATAAGCAGGCAAACATTACTCTTATTTTTTATTCAATTATTTAAAAGAATATTTTTGTATGATGTAATCTTACATCAAAATTATTAATTTTTTTTAAAATCCCCCTTTTGTTTATTCTATTTGTTAATATTTCCTTTCACTACGATAATTTATTTTAAAATTATGTCTTTTAATTATTTTAAAAATCAAAAATAAATTTCTTAAATTACAAATCAAGTTTTGTTGAATTTTTCATTGTTATTTTAAATAACTATTTGAAAAAATGTCTTTCTTCCACTATAATTAAAATGTCACTAATGAAAAAGTAATTACAAGATTTAAAATTAAACTTCACTCACCTTAAAAGAAAGTGAAAAGACCATTCTTGAAATCTAATCCAGATTTTTTAAAATGAATTAATCATCAGAACAGTTGCTGTATTTTAATTAAGTTTATTAGTTTACTATTCAACATTCTACAACTACATCTTTGCACAATTTTTATATAAACTAATTATCATTTTGCATAGTTGTCTTTGTTATTATTAGTATTGATTTCTGGTATTATTAGTAGTAGTAGTAATATTTGTTAACACTTTCATTACTCTTACTTAGACTTTTGTATGCTTTCATTTATTTTATAACATATATTTTTATACCAATAAACATCACATAATCACCATTTGTTATGCTTGCTTATAACTGTTATTGAAACAGGCAAAATTATCTATATGTATTGCCATCTGGCATCCATTGATTACTCTGTCTTACACTGAGTGGAAATATGTATAGAGAGTTTTTGTCTGTTTTAATATATTTTTATGCTGTTATTATTTTTTAATTACTGATATATATTTTTATTAATTTAATAGAATAGACCTGCACATGTGTATATGGGTGACTGCATTCAATTAATTATAAATGTATGTGAGTATATATATTATAATGATCGACATATTTATATATCGTTACAATATATATATATTCAGATTTCTCTTTATATACTATATGATTGCACATGAGTAGCAAATTCATTGTATTGATCAATATATGAATTCATATTCAAATTAATCATTTAACTACAAAGACTATAAAAAATGATATTAATATAGGGTGATATTTATAGCCAAAGTGCTACCAATCTTAACAAAACTACATTTACAGAAGAAGTTAATTAAATATCGAGGTAATAAAAGGACAGTTCATTAGATGAAAGAGGACTGCATGTATGGTTTCACCATGAGGTCTAATTTAATAACTACTACTTTTACAATTTTTAGATGTTTTGTAAGTTTAATAATATTAACAACTGATTTAGTTATTTTAATTCTTCACATGATCACCATTTCTTATGCTTGCTCATAACAGTTATTAAAACAGGCAAAACTCTCCACACAGTAGCACCACTCAGTGCAAGCCAGAATAATCAATGGATTCCAGAAGGCTTATGCATAAAATCCCTAACTAGTGCCTACTCATCCAATATTCCTAGACTAGTTTCTGGTTTGTGACCTTCATCAGTGAGGAGCCTTGGATCTAAAGATCCTAAGATCTAGATGCAGTTCTCTCAGATCCAAGACTCCTCACTGCCGAAGGTACAAGCCAGAAACTAGTCTGAAGATATTGTATGAGTTGGCATTAGATAGGGATTTTATGCATAAGCCTTCTGGTATCCATTGATTACTCTGGCTTGCACTGAGTGGCACATCTATATGGAGAATTTTGCCTGTTTTGATTATTTGATTTCTGTTTATGCTCTTATAAATGATTCAAAAATTTCACAGAAAATTTTCAATTTTTGTTAGATGATATTCATTGGATTAATGACAATAAAGGTCCAAATTCTTTATGTTAGAGATTTTGATGTAAGTGTTGTTAGATGTTTTTTTTTTTTTGTAAAATTGAATTGGTTACTGTTGTTGACTATTACAAACATGTTCTTAATAAAGAAAAATCACTACATGGCAACTTGAATACATTTATATTTGAAAGCAATAGGGGGCTGTGTTAAAGTTAGAAAGAATGTAGAAAAGGTTAATATTATATAAACAGTTGTACACATATTGTTGGTCAGATCACACATTAATATACTCCAAAATTAAAGCAAAAATTACTACAAAAAAGGTCATCTGATACTTGTGATAATTTTCAAATTGTTAAACAGTAAAAATTCCATTGTGCTTTTTTAAGTCTGTCATATTATTGAGGTATAGTATTTTTAAAAATGAAGATTTTATATCTACAAATAAAATTATTTCTGGATTCATTAAAAAAAATAGATCATAATTGCTTCTCTGACAAAACTATTAAAAGGAATTACGCAGTCTTTACTTAGCTGAATAACAAAATGAATATAAAGCTTCATAAGCATTATATAAATTATAGGCAACAATCTAGTGACTAAAATAAAACCTGTAGATCAATTATTGCTTTGGAATTACAAAGTATATACATTCATGATCCTATTAAATATTTTGAACAAAAAGAAGGGATTTTTTAATTAGCTTTTGAATAACGATGCAAGAATTCAGATGACTGCATTTATTAAATATTAATTCTAATGACTAACATAGATTTATATAAAAATATTTATATTAATGAAATCAAATAAATCTTTGCCATTTAAAAATTATGCTTTAGTTTTTGTACATATATTTATGTACATAAATCATAATTGTAATCATTCAAATGTAAAATAACATATATAATAAAGCAGCTTTTAATCAGCTTATTAGGACAAAGCTTTCTCCAACATTTTTCAAATAAAGAAAGAGTGAAAGAGAATATATTATTCAATGTGAGTTACTAATTATTAAATGATAAGAGTTTCAAAGATTTTATATTATTTTTGCTTAATTTTTAAATAAAAATAAATTGAGATCCAGTTATTAATCAATTTTGTAAAAATTGGCAGGGTTGGCATGATAGAAAGAATTGATAGGATTGTACTATAGGGTTCTTATATATATATATATATATATATATATATATATATATATATATATATATATATATATATTGTTAAATGAAAGTTGCCTTGACAACAGATTTAGATTGTTAATTTTATTGATATTGGGATTATCTAAGTATTGGATGATTTTAATGATATATATAATTATAACCACACATATATGGAAAAAATAAATGATCTCCAATATATCTATTCCATGCTGAACTAGCACTCATATATATATATATATATATATATATATATATATATATATATATATATATATATATAATCAGTGCAAAGTTTATATTAAGATAGCAAAGTTTTAAGCTTTAATGGACAGGCTTCAATCTTTTCCACTCTCCAACTTTTTAGTCTTTCATATAATTGAAAATCTGATGATGGAATGTTCAAAGACCTTGTTTGTCAATTTTGTTATCATATCCATGTTTACCATAATTCAATCTGGGACCCTTCATATGTAGAAATTTAAGTTCTTTTTAAATACATAGAAGAGGAATGGGCAAAATATAGGCTGAATATGTAATATTTTAAATACAAGTAGAGTACATATAATTAAGCTACATACAATTAGAAGAGATTTGAACCAAGACTTTCAAGCACTCTTAAGTCATCCATTCTATCTTATACATACAATGCACATGACCACATACATATGGAAAAGATAAATGGTCTCCAGTATACATATTTTGCATGTATATATGAAATTAGTTGTATAAGAAAGTGGATGACTGAAGAATGCTTGAAAATCTGAGTTTACATCTCTTGTATTTCACATCTAAAGTGAGTATACTATACTTGTATTTAAAATATTATGGATTCAGCCTGTATTTTGTCCATCCCTTTCTGTGTATTTAAAATGGTCTTAAGGTCCTATATATGAGGGGTCAGATTGACTTTCAATCAACATGGTTATGGCAAAAAAATTGGCAAACAAGAGCTTTGGACATGCCATCATCAGATTTTTAATGACGTGGATGGCTGAAAAATTGGAAAGTAAGAAGATTGAAGTCTGTCCATTAAAGTTTGAAGATTTTCTATCTTAATATAAACTGAGCAATGATTATATTTATGTGTGAGAGATTATGATTTAGAACAACTGATGAATGCTAGTTCAGCATAAAATACATATATTGGAGATCATTTATCTTTTCTATATGTATATAGTCATTTATATCAGTTGTATAGCATAGAGTAGACATCTGAAGGGTGCTTAAAAATCTGGGTTCAAAACTCTTCTAATTATTTCTAGCATAAGTATATATAATATACTTAAATATTATATATATATATATGTACACACTTACAAAATAAGATATATATATATATATGTACACACACACAAAGAAAAGATGGGCACATTCTATTTTTGATTTTTGATAAATATACATTATATAATTATGATGATTTAAAGGGAGAATGGTTCACTTCATTAATTACATATACAGAGAGTTATGCAAATTTCATGTTTACTTCTATTAATTTTTGTTTAATTAGTAAAGCAGAAATATTAAAATTGAAATTCTGTTACCGTCATTGGCTAATGGACTATCTTAGGTTAACAATTATTAAACAATATTTTCATCTAAATAATATATCAAGTTCATTCTGAATTTCTAGCAATTTTGGCAAGGGCGTGCTTACAAACATCAGAAGTTTAAAGATTAGGTGAATTCATTTTATTCGTAATCTTTAGCAAATATACAAAATTTTATTTATCCATAACTTGAGGGAGAGAGATTTGCTCTTCTTAATTATATATAATAGAATATAAATATACAGAATTAATATTGGAAATAAATATCTATAATATGAAAGCATTTCAATAACCTATTAAAGAAAAGCTACAGATCATTTAACGTATATGGCATGACTAGATTAAAATATTTTTTTTATTTAGTTGTTAAGATAAGTTCATAAAAAAGGGAAATCTGTAATTGCAATAAATCATTACTCTTGGAAACTGGTATAAGTAAATTATAAATTTGGAAAAAATTGACTGTAGCAAAATTGGAAATAAATTTTAACATATTGACATTTGAGAAATTAGTAAACTATGATGAACTAAACTTGGATATAATTATTCAGGAGTACAATTACACAGTAGTATTAAATTTACATTTGAACCTGCTCAAAAATATTTGAATTTCTTTCTTTAATTGTTTATAAAGAGAATGGTATTCGACTTAAATTTTAAATGGATATAACTGGATTGTTATTACGTTGAAAATGATAGCTGTTACCATGTCTTTTCTAATATAGAATGTATGCCTTTTTTGTTGTTGTTGTCAATGGTCTGAAACAAAGTAAAACACTTAAATAATTTTTAGGGAAATTATACTTCTACTAATTTATGAGTGTAATACCAAACTAAAAATGGAAGAAAATAATTTTTTATTGATCAGACAGAAAAGCTGAAATGATTCAGGATTTTTTTTTTTTAAATTAAAACTCTTTTTATTGCCTATGTATATATTGCACACTTATTTATTATTAGATTGAGTTTGCAAAGTTGAATAGATTTTAATTAATCTTGTGATGATTGATTTTTATTTTTCTAATAAAACGTAGATAAAGGAAGATTGTGAAACTGATCATAAATTTTCATGCATAAATTTTGAGAGAAGAAATCATATTGTTACTTTTAAAAAGAACATTAAAAATTAATTTGAAATTTTATATATAATTAATATAAAACTAAATGAAACATTGTTAATTTAAAGACAAAATAAAGACATCTATGAGAAAATTATATTTAGGATAACACTAATGTGAAAATATTAATAAATTCAGCATTTCAGAATAAAGCATTTCATATCTTCAACATTGAAGACCACATCCTTTTACTATTATTTTATGTTTATAGTTTTAGCTTTACAAAAAGACACTGCTACTTTGCAACTATTCAAACATTGTTTTAGAAATATATCTATATTAATATTAATGTATTTCCTTTTAAAAAACATATACTTTTCAGGTTTAACTTTAAAATTAATTTCCTTCATTATGTTTTAACCAGTATTAATGATTTGACCAAGGCATTTGTAGTTATTATTTTCCTAATTCATTTCTATCAAACTCCTTCCCCCAAACTATTAAACCTTTGGGATTTTTTAGCATTCATCTTCAGATTTACTTTATTGTTTTTATTTGATTACTTCTGAAACATTTTCTGCCTGAAGTATTATTTGTAAAAATAACATCAGCTGGAAAATCTCAATTATCTAAATAATTTCCATTTATTATTACAAATTTCGTTTTTCTATTTTTATTCATAAAATATTTCTTGTAAAATTTATTGTAAAATTTACACTGGGTCTGTTCTATATTCTTGTCTTACTTAATTCGTTTAATGTGACCATGATGCATAATTACAACTATTCCATTTTGATAAATGTTGTTCAGAATTTTATATCACTATGAGACTAATATTCTGAAGGTTAAATTACAAATAAAAGTTTAGGGACAAATGCATTTTTGTTCTTTATTGGTGTATTGCTTTGCTAAGTCCAATGTAAAATTATAAATTATATTAGTTGGACTATTTTATAATTTTTTTTAATCTTTACATACGGGTCTCTGGTCTCTAATCACAGATAAATCTACCCAATTGAATTGAGTCTGACATATCTGTATTTATATTATAATAATTGTAATAAAATTTTATACAGAAATAAAGGCTGATATATATATAATTTATAATATTTTTTTTTCTACTTTTAATAATTATTAATATTTTGCATTTAGATTTTTTGACATATTTTTAACATTTATACACATGATGTAACTACTTTTGCCATTGAATTTTTGTTTTTGTTTACCTGCTTCTTTTAAATATTACAGTGACCATTGTGTTTTGAGGTTTTTTCATTATTCATTGATTTAATTGCATATCTCTCCATTTGTTAAACATAAGTAATTTGAAATAGTAATACTATTTATAATAATGGTTATTTTTTTTATGTTCTTAATTTTTACGAAGTTTTTCATGCATTTTTCTACATAATTATATTTTCATTCCTATTTGTAGTTATTATTTTATTATTAATTCATATTCCTAAAATAATTTACTTTCCAAAAACCAAGATGTCATTTTATATTATTTATAATTTTATTCCCTTCTAATTTTCATTCTTTATTTTCTACAGTTATATTTTCTTATGTCTTCATTAACATCTTTCAAGTATTTTAAGTTGATCACATTTAATTATTTTTATATTTGGTCACCCCTTATACATTGCCTAATCTCATGAGAAAATTTACTTCTAAAAGTATGTGTTTTTGATGCTGCTGTGGAATATCTTTTATTTTTTTAATAATGTGTTGAAATCTGAGCAATTTTTTTAGATCCACGTGTTACTTTCAATTTATCAAAATATATACCGTTTTTGAAAATAAATATTTTATATTTTTTTAGACTTTACTTATAGTTCATTGAACTCTAAATTTAAATATTTATATTGTATATGAAGTATTGCATTCATTTTATTATTTAGTCACAATGCCATATTTTTATATAATCAAGTCATACATATAATGGTAATAATAGTCTTTGTCCAAGAACATTTTTCATGATCGCAAATATAATTTTAAGCATTACTTTAGTTTACTTTGAAAAAACCTATGTCATTCTTCAAACTGATTAAATGGATTTTACAAATCTTTAATGCAAAACATCAACTATTATTACAAAATAACAATGTCATCTGAAAATATAAGATTTATCCGAAAATCTGACATTTTATCAATCTAAGTCTTAAAAATTATATTTTAAAATTTCTGAAAATAATTTTGAAGAAACTGAATCATCTTCTTTAACTTTCACAATAGTTTTATGCAACCTAAGTGAAATGGCATTTTTGTATATATTTACAAAATATGTATTATCATTATTTTTAACGAGGATTTAGAAAGAAGTATGTTTATTCTAATTTCAGAAGAAGAAAAAAAGATCAAAGATTAAAACAAAAATACTATTCTTATATTGTCATACATTTTTGTTCACCCATCCCAGAAAAAGAAATATTGGAATCACAATTGCTATTTTTCATATAAGTAAAAGGCACAAATTTGATTACATAATCATATAATAACTGACCAAGGAGATAGCAGAATCATAATATCTAGGTCTTAGTATTACTTAATAACTGACCAAGGGGATAGCAGAATCATAATATCTAGGTCTTAGTATTACTTAAATGACTGAAGATAATAAGGTTGTAAAAAAGGAAGTAGAAAGAAAAAAACAAGCACAATACATATGCATATATATTATGGAATATACATAATTTATGTATATTCATGTGAACTAAATATTCGAATGTGCATAAACTGTTATGCAAAACTTTAATATGTGTTGATATTAAACATACACACACTATATAATTCAAAAGCAAAATATATATAAATCAAAACTTTAAAACAATATAATATATTGAACAATTATATAAAGAATAATAAATTTTGTTGAATCTTCAAACGTTTTCGAAAGCATAATCTTCATTATCAAGAAGCACAAATTCTCTCTTCGATTTTTCACGATGTACTTATCTGAGCCATGCTTTTTATTCTAACTCTAATACCGTAATCTATACCTATAACTGCAATTATGACTGTTTTTCCAATGCCTCTAAGAATTCCAATTCTAAGGCTAATACAATAGATAAGATAAAAACGTTCCATTCTTTTTATAAAGATTATTATAAGATGAAGGGTGAAATTTGATACGAATATCAGTATAGGCAAAAGTTTAGTTCCTTGCTAAAAAGCATTATACACACACACACAAATATATATATTAGTTACTCTTTACAAGATTAATTATTTTTATTTTAATATTAATATGCAAATACAGTGGAGCCTTAACATCTACTATATTTTATTCAAACCCCCCAGCCTGCATACTTCATATATCATGTATAATAACTCATATTTTGTTCATAAATGTTGATTAGAATATATTAATACATATTGTTTGTTGACCTGCAAGGGTACAGTATTTTTTAACATGCCCATACATTGAACATAGATGCTTTATACATATATGTTTGTATAAAGATTATAGTATAAACAAAATTTTAAAAAATAATTAGTATTATAGTTATTAATAATAAACTGAGGTGACATTTTTCCATATATTTTATTAAGTGTGTGTTGACTTATTCATTTACTGAAATAATAATAATAAGAAAAATTTATTGCACCATATTTTTATTTTTAAATAAAATGAATTGCAAAATATATGTCATTGCAATTAAAGATTCTTTTTTATTTTTTCAATAACATTTTTTCCTTATAAAAAACATAATATTAGCCATGCTATTAAAAACTGAACTTTCTTATTGTTTTGATGCTTTTAAATCAGTATCAACTTTAAATATATTTTTAATTTTTGTAAAACTTTTAGCATTATGTTTAACAATTGCATTTTTAATTACAAAACTTTTCCCGGCCAGAAGTCAAGAAATTGCATTTGCATTTTTCACCCTCTACTGAGAAATTTTGTGATTTTTTTTTTAAAGCTTTAAAATTTATATATATATTTTTTCTAATGTTCTAATTTCAAAAAAATTCAAAGGATGTTAGGATAATTAAATATAGTCTTCAAAGTATACAATCATGGGCCTGTGATTTTGACCTCAAACTTTGCAAGATTACTCAAAAACTTGATTTTTGGAAAGTTTATGATCATTTTTGTATAGTTGAGTAATAATTATTGGAAATCAAAAAAATATATTATTACATATTTATTTTTTACATAAATGTTTGATTTTTAATTATAAAAGAATATATTCTTCTGAATACTATTAACATAAAAATTACAGTCACAGAAAATACAACTGCCTAAAAATTGCAATACTAAATAGACTATTATAACATTTAGTGATATTGTAAAAACTGCAAAAAAATTTAAACTTCTAAAGCATAAATTGATACATTTACTAGATATTAAAAATAATTCATTCAGATTTTTAAAACAATCATCAAACAAAGAAGATTCCATTTATTTTGCAAATTAAATCTGCTCCAACTAAAATTTGATGCCAAAATACTGCTTTATTTTGATTAAAATTTAATTTTTTAAATAATTCAATAAATCAAATGTGATTTTTGAAAATATTTATTGAATGAAATCAAATTTATTAATTCTGATGAATAATAATGGTTTGATATTAAAGTGAAAGTTGAAACCTTAAAGTAAATGAGAACAAAGAAATCTATAAGAATGCTAGCATAGTGTAAGAGGGTTTAAAACATTTTATTATGTGAAATACTGCCTATCAAATTTGGAAAAAATAATAAAATCAAAAGTAATATGTATGTACTTTCAGCATAAATTGTAAAAATTTTATCAATAAAAATGATTGCTTATTGCATTCTGAAACTAAAAAATGGTTGCTGGCATATAGTAAAATTTATTTATAAAATTTATTTATTTTTTAAATGTGATCATATATGGCACTCAAAAGAAGGTAAATGGTTTCTTATGTATATAAAATTAATAAATTTATGAATTTTAGATTTTTTTGTGTCTTTATTTATATACATTTTTTGTTGTTTACATTTTTTTGGATAGTGTACACTTGGAGTTTTATATATTGATATAACATAGTTCACAAATTCACTGTAGTTTTTTTTTTCTTTTTTAATCATTAGAAAGAAGCAATAAAATATTATTATTATTATTATTATTATTATTATTATTATTATTATTATTATTATTATTATTATTATTATTATTATTATTATTATTATTATTATTATTATTATTATTATTATTATTATTATTATTATTATTATTATTATTATTATTATTACATTCAAATATCAGCCTTTCAAGCTAATTGTGCAAGCGCTTTTTGTGAATAAATGAATACTTTCCTCTCCAATACAAGATATAGTATTTATGCAGGAATAAAATGAATATGAGCAAATCTGAAGTACTGGCAAGGAAAGCATGAGGATAGACCACTCACTTTAAATTACTATTTAAGGTGTCTCAATGAATGACGGTGAAATTGTCTAGAATTTACTAAATGTCACTGTAACTGAAACTTAATCATATGTAAACAAACATTTATTTTTATATAGCACTGTGCCTACAATTGTATTACTTTCAAATATCAGCCTGCATAAATACTATATCTTGTATTGGAGAGAAAAATATTTCATTTATTCACAAAAAGCGCTTGCACAATTAGCTTGAAAGGCTGATATTTGAATGTAATACAATTGTAGGCATAGCACTATATAAAAATAAATGCTTGTTTATTACTATTATTATTTGTAAATAAATCAATTATTTTATATAGCATGAAGTTTTATAAACTGTAATAGCTAAACAGCATTAAGCTGTTGCACATGCGCTTTGCAGATTTTAACTATAAATGACTGAATACAAACACTTCAAACACATGATAAAGTCTTTGGGAAAATTAGTAGTAGTAGTAGTAGTAGTAGTAGTAGTAGTAGTAGTAGTAGTAGTAATAGTATTAGTAGTAGTAGTAGTAGTAGTAGTAGCAGCAGTAGCAGAAGCAGCAGCAGCAGTAGTAGTAGGAGGAGGAGGAGGAGTGATGGCAGTAGTAATCATAGTTGTAGTAGTAGTAATAATAATAGTATTACTAGATAAAATGAATTTAATTTTATTTAAGAAATGATGTTTATAAATATTTAGTATATCTTTCTTTTAATTTTTTTGAAAAATTAACTAGATATTACTTTTTACAAATTTAATACATCTATTTTTATAAAATCATTTTATATGATTTATTATCTATGCTTAAAATTTCTCATCAGATCATTATAACAATAATTACTGTTATTAATTAGCCTTTGAATGACTTTATAAAATTCTCATTAGGATGGCCAAAAGTTGGAGGTAAATATAGAGTATCATAGTAAAAAGATAACATTCTTTCTCCAAACTGAGTGCAGTGCCATATCTAAATAAATACATGTCTTACCTGACACAGTTTATCTAATCACTATAAAATTTTTAAGGTGCTAGTGTATCTGGTTTGTGAGTTATAACATGAAATGTGACAATGCATTTTGAAGGTTAATCCACATTAAAGAAGGCACAAACATTAATTTTTGTTTTAAAATGAAAAAAAAAACAGTTATTGAAATACTCGAAATGATTTAAACTATGTACTGCAGTGAATTCATGACTTGCAAGAATGTTTTCAAATAGTTTGCAAGATTTTATGAAGATAGAAAGAGCATTGAAAATGATCTGAAAAGATACAAAACACACAGTCATATTTTATATCATAACAAATGATCCAAGCATATTAGCATCATAAAATTATTGTAATAAATAATATAAAATATATCACTATGTAACACATATTTTGATTAAATATGGCACTGTGATTAATTGGAAGAAGAATCCAGTCACCTTTTTTAACATACTATACACACTTGTATAATTTATATACTATACTTATCTGAGTTCTTATATCAGTTAATTTGTATAAAATGGAGAACAAGTTAGTAAATATTTTTTATAATGAATTTAGTTCCACCATTATTTCAGTTGTATTCTTTTATAATATTAAGTAAAAGTCAATATTTTAGTTGTTGTTTTTTCATTATAATAATAAACAAATTTGCTTGTCTTATTTTTTTTCCCATATGTAATTTTTGATTCATTTAGAATGAAACAGCAATTATAAATTTTTAAATTTGATGGTTGAAAAGTATTTTAGAATTTGAAATATTGCAGTCCCTATTGAACATACTAGTCAAAAGCAGTGTTGGAATTCTGTCTAAAATAAACTTTTATCATAATGATCTTAAAATCATTGATTTTTTACTTGGCTGTTGAAAAAAAAAAGGCTTACAAATGTATTTGTTAATTAATTTCATGAGATAAATATCTCTTCACATAAAATTAGAATGATTTCTTTAATAGATAATATTTAATTAGTTTTTTTTTATTATTTATCAAGCATACAAGAAGGCTGTAATTAAAAAAGGCTTTAATCTTTTTTCATATGCTCTTTAATCATTTGCATAATAGCCAAATGATGTAATTTTTGACTATAGAAGGATTTCCATACCTCAACACAAGATAGAGACTTTATAAAGATAATAGTTGCCATCTTATCTTTAACATAAATTCTTAATTATATAGGCCAATCTTAAGTATCTTGATTTAAAAGTATAAAAATATTACTGATTTCACATTTAAATCCACTATTTTTGGTCACAAATTAACTTATGTGAAATTTTACATCACATAAGTTAATTTGTGAAAAGAAATAGTGGATTTAAATATGAAGAGAGTAATATGTTCATATTTTCAAATCAAGACTTTAGATTTGCCTATATAATTAAAAATTTAGGTTAAAGATAAGGTGGCCACTCTTATCTTTATAACATCTTTATCTTGTATTGAGCTTTGAGAGATCTCTCTATAAATAAAATAAAAAAACTACATCATTTGTCTATTATACAAACATTTAAGGTGCATGTGAAGAAATATAAAAGCCTTTCTCTTTCTAATTACAGACTACCTGTGTGCTTGATAAATAATCAAAACATTATATTAGTTTTTATATTTCCATTAAATGATCTTAATATTAACTCATTGTAAATCTCAAGATTTCATGTAAGTTAATTTGTGAAAGGAAATAAATAGTGGGTTTAAATGTGAATAGAGTAATATCTTCACTCTCTAAAATGAAGATGCTTTATATTGGCCTATATAATTAAGAATTTAGATGAAATATAAGCCAGCCACTCTTATCTTTATAAAGCTTTTATCTTGTGTAGAGGTTTGAGAGGTTTCCCTATAATCAAAAAACTTCATTATTTGGCTATTATGCAAATGTTTAAGGCACATATAAAAAAAAAATTCAAGTCTTTCTCTTTCTAATTAATTAATTTTTGTCATTAAAAAAACATTTTTTTCATAATTTAGATGATGTGAACTAATTATTTAAATATTTAATGTGAACCAGGAAATGTAATGCGTCAAAAAAGTAGGGCATGTTTTTATTTATGATATAGTGAAATCAAAAATTTACAAAAATAAAATTATAAATAAATTTATATGTAAACATATATTAATACATGCAGTCTCACTGCACCTAGTATTGATAACAACTCTTCAGATCATTAAGCATTGATTTAAAACAAAATAGTCTTTATTTAAATTGCTATGTGTAATTGTTGTTTTAAATGCTAATTAATATTAAAAATTAACTATTTTCATTATTACTTATTATTTTTAAAAATAAAAACCTTTTTTTAAAAATATTACATTTTTAAAAACGTTTTTTTTTGTTTTTTTTGTTTTATAGTCTTAATTGCCAAGTTAATATTAATTTGCTTTCACTCACCTTCTAAGATATTAAAATTAGGGACTGTTTAAAAAAGCTTTAGTTTTGAACCTATACTTTATAATGGAGATGGTAGTATTATATAAAATTGTTAGTAATGGCTTACAGGTTAGTATATAACAATATTTTGAGTGATGTTATTTTCATCTCTTTTTCATGTACTGCTGGCATGACTAGTGACAATATTAGCATGGAAATTAAACATGAATATTTAGGTTTATGAATGTTGAATTTACGATAAATGCTCACTTCAAACATTTATCATTTGCTAACTTATGTGCTATTATTATTAACAGCTGAATGTATTGTGGGAAGTATATTTTTAAAATGATTTTTATTCAGTAGCATTTAAATGTATGACATGAATTTTACAGGCTAAATATTTGAGGAAAATGTGAAGTTATTAGTAAATTTTTGAAGTGTTTGTGTTGATACCATTTTTTAAACAATAATATTACTTTGTTTTAAAGGGTTATCGGAGAAAAAATGCATTCATCGTGACTCAAATGCCATTGCCCAACACGATAGCAGACTTTTGGAAGATGATCTACGACCATCAGTCTGTGGGTATTGTCATGTTGAATGAGCTAGATCCCAATGACGAAGTAAGTACTTTTCTAAATACATTTTAACATTCATTTTTATTTTAGTAATTATTAGCTACAAAAACTCAGATAAATACTTTTTTAAATTCATTTGAATAATTGTTATTTGCACTTAAATTATCAATTTTCCTTAACTTACTTTTAGTCACTATCATTATAAAAAATGTAAAAAAAATGTTCAAATCAAACTATATAATGTAAGTGCACAAAGACTTTAAGATGCAATATTATGCATTTACCTGCCATTTCCTATGACCTGGATTATATCTGGAAGAGGTAAATTTAGGCAGTTTATACATAACATAGCTTAAGCATAAATAGATATCAAGTTATTTTTACTTAGAATATAAAGCAAGGATGCAAAACTACCCAATATTTCACCATCTAGTATTTAACAAATTTGATGATTTAATGACTCTTTTTTTATTATTTCTCTATAAATTCAATAGGAGATATTTTAATCCTGCAAAGGGCAATTTAAAAATTGAGTTATCTTCTTTTACATAAAGATATAATCTTTTCCACTGGGTCTTTCACATATTTATTAAACCATGAAAGTTTTATGTAAGTAATATTTAATTCAATCCAGTTTAACTCTTTTTGAAATATGAATTTTTTGTACAATACAGGCCCTTTTCCTTTCAGCACTTATATATGTAATATATACAGAGTTTGAACTCAGATGTTCACACAACCCTCAACCATCCATACTATCTCATAACACTGATACACTTGATCACAAACATGTTGAAAAAATAAATAATCACCAATATATGTATTTTGTGCTACACCAGCACAACTCACTTGGTCCAGATTATCTACTCACACATGCATACAACCAAATCTCAGCTTATATTAAGATATCCAGTCTTCATACTTTAATGAGCAGGCTTCAAACCACTTCAACCCACAACTCTTCAGCCATTCATTTCATTGAAAGTCTGATGATAGTATGCTCAAAGCCCATCTTAGTGCCAACATTCTCATTCTACCCATGTTGTCCACAAGTCACTCTGACCCTTCATGTACAGGACATCATTCATTTACATACATATACGAGAGATGGGCAGACCTTACAGCACTTTATTTTGAAATATGAATTTTTTCTACAGTACAGGCTTTTTTTCTGCCTGCACAAGAAGATTGACTCAAAGGTGGGCTTTGAACATACCATCATCAGATTTTTAATGAAATGGGATAGCTGAAGAGTTGTGGAGTGGAGTGGTTTGAAGCCTGTCCATTAAAGTATGAAGATTGATTATCTTAATATAAGCTGAGCTTTGATTGTACATATGTGTGGAGATGATAATCTGGACCAACTGATGAGTTCTGGTTTGGCACGAAATACATCTATTGCTGATTATTTATATTTTTAACATGTGTGTGATCAAGTGTATCAGCGGTATGAGATAGCATGGATGGTTAATGGTCGTGTGAAAGTCTGAGGTCAAACCCCTTATATTTAACTTCTTTTGTATCATTTCCTTAATAAACAATTTTTTTAATTAACTTTAAAATTTTCTTTGTATTTCTATTCTGCAGGAAAAAAAATATTAAATAAAATTCAGGTTATTTAGATTAAGATGATAATGAGAGAAGAAATATGAAATGGAAATAAATATTGTGGAAATTTAAATATATATGTAGTTTAGTTTCTTAATTATTTGATGCTTTTTATATTACTTGATATTTATATTTTAATATGTGATAATGTATATTTACATTTTTATTATCTATGATTCACAGTCTTATTTCGCTAACAATTTTATCAGTTTTAAATAAGTCATTTCTGATAATAATGAAACGTATTGATTTTTATAATTTTAAAATATATATAGTATAATATTATTTAAACAAAAACTAAATAGTAATTTATTAATAAATGTTTAAAAAAATAATAATTAAAAAAATAATGTATTGCTTTCTGGACTTATGGTAAGTGTTATTCCTGTGAGATATTATTAAGCATGTCATTGAGGCAAAGAATGCTTTACTGTTTTGATTTTCATTTATAATGTTTTTTATCAAATAAAAATTTATTAATATTTGAGTGTTTATGTTTACATTGTTGAATCAGAACACACCTCCACGCCCACCCACACACATACGTTTTATATATTTCACAGAATATTTACAATTTTTTAATTTAAAAAATGTAATACCTATTACTGAACAAAATATTATTAAATTATTTACTAAAAAGATTAATAAATACTTTATCAGTGATTTATAAAAGTATGTTTAGTACTTTTACAGAATAATAATGTTAATATAAATTTTAAAAATATAGCAAAAATGTTCTCCACACAGTCGTGCCACCTAGGGTAAGGTTTAGTAATCAATATATACTAGAGAGTTATGCATAATAATCTATGTCATGTGCTTTCCAATCCAATATACTCAGACTCGTTTCTAGTTTATGGCATTCTTCAGCAAGAAGCTTTGTATCTGGGAGCAGAGGACGAGGATCTAATGCACTCCTCCAATACCCACCTTTTGCCTTTTTGGTTAACTCTAAAGATGTCAACCCAAAACACAATATTTTCAATCCAAGCTAATTTTCTTTATAGTCATACAGATCTTAATTTAGTTCAGCATATATATATATATGTTGGTATCTTTGGTTTTTAATAATCACAGTCACACCTATATTTTGGCTAGGATTGAAACCACTAAAAAATCACACGATCATATTTATTTATATACACATGCCTGTTAAAGCAGCAGCAAAAACTTTCTCCACAAAATAATTCCACTTTAGTGTAAGATTCTGATTCAATATTTTCAGACTACTTTCTAACTTATAGCTTTCTTTAGTGAAGAGTCTAGAATCTGGAGTATTTTTCCTGGATCTAATGTACTCCTTTAGCAGCCATTGGTTACCTTTTTAGTTAATTATAAAGCTATCATCTCAGATTTAAAACAAAATAATGTTTTCAGTCCAAGATATCCATATATTTAAATGCTAACAAGACATCCATATATTTAAATGCTAAAATTGATTCAAAGCTGTATGACTATACAAGAAAATTAGCTTGAATTAAAAACATTATGTTTTTGGTTTAGGATGATAGATCTATAGTTAGCCAAAAAGATAGGAGATAGGTACTGAAAGATGTATTAGATTCAAGTGTGTTGTTTTTAAGGCTCTTTACTGTTGAAATCTATAGACTAAAAACTAGTAGATTTGAGAATATTGGCTGGAAGGCCTTGGATAGGGGTAATCATATGCAATCTTCTAGGATCTATTAATTTCTAGAGCTTACCCTTAGGGACATTAGTGTGTGGGAAAATTTTTACTACTGTGTTAGTAGCTAACATAAGCATAGAGAAATGGTGATCATGTAATGGATTGATGGTTTAATGTTATAACACATATAGTTATTTGAAAATGTTTATCTAAATTTTTTAACAATTTTATTTTTTTCATATATTGTTCATGACATATGTTAACATTTGATTGACTTCACTCATTAAAATTCATAGATTTAATTAAATGACTAAAATCAAATCAATGTTTTGGCTCATTAACAATTACAATGAAAATATATTAATATATAATGGTATACTTTTTATAGTTATCTAATATACAAATTACATTTTCAGTATATATTATTTGCACATCACATTACTTGACAGCACTGTTAGAAATTTTCAAAATTTTGATAGCCAGATTCATAGTATTGTACCTGCATTGTTTCATCAAATAAATAAAATTGCTTCATTAATTGTTTATGTTAGTAATATATATATATATATATATATATATATATTATATATATAATATATACATATATATATATATATATATGACAATGCAAAAGTACTTGCTAATTTGGAAAGATATGATTTAAAAACCATGACTGAGTCAATTGAAATATTAAAGAGACCTACTGGTTTAAATAGGGCTGATGAAGCACAATGTATTCCAGCTATGTGGAAAACTATCATTTTATTTATTATTAACTTGAAATTAATAGGTGAAAAAACTGAGGGAAATAAACCTTTTGGTAAGCTTCATTTTGTGAATGCTGAACTACTTCAACTTGAATATCACTTTTCATCTTGCACTGTCATGTTATTCTTTGAGATCTAATGACTGTTCTTTCAAGAGTTAACCTTGATAATGGCAGTTGCTAGTCTGTCGAAAGATCGGATTGTAATGCAAAATAATACATGATTTGTACCCAAAAACTTTGTTTTATACACATCATATAACCGTGAAAACATTAAATATAATATGTATATATTAATGTAAAAAATTCTGTTTTTTAAATTTAAAATTTAGAATGACAGAATATCAAAACATAATTGCATATATATTAGTTTTCAGAAATATTTTTATTTCACTTTTCTATCATCAACAATTCTTTGCCATATTTTATAAAATAATTTCTTGGTAAACTTTAAAAAACCCAGTTATATACTTATATTATTATATTTCTAGACAATAAATAAATTATATTATAATGAATAACAATATAATAATTATTTAAATTGTTGGTTACAAGATTTTGTAATATTTTAAATCTCAAACTCTGACTATTTTGGTACTTTATTTATCTGAGAATCTTTAAAGGGAGACAAAAATATTTGGGTACTGTTATTGCACTCACTTAAATCATGACATATTTCATTATATTTTTAAAAAATAGCAAAATTGTGTATTTTTCATATTTATTTATTAATTAAAAATTTAAAGAGATTACTAGAATAAAATCAGTGGCAAGATTAAAGTATTTTAATCCTGCTTCCACATGTTCCTTTGTAATTTATTTCAAGGTCATTTGAGAAATTACTTTGAGAAAATGTTTATAGCTAAAAATTTGATTCTTTTTGCAAAGTTTATTAAGTTTTATTATTTTCTACAATAATTGTGTAATAATAATTAAATTCAAAAGTATACATAATTACACTTCTCTTTTGTATGCATATGTTTATTTTTAAAAATAGAAAATAATAAATTCTAGTATAACAGTAATGAAGAAAACTATGCCCATTCTTCACACCATGCCTTGTGAAACTGATTGCTAAATAACATTATTGACACTGTGTTACAATCTTTTGAGATATAATAAAAATTATATTATAAAGCAATTTTAATATTTTAAAGCAAATTTGATAGATTTGTGACAGATTAACATTTATTCATTTGTTTTTTAAAATTAAATTACAATCCATTTTTTTTTTTCTGAAATTGCTTACATATACTGCTTTTTGCTGATTTGTAAATGACAGAAACATCTTTTGTTCTTATTATAAACTATTTTTTTTCAATATTTGTAAAAATCAAATATAATTTTTTAGAATGTTTTTCATTGATAAATATATATTTCTATCAAATCAGATACACTTTTTTGAAAGCTGATATAAAATAATGGTTTAATACTAAAATCAAAAGTTAAAAGATTTTTTTCTAAGAGGGTTAATATATTTTTATTTTATATCCCTGCTGTCATCAACTATTTTCTACCATATTGTGATAAAATGATTTTTTTAGTAAACTAACAAAATAGTTACTTCTTTCTCTAGTTGGTAATATCAATTGGTGCCCCAAAATGCCTCTTGAAGTAAAATATTAAATAAAAAATAAACAATTATAATGGGTTCCTATGGGGAAAAAATTAATTCATTACATAGAATTTAAATTATAAAGTAATCAATTAAAAAATAATAAAGCTTAAATTTGAAAAGTATTAAATAATGAGTAAACATTTTATTTAGCAAATTCTTTTTTTAAAAAAAAATACTGTATTGTGAATAATTGTATGATTTAAAATCATTTCAGTATCTATAATTTTAAAAGAAAGGATTTTTTTTTCTATTGCTGATTATCATTTTTTTGTATGCAGCTTCAGAATTTTATTCTCTGTATTACAATTTGTTGAATTAAAATAAAGCATGAAGAAAAATAATTAACCATGATGCATATTCTAAAATTAAATAAAAAAATTAACTTACCACAATGTACCTTTTAATATTTTTCATGCACTTTATTTTACTTATTAAGATTGTTTATTTTTATAATTTCTGATCAAAAAGATTTGAATTTTTTTTGTAGCACTGTTATTTTTTTTAATCATGTATTTTTTTATCTTACATAAATGTCATAAAATTAAATAAATTATAATGTAAAGAAATGATGTGTACAGTTGATTGCTGTAGTTTTAATCATGTATTTAAAATATTAAATGTTTTTTCTGATCTGTTTACAGTAAAACAGATTATTATTTTGAATAGGTCACAAGCAAATTACAGAGTTATTGATTTAAATTAATAAAATAAATAGTATGTTAAATGTTTGTTTATTAACCTTTGATCATATGAATTGTGTATGATTTTTTTAAATAACTTACAATTATGATGATTATTGCAAATGTCATATTTTTGCTGCAGGCAGAATAACATTCATAAGAAATTTAATCCATAAAACTGATTGAATGAATGTAGATTAGCTAATATACTCATTTTGCAACTAAATACTAATATATATTGCTGTTATACATTATCAAAGTATATTACTTACTATATGCTGAATAAAAATTGCTTTTTTTATTTTGTTGTTGTTAATGATGAAAATCTTTTTTTGGATATATTATAAATAAAAGCACTAAATTGTTTGTAAAATCACTGGATGAAAATGTTAAATAAAATGCATTAATCATATTTTAATTCTATATTCAAAACAACATTGTTTAGTTATTAATAACACCATTTTATTATCAAAAGATGTAGTTTTAATTAAGTCACTATCCTATGATGTCATCAATCATATAAAATAACTGCATTTTTGTTATCATCTTGAAAAATAGCAAATATTTAAAAAAATGTTTCTATTCTTTTTAAACATTAAAATAGTGAATAATTGATTGTAAATCAAAATAGTTAATACAAAAAGATTATAAGTCATTATGGTGAATTCTCACATAAAACTCAATCGCTAAATGATGTAAAGGTGTATATGTTTCCATTATATTTCTAAAAAAAATTATACAAAAATATGTAGGGCATTTGAAAACTCAAACTGAAACATTTTTGATACTTTATTTTGATGTGAATCAATACCCTAACTTTTATTTAACTATTGATTGTTCCACTTTATTGCCAAGTCAAACTGCACAGAGCATTATAATAGAAGATTTCTATATAATGATGAAGTTTAAAGTATTTTTAACCATCCATTTTTAATTGCAATGATCATTCAGGCCAAAATTCAAGAAATTCAATTTGTATCTTTGACCCCCCCCCCCTATTTAGAGATTTTGCTATTTTTTTTTTCAAACTTAAAATTTATGTATTTTTCTAATATTTTAATTTCAAAAAAAATCTGAAGATGTCAGGATAATTGAAAAAGCACAAATTTCAAAGCTTGGTAAGCCCCACAATGACGAAAAATTATTATATTCTTGGCAATCTCAAACTTTGCAATAACTTTGTGATATTATTTTGAGGCAATACTATGAATGATTAAAAACGTTTTTTTTTAATCTTTATCATTATTTTGCATAAGAATTGTATGACAATTATTATGAATTATAAATATATATTATTACATATTTATTTTCTAGAGAAACATGCAGAAGTGTTTCATTTTTAAATACAAAAAAATATATTCTTATGAGAAGCATTACTATGAAAGTTATGATAGCAGTAAATATGATCTTTACAGAACAGGAGTAGAAAATCTCCAGCCCTGAGACAATCTCTGATTCTCAAAAGCTTTCAATACTGTTTCCTGGATATTTTCAAAAATAAATATAAAATGGCCTTGTATAAACTTAAAATAAAATATTTATTTTGTTAATCACATTCAACCTTTATTATACTTGTAATTCTCTCTATCAGATGTGTAATATTCCAACAAATTATATATATTGTGTAGTTTATCTAATTACAGATTTAATCTACAATGATGGAGACATTTTGTTTGCTTTTATAGTGATTTGTTTATACTAATTGTATATTTGCAAAAATAAAATTAGAATTTTAATTTGTTTTACTATTATTATTTTGTGTTTATTTTATCTTTTTATTTTTATTACAATGGCTACACTGGATAAGATATAAAAAAATGGCACAGAAAATTGTTTATTTCAATAGAAATGGATCAACCTCTTTTTTTCTTATAGAAAAAGTAAATCAATATGCTTGATATGTCTGAAAAGTATTTCCATTAATAAAGAACATTATTTATTAAGTATTCTGATTACAAAAAAACTGTTGGACAAAAAATATTAAAATAGAAAACTTAAAAAGAAGCTTCATCAAGTGGCTGACATATCTCATAAAAAGACCAAACAAATCAAAAAACTCAACATAGGCAAATTACATTTTTTTAAAAAGAAATACACACACACACACACTTCAAAACCATTTCTTTAAGGGAGTTTATAAATAATTTTATCATAGTTGTATAGAATTACTCTGTCCAAAATATAAAAAAATAGAAAATATAAATATGCCATAATGAATAGTTACAAGGCAAATTCGAAAAGTTGCCATTGAATGTGGAACAGTTATTAATAAAAATAATTTTACTTTTTTAATGCACTAAAAATTATGGTCCTCATTAAGGACAATTTGAAATTGGTTTGCCAGCTGAAAAGATTCCCCATCCTAATGATTAGGGATAAATTAATTAAATGTTTAATCAAATATAGCAGGCCAATTTTTAATTAATAATTTTGTAAGGCCCATGAAGTATTCAAGTGGCCATGGCCCTTGGCTGAAAAAATATTTTCACCTCAAGTCTACAAAATATCATTGCTAACAGACTGCTAGAAAACATAGCAATTCATAAAAATTATTAAAAAATGTTATTTTTTAAAGCATAAATTGATAGATTTATTACACATTAATAATTATTCATACACATTTTAAACACAAATATCAAACAAAGATTTTGATCATTTTGCAAATCCAATCTGTTCCTCCTGAAGTTCAATGATAAAATATTGTTTAGCTTTGATTAAAATATAATTTTTAAAATAAGTCCAAAAATCAAATGTGATTATTTAGAATTTATTTAATTTGTAAACAATAATAACTATCAGATAAAGGCAAATTTATTATACTCTGATATATAATAATGGTTTAATATTAAAATAAATGTTGAAATTTTATAGCAAGCAATAACAAAGAAAACTGTCAGAGTTCAGGAGGTTTAAAGGAATATAAAATTATTCACAGATTTATTATGTTTAATTACATTACTATAATTTATAAGTCAAAGTCCTAAAGAGTCATTTTAACAAACTCACAAGCAATACATATTTTTTACATTAATAATGATTTATTGATCAGATAAAAAGAAACTATTTTTATTTGAATTTTAATTGGTAAATAAACAAAACATTAACACTTCAAAAGTATGAAACTTTTATATTAGTAGCTACCAAACCAGCTTACAGTTTCAAATCAAAAACAACATGTAATTTTTAAAATATTTAATAAACCTGGTATATTGGTTAATAATTACAAAAATAACATCTAATATAAAAGTTTTAAACTTTTGAAATGTTATTACTTACTTTGTTTACCATTTAAAAACATGCAAGTTCAATAAAAGTAGTTATTTATTGTCTAGTCAATAAGCTGACAATACTGTAATAAAGTGATTATTATTTGCAAGTTGGTATAAAATGATTATTTAGAAGACTGCCTTTGAATAATAGTAATCTAATCAGCCTTGCTGATTTGTGATTATGTTTATATTCGCATTATTTTATATTTAGTAACCATGAATATTTATGGATTTATTAAAATTATCAGAGCAATAATTTAAAATCTGTTTTATTTTTAAAAAATTAAAACAATTTAAAATATACTTTACAAATTTATACTTGATACATTTTTAAATTTCAGACATTATACATTATTTTTCTATATTGGCATCATTTAATTACCAAAAATGTTTAGTCTAATATTTCACTTCATCTTTTTTCTAAGAAATGTCTTCAGTTTATTTTAAATGTCATGTTACAATCCTATTAATAATAAAGTGTTAAAAGTCTTCTTTTTTATTAACAACCTTTCAACACCAATCTAGACATTAAAGTGAAACCATTCGCACATTATCAATATTTTTTATTTCTTTTAAAAGAATATACATTTAAATAAGTGACAAATCATTTTCTTTTATATATACCGAGAAGTCCATAGGACCGTAAACCATTATGTGTATATTTATTCATACATATATAACAAACATAACTCTGAAAACAATCAGTTGTTTGAGTGACGGTCATTGCAAAAAAAGAAAAATATGTAACTTTTTTTTTGTAGCATTCTGAACATGGTGTTTATTCTACTGAAAAGATAAATAAAAGAAAGTAAACTTTCTTAGAACTAATGATAATAAATTCGAGACAATTCTTACATTCATAACTAATCTTTCCATCTTTAAAGATTAAAGGTCAAATAATTTAGCATATTTGATATTAAATCGTTAAATCATTTCAAGAAACACTTGACTTTTTCTAAACGAAAATATTTAACGCTATATAATTTAATTTATATCTTAATAATTAAACTTTTACGAATATTTAGCATTTGGCAAATGAAAAATGAAATGTTTATTAAAATTTATACGTTTATTAGTGAAGGCTTTACCGACATACGGCTGCAATCTAAGAACCTTAAAATATTCAAAACTCAAAATCAGCCCAAGAACACTTTCTATTTAAACCTTTTTGTTTTTTAAGAGGTAATAATTTATTTTCCATATATCTTAGAAACCTACAAGTAAATAATCACTAATAGTAAAATTATCTGGCCAGAAGAATTGATTCAATCTGAATAATGTCTATGTATTATAAGCTTAAAAATATGGGAAGCTTTTAATCTTGCCAAGCAAATGTGATTGATTTCATTAACCATTTGATTTGGAATCATGTATTCATTATTTGTTAATTTATGATAACTAAATTTCACTCAATCGCTAATGTTCCATACTGTTTCTTAAAGCAATTATTTCATAGTTCAATATACACATATATTTTTAAAACTTGTCAAAATTTCGATAAAAGAATGACCAAAATTTTTTATTAGGTTAGAGCAAAGAAAGTTCTTTTAGTATTCATCTTTACTAACAAATTGATTGCAAAATTTATGATGACTTTATGATTTATCAATGAATATCAAAATAAGGGTAGACATATTTTATTTCCATATTTATTTGGATGTTTTAATCTAATCTACAAAACAAGCTAACCATTTTCTAAAATATTAAGTAACTCAAAAAGCAGTTTTATAAAATATAATAAGCTACTGCATTATATGCTTTATTGGATAAACTCATTTGCCATTTACTTGACTGGGTGAACTTTTAAATCTAACTTTATCCTTGTTACAATTATAATAATGATTATTTCATATTAGAAAATTGAAATATTCTTAGTTTATGAAATATTAAGAATTTATGTAAAGCTTCCAGAAATTTTTTAACACCCTGTATAAATAAATACAAAGTATTAAAAATAATACTCTTTATCTTTCTAATTAAAGCCACCAATTTTAGTTTTTTTTAAATAATTTTTGAGTCACTTTTGCTATTATATTTTTTTAAGTATTACATTCCATTTTTAAATGAATTTTTTAGTACCATTATATTAATGACTTATTTTCATACAGTTATGTTGAAAGTTCTTAATATAGCTGAAATAATTAAAAACAGCATCAAAAAATGTGTGTTACTCCTTAACACACTATCAAGTTAATTAATCAGCCCTGTACATTTTCATGCAGTGGAAGAATGGCAACTATGGGCCACAAGATCCATGGACCATAAATCACCTTTGTTATTTCCAGTGCATGAACTTCTAATAAACAGATAAGCAATAAATCATTTGATTACTTTAATTTTTAAAATATTCAAATTTTCAATCTGATAATTATGAAATCCAACAATTACTGAATATTTTTCTATTATTTATTGAAAATGAAAAAGTACCTGACTTGTTTGAGGATTAATTACTAATCCATATTTTTATAGGCTAAAGTAAAAACATTAGAAAACTATTCTGAAGCTGTAAAAATCAGCAAACTGTAAATCTAAAATACTTAGACTAAATTATTAATGCATTTTATACCATAAATATATATATTTGCAAGAAGCAAAAGCATAATCATGATTAAAGCATATCTGTCTCTTTTTTTTAAAATCAAGTTATTTATAATAAAATTCTCACAAAATTATTATTATCTGTTTTAATTTTGAGTGAAACTCATGCAGTCACCTGTCAGGCTAATTCAAATTATTTTTGTGAAGTTTATTAGTTTTTTCTCAGGTGACTTTTCCATGATTAATCCAGCTAACTATCCAACATTGATAAGTAAATATAATATAGCTATTCTTAGATAGAGTTCAAACCTTTACTACTCAGCAATGGGCAGACTCAATCAGCACTGAATTCTTCTTCGCTGTTTCTCCACCATGGGCTGTTGGAAATGTTACTGTCTCAGAGTAGGATACTTATTAAAAAGGCTACTTTACTCGTATTATGTTTTTATTTTTAATGATATTTTAAACATATTTCATTTTTTGAGTTAGTTATATTACTTTTTTTTTAGCCTGATGTGAATTTATTGTATTACTCTTTAAAAAGTTTAATCATTTTTAATAGTATCTAGTTTTCTTTCTTTTTTTATTATTAATATAGTACAGGAAATTTGTTAAAATTGTAAACACCATAAGATTTTTTTTAAAAATGATTATTACTTTTGTAAACATATATGTCTAGTTTTCTTAATGTTTTTTTTTTTTTTTAAAAAGAAATATGGGTGTGCCTTATGCATTTAAAATATAATACAACCAAATCAGTAAAACGATTAGACATTTTAATCTGTATTTTAATCTCTTAAACTTAAATTTCTACCATACTTTGTGATTTTCTTTTCAATAGAAAATAAAAATTAATGATTCTATGTTTATTGGCTCTCAAGTTTTTGTTTTTTTTTTTATAATTGAAAAAAAAAAAAAAGAAACGCAATCTTCTAACTTTTTAAACTAATATTAAGGTTCTTTTTTCTTATATGAATTAAATCTGAAATGGTATCACTTATAAGGTGGCAAAAATTATAAGACATATATGAATAAATATGGGTAGGGGTGATAGAAAAATAGCCTTTAAATAATCTACTTCACAACTAACACATTTTTTAACAGTTCTTTAAAGAAGAACAGCAAATGAGAAGAAAGTGATAACTAAGCTTTGCAGGTCATACAGGTTTGAGTGTTTTTCTTTTTGCATTTACATTATTATGCTTAAGAATATTTAAACTCTCATTTAACAACCAATTTTCTACAAATAGCTAATTGGCTGTGAATTAGCTACATGAAAGAAAATCTTATCTTCCCTAAACTCAAATACAATTCATGATCAAGACGTGTGAATTTATTGTTTTGAAAACAATGATTTAAAAAAAAAGAATTACTTTTACTTAGTCAATTAAGTTATCATTTTTAGTTTGCAAATACTTAGATGACTCAATTGCTTTTTACTTTTTCTGAAGACTATACAACTTTAGTTTTTGTTATTGTTTATATGTTGTTTCATTTGTTTTATACTTTACTTATAAACACTAACACAGAGACTGTACTCCCAGAATTTATGCTGATATTTATATGATTCATTTTTCTCTCTTTCTTTCTTTGATTTATTACTGTACATTGTTTTCTAATTACTTTTGCTTATATCTTAGATGTGTACATTTTAAAAATAAATTGTATTGCAAGTGTATGCATATGTTTGTCTATTGTTGCTTAAAAGGATCTACAAAATGATTTGGAACCAAATAGAATGGATATGGGATAACTAGGCTGGATGAAAAATAATGGATGAAAAATTTATATAAATGTAAACATTTATGCAGCAATTTGTATAAAATAGAAGATTCTTATTAAATGCAAAAATAAAAGTTGTGCATAGATGCATACTAATTGAAATATTATAGCTATCTCACTATTGGTGAAGACTGTAATACTTTGCATACTTTTATTATCAATACATTAATACTTATCAGAACAATCTATACTAATTTAGATCATTGCTTTCTATCTAATATTAATTAGAAACAAACTTTACTAAAAGTTAGATATTTGGCTGAATTAGCAAGCCATCTTTTTTAAAAAAAAGCTAGAATCATTTATATATCTTCAGATACCTGAAAATATTTTCATTTTAATCATTTCAGTCATTGATATATATATATATATATATATATATATATATATATATATATATATTGTACCAGATTGCTCTGCTGAAACCACTTACTTACACGTATATAAGTTTTGGCTGGTTTCAAACTTCTCCATAATACATTTACAATTTTGTTTACTTATAAATGCTATGTGAATGAACCAGCACGTTCGAGCAAAGTGGGAAATATTATTGTTAGCTTTAACTATCAACAATGGCCCACCTTGGCTGCTAGATTCAAACCCCTATATCCAAACACTTTATTTGTTTTGAAGTAAACTCCAGGTGCCAGTTAGTCTCAGACTAACATATTTGGTCAGTAGGCCCATAATCCAGTGCTCGAAATGATCCCAAAATTAGCACAGTCTAATTTTAATCAATAATAAAATATAGAAAAAAGAATCGGTCAAAAGAGATGGATAAAAAGAAATTGATAAAAAGAATCGACCGACAAATAAAGTTTAATTTTAAAGACAATTTATTAACTAACATTAATTTACTAAATTTAAACATCTTTATAATTTTTTTAACTAATATAACACACGCACATTTTAAATTAATACATTATAATATATATCTTATGAAAAGCATAAATAATCTTTGACATTTAAATTATCTAACATTCACAAATGCGCACACCAATAGTTCATTTTATGCATGCTTATAAAGTTCAAATTACTTGTCTCTGTAGGATTTACAAATTACAGTGGTGGCTACTATATATAAATGAGAATAATAAAATGTTTTACCTAGGATTTTTGGAACATGGATATTGCTTTTTGTTGGCTGCTTCTGATGGAGTATATCTAACCGGTTAGATTTGATGTTTCTTGAAGAGATTTGATGCTAATCCATTGGTTTTATTCTTGGAGACAGTTGAACATTTGCAGAAGATTTCTGAGCTGTTATACAGACATTATTTCACGGGCAGGTTTTGACGATCTTGTTGGACTAAGGACTGAAGTAAATTGTATATTCCCAAAAGCCGCTCAACACTGCATTTCTGTTTCTGGATACATAATATAAACTGCACTTTTATCTGAACTGAAACAAGACTGTCACTGGAAACTAGGCTGAACTGATGTCCAATAAAAATCTGGTTATTTTTATATGCAAAGTGTTTTTGTTTTAATATCCTCTGGCAAATATGTGTTGTCAAAATTCCTAATCCTTTGACAACGTGTTTTTGAAGATTGTTTAATTAGTAGTAGCTTTCATAAACGTGTTGTTTTTATATCTTTGATTAGTAGCTCACCACTGTGTTTTTAAATACATTTCATTTCAATATTTATTTTCATGTGTTTTTCAATATGATTTTAACACGCATTTATTATATCTCTTATTAACAAGCTTACATTGATTTTTATTTACTATCACACATATATACGCATTTATTCTAATAAACTGGAATGAAAAGAGATTTATATTTTTTTAAACTTTAAATTATTTATTTTTACGAATACTAATTAAAAAAACTTTACTTCCTTTTATAAAACTTTTAGTTTAACTTTCTAAAGAAAACCCCCTTCCCACTTTTAATCAATTATTTTCCAACTTTTATTTCAAACTCTTTTACGAAAGATTTTGATTTTAATAAATTTTTTAGACAAAATTATTTTATATACATGTGCCAATTTGGCCTTGGCACAATATATATATATATATATGTGTGTGTGTAATGGGTATTTAAGACACCATTACAAAAATTATAGTTTTATAGGGGTGAAAAAAATAAAATAATTTTTTATATAATATTTTCATTTGTAAAACTTAATTAAAAGTTTTTTTTAATGCTTGTACAAATATATATGTATGTATGTGGCAATTATATTTTAAAACCACGGCTATATTTGTTTTTTAATTTTGAAAAAAAAAAAGAAAACTAAGATTACTTTTTTTTTTTTATAAATGTATGTAAAAGTAAATTGTATAAATAATTTGCTTTTCAGATTTGGAAATTTAGCTTGATAAGAATAATTAAAAAGAAAGAAAACAAAAAGAAAAAAATTTTCATTAGTAATTCCTAGATCTGTAAAGAGCAATTTATTTCATTAATTAGATAACTATTGTTAGCTAGATAGAGAATTTTTAAATTTTAATTAAAAAGAAAAAGTTTTGTAATTAGGGGATATGATTTCAGCTATAACAAGCTTTAATCAGGCCTTCAGATTATCTTCGATTAAAGCTAGAATACTTGCACCACTCGAGGAGACAGACCCCAACTCTGAAAGAGAGAATTGTACAACCTCTGAATACTTCCACCAACTCTGAGAGATACTTGCACAAACTATTCCTGCCAAAAATACTTGGAAAGAATGATTCCTGCATATTCTGAAAGCTGATCTGGTAATTATTCTACCTAGAATGAACATTAAATCTACAGCAAAAATATTTTCTTTACCATGATGTGCTAAGCTTTTCACCAGGATGGGTTTGGATGTCCTGTGTCTCCATTAACTGCCTTTAATGCCATAAGAACCAGCCCCAAATGAACCACTAACCAATTTGCCCAAGCCTACCATCAGTGAATCCAGAGCAACAGACTATACTTAAGAAGTCTAGTGCACTAGCATTTAAATAAATTATTAAGGTACCTTACATTTTTGCAATTTAAATAATGTTGTCTTAGATTTGTTTCCTTTTTTAAATATAAATGTTTTTCCAAGTTGTATCTTATGTAATTCAATTTCTGTGTGCTTGATTTTTTTTCTTTTTTAATGAGTGCTAGTTTCAAACCTATTACTGTCCATCCTATTTAAGTCTTAGTAAGTAAGATAGTAGTTTATTTTAATCTCACATTCCTTTTTATTATAGAAAGCAGTCTGGATATTGCAGACTATTTTAACTGACTTCTGGCTCATGACCCATTTTATTATTAATTCTACTTATGTTGTAAAACAATTATTTCTAATAAACTATTATGAAATAAGTTTTATTTCTTCAAGCTTCCAATTCGTTTATTAGGGGCACGTACGATCGTTTTAACCCTCTCAAAGGGTAGATCATGAGCTCCTAGCCTGTCTCACTCAGAGGGAGGTCAATCGATTGAAAGTAATAACTTTCAACACTCTTTTATTATTATTAATGTTTTGGAAGCTACCTTCACATTTCTTCGGTTTCGACATAAGCTTACATAAATCTCAAATACGGAGATTCTGCCTTTTCCTAACTATGGGTTATAAGCAAGAAGCTAACCTCCCTTGTCTTGCGTGACATCACTGTATACTTATTAATACTTCTGTTAGTGTCAATATTTTGCACTCTTTCACACACAGGAAATCACTCTCTAAACCATATAAAATATTTTACTTTAATTTTGATGAATGTGTGAGTAGTACATTTTAAGTGTATTTTAAAATTTGTTATTTAGATTTGCTTATTTAACCATGCTACTAATAAAATATTTATTCTTTTTTTTTACTTAGTTGATTTTGTTTTCTGTTGCTACCTTTCCAACTCTCTGAACAAAACATAGATCTCATTTGCTTGATTGAGCTAGTCTGTTGCATTTGATTCACATATCCTGTAGCCCCTTAAAAATAAATGTCTAGTTCCAACTGTCAGACTAGTGGTGCCCTTGTGGTCAGTATATGCGAGTCCAAAGCTTTTGTTCAGTATAATATATATATATATTGTGATGATCGCACATACTGCGATCACACATGTATATGTAAAACATACAAAACTTAGAAATGTTCGGGTTGGAAATAAATAAATAAGTAAAGAAAGAAAAAACGAGCTTAAAAAATTAACAAAATCAAGAAATGTTGAAAATTAATAAAACAAAGGAAAGAGAGGGAACTAGAGTTACCAAGATCGTTATCTTTTGCTATTCAAAGTCTGAATTTCGAGAAAAGTAAAATATTAAATTATAATATTAAAAGCATAAGCTAGAAAAATTAAAGCAGAAAAGAAACATAAAGAAAACATGTAGTAAATATGACTTTGGGGAAAGTAAAGTTTAAAAGAAAACTTTCGGTAGCGTGGAAAGAAAAAACCTAGAAATGTAATATGTTCAAAAAGATAAGAATCTATGTTTCAAAGTACACCTTTGACGATAAACGAAATGCGGGGTTTTATGGAGTATAGTTAAAGCATGAGTTTAAATAAAAAAATAAATGATCGTCGAAATTTAAATTTAAATGAGAAAAAAACATATACTAAAATTTGTGTAATTAATTAAAGAAAATAAAGAAATAAGTAAAATGTAAATAGTGCTATAAAATCATATAAAATAAGTTTAAATATGGCTGAAGGCATAGCATGGAAGGTGTCAACAACAAGTGGAAACAAAGAATCCGAAGGACAAAGGACCATTGGAATGTTTTAATTAAAAAAGAAGTTAAGTGAAAAGCTAGAGAGATTGTAGGGGAGATTAGAGCTTGAGACTTCGAGTTGAGAAGGTGAAATTTTGCGGCTCCAAGAATCAATCGATATAGCTAGCCAATATGACATCTACTATCGGTGCCTCACATACTATGGCTGGCTAAGGCCTTCATGATCGCTGGTCGATCCGGACCGTCTGTACCAATGGTTCTGCAATAATGTAACAACTGCTGTAGTAATGCCTGCCTGTGGATTCCTGTAGTTGCCCTGCTTGTGATACCTCGTCCTCCGTGCCTGAATAACCAAAAAGCTGCACACCGCCAAATATGAAAGGCGACCGTCCCTCCTAAAGAAGTGGAGAAAATCCACATGATGGTTGACCACATCGGAAGGAACTCAAAGACTAAACCCTAGGTAACTTGAATATTATTTTATAAATCGTCATAAGTGCACTTAAATTCAATAGACAATGGCCAAATGCCTTTCCTGAATGATAATGACATTCTCTGATGATAGACAGTGAGTCTAACGATTATAAATGTGAAAGCATTTATAAGAATTTCAATTAGTTATTTTAAGTATTCATTTATTGTTAGAATTTCAAATATGGATTTCCTTATAACACTATCAAAAATATAATATGTTTAATTTTATGTTAATATTTCTTATGTCTTTTTATCAAACCTAATTATTTTATTATTAAAAAATGTATTAATTTTATCTAAATCTGTCTCGCCTCATTCTTCGCCACTCCAAACAATAGTTTAACATTAGAGAGGGGAGGGAGTAAACTATTATTCATGTTGATATTCTTTTTAGTTATTAAATTAGCACATGAAATGTTGATGGTGCAGTGTTTTAGCCCATAAAATTTATAAATTAGCCAAGCGCTGTAACAATAATATCTTACAGCAGTCGGGAGAAAGCTGATCAGGAAAAATAGTCTGGAAGCTATATCCATATAGCTGACAGATTCGGTCAGGTACGGAAATTGATTCGTTTATTTCCGTATTTCTCTCTGCTTGAGGTAGCGGAAAGTGGATGATTTTTGAATTAGAAGAATTCCCCATTACATGTTATAAGTGAAAGGGAAGTTGGAGCTTTCGATCATCCCATGCCCGTTACATATTTTGGGGCCCCAGTCCGGGATTTGAAACTTCTGCACATTTAATAATCACGTGTTAAATAAGTTATAATGTAATAAAATTTTTCTAAAATAAAATTCGTTTAATATATGTGGATTTAAACATATAAATTTAGTGTTGCAAGTTAAAGTGGCGAAAAGCGAAGACGAAGGGGATAAGTTTTTTTTTTTGATGATACTCCATACGAGCATTTCACGTCAAATGTGTACAAAGAGTAGCGAGGGGGAAAATTTTTTTAGTAGTATGAAAGTTATTGAAATGAATAGTGAAAGATAATCTCAAGCAATAATTAAACAAGTATAACGAACAAAGAAATTATAATGTCAAATGATTATTGCCATATAATATGAATCGTTTTGAAGAAAAAGAAGAATAACACAAAGTTGTATAAAATTTTAATGCTAAGTAATAAAAGAAATAATAGTCACGCAACTAATTGATGGTGAAGAAATATAAATGTTATTAAATAGTCGTATATTCCAGTAAGTTAAAGTTAGAAAAATAAATGGGTATAGTCTCATAGGAAAATAATGAAACGTATTTAGCTATAATTATAGCGATCAAAAATATAGATATCGTGATGTTTGTGTACCGAAAAAAAATATAAAGTAGTTAAATTAAAAGAAATAAAACAGTTCAGTAAGGGTTAAATCATAAATGAGAGATTCTAAAATAGCCATGTATCACCGGTGAATTGAAAAAAATATATATATGTATGATTCTAAATATTGTGTCTCAGTCAAGCCGAAATAAAATATTTATAATGGTTAATGAAAATATTCGAATGTGTTTGTTAAGTTGAAGAAAATTTTTCCGTACGATTTCAAGGTAGTGAAAGGAATATAATTTACAAAAACGTTTTATATGTAACGAAAGAGATTATCCCAGTGAAGAAAATGTATGTGTGACTTTGTTTTAAAACGACTGTAAAATAATTAAAGTTTATAATGAAATGTTAAAATATATGTGTCATAGGTGCATGTGTCTGGAAAAACAGTTAAATGAATTTTATTTAGATATATCATCAACAAATAGAGATAAGTATAGTAATGAATTAAAGTTGAAAGAATGTAAACAGGCATCATTGAATTAATTATAGTGAATCAGAGGTATATGAGCAGGGAAAATCGAGGACAAAGGTGGACAGACAGTTGGGCAAGTCGAGGGCAGGCAGACAAGAATAGGAACTGGGGTACAGATGTTTGGGTTGGCTAGTGATCTAACTGCTAACTGAATAAATCACAAATATTAAATCGTTGATCAAAGTAAGAAAAGGAAAACAGAGAGTCAATAGAAAAAAAAAATTTTCTTTATATAAATATAGCCAGGAGAGTTAGTAAACTGAATTAGAAACATAGATTAAGGGTTAAATAAAATTATTATTCATGAATACGAGATCCCAAGCTAAAATGGATTTTCAAGAAAAGAAAGTGAGAGAAGGGAGTAAAGATAAAGAGATGAAAGTACCTGGTAAAATAAGCAAGAGTGATATCATGGATATGCTAAGGCAGATGAGGGTCGATCAACAGCAATTCATGGAAGAATACATGGACAGACAGGAGAGAAGGATTGCAGAATGGATGACCAAAGTCAAAATCGATAGCCAGAAAAGAATGGGGGCATTCAAGGAAGAAGTAAAAAATGAGATCATCCAGCAATCAAAGCCTAATGATATATGGGCTGGATGCCACCCAGAGATGGAGATGGAGGAACAAAGGAGTATAGGGCCATGTGGATATGCGAAATCTGAAACAAGTGAGGATAAAGTTAGAGAATTAGCAGAATTGGATTGGGAAAGGGATATAGGACAGCCAGAAAGGGAGATAAGACTGGTAGATGAAGAGATGGAGGTAGTGAGAGATAATAGTCAAAAGGTGATGATGAGCAGGCAGGAGAGTTTAGGTCAAGTGGCAAAGGTAGTAGCCAGGTTAAACACAAGAGTGGAAGAATGTGTAAAGAGTGCAGCCAATAGCAGCCTTAATGCTGATATAAAAGAACTACCTGTTATAAGAAATGACTGGGATCCAGGGGAAAAACATTGGACAGAAAACTGAGAACATTCTAGGGAGTGGAACCCAAGAGGGCCGGAAGATAGATGATGTAGATGTAAGATTGAATGGAAGTGGCCATACAAATGGACAGAGGGCCAGGAACTTAGGGATAAACATCCACATTCCAGAGGAGGCAGAGGTGATGTAAATCGAGGAAGACAACCGCCAGATAAAATGTAAGAGCGGTCCCAAATAAAGAAAGAATTAGATGATGACAAATTCGGAAATGGAAATGGACCTTGAATCATGGAGAACGGATAGGAATACGGAAGCTAATGAAAAAAAAAATATGACGAGCCAATAAATGGCTAGACAGTATGAGGGACTTTAGGAAAATGATAAAGGATAAATTAATTAGTAGGATGGGGTTGTAGATTGAGGTTGATGGAATGTAGGGTCAGATATTTGTAGCTTGATCCTGTTGCAGTATTTGGTTTTGCCTTCTTCATTGTCATGCGTGGGTGTTCTGCGGTGCACCAGATCTTATCACAGAGAACCCAGGGACGGAGATCCCATTCTCAATGACTCACTGGATTAATATTTCCAGTTAGGTATTAAGCACATATATCATGAGTCAATGGTCCAGAGACCAATCTATGGGGAAAGAACCCTTTATATGAATATAGAGCTTTCAGAAATATACTGGGCTCATGGATGAGCTGGACGAAAAGATGCCAGCCTCCCAACCCACTTCGATAATAGTGGCCAGAGTTGGCACTTAGAGGTTCCTTATTACAGAAATGCGATGTATGAACAGGTTTAAATGGATCACAGAGATATACTGTGGATTCGAACCTGTAGATACGAGTAGTGGCAGAAATGAAACGCATGCATGGCAATGTCAAGATTAAATTGGTTTGGCTATTCTGCTTGGTTCAGCAAAGGAAGGGATAATTTACCTGGTCACCTCTCTATAGATTAACCTCATCTCTACATCATAGTAGCAATGGAAAAAAGGAAAGAGGTTGAACAATAGTTGGGAGCATATAGCTTTCGATGCATAAGGTTAAAATTTTTTTTGCGGGAAAAAAAATTTTAAAGGGGGGAACGGTGTAATGTGATGATCGCACATACTGCGGTCACACATGTATATGTAAAACATACAAAACTTAGAAATGTTCGGGTTGGAAATAAATAAATAAGTAAAGAAAGAAAAAATGAGCTTAAAAAATTAACAAAATCAAGAAATGTTGAAAATTAATAAAACAAAGGAAAGAGAGGGAACTAGAGTTACCAAGATCGTTATCTTTTGCTATTCAAAGTCTGAATTTCGAGAAAAGTAAAATATTAAATTATAATATTAAAAGCATAAGCTAGAAAAATTAAAGCAGAAAAGAAACATAAAGAAAACATGTAGTAAATATGACTTTGGGGAAAGTAAAGTTTAAAAGAAAACTTTCGGTAGCGTGGAAAAAAAAACCTAGAAATGTAATATGTTCAAAAAGATAAGAATCTATGTTTCAAAGTACACCTTTGACGATAAACGAAATGCGAAGTTTTATGGAGTATAGTTAAAGCATGAGTTTAAATAAAAAAATAAATGATCGTCGAAATTTAAATTTAAATGAGAAAAAAAACATATACTAAAATTTGTGTAATTAATTAAAGAAAATAAAGAAATAAGTAAAATGTAAATAGTGCTATAAAATCATATAAAATAAGTTTAAATATGGCCGAAGGCATAGCATGGAAGGTGTCAACAACAAGTGGAAACAAAGAATCCGAAGGACAAAGGACCATTGGAATGTTTTAATTAAAAAAAAAGTTAAGTGGAAAGCTAGAGAGATTGTAGGGGAGATTAGAGCTTGAGACTTCGAGTCGAAAAGGTGAAATTTTGCGGCTCCAAGAATCAATCGATATAGCTAGCCAATATGACATCTACTATCGGTGCCTCACATACTATGGCTGGCTAAGGCCTTCATGATCGCTGGTCGATCCGGACCGTCTGTACCAATGGTTCTGCAATAATGTAACAACTGCTGTAGTAATGCCTGCCTGTGGATTCCTGTAGTTGCCCTGCTTGTGATACCTCATTCTCCGTGCCTGAATAATCAAGAAGCTACACACCGCCAAATATGAAAGGCAACCGTCCCTCCTAAAGAAGTGGAGAAAATCCATGTGATGGTCGACCACATCAGAAGGAACTCAAAGACTAAACCCTAGGTAATTTGAATATTATTTTATAAATCATCATAAGTGCACTTAAATTCAATAGACAATGGACAAATGCCTTTCCTGAATGATAATGACATTCTCTGATGATAGACAGTGAGTCTAACGATTATAAATGTGAAAGCATTTATAAGAATTTCAATTAGTTATTTTAAGTATTCATTTATTGTTAGAATTTCAAATATGGATTTTCTTATAGCACTATCAAAAATATAATATGTTTAATTTTATGTTAATATTTCTTATGTCTTTTTATCAAACCTAATTATTTTATTATTAAAAAAATGTATTAATTTATCTAAATCTGTCTCGCCTCATTCTTCGCCACTCCAAAAAATAGTTTAACATTAGATAGGGGAGGGGGTAAACTATTATTCATGTTGATATTCTTTTTAGTTATTAAATTAGCACGTGAAACGTTGATGGTGCAGTGTTTTAGCCTGTAAAATTTATAAATTAGCCAAGCGCTGTAACAGTAATATCTTACAGCAGTCGGGAGAAAGCTGATCGGGAAAAATAGTCTGGAAGCTATATCCGTATAGCTGACAGATTCGGTCAGGTACAGAAATCGATTCATTTATTTCCGTATTTCTCTCTGCTTGAGGTAGCGGAAAGTGGACAATTTTTGAATTAGAAGAATTCCCCATTACATGTTATAAGTGAAAGGGAAGTTGGAGCTTTCGATCGTCCCGTGCCCGTTACAATATATATATATATATATACACATTGAGATATAATCATTATAAATGATAATGTTTCTGCCTGTTTAGTTAAATGATTTATAAAGAAAAGATAATCAGAATAATAAATTATAAAAAATTTATAACTAAACAATTTTCAGCTGCATGATATTATGGGGTATTTTATGATATGATTATCACTTATGCTTTTTTACACACTCTTACAACTATCTATAATGCCCTTTTGCTGGTTATGCATTCATTTGATGATAGAAACTAAAACTAAAGTAATTACTGATTTATTAATTTAAAAAATCTGAAGATATCAGTATTCTGTAGAGAAAATACTGTAAACAAACTGGTAATACCATTGGTTTATAAATTCTTTGAGAAAACAGTTGAATGTCTACATGTTAATATTGTTAACAATGAGCACAAAAATTATAAAATATTTTATAATAAGCAATTTTAATTACTGTGCACTAAAGAATCAAAAATAATTATTTTTTCAACCACAAATAATTTTTTTATATTTATTTGAAATAAAAGTGTGTGGTGTCCAGAAATTAATTGAATCATTTGTTGTAAAACTACTGATCTATTTTTCATAGCATAATTAACTATTTGTGATTATTTTTACAAAGTATTTGTATAGTAACTATTAACCTATTTTTCAACAGCCACTGTTAAAACCATAATGGACTTTGATGGACTTCCATCATTGAAATCCTGGCAATTTTTGAGCTATGCTAGAGATTTTCCCATCATTCAAGAGATTACAAAAAGTTCCATAAGATGCTGCCCTCTTATGAATTATTTTACAAGTAAAAAATTCAATAAAACTGTCAATTAAGATCAAACAAAGATGGAAGGTGGGCTTATATTGACAACAAAGAAAACCTCTTGTCAATAAAAAAAAATCACTATGATTTCTTTTGTATCATTTTGAAAGTGATAAACAAATTTTTTAGACCATTATAATAAGTATTTTTGACATATAAATTATTTTGATAAAAATAAAATTATTATAGAAAAATATATAAGATTTTAATAAAAATTATTTATTTTTCAGGAACATAAAACTGAAAAAATTATTTCTTTTTCGGGAACGTAAAACTGAGAAAGATAATCAATTATGTCAGCAACTCTTTTTACTAACTTTCATTTTTAAATTTGCTGCTATTAAAAATTTCTATAATAAATAAATAGAAATTTATATTTGGAAAAACTTTCGTTCACTTTGATAACCAGACAAATTATTAATATACTTTTTACAAATGCAACTAAAGTGAATATAAAATTAAAAGATGAATATATTTTGACAATTGAATTTTTGAATTGACCAATTAAAAGTTTATACTTTTTCCTCACTCAGTCAATAAACAAATAAGCCATTAATGAGTTAATAATGAAATATTTTTGTCATTATATTTTGATATTATTTAAATATATTTTAATTTTAAAAATACAAAATTAAACATTTTGTAATAATGATAAAAATAAAAGTATAATCAGTAACACTTTGTCAAATAATTATAAATGCAAATTTCACATTTTAGAGCATAAATTCTTAGCTTTAGGATAACTGAACAATAATTCATTCAAATTTTAGAAATAAAGTTTAATTAATTACAATTTTTTTAATTATTTTTACTAGCATAGCAACAATCATCCAATATAATAAAGTGTTTACTTTTTTGCTTTTATATTTTTAAAGTTCAAATATGGTTTTTAGTAAGTTTTTTATTTATCAACTTATATTTTTAATAAATCAAGTACAATTTATTTGTTCATGATATATAATAAAGATTTTATTAATAAACCAAAATGTTGAACTATAATTTAAACAGCCACTATGGGATGAAAAAAGCATTGAAATATGAAAGGGTTAAATGCAAAAAGAATATTTTTATTAGTGTGTAATGTATATTTTATGATTTTTTTTCATGAAATACTTTATTTATTTTATTTTAAAATTAAATCTCTTATAATATTTTCAATTGTATATATTGAAAATTGGTCAATCATTTTTCTCATACAAAATAATTGCAAGTAAAATTTGTAAATAAGTAACAATGGTACATAAAACATATTTTGGTAAGACAAACAATAAGATTGGAAGCATCTGGTAATAAGGAAGATAGTATTTAATAAAAAGTCATTTATTCTATCAAAAATTGCTTTAGTCTTTTCCTTTGTCCTGAGAAACAAAATAGCTAGAGAGTGTTGAAGCTATATAATAAATGAAAATTCAGAACATTGGTATCATAAACCATGATCAGTAAAGATGAGACTCTTGAAAAGTTTGTTAGTGAGACACAATATCAATAAAATTTCAAATATTTACTAACCCTATTTATGGGATATCAAATATCTCAATTAAGCACCATTTGGATATATACTAAGAACTGTCTACTGAATTAACTATCCAAATCTGCTTTTTTGAATTCAAACTGTTTCTATATTAACTATTACTTATATCAGTATAGATGTCTGAGAAAACCAGCTAAAAATACTTATGCTGTGTCCATAAAAAAGTTTTTAGGTTTATTTCTTTGTACATTAGAGAAACAAGATCATATTGGACTCTGCAAGTAAAAATAAGAACTGAAGAAGATTTTTAAAGGATATAAAGGTTTTTTTATTGGAAAAAATATAATTAAATTCTTTATTTTAAAACATTCCATTTACTCATTTATTTGTTTTATGATTTAAAATTTTGTCATATTTATTTTATCTTACTGTAAATTTACTAAATTTGATGATCTATATTTATTTTATATAAGTAAAATCATATTATTAGTATATATTGTAATAACTAAAAAATAATTTGCATGTATGATTAATAGTCTCATGATTTATGAGTATTAAAAAGTTAATCATACTTTTTGAATTTTGAATATAATTTTGATTATGCTAACATTTTGATAATTTTAATAAAAAGGACTAGCATAGATTTATCCTGTTGCTTTATTAATAGACAACTTTTATAAATTGAATTATTTTTCAAATATATATATTTTTATTAATTAAAATCATTATTTGTAATTTCTGACATCATAATGATCAACATTATTTCATGTTTTTTATAAACCAAAATTCTAAAATAGAGTAACAGTAAGTTTTTTTAAGCACTGGGTGTAACATATTTGACCCATCCATAGATTTTGAATTTTAGCAACTGCCTCTCTACCATACTAAATCATTCACACACAAAAAAAGTTGTTTGTTTCATATTATCAAATGCAACAAAATGTCATTTACAATGTTTGTTTTAATTTTAATTACTAAAGACAATTTAATTTTAAAAAAGTTAAACCATCTCAGTTCCTAAAGCAGCATGTGACACCATACTTATTAATGTTTTGTAGGCCACATTTCATTTAATTGTATAATCACCTGATCAACTTAGAATTACATAGGATTTTTACCTTGAAGCTGATAATAAATCAAAATCTTTTATTTATTAAAATTGATTAACTGAAATGCACAGGCTTATTATATACCTATGTTTAAATATGTAATATATAGGGTATATGATCACAGACTTTCACATGCCCCACCTCTCTCCACACTATCTCATAACAGTGATACACCTGAACACATATATGTACTATATGGTGCTTTATGCTATGACTTGGAATTCAAGGCTGTCCAGGTAAACACTGAATTATTTAGTTATATGCAAGTTTAGAATTTTTATTTTAGATAGCTATTCTATAATTAATCAAATTAGTTAATCAATTTTAATATATAGGGTATATGAGCACAGACTTTCACATGCACCACCTCTCTCCACACTATCTCAAAACATTGATACATCTGAACACATATATGTTGAAAAGATAAATAATCACCAATATACGTATTTCATGCTAAACCAGCAATCATCAGTTGGTCCAGATTACCATCTCCACACACATATGCTATAAGTGCTCAGATATATATTAAGATAGCCAATCCTCATACTTTAATGGACATGTTTCAACTCCTCCACACTCCAACTCTTCAACCATCCATCCAATTGAAAATCTGATGATGTAACTATAAATATTAAGATGGTAAAAAATGTATTTAAATTATTAATCAATGTAAAATAACATCACCAATGATGATCAAGTCTTACAAATAACTCACAGTATCTTAACATCAATAAAAGTTTACATGACTTCTGCCTACAGAGTATCTTATTTTCTAGTTATCAAAAAACAAAAAAAAATAATACATGCATATATGAATTTTTTACATAACAGTATTTATTTTTGTTGTTTAAGTATCAGGTAATAAATGGAGTTGAAGATGTATTATTTTTGTTCTAATTTTTTCTTTTGATTTCTAATTATCTTATTGTAGCAAGTCACACCTTTTCCTCAAGAAATGTTTACTGAAAATAAGCACTTGCTACAATTATTTCAGATCGTATATTTATAATTAAGAAATTATTTATGAATTTAAGAAAGATGATTATCATAAAACACGTCAGTAGTCAGCAGTAAATCATTCCACTATTGAGAACATTTTTTTCTTTCAAAAGCATATTAATCTAGTAATTATCTATACTAATTTATTATCTTATAAGAAAGGTGTGAAATTTTTTATAATTAAATTTAAGAAGATTGTGTCTGTCTACATTTAAGTATGACTCAAATATGGAAGTCAGATTATTTAGAAAAATTTGATAGATTGTTGTTATTGGTTGTTTTGATATTGAATATGAGGTGTGGTGTAATCTGTATTCTATATATATATACAAATATTTTAAAAATATATATATATATGAGGTGTGGTGTAATCTGTATTCTATATATATATACAAATATTTTAAAAATAAGAAAGCATTGTAACAAAATGAATATTACTAAAAATCAAATATTACATGAATATTTACTGTAAATAAATTAATTTCCTTACTTGAGGTTTTTTTTAATTAGAAATTGGTCAATTTTTCTATTTGAAATAATGGCTCACAACTTATTTTTATGATGTATTATATATATATAGTGTTTGAAAGTTGTAATGATGGTGTTTTGTTTGTAATTATATGTTGAATAATTTCCATTAGCTATTATTAATTGTTAAATGTTTTTCAGAAAAATTTAAACTGAACGTTAAAAATATGTTTGACTTTTAATAATAGCACATATGTCAGTATATATGTCTAAGTAATAGTATTTTATTTTCTTCAGGTCTTGCTAGCATAACCAATAATAATACATTTTACATAAATACAATGCTTGCTAGTATCAAAATTTGATCAAATTACAAACAAAAAATGATTCCATTTTCTTTTCTTTGTCCAAACCTTTATATGGTTAGTAGAGTAGAATAATAATAATAACTACAAGAGTGAATTTCAAATCAGTGAAATTTATAGTAATGCCTCATCAAAACTGGATTATATTAATGATCTTATGAAAAAACCCATGAAATATGAGAATTTTACAGCACAATCATATAAATAACATCTGGAATGATAAATCTCTGAACACTGATTATAAAAATGTAAGCTTTTTAATACTAGAATGAATTAAACAAAAAAATGAGCCAACTTTATTTTGTTTGTTCAAGCACTTTTATGTAGCATAGACCAGAACAATGAGAACTATAATGGTTTATATCAAATCAATAGAGATGTTAAAATCTAATGTAAATTTGTAAACAAAATGCTAAAAATATAAAGCATTAGTAAATAAATGTAACATCAGTTATAAATCTCTGAGCATTAACTATATAATTAATTCTTTTTAATATAAAAATTAATCAAATTACAAATATATAATTTAATACATTATACAGGCTTACACACACCTGCTCATATACTGTAATATATAAGGGATTCGAACTCAAACTTTCACATGACCCTCAACTCTCCAAGCCACCTCATACTGTTGATCCACCTGATCAAACACAAAATGGAAAGATAAATAATAACCAATATATGAATTTCATGACAAAGCAGAAATCAACAGTTGGTCAGATTATTATCTCCACACATATAGACAATCAGTGCAGCTTTATATTAAGATAGCCAATCTTCATACTTTAATGGACAGGCTTCAGACTACTTCAACCCACAATCCTTCAGCTGTACATTTCATTGAAAATCTGATGTTGGAACATTCAAAATCCATGAGATGGTTTGGATAGTTGAGGGTCATGTGAAAATCTGAGTTTGAATCAAATTACAAATAAAAAATGAATCTACTTTCATTTATTTTTACAAACTTTTAATATAGATTATAGATTAGAAACTATGATAACTTCTAAAATTTTATCATGCAAAATTTTAATATCAGTATGTTATTAATAGGAAAAGTTTTGAAAAAAAGTGCTGTGTAAATAACTCACTTATGTTAGTAGAAGAAAAACCTTAATAAGGATTAAAAAAGTTGTGTAATATTCATAATATGTAGATATGATTATAAAATTTATAGCTGAAATGATGATCAATAATGAAATACACCTGTGTCTCATTTTACATGATAGATAGGTTCCTCAGAAAACACGCGCAAATGAAATCGTGCAAAAATAGATGTAACTTACTATAATAGTAACTTATTCCAGTTATTATTATTGGTCTAACATGCTTTTATCTCTTATGAAATTATTTATAAATATAAAATTTATTTGACTATTTTATTATGTATACATATATAAACTATTTATATATACATGTGAGTTTTAAATAATACATACCTTAAGCTTTTGAGTAAAATGCCAGATTTGGAGTTGAAATGAATGATTTTATATATATGTGAACTTTAAACAATATATATATATATATATATTAATGTCAAGTTTTTCAGTAAAATGCCAGATTTGAAGTTGAGTAATAAATAATTTTATATATATTTTATTATTAAATCTTAATGTCTACTGAACAATTAATATTTGAATAAAGCATGAACTTGTAACAACACACATGTAGATTGATTCCGTTCTCTTGTTATTAAGGAGAAGAAAAGAAAATCATTTCTCTTTAAATAACTTTTTCTTTTATCAATACTACTGTTCAATGATTGGAATTTAAATATTAACTTTTCCAAATTAAGATAATCTGTGGATTAAAAGTCTGCAAGGAAAATATTTTAATTTTCTATTAAATCTTAAAGGAATAGCAATATAAAAGAAAAGAACGTCTGTTTAAGTTTTTTGGAAACTACGTTGTTTTAACACTTCTGTTATTCTTCAGATATATATAAATTTAAGATAATTATATATATATATATATAGGATAAAACAATGTGCTTTGAGTAGAACAGCTTTGTATTGTAAAGGATTCGAAACCAACCTTGCATGCTATTTTAAAATATTTTGAAATATTGGATATATAGAATGTCTAATGATAATAGAAAAATGGAGAATAAGAACATCTACATTCGAAGAATATTTACTTTATTTCATATCAATCAAATCATTGGATATTATTAACAGTTTATCAATTAAGGATAAATAAAATTATCATTATACCAATGGATTAATAATATACTTCATAAAAGATCTTCATTAGGATGATGAACTATAAACTTCAATATCTACTCTCAACTCTGGAAAATAAGTTTTCTTTATTATTTATTTATATATATATATATATATATATATATATATATATATATATATATATATATATATATATATATATATATATATATATATATATATATATTATTATAATAATGCTTATATTATTTTAATATGTTTATTATTATTACTATTATCATCTTTATTTCAAATTTGGCATCACATCATTATATCTTAATAGGAAAATTATATTTAATATTAAATATAATTAATTGAAAGCTTGACATAATTCATCAAATTAGATGAAGGATATAAAGAATAGTTATTATTTAATAGATATTTTAAACAGGATTATATTGTATTTACTACATAATATTGTAAACGTTCAATGTATTTTATTTATCAAAAATACATATAATATATAAGTTATACTATTGTAGATAGTACTTATATATTAGTAATTATGAAACATATAAATAAGAATGGTAAATAAATTAATAAGTTACATAAATTATTAATTTTGAATCCAGATATTGTTTTTATATATCTGTTAATTTAAACTATTTTCTTTAATTTTTGAAAGTTTATTATAGTATTGAATTTTATCATAGGGTATTAAATAAGAATATTATTTATTAATATTTTTAAAATGGTAAAATTCATTCATATTTATTTATTAATATTTTATTATCTATTATATTATATTTTTTATTATTTATTAAATATTGATTTATTAACTTGATCTCTTTGTCTAATCATTATTGAATTATATTATATATATGCTAGTATTATAAATATCATATGAATATCAATTATAATTAATGCTTATATAAAGGCATATTAAATAATAACTTGTTTTGAAATTATCCCTGAAAAGAGCTAATTGCAAATTCTCCATGAGTTTGAATATCATGACATAATGGTGACTAAAAGAGGGATGAAAGATGGATGAACTAGTCTAAATTATATTAAAACTTATTTAAAGATTATTGAGCTAGCATAATAAAGATAGATATAATCATGGACTTAGTATTTCATTGATTCATTTCTAGCATTCTACCTGAAGACCCAAAGTCCGATTGTAGTGAAATGCATATCCTCTTTCTAGGGAATTTAATCATCCCCTTATATTTAACAATACCAATTTAGATTTTAAATATAATCCATTTTGTTATATTTGGTGAACCTAACTATGAAGCATTAAGTTAATGATTTCCAAGCATTAAATATAATCGATTCTGTTATATTTGGTTTATCAACTGGGATGATTAAATGCCGTTCCGTTATATTTGGTGCCTCAACTAAGGCTATCAAATAGGCTGTCCCATTATATTACATTGAAAAAAGGGGGATGCAGTCTGTGATTTTTCAAAATTTGCGTAAAAGCAAAGCACCAATGTAAAATTACTTTAAAATTCGCGCAAAAAAAAAAAAAAATAAGGAAATAAAATATGACTAATAAAAAATTTCAAATTTGAAAAAAATTGATACAATACAATCTTTTTTTAACTATAATATTTAATTTTATTCAAAATAATATATTTTTATGCATAATTTACAGTACAGTAATTTACATTTTTTTATACATGTTTTAATTATTATGATTTTCTGGTGACAATGTAATTACTAATTAATCTTTGAGACGATGATTTTATTAATTGTTTACGAAGCTCGCAATATCCAGACATACAACTATTTAGCTTTCATTGGAATTTAAGAGCACGTTAATGATTAGTGTCATTAATAAGAAAATAATAATTGATTATGTTTTTTTTTAAAAAGCAAAAACAGAATGTGATTTAAAATGCAAAATTAACATGCACAATGTTTGAACAAATTTACATTATAATCTTGTAAAATTTAATATGTGTATACATAAAATGTGGAAATCATGATTTTAATTTCATTATTGCATAAAATCTTACTATTATAAAGCACTGAAAATATTGAAATTACTAAGATGAAAGTCGAATTCCAATAATGTGCTATTACTTTCAATATAACATAAGTGCATAAAATTTATTATTTAAAGTAATAGCGCATTATCGGAAATCGACTTCCGGTGAAACAGGAATCGCGTAACTTTAAACTCGTGTTAAATAAGTCCACGTAAAAAGAGACCCAGGTCTATACTGAAAGTTGTGAAGAGGGAGATTGAAAGAAATTAACATTTGTTATTTATTTTATGCATTAAGAAAGAGTTAATATTTTTTTTTTACAATAATATTTTTTTAAAGACAAAATATGATGTAATAGGATTTTAGAACAATATGTTTCAATGATTTTGAAAAGTTATTTCATAAAAAAATTAATTAAAAATTTGATTGGATATTCTGAATAAGAGTGATATCTTTGTTATTTAAGAGTGTTAATTAATTTGGTTACAAATCCAAATTTTTCTATGAGATTAAATAATCTTCTTATAAAAAAAAAATATTTGTTATAAAGAGAAGTGTAGGTCATGGATATTGTTAAGTTTCAATGATAAATAATTCTCAATTTCTTTCAGATAAAACAGAAAAGAAAAGTTTCATATATCTATTTTGCTAATAAAGTAGTATAAAACATTTGAAATGAAATGACTATGATAAAGTATTAAGAGTGATAGTATTAAACAAGTTGGGTTCTTAAACGTTTAAATAGTAGATTATTTGATGATGGAAATAATGATAAAAATAATAGAGTAAGATCTATTGCAATGAGTAAATAATATTTTAATATGGTTAGGAACGTATTTTTATCCTTTAAAGTTAGATTTAAAAAAATAATTTGTTACACGTTTTCTCTAAATATGGAATAATTAAGAAAGTAAAGAAGAAACACTAAATGCTCTTGAAGGCAGGAAAATAAAATATAAAAAAATGGATGGAAAATTTAGCAATAGTGAAGTGTTATAAAAAAATTAAAACAGATTAATTATTGAGATAAATTATAAAGACGAATAGAATTGGATTTAGCATATACACTCTCTGTATTACATTTTGTAAATACAAGCTTATAAAAGTAATGTCACGTTATATATGACTTGCTTTTTTGATTATTATAATTTTACCTTTAAGGCTTTGGTTATGCTGAGGCTATTAAAATATGGTAGATCTGAATTTAGTTCAGTCCCATATAGCTATTTAACTTAGATAACTATTTAAGTTAGATATTTAAGTTAGATAGCTGGATTTAAAGACATTTTAAAGAGCTTGTTTGAGCTATTGGTACACTCTCTGTATTACATTTTTGCAAATAAAAGCTTATAAAAGTAATGTTACCTTATATATGAGTTGCTTTTTTGATTATTAAATGAAAAATAATTATTTTAAAAAATGTTAAATTGTTTTTTCGAGAATAAGAACAAAAAAAAAAAGAAAGATAAGTTGGTTGAAGATTTAAAAGAATTAATATATTGAAGTCATTTGTTATTGAATTATTATGCAAAATGTTTTTTTGTATATCATTGGTTAGAAGAGATAGTTTTCAAGTCCCCAATTAGCAGAATATCAGTAGCTGTATTCAGTTAACTATATTTATTTTAGTTTTACTTTACTTAGATAAAAATCAATCCAAGGACACTTAGCTTTGTGGTCTGCCGGCACTGCTAACCTGAAAAGTACCTGAGTCATTCTTAGTCTTAAATAAGGCTTTCATTACTTTTAATTTTAAAACTGCATAGACTTTTAAAATATTTATAAGTGCTCTTTTCATAAATAACTTGAAATTTATTTCTATATTTATCTGGGGAGAGATGAGTAATTAAATACATTTACTTCTTTTTAAATAAAAAAACAATCATATTTCATTTTTCTGTATTAACAAATGTTAAATATATTATATAATTATTTTTTTTCATAGCTGTACTCATATTTAGTCATAAGTCTAATATGTTGCGACTAAAGTCTTTAAAATTTTACATATGACTTGCGTAGCAAGTCTCCCTTTATTCATTTGCTTTTTAAGAGTCATTCATACTAAATTTTGTTTTGATTTATTCAATTAAGAAACTACTGCGCTCGTATTTAGTACTATTAATAATAAACGATGTTTTGATTTTCAACATTCTTTATGGTAAATTTTTTCTTAAATCTTTTCTGAAATTTAAATAGATAATTTAAGACTTATTTCAGTAACAAAAGTGACTTAATTATTTTAAATGAATTGTTTAAATAATTATGTGCATATTGTGTCATCATAATTAATCTTCTAATGTCATGTTAATTAAGATGTTAATTTGATCCTTCTAATGGCAATTTATGACATTTTATTTTTTTTTTAAATCTTTATGATTACTTCTTAATTTTCCAGAATCATTTAGATAATTGTTTTTCTTATAATTTATTTATTCTTTTTAAAAATTAAGTGTAATGAAAAGTGAAGATAATTAAAAACTTTTTTTTTCTAAATGACTTTAGTATGAAGAGGTCTTACTCAATTAACTCTTCAATGAGTGAAGGAGGAGTTATATTTATGAGAATGTTTATATGTATATGCTGCATGATGATTTATATACATAAAAAAAATATATAATATTAACAAAAAACAATTGTAAAAGCTTAAAAATTAGAAACGATTCAGAAATAAATAAATAGCTAAACAAACATAATTTAAACGTAAACAAAACCATAAATAAAAAGTTATTGAAGATTTTTGGGATGTGGATTAAAAGAAATTAACAAGAATAAGTTTAAAAATATATAAATATTGGAAAAAGATGATGATTTTACTTATTGAAGTAGTTACTTAAAAAAAAACATGAGATTAGTCATCTTTTTTTTCCCCCTATGTCATCGCATCGGCCGGGACGGGAACCCACAACCGTCTGCAACCAATTACTTGCTTGCAAGGCTGTTGCGATGACCTCTCGGCTAACAACGCTTGACGAAATTACTCATCTTTTAAAAGCTAAAATAATAACGAATTATGTTAGAAGGAACTGCAAAATCAGAACTTGGTTTTAGAAATTTCATTTTTTTAGTGCAAATTTTTATTCAAGCACCTTTTTTGATAAATTGACAAAATAATAACATCCAAATAAAATAACGTCAGAGCTAATATCACACTCAGTAAATAATTTTATTGGAAATAACTACATATTTTTCGACCTTCTTAGCTAAGGCATAAGATGTAATAACTTAAAATATGTATTTCTAAAATTCTACTGTGGTCCAGTATGTATTGTTTTTTTTGATAATGGCTTGATTTGATTCATTTTATAGTTTTCTTTTTCAGTTATCCGAATGCTACTTTGCATAATAATAGCAGCTATCTCAAAAGAAATGCATCTAACTTTAAACAGACAAAAAACTCAATTCAGTTCAAAATTTTCTATAAAAATCTGAACCATATATTTACTTAGAAAAATCAAAACTTCTTAATAATTAGCCTATTTCAGGACAAAAAGTTCTTTGATAGTCCATCATAGAAAAACTGTGAAGAAAAGATAGTACTCATTAGACTTTCCAATTCCCAAATAATGACAGTTTGAATGTGTTACCATCCTTGTTTTGCCTTCTAGCTAAGAATATCTGCATGCTCTTTTATTGCACAATGTCATATAAGTAGCTGGTTTAACTATAATCAGCTATTTGAGTTGCTGATACTTTTAATAAATCATTGTAAGAAAATATAATTGGATGTTTTATGTAATGTATGGTTTAAGATATTGTATTAATGAAACAAATATAACAATTTCAGTAAATTTTAAAAGATATCAATGTTTTATTTTGTTAGAAATACTTTCAATAATAAAAAGATACATAACAATATCACTAAATTTAAAAAAAAAAACATATAGCAAATCTTTAAAATTATGAGCTGATATATTATTGTGTAAACCTTTTTCAAATCAAGTGACATTGCATGTTATAAAAACAAAGAGTAAGAGAGAGAATAAGACTCACTTCTTTAACCATCTGACATCATTTAACTTATTTGGCACTTCATATAGGTTAGTAGTAAATTCAAAAGGATCAACACTTCAATAATTTAATTGGGAATTTATAATTAAATCATATGGAAAATCTTCAACTGAATAGTAGAATATTATATAATACACAGTAGCTGGAAATTCTTTTATATGATAATTCTTTATTAATATAGTTATTTAAGCATAAAAGTGTGATGTCAGAAGTTTTTATTATAATTCAAACTAATTTCATGATAATATTAATAAGTATCAGAAAATTTAAGCACATTTACAAGATTTCATGCGAAATAAAACATTGGATTACATACATAACAGCTAACTTTTGTAGTGTAAGATATTACTATTGAAGCAATGGATCTGAAGTCCGATGCATGTTTCACAGCCTCCTATAAACTTAGTATTGTAGGCCTGAACTAAGTTTATAGTCCAATATCAGCAGGGTTTTGCATTAAAGCTAAAATTAATTATGCTTATTAAATTTGTATTACATTTAAATATTTCGTGTTAAATAAATTCCATTCAAAGATTAAATTTCTGTTAATAAAAATTACTTGTAAAACCTATTAGTCAAACATATATATACATCAAACGTATATATATGAGTTAATGCAAAATTCTGCTGAAATAAAATGCTTATTTTATTAAAAGAAATAATATATTTTTTTATTAAAATCTTGTTAAAATATGGCATATGATTTCATTTTGAGATAAGCCCACTAACATTTTCTAAAGGAATGTATGTTTTAATTAGTGAGCCCATTCAAGTCAAATTAAAGATGGCCTTCTCTTTCTTTTTTAATTAATAAAATTCAAAGTTTAAAGAAAGAAATTTAGAATTAAAAAATCAAAGTTATTTTTAGAAAATGTTACCTTGAAACAAAGGAGTGTGTGGGTGGGCTTATCAAGATCTAAGATCATACAAACAATAGAAGGTAGCTGACAAAGAGGGTATAAATAAAAGTGAGAACAAAAGACTTGATTATTCAGAGTTTTCTTGCTGGCATTCAGATTTCTCTTTGGAGAACTCTTTCAGATTTTGCTTGTGGAGATTTTATTCCAAAAAGTTAGACAACTGTCATCTTCAAAATCATGGAGAAGTTTGAACATGCTCAAGCTAAAAGTCATATGAATTTGATGGATTATACTATGCTTGGCTAGGCAAATAAATAGCTTTGCCTATCACCGAGGTTCCTAAATACCATCAAAATGCCTTAGTATCCACTCAATAGTCATCTGAACTCTGTGCGTGTCTGTAGGACTTTTCATAAAAGCATGCTACTTATTTCCACTTTCCTTGTCTGGGCAAATACCTATTGATGGTCGGATCAAACCACGAATGCTGTAGAAAACATGACCAAGGAACCAGGATGGTAACCATATCTTTCCTCCATTGAACTATTTACTTTCTACCCTTTTGTTCATACCTTTCTTAATTAAATTATATTATAAATAGTTTTATTTAATGATATTTGTAATGTAACCATTTTTATTAGACTAGTCTTAAATATATATAGGTGTGATCATCTATCTATATTTAACCTTTTTCCTTTGCTATTCTTCATTACTAACATGTGTAAATATTTTGTATTTCATTGCAGTTAAGTTTAAAAGTTAATTTTTTTCAGTTATAATCTCTTTCCAATTTTATTTATGTTTCTAAATTCCATACGAGTAAGTTTCCTTGGTTTGTCAACTGGATCTCCTCGATAATGCCTCTTTTGTCCACCAGTAGTTTATTACGCATATCTGATTTAGCTATATACATTTTAAATAATTTTTAAACTGTCTGTTTTTAGCACAAAGCAATTAGAAAATGCTTTGTGAAAGATTTTTACTATTGTACTTTATCAAGGAGATTCGAGTTGACAATTTTATTAAAATTGGGAAGAAAAGACTTAGACCACAAAAATATTATATCGTTTAATCTGTTTTCATTGTCTAATTAATTTTCATTAATTTAGGGGAATAGCGAAGGCCATTAAAAACATTCTTAATATTTTAAAGTCATTAATTAAACATATTATTTAACTATAAAAAGCTTGAGTTTCCTAATTTTATTATAATGCTTTATTTTACTTTTCCAATGATCCAGGCATGCAAAACACATTTTTCATAGTACTTTTGTGCACATTTAACTATTTAGCTTCATAGGTGTTCCTGTCCATGTCTCTACCACTGAGGCTAAGCTTGGCAGGTTGAAAAATAATTTATGTATGGCTCAGATAATGTTGTTCGTAATTAGCCTCAAGAATAGGTGAATAGGGCAGAGGTCATAGTATTCTTGATTTAATATCTTGTGTATGGGTGGCCTCGAGGTACTTTCCTTAGTATTCGAACTGGGTTAAACTAACATACATCATCTGACTGTCACACTCTACATGTATGTATGCTTTCTGATTAGGAATAACATTAAAGATTGTGTAAATTTTAGCCTAAAAACTTTCCAATGAAACAAATAAAAAAAATCTGATATATATATATAAAATATTTTTTTTTGCTTCTGCTGATTTGTGATATTTTGTAACAATGCAACAGCATCATAGTCATAAATTATATAATTCTTAAATTATTTTTCTTTCATTATTTCAATAAGACCTTTAAAATCAGACAAAAATATTAAAATTTTAATTATCAAATTTTAAATGTTAAGCAAAATTTGTGTAATTATCACTTAACAGTTCTATTTTAATTAATTTACCATGTAAAAGGTCTTCACATATGTATTCTAAAAAAGATAAATGCCTTTACTCGCACTGAATCTCTCACTTTTTTATCATGGGATTTAAGTTTTATAACTTGTCATGCTGTATTAATGCACAAAATGCAATATTATATGTCAAAATATAAAACAACCTGACATTGTTATGGCTCAAATTTTAATTATGTTTGTAATTGTATTAATCAGAATAATCTTTTGTTGCTCTTACCTCTGAACTTATAGTGGCATAGTTCTCTCCATTAGAGACTATTTTTCTAAATATTATACATAACTCAAAAATTATATGCATCCATCCTCATTATTTTAATGTTTACAAATGTTTTCTACAAACTTCTCCACTCATTTCATATTTTTTAGCAATATTTGCAAAGGCATATCTTAAAAAGTTTTAAGATACTAAATATATTTCAATCAATCCAATGTCATAACTTTATTTTATTCGATTTGTATATGATAATGATTTAATTTTTATAGCATCTTTCATCTTTTAACTGCATTAAAATAATAAAACAGCATTTTAAGTTACATTGTTTTAACAATTTAATCTAAATGTTTGCAGTGACAATTACTAGAAGTAAGAAAATAACTTTAGATTTGTATCCTAATTTTTCACTCTTTTTTGCCATTACTACTGCATTTTTAAAGTTGGATTAAATCAGTATTTGAAAATAGAGGTTAGTAACAAATCACAAATGTTAAACAACATTTTTCATATGCCTATCTTTTTCAATGATTAAAATCATAATTATTAATGCAATTTAATAGGATGTTTTGCATAATAAATCTACAGATCTATGAGTGCACAACCTTTGTATTACTGTAGATAAAATTAAATAAAATTTTAAGAAAATTAAATCTATAGAAAGATAACCTACAATTATTTAAGCAAAAACATATATTGTTATAAATGCTAATCTTTTATTTCAGTTTGTTTTCTTAATCATTTTTCTTCCATGTTTTGCTGTATATTCTCTTTGCTCCTTCTTTAATACTACTATAACTCAGACAAACTTCTCAGTTGAGAAAATATACTTTTATTAGTTGGATTAATTATATATCAAATTAAAATTGTGGCATATTTTTTTAAGAAAACCATAAATTTCCTGCTACAATTTAAGACATTGTCAATTTCAGACCATATATATTTTGCAATTCTTTTTAAAGTTTACTTTTAATCTAATGTGTAGATTTTGTCTAACATAAATATGCATTTTAAATAGATTTAAATATAAATTTAATATCACTAATCATTCATAGTGAGAATATTTTTTATTTTTATGAGACTTTCAGATACTTTCAGCCATTATGCTAATTTGCATTTGTGATTAGACATTATATTAATTTGAATTTGTGATCAGATTAAAACAACACTTCTCAAAAACAGAATACTTTAATTACTTTGTATTGGGAGATCATCTTAATTTAATCACTGCTCCATCATTTTGAATAGTAAGAAGTATAATGTAAAAAAAAATTAGAAAATGACCAGGCTGTAGCTGAATGCCATAAAATATTTGCTTGCCTTTAATGAATAAATTTGGCAGCCTTTGATTTACATAACCATCTGCCTTTGATCAAGTTTGCTTTTTTATAGTAACATCATAACCATCTTGAAGTTTTTTATATATAATGTGAATAAAATAATATTTTAGGGAGAGTTAAGTGGTGATATATATTCCTGTAGTTTATTTTTAAATCTTCCTATAGTGGTATAGTTATTTTTATTCTTGAATATTATATGTACACATTAATTTTCTGCTAGAATTTATATTGGGCAATTATGTTAGTATGATTGAGTGATATTTGATCATAATAAATGTTAACTTTTTAAAATTGATTATCATCATTAATGTATCATATATAAACTGCCTTGATTCAGAAGTACTATAGATATTACATTTTTAATCATCTCCTCTTATACACTTTAATGCAATCTTTTCTTATAATTTCTTCTTTATTTTGCTGTCCTGTAGTCTTCATTGGAGCTCTTTATAACTTTTACTTCTCTCTCTACAACTGTATAGATAGCACTGATGATGATTGTATGACAATTGAAACTGTAAGCAAAATAAAAAAAGAATTATAAGAAAAGATTGCATTAAAATGTATAAGATGAGGTTATCAAAATTTTTAATATATATAAATATATGAAGAGAAATGCAAAAGAAATAAAAAATATATAACCTCTGTAGATTTTTAACATTGATATAATTGATGCAGATGTCATCTATGATTTAGAAATAATATTAAATTTTGTTGAGTAATTTTCTTAAGCCTATTTATGTTTTATTTGGTATATTATTATTAATTTCTATTAAAAAAGAAAAAAAGTACATCATTATTAATATACATTGTACTTTTATTGATAGCATTAATAAAATATTTTATTTAAATAATTTTATATAAATTATTGTTGTTTGTGTTTATATATTTGTTTTTAAATGCTTTTATTAGAATTGTGAAATCAGTTTATTTGTTTGTTTGTTTATTTGTTAAGTTTTGATCTTTTTCAAGTTAGAATGAAATTTTAAAATAGAAATTTAATATATTTAAATTCAATAAAATTGTGTAAAATCTGGTATATAACTAAGTAATAACAGTCTAATTTATTTGGAACATTAATCTTTTAAGTAGGTCAAATAGTATCTTAGATATGGAACAGAGGGTGAGAAAATATTAAGAATATCCAATAATTTCACATAAAAAATATTATTGAAACTTTCATTTGTTTTAAATAAAGTCATGAGAGAATTATATAAAAAAATTTATTATATTTTAGATAGGTTAATTACTTTCAGAAATAAAGGTTAGTGAGTGGATGAAATTTCATACATTCTGATGTCAAATGTATAAGAAGTTCAAAAAATTGCAATGTTTTAAAAAATAGCACACAAAGGAGATATATATTTTATGGTTTGTTTCAATTTAATAAATTGATTGAAGGTAGAATTAAATTTTAAAATAAATAGTTCAATTTAACAATTTGATTGAGTATAAAATTAAATTTTAAAATAAACATTTATTATATATATATATATCACATTTAGTATGTGTACATAATTATATATGTATAAAAATTAGTTTATATTTTTATTTTTAAAAATTACTAATATATTATACTGCACAGCCTATATTGAATATCAATTACAAGATGGTGCCATTAGGCTTCTATAGCCTAGAATATTTATTTTAGGTGACTAGACATTAACTAATGGTGCCTAAACAGCTATTCCAAAATATAAGAGCCAATATTGCTGCTCGATCAGGAAGAGAAAGAGATTTTTATGCAAATAAACTATTGATAGATAGACAACAGCAGACAATATCAAAAAAATTTAACTATTAATAACAATGTTTAGTAAAGCAATGAATAAAAATAAAAAAATAAATAAATAAATTCATTTTCATTTATGGATATTTTTGAATTGACTACAACACAATTTATATATTTAAAGAATTGACAGATGATTTATATTACTTTTATCTTTACAATATAAGAAACTATTACCAGATAATATCTGCATGTATAAACTTTGGAATAATATTAAATATTATTATTATTAAAATTTTTGCAGATCTTATGTGCAATAAGCTCATATTCTTAAACTTCTTACCAAGGCTGGTGTATGTGGCAATACATACCATAAGAAACATAATGAAAAATAAAATAAAATAGACATTTCCTAACCAGAATTAATCATAAAGTATAGTTATATAAAGCACATGGTAAGCTTTTCCTAAGCTTCACCCATGCAAACCTAATAAAGACTGAATTTCCAGTAGTTAACAACCCAGCTTTAAAGAGGTAATATATAAATGAGCCTAGAAGAAATGTAGATGAGCAAAGGCTTAGTAAAATTGGCCAAGATAGAGCAATAAATACAATGATAAGCAAAATATCCAAGATCAATGAATCTCAAGTAATATTTAAAATAGATCGACTTTATATGCACACACAAGCAAATCACTACTTTCCTTTATACATGCATGATAAAATATCCCATACAAGGCATCCAATACTTTCAACATATCCAAAGTTTATGGTACACACACATATATAAAATATCTGCTTATTTGGTTTTAAAACATTATTTGAGAATGTGCATTTAAGAAAATTAATTTATATTTGGCATTAATAACTTGAGATTTATTTCTGCTACAAACATTTAGATTTTTCTCAATCAAAATAGGGAGAGAGAGAATCTATTAATTTGAGAATAAAAAATTAATCATTTTAATTAAAGGGTTTCATTTGAACTGTCAAAACATTAATAGAAAATTGAGTTTATTCAATATGTACTCATAAAACATAAAAAATATAAAATTAACACATCCATAAAACAATGAAATTAATGATGTCAATACAAAATTGTGTATTCATAAAATTAGATAATAATGACACTTAATCTAAAATTAATTATACTAAAACATAGATAAAGATTAATAAATACAATTTAAACCAATCATATTTTACTGAAATATATAATACAGTTCATATCAAGTTACCATAAATCCATGGGTAGTGTAAAACTTTTGCTATATTTACAGATTATTAGTCAGGAGTATGTACTTTTTATGTTCATGTTTTTCTGTGGTCTTTTCTGTTATAAGTTAGTTGAGAGTTGTTTCAGTGGCGAGGTTGGCATTTGGCAATTTCAGGAAGTTAACTTTTATAGCAAATTTAGATCATGCTGGTGAATGAGGTCAATGTTTAGTGTGACAAAATTAATCTTTTGTGAAACCTAGCCTTGCATATTAGCCAATACCACAACTTGAGTGGTTTGTACATTCATTTTTACCAATTGAGTGCTTATTACAGTTAGCCACATATTAATTAGCAGAACAATCTTGGAGACTAATTGTTGTGAAATTCTTTTGAAGATTAATAATTACAAAAGAGTTACTTGACTAACTGATGATTTCTTGTTTAGTATGAAATACATATATTGGTGATTATTTGTCTTTTCAACATATATGTGTTCAAGTGAATCAGTGTTATGAAATAGAGTGCAGAGTGGTGGGTCATGTGAACATATGTGCTCATATACCCTATATATTACATATATTGATACAGGTATATAATAAGCCTATATTTCAGTTATTAAATAGTTACTGAACAATGAGCAAAGAGTAATTTTGGTAGGGTTTTATAGGGTTCACTGCCCACTGTTATCCATCCACAGCAATTTTTTAAAATCTTTTTGATCAGTAGCGTATTCTAAGCTAATTTCTCGACTTAAACTATTTATCTAGACAATGCCTAATGTAAGGAAACTGCATAATTTTGTTAGATTGTTTATCACTAAAGATTAAAAGTAACATTTTTGCAGATTAAGCATTGTCTTTTATATATAAAAATTTTATACAAGGATAACAAAAAATTATTACAAAGTTTACTTTTCTTTTATACAAAATTATAAGATTAATATCAGCTACTAATAAAAAATGCTTTACAATTAATATGTGATATGTATTATATCACTCTCACTAAAACACAATTTTAATACAAAAAACATAAATTGATTGAAAATTAATATTTATCTGAACCAACTGATATGTACATATTTATATATAATTTGAGATCTGACAAAACATCTCAATATATTAGCTATTAAAATTGTTGCTGATATTTTTCTTTTAAAAGCTTAACAAAACTATATTATGAACAACTTTCTTATCACTTAAATGTTGCAATTGTAGCAAATAAAATTAATAGTGAGCATTATTTAAAATATCCATTCTATTCCTCCTATCTAAGAAACTAAATGACTATTCAAAAAATTATTGTGTCCTATCAGTTACATAAACATTTTAAACAAATGTGCAAAACTTTACTAAGTTATATTGAACTAAATAAATTAAATATAGATCTTAAAATGTAATAGAATGAAAAAAATCTTTATAGTCCCTCTTACAAATCTTAATTAAAACAAATGAAAGTTTTAACAATAATTCTTAACTCAGATACATTAAACTATTGAATATTTGGAAAGTGTACAAAATGGTATATGTGTACATAATTGACTAAAAATATGAAATGGTGTTTTATATATTAACTTTTAACGAATCAATGTGTTAACATTAAATTTTGTTTAAATACATACAATGTGAAATAAATCAATACATGTCAAATAAAAGACACAAATATCAAGTCAAAAATATATAATGAAATGTAAAACTATGTTATTTTTAAATTGACTGGATACTTATAGTTAATATATGTAAATATATATTGATATTCTGCCATATATTACTAGATATATCAATAGATATTTTGCTATAAGTTAAAAGGTATACCACTTATGTATATATCATATTTAGTATGTGCATGTAATATTATATGTGAATAAACATCACATGACCACCCATTCTTATGCTTGTGTATAACTTGTTAAAACAGGCAAAATTCACTATACATATTGCCACACAATAATCAATGGATGCCAGAAAGCTTGTGCATAAAATCCCTATCTAGTGCCTACTCATTCAGTATCCCCAGACTAGTTTCTGGCTTGTGGCCTTTGTCAGTGGGGAGCCTTGGATCTGAGAGCACTACATCTAGATCTTAGGATATAATGCAACCCTCCATCAGCCATCTTTTATCTCCACTTAACTACAAAACTATGAGTATTAAACTGAAAACACCTTAATATTTTCAATCCAAACCCATTAGCTTATATAGTCATATGGGTCTGAACTCAGTTCAGTCCCCATACATTTTGGTGTCTTTGGTTCTTTAATAACTATAACCACCACTATCTTATTAGGCAGGATTGGTTTTAAGCCAATAAACATCACATGACCACCACTTCTTATGCTTGTGTATAACTGTTGTTAAAACAGGCAAAACTCACTATACATATTGCCACACACAGCAAGCTAGAGTAATCGATGGATTCTATGTGTATATAAGTCATTAAAAATATGAAATAGTCTTTTATACCTTAACTTATGATGGACCAAAGTGTTAACATTAAATTTTGTTTAAATACATAGAATGAGAAATAAATCAATATATATCAAATAAAAAACTTGAATATCAAATTTAAAAAAAACATTCACATTTTTGGCATTCTGATCTTTTGGAATTTTAAAATATCAATATGAACAATTTTTCTAATAATAAATAATTTTTTTGAAAGATTTTAAAATATTTATAGATAATTTTTCAAATTTGAATTAATATATAGATAAATTTCATAAGAAAAAAGTGGTTACAAATTCTGAAGACTATAAATGTAAAAGTAATAGAGATAAAAATGTTTGTTACATTATATGCTTTTATTCATCACACACTAAAAAGTAAAAAAAAACATTTATTTTTCAACTATAATTGAGATTTTTAGATTGAACTTGAAATAAAAGCATGGGAGAGAGGTCCAGAAATTAATTAAGTATTGGATTAACTAAATTAATTTCAGGACACCCCCCCCCATGATTCTATTTCAAATTAAATCTTATAATTCAATTGTGCTTGAAAAAAATATTTTTTTTTTGTTTTTTAGTGTATAGTCAGTAAAAACTTTTAATATAAAAACAATGTTTATCTTTATTATTTTATCTATTAATTAGAAGTCTATATTATGTTAAAATGACTTCAATTAGAGTGATTTTATATAGTAGTGGACAGATTGCATGTGCATAAACAGAATTGTAATAATCATACGTATATTCTTAGTTACTTAAAAGAGTTCACTCTTTTGCCAAATCTATAAGCTCCTTTCAAATCAGAGCCAAGTAATTATAAAAATTATTTATGTTAACATTTAATGAAAGTTGGAATTTTTTATTTAGGCTGATAATACCCATACAATGTAGATAATATTTCTTTAGTAAATAAAAGTGTAGCAGCTTCTGTCTAAAAAGTAAATCAAAGCAAGGAGCTATGTATTATCTAGTAATTGGAAAGGTGGTGAATAATATCTTTTATTATTGTTTTATGTGGTACTGCAGGTGAAACACTTTTTGTTTTGCAATAGATTATATAAAAGCTGTTTTTTCTTTTTCATTTATATTCCTACTTGCATCATTTTTGCAACTCTGGTTAAAATCTTTAACTTTTAACATTATTAAAATGTATATATGATATTGTTTGAAAAACTAACACTTTTTATAGCTTATAAAATTTGAATTTCTAATTAAATTGTGTTAATGTTAAACAGAGGCTGTAAATAAATATATTGTTGGCTTAATACTTTAATTTTAAAGCTTAACATACATTTTTTTTATGTTTATGAATGTGTGTATTATTTGAAAAATAAATTACATGTAGCATGAATAAAGATAGGAGTAATATGTAGAATAAGAAAGACTATATATATAGCATATCTTACTGCACTGGTAAATTGGTAACCTCTCAGTTTGAAAATCCATAGATCTTGGTTTTGTTCCATTGCTTGATGGTCAAAGTTTTTACAAATTCTTATGAATAAAATATTTGATTATTATAATACAATATTCAAGTATATATCTAAGTTAAATAATATACTAATTTTAAGTCTTAAGAATGAATGATAATGAATAATAGATTTTAAAATAGCAATAATCTATAAATGCTTTCAATAAAAAGATGTTTGTAAAATGCAATTAACGTACAATTCTGCTAATTGGTAATTTACATTAAACATTTATATAATCTAATAATAAGAATAATGCCTAACATAATATAATAATAAAACGTTGTAGTAGAATAATTATGTATCTTCTGCATCCATAAGACCTGAATATAAATTTAGAATGAAACTGATAGATTTTATCAAGTTGTCAAGATAAGTTAGTTAGTAACCACAAATTACTAATCGGGGATCTGTTTTGAATTAATGAGGTGAATGTTCCTGTGCTGATCATAAAGATAAATCCTAGAATATAAAACAATTTATATTGGATGAAAAGATATTACAATTAATTACCTTATTTTAGTTATTAATAATCTCCTAAGCGTTTATTTTAATAACAGATCCATAAATACAGAAATTAAAAATACGAAATGCATTTAAATTTTTGTTCTATGTCTTGCTATTTTTTTTACCTTTTAATGTTATAATACTTATTAGCGTTTCACATTATTATTAATCATTATTCTACCTCAATCCCCACTCCTTCTTCTTCTAAAATAGTAATGTATATTTAAAATAGTGAAAGAATTTTATTTGTTGTTAAAAAAACAAACTACATTTTCTTTTCCTTTCTTATTAAAATTATTGTTTTATTTTATTGTTTTATTTTATTTAAGGAATGTTTAGTATTTTTTTAACCAGTCTTGAATACAAATTTTATGTTGCTTGACTAATGAATATAAAAACCAGATGAAAACCAGCAAAGCTTAAAAAGAGTAGTTTAAAATTGTTTAGTTATGTAATATAGACAATTGATTTCTGTAGCATTAAAACAAATTGTATAATATTTAAAAGTATTTATATTTTAATCTAATAAATTTTATTCATGGTAACATATATATAGTTGTATGTGTATACATATAAATGTTTTATAACCAATAATTATAATAATCATTATTATTTATTTTGTTTTTACAGTTTTTTTGTTAAATTCACTCCTGAAAATTTTACAAATTTATTTAAAATGAATTCCAAAGAAAGCAGGTTAGCTTCCCTGTCGATGCTATGACACCTGAAAAAAAAGAGAAAAGTTTTGTTTTCAGCTGGTTTATTAACATTGTAAACATGTTGAGATTTAAAGTTTTTTTTTATATCTGTTGCATCCACAAATGTCCATTTAAACTATAAATATTTATAATAATATTAAAAGTCAATAATAATAAGGACATTTAATGATATTATAATAAAAGGGAAAACCATAATATATTAATTAGTTATTTCTTTTCTACTTTAAATTTAGTGTAAATTTTAACAATAAGTTTTAAATCACTGAACATCACATGATCACCATTTCTAATGCTTGCTCATAAATTGTTAAAGAATCAAAGACACCAAAATTTTGGGTACTGAACTCTGTTCAGACCCATATATTATATAAGCTAATGAGCTTAGATTGAAAATATTATTGTCTTTTCAATTGATTCTCATAGTTTTGTTGTTAAGCAGAGATAAAACATGACTGGTGGGGGGTTTGCATTAGATCATGAGATCTAGGTGCAGTGCTCTCAGATCTAAGACTTCTCACTGACGAAGACCACAAGCTAGAAACTAGTGTGGGGATATTGGATGAGTAGGCACTAGATAGAGATTTTATGCACAAGCCTTCTGTCATCCATTGATTACTCTGGCTTGTACTGAGTGGCATTACTGTATAGAGAGTTTTGCCTGTTTAATAAGATTTAAAGTTGAAAATTGATAAAGATAGTGAACCCCTTAAGTCATTTGAAAATCATTTAGATTAATTATAAAATAATATCATATTTTTTTAAATAAGTAATATAAATAATGTATATTAAAACCAATCATCTTTCAATGGATCTCATTCAGAAATAAGCATATATATATTTGCTCATACCCAAATGATATTTATTATCATCTCAATACATTTTCAAATAATAATATGCTTATTACATTTATTTATCAGATTCTTATTTTGAAATTGTTTATCGTTAAGAAGAAATATCTAAAAGTGTATAATTAGATTGGGGAGGGGGGTGACAATTAAAAATAGAATTGAATAAAATTTTGTAGTTTATGATAAATAACCTGAGTTACAATAAAACATATAAGAGTCTTGCAGTATTGTGACAATTTCTGTCCATATTATGACCTGGGTTCAAATCCAATCAATGGTTACTTAATTATTTTTATTCTCATCAGGCTTAGATTACTTTCTAGGTAAATGAAACAATTGTAAACTAGTTAACCATATTGATTAATAAATGTGATATCTAGTTATAATTAGATAAAACATGGATTTAAAACAGCTCAGACCGTCATCACTAGCAACTGATATTTGGAGATGTCTTCGTTTTAAAGTGTAGAAAAAAATAAATAAATAGAAAAGCATTACTTATTTATAGAAACAGTTAAATCCCATAAATAGTAAAGAATTCTGCCTTTTAAGGAAAATTATAGAATTACATGTATTAAGTTTCCAATGTTTCTAAATCTGTAATAAGAGTGATTAGGGAGATAAAAAAAGAATCAACAAAAAATAAATTTCAAAATGAGTTATTCATTCAATTAAGTCATAGTCAATAGCCTTAAAAGATTTCTTTTAGGCAATACATGTATATATGAATAGTTTATATGAAAAATAGTAATAAAAAACTATACCCCAAAATTCAATTATATTTATTCACACAATGGATCAGTCAAGTGATTATTTCAATCATGTTTTTAATTAAACCAGTATGTCTTTTCTACTCTTTATGTATTCCTCATGGGGATGTCATTAGATAGATAACAATAGATGGACAATTTAAATCTTAAATTGCATCACAAAAGATTATAAAGTACATAAAAACACATTTATCCTATACATGTTAGGTGATCAGCATTGAAATATTATCACTGGTAGAATAAAGAGAATGCTTTATAATGAAACATTGGTCAATGTTTTTTAAAGACAATGAAAAGCAGATATGTCTTATGTCACATTACATTAATTTTATTTATTAAGCATGCTAATGACCTAATTATTTTAACATTTTTTTATAATTTATCTGATAAAAAAACACATTATTTGTCTCTGTGGCGATAAATGTAGTACATAATAATAATCATCATTAGTTATATGCTAAATGTAAAATCTTACATAAAAAGATTTTTTTTTTCAAATCCTTATATCCATTTTCTACTTACACACTCATAACTATTTCTTTCCTTAGATTCACTCATCTTTTTTTTTTAACTTTTTTTGGAATGGATTGTTTCCTTTTAACAAATGTGTATACAACCACATTGCAATTATCCATTTCTTTTGTTGCTGTTGCTAGAGATGATAAACTTATTAATTCTTACTTGACATTTCCCCCAACATAATAATGAATAAAAAATAGCTAAACAAGCATCATCAAAACAAAGAGAAGTGAAATCAGAAGATTTTACATCTTTTTTTTCTGGTAGACTATATTTTTAGCCATTCCCAAGATTCTCTCTTTTGCCACATTTCTAGTCATAGGCATATCTTTTATTCTTTGAATAATTTTTTATTTGTTTTCTAAATCTTCAAAAATGACTAATGCACATTTTAATGATGTTTTCTTTTAGGTATGCATTATCATCAAAGTTTTCTCATGTTTGGAAATTGAGGTAGCAGTACTTAAATTTTCTCTAACTCCTAATATAGTTAATTGTTGACTGAGCATTTTTATTTTAATGGCACCTGCAATAAAAGTTTTTTTTGTTTTTCAAGATGAAAGTAACTGTTTGATTTTAATGCTATTTTGATGTCCTATGGTTAGAGTACAAAACACAAATTGCTAATTGCCTTTATTGATCATGTCATATTCTTCTATTCACCAACTTTGAAATTATCTGTTACCTGATTTCATAATTTGCATTTTTTTTATTTATGCAGTTCATGAAAGTAAAACAACAACAACAAAAAATATTTTAAAAAAAAAATCAAGAAAACTCTTTTTGTAAAAAATATTTTTTTTACATGCATATAAAGAGGAAATAATAGGTAAATGTGTAATCCAGATCATGGAAGTGTTGCAAATTCTTCCCATTTCTTCTGAATCTGTTTAGAATTCTCTTTTTTTTTTCATGCATATTGTTTGATTTTCCAGTTTCATTGTGCATCTGTTAAATTACCAGGCATACCTAATTATTAAAAATAATAATAATAATAAAGTACTGTATACCTACTTATGCATAACCCTGTATAATAATTAATTTTAAAATGCATTCACACTGCAATGTTTGGTACATTTACACACAAATACTGCACTTTCTGCTTTCTATGCTTACTACAAGCATACTTCCCAGCATATTCTAGTCACTGATACACAGGGAGGGATTTTAAATATCTACTATAAAGCAGAGTGATGAGGAGGAGAAAAATTAATATTTGTAAATTTCTCTCACACAAAACAAAATTTCATAATAATTATGAACAAATTATTTTAATGAATGCCATCCTACAGAATTTTTTTATTATGCACTACAATTATATACTTTCTTCAATCATGTTTACTAATTAATTTATTAAGTCAATTCTAAATATATTTTACAAATATATTTTCTATACATAAACACTCATATAAGGTAAAGTCAGATTTTAAAAATCACCAATTTTTTTTTTATAATTTACATTTTTTTCTTATTAATAAATTTTTTTAGAAGACCTAATGATAATGTGTTTTACAAATATCAATACAAAGAATTAGTTTCTACATTTTACTAAAATACTAAGATAGTTTAAACTATCAAACAATTTGTTCAAGTGCTTTGATTGATACAAAAAATATACTATGAGAACTTAGAATAAATATTCGATTTGCATAATTACAATACATTTTATTATAATTCTATAAAATCATGGAGTAAGAACACACTTTCACATATTATGTAATAATATAAAAACTTTTGTGAAATATAGTTCAATAGTAAAATGGAGACTCAAGTGCCTAATATCCATAAATTGGTACTTGATTCCATCGCATCTGAAGCTCAAACTTCATATAAAATCTTGAGTAGCAAACCTTTCAATGAGTTTTTTGAAATATCATTTTTACATAAAATTAAAATGTTATAAAGTAAATTTTTTATATGTTTTGTAGTAGATAGTTCTTTTGCACACATTCTACAAATTAACTTATAAAATGCCAAATGTCTCATCACATGAATTTAATGTGCATATTACTCGTATAAAAAATTAAAAGATTGAAGTGGAGTTGGGCTGGACATATTGCTAGAAGAGATGATAATAGATGAACAATTGAAATCTTAAACTGGATTCCAAGAGATTGTAAAATATCCAGAAAGAGACCACATGTTAGATGGATGGATGAAATAAGAAAGTGTGCAGGGGTGATGTGGAGAAGAGAAGCTAAAGATTGGAAAAGATGGATTAAACTTGGAGAGACCTTCATCCTGCAGTGGATTAATAATGGTTGTTAATGATGGTGATGATGGTGATGATTACTCATATAGCAGCATACATTTTACTTTCATAATCCTCTATGCCACTAAAATAGTGATATTTGGAGTAAAGTAATATTTTATTGATTTAAATCAAATTTGAGTCACAGGATAGAGGTGCATATATTTTTAAAAAAAATAAGGATACCATAATATATAAAATTGAACTATATTTTTTCAGCTTGGATTGGTAGTATTTCAGAGATAAATGACAGTTACTAGAGAGAAGGCACTCTAAACATAAAATGCTAGGTACACTCTTCTAAGATCCAGCATTCCTTACTGATGAAAGCCATTACTTGACACTAACCTGGGGATATTGGATAGGATAGCACAGAGCAGGGAATTATTAAGCATTATCATCTGGCATTTATTGGTTATTACAGCTTACAGTAAATGGCTCACAAGTGAACTTTTATTACCAGTGAAACTATTGTAATCAATGGACTATAGGACTGATTGTTCCTGTAACCCACAGTAATCAGATTATGTAAAATCAAATGTAACCTTTTGAAGAATAAATAAAGATCTATCTTTCAAACATAATAATAATAATCAGACACTCACAAGAATGTCTAGTTGATCTAACTCCAATAAAAAAAAAGAAAGGAAAGAGAGAGAAAACTGAAATGACTTTTGCAATGACTATCTGTGAATCAAAAAACATCCTTCTATAGAACATGATCTATTTTTCTGTTTATTTCATATTCAATATTTTGTTTTAATTTATTCAGCAGAACACATTTCTTTTAGAAAAAAAAACAACATTATGTTTATTTGTAGCTCTCCAATATATTCAATTTTTTTGCCATATCTTTCTAATGGAAACAATTGCCATTGCATTACACTATAATGTTTTTAAGATAATTCTTATAATGTAGACATAATCTATTCTTTCCATAAAAACTATGCTCATGTTTACCACAAAACATCCATTTATGAACTTTTGTATTGTTTATTCATTTTACATATCCAATCAAATGAAGGTGTTGCAGTGTATTACAGAATGGTATCAAGCAAGTTTATTGATTTTATGATCTTGTGATTGTATTTTTAAAATTTTATGGAACATTTTTAAATGAAAATTCGTTAATGTCTCAATATTGTGTTAATAGAGGAGTCAAGTCACACTCTCATATAATGAATTTAATTAAAATGATAGCTCTATATACTGCTAACTTAATTGCATTTGTTATTTCCCTGTGATCTTTTGACTTGTTAAAAGCAATAGCAGCACATAAAATCTGTTTGCACTTTAATAACTAATTTCATCTTTCTTCCTATAAACCTGCTAAGGTATTTAAACTGATTTAGATTTTCAAGTTTTCTTTCCATTACTGGTTAATAAAAACTTGAATTTTTAATTATAAAACCAATGTTTGTATATATTGCTAAATGCAATATATATATATATATATATATATTATATTCAGAAAATTCAGAAAACATATATATATATATATATATATATATATTGTTTTCTGAATTGGCAAAAATTCACAATCATCAGCATACTATAAATCCATAATTCAAGTTATTATTGTGTCTGCTTTTAATCAATTCACATAAAAATGCCACTATCAAAACTTTATTTTATCTGCAAAGACCACTGTCATCAAACTCTAAAACAAAGTTGGAGCAATTATACTTCCTTCTTTAATACTGTTTTTCATTTTGAATGTTTTACATTTTCCACACATAGTAATAACACTTCCCATTATTCTACCACATTAAAACTGTATAATAATAATAAATTTTGATAAACAACAAACTAATTCCCAACAATGCCATAGGTCTGTTTTTTTTACTAAATCAAATGCCTTGACTAAATCAATAAAACAATATATAAATCACTCTTGTGTTTGTGATACATTTTTTTTTGCATTTGACTGGCAATTCAAATTAGATTATGGTAAATTTTTATGTATGACTGGAAATAATTTATTAACAAAGTTTTTGAATGAACTATTTAAGTAGTGAATAATAATGATATTCAACAATAATTACTGCAATCTTGTATACTCTATTTATTTTAAAAATTGAAACAATAAAAGCATCCTTAAGATTGGGTGGCACAACATCATAAATCTACATATTCCTAAAAAAAAATCCAATATATATATATATATATATATATATATATATGTTTATATAATTTGTATATATATATATATATTATGTAGAGTTCACTATAATTTATAGATTGTGGAATCCACAGAAAGGTTTGAAACCACATGGAATAGTCTATTAGATATATTATTTTTTAATTTTCTTCATTTTTAAGTAATAATAAAAATAATTTAATAAAAGATGTTTGAAATTTAACAATGTCTAAACTTAATTCACTACCAGTTATAGAAGAATAGAATAATTAAATGGCTTTATTGGGTGCATGGTCTTAAAAAGTTCAAGCATCAAAAGTGACTAAGCAGGGTGTCAGCTATGAACTTAAGCTCCAAAAACTGTTGCTATACCATTGCACCGACCATATACCTAAGCTTATTATATTTTTATATTTTTTTTGCACTAGGTTAATATATGACCCATCATCATGAGCCTTTCATTTCACTTGCCATCTCTGTTTGTTCAGCATATTTTCATCCACTAAAAACATTCTGACTCCACATTTTTTTCTTTTATTGTTTTCTTTTACTTCATATTTTTCTATTCTTTCATTTTTTTTCTGGAGTTAGAATGGTCACATTTCCTTAAAAGTTGTTATTATATATAGTGTGAATATACGGTGGCAGCTTCTCAATAAAAAACCAACCACAATAAATTTACGAAAAAAAAAAAACAAATTAACAATAATAGTTGTGTTTTTTTCATGTGTCATAGCATCGGCCGGGAAGCGAACCCGCTAACCCAGGACAACTGCTTATAAGGCAGATGTGCTGACCTCTCGACCACCAACGCTTGACAAACAATAATAAAAGTTTATATCATTTTAAATATAAAGCAATATTTTTAAATATTTACATTGCAGGTTTCTACATTTGTAAACTTAATTAATTTAATTTAGTGTAGAATAATATAATAAAATATTAAAGGCCTAACTTAATTTCTATTTGTCGTATATTAAGCAGAAACCTAGATTTTTTTTTTTTTACTCTCGCATAAAAATGCCTGAATACAAAAGTCAATAATTTTTTTAAAAATTACATTGAATAGAAAATTTGACAGGCGGTTTGTTGGATATCTTATGATGTTCAACTGATGAAGTTTAAAAGCTAGATATCAGTTTCATAAAGCTTAGTCTTTGTCTGTATTGTTACTGTCTGATGAGAATAGAGATTGCTAATCATCATTTATTTCAATTAACTTGAATATCAACAGGAGAAAGAAATGCCAGTTTCAGAAGTATTAAAAACCTGAGAATTATTCTTTCAGTCAACACAGGAAAACACTTTCTGATAACTTTCTATTTTCTGTTCTTCAGCTCTGTTTAATCAATTAATTTTTATCATTTCATAATGATATTATATATCATCCTCAGTGCATTTAAATTTAATATTACATGAAGAAATTATAATAGAAATAGTATCATATTACATTCATCTAAAAGTCATTTAAATTACTTTTTTTTTACTTTTTGCAAAATTACTGTCATTAAGATACAAGCAAAACATTAGCATTTAATAAAATAATTTCTAAATCATATTAACAATTCTTATGTATATAATAATAATATAATTTAGAAATAGAATCATATATTAACAATTCTTATTTGTATAACAATGTAATTTAGAAATAGAATCAACGTAAATAATTTATAATATCCATTATATACATATGTAGAATCTTGCATAATACTGATTAATTCATATGTATGATCTACCCATGCTCAGCCATTTGTATTTAGACAAATGAGCTTTTGAAATTCTGAAGTCCTAAAAAAATATAAATTGTGTTTTAGTTAGCTATATATCCAATAGTAATTGATAATGGTTATTTAACTATTATTATCTGGACTATTTTTGATCAAATGAATACTAGAAAACTGACTATAAAAGGATATAAATAGGATTACAATATAGTGTATCATTAACCATTTGCAAAGAAGATGTCTTATTTTTAAGATAATAAGCTCCTGATTCCTTTGATTTTTATGTAAATAAAGAACATACCAGTCTTTAAATAACCGTTTGTAAAATAAAGTTCTTTCTACATCTCTTCCTTCCTCATAGATGAACAATGGAAGAGAAGTAATAACTTACCAGACTTACCAATTTCCAAATTGTGAAGAAAAACTTTTCATTTTTGTTTTATCATTTAATTAAGACTAACTAGATACCCATTTACTGATCAATATTGAATGGTTATTTAAATAAACTGCAGGCTTTCTATATATAAAAAATCCTGATTAAAATCTGAAAAAAATATGTTTTTCTATTCTGGTTTTGAACTCTGGTCACAAATATATCAGAAAGATGTGCCATAATTGCACTATGAAATCCTTTCACAATTAAAAATGTATTAATAATTAGTTTTATAATTTTACACTATCATAGCTTTAAACATCAGTGCTTATTCAATTTTTAATACAATTCTTTGAGGAAAAAATGTCATAGGTTATATCAAGATAATTCAAGCTACTACAAATAATGATAAATGTTAGTACTTTGTCACAATACTATCAATGACTGTATTTTATGAATGTAAAATATAATTATATATCACTTGAGTTCTGTCTAAAACATTTTATTAACCAAAAAGTTAATGTCACACAGAAGTTTGTTGGTATGAGAAATAATCTCAGCTTTCAGTTTAATTAATGGACATGTTTATCTAATTAAATATGGTTCATGAAATTTAGATATGACACTTTTAGAAAAGCATCCTAATAACTTTTTTATTCAACTTCAACTCTTTCAATAATTTTTTTCTCATTTTAATTATCCTATATTTTTTTTGCAACTATTTTTGTCAATTCTTTTGAAAAATATAGCATCTTTTAGCTATTACATATTCAAAAAATAAGTTTTTGACAATATAGTCCAATTTAGTTCTCTACATATGAATAATAAGTCTTTTTATTAGTGATAGCCAAAAAATCTCTGATAGAAATGAAGGCAATTCTGGGATGTGATACCAATTAGTTAATGCTTTTCAAACTGATAAAAAATACATTCACAGTGTCAATGCTCTAAAAAATTCTCAACTTTACATATCCATATTTAGTGATTACTTTTCCATTTATATAAAATTGTCATAGTATTAAGTTTTATTCTAGAGTGAACTTTGCTGGACAAATACTGCCACTCATCATTGACATCTACTGATATATAATTTCATTCTACTTTTTTATAACTTTTTTATTAAGCCAATTCATACTTCTTGATTTTCACATTAATTTTAATACACATTTGTATAAAAATTTTAAATAAGAATATATCACTGTCTTCTAATTATTGAAATATGTAATTCAAGATTCTGAGAAATTATAAACAACTTACACAATGCATTTCATTTAACTTAAACTTATCATTTGATGCAAGTTTTTATATACTGATATTCATTATTTATCCAAAAATATTACATTGATTTAAATTATAAACATCCATTTAACAATTCATGTACATATGGATATTACCATTATTATGCTACTCCGCATCAATGACTATTAATCATGTTTACGTCTGAAATCATTAGTATGTTTTTATCTCAGATATATAATTTAGGTTTACATTATAAACTATTTTTTTCTAATACAAATCAATGCATGATTTCTTAATATACATTTTCTACACATAAACCTAGGTGTATATTAAATAACTTTTAAAGAAATTCATAATGATTCAACATTATTTATTTAAATATTTACCCCAAGATACCAGAAAAATGTAAACAGTTTATAAGAAGCATTTTGTTTAAATTAAATTCAATAGGCAGTCATAATTATTTACATACCCAACATCACTTACTATTGTGCATCATTTCTCGAAGAACATCATATTGATTTAAATTATAAGAATCATTAATTTGGACATATTTGGAAAACCTTATTAAATTACTTCCTATTTAATACTTATAAATCATTTTAAAATATTCAGTTAATATATCACTGCCTGATTTAGGGAATAACAGAATGGCAGATTCTGAAACTCAAAGTTTATGGTCCATGGAACCAGTTCTGTTACTCCCAATGCATGAACTTCATATGATGTAATCTATTTCTATAATCATTTTTAAATACAGCTTGTTCATTTAATTGATTTGAGCCCAAGATTTTCTATAGATGAATTGTAATAATCTTAATAAAGATTTTGTATATAACTAGATATAAGTTTAATAGTTCTACACTTTTTAATATTTTCTTTTTCATATATTTTTTATCAAGAATACATGTGCATTCTTACAATCTTAGATACATTTTTATAATTTAGATGTTAAGTATATAACTTTACCAACAGTTGTATTTTTCACCTGCTTCTTTTAAGATATTGTTAATAATTTTTCCATAACTGAAAGCTTTCAATTTTGCATAGATTTAATTGAATGTCTCACTTCTTCACCTATATTTCTTATCATTTGTCATAATTGTAAGGGCTGTTTTTTTTATTTTTCTTTACTATAATATAGCTCTTTATAAAACTATTCATCATATTTCAGGGGTGTATCTCTATTTAGTAATAGTGTTATTTTTTCTTTTTACTTCTGACAAAAACTTCTTTCAAAGCCAAGATATCATGTTACACTTTTGAGATATTTTTAACTTAAAATATTTTTTTAGTTCACAGTTTTCTTCTTATATCACCATTAACATTTTCTTATAATTTTTCAGAATTTGATATTTTTAAATGAATCATTTAAAAATATTTACATATTTCTAATTTTCTTAACATATTGCCTTGTCTTAATTGAAAATTTACTGGTAAATTTATGTTTATTCTATTATCTATCTAAAACATCTCCTAGTTTTTTATTTAACCTTTTTCCAAGTCTGAAATTTTAATGAGTCTGTTAATATTTTGTAAGCTTAAGATTAAATTCACTGAAACATATCTGATGGTTAGGATACCAACTAATTAAACTGTCTTTCTTATTCACTTTTGTCTCTTTAATTTAATTTTGACACATATAACATTTCTTGTGTCAAATCTATTAAGTAAGTTCAGTAAAATACATAATTTGTGTTATTCAAAATATAATTGAGCTCTCTTATATTTTTACTTGGATGATTCCATGTCTATTTTAACTTTCAGTCCCCCCCCTCTCTATTGCCATATCCAAATTTACCAATAGCACATTTATTTTCAATATTTTTTTTCAATTCTAACATTCTTTTGTTGTAATTTTTAACATTCTAATTAAAAACATTCTGTAAATTAAGATCCTCTATTTTTTCATCAGAATGAAAACTTGTTGGAATATAAACTTAAGTTATATACATTTCTTATCTTCCACTAATTTTGAATAACTAATCTAGCTATTATATCAGATATATATGATAAACAAAACAAGTTATAAATTTCGTAACTTGCTTTTAGCTTGCATTTTATGATCACTAGATGGAGCTTCACCAATAGCTCCTATCAAGCTTTTATTTACATAAACGCCAAGAGAAATAGAATTCAATATCTATTTTGTTGTTTTTTTTTGTTTGATAAATGCTGATTTTAGAGTTGGTATTTAGATCTAGTTTCTAGTCTCCCTACCCTTCACTTATATGAGCCAACTAGTTCAAAACCAGCTGGTCTGGAGGTAGAGACAATGAAAGAAATATTGAATTCTATCTCTCTCAATGTTTATGTAAACAAAAGCTTGTTAGGAGCTATTGGTAAAGCTCCATCTAGTGATCATATCTATATATTATGTTTTTACTTTTTTTTCATCTGCTGAGTTTCTTACACATATTAATGAGCAGCCCATCCATGTTCATTTAGTATATAAATAAACACATATTAGTAGTAACTGCAATAACAAGGATAAAAACAGTATATCTAAAAAATTGTTTTTTATCTTATATATATTATAACATTAGTTTAACTTATGCCATAAATAGATTTTTTGGTAGTGATGTAGAATGCCTTCAACGCCATTTTGAATTTTATAACTCACCCAAAATCCCCACTGATACATTCAAGCAATAAATGACATTGATTATCAACAAGCATACTGATCGTGAATGTCATATTATATAATAATTGTACATTATTTTTAAATTTAATGTATTTGTAATCATCTAGCCAATTTAAATTAATCTGTGATCTTTATCTTTTAGTTAAGAAACAAAGTATTGAAAAAAATCTTAAACTAGTTTTTGGTCAACACAAGTGCATATACTATGTAAATATGTATTAGCTAACTACTAAAAACAATATTAATAAGATTATGGAGTTTATATTACTTTTAAAAAAAATCTTCAAGTGACTACAGTAGCGAACAAAGAATTTCTGATAAGAAAAAATTAAAATTCTATTATTTGTAAAAAATAATATGCTGTATTTTATATTTTATAAGTTATAATCTTTTGGCATATAAAAATAGGTTAATTAGATTTTTATTTTTTTTAAAGTAGAAAATGTAAATTGTCTTTTGATTTGTTTCATAGGCTTATAACAAATGTAAATTGCATTTTGATTTTTGAAAGATTTATGTAAATTGTGATAACATAGATTAATACAAAATGTTTACTCACATTATTTGATTTTGATTTTTTATTAAATATTAAATATTGATCAAAATTAGGATTTTGATTTTTAAATACTCGATGACAATTGTAGACTTTGCATTTTGATTTTTCAATTAATGATGAAATTTTTAATTTTGTAACCATTGTTTTTTGAAGCCACATATTGATATTTGATGTCATTTTATTGCTTGAATGTGTCAGTGGGGATTTTGGGTGAGTGATGAAATTCAAAATGGCATCGAACACATACTATATCAGCACTGATTTTTTATGATAGTTCACATGATAATATTTGATAAAAAATGTATTAATCTTTATTATATTTGTTGAGATCTCAGCTGTTTGTTTTAGGTTACTGATAATACCACTTATGACAGAGTCATACAGTTGACTTTTTCATCAAATATTGCTATTTAAAAAATTATAAAAAAAAATATACTGATAATTTAATATAAATTAATATTATTTAAAATTGTTAAAGATAGCATACTAAATGATGAATTTAAAAAAAAACACTGGATTTAATTTATCACCAAAATTTACATTAGTTGATATCATCTTATCCAAAATATGATTACATCACATACAAAAGAATAAAGTCATACTATCAGAAAATCAATAAGTAATCCCATAAAAAAGAAAATAAATGTATTTTTATATAAATAATAAAACATTAAATTTTAAAAAGAATGATCATATATTCTTAAAAAATAATTGAAAATTGATTTCACCTTATTTTAGTTTCACAGAAAAAATTCAGTAGTGTACTAATGCATAAACATCTTGATAAAAAAAAAAAGTGATTGCATCTACAAAACACTTATAACAAATTATTTAGTGAAATATTTAAACATTTTAGTAAAAGTATTGATGGTGACAATGTTAATATTTCAATCATAATACATGTATGTGTGAAATTTACAATTGTGAACTTAAAAAATCGTGACAATTATGAAAGCACTGAACATTAAAAAATATATACTGATATAGGAAATAATATTTGTTTATCATGAAAAGTCTATAGTAATTATTGCAGTTTATTTAAAATTACATCTTGGTAGTTTGTCATTATAACTATTAATGTAAAAAATATTAAAACAGAGTTTAAATATAAAATTTAATAAGATTTATTGTACCAAGTATACTTTCAAAAGTTTTGTAACATATTCATGTTCTCAGCAGGCTAACCATGAATATGACCCAAAAGTGTTAAAAGTATATATATATATATATATATATATATATATATATATATATATATATATATATATATATATATATATATATATATATATATATATAATGTTCTCTTACTGTTTTATTTCCTTAAGTTTATTGTAATTATTTATAAAACTAATATTTTTATGTTGTCCATATTATTTCATATTATATTATTATAATTTAATTAAATGTGTAAATCCCTGAAGAAAAAATATACTTTCAAAATATATTTAATAAATGTTTGTATTTAATATGGTTTATAGTATTTATGTTGCCTACAATGTTTATAAGCCTATAGTTTTATATTGTCAACAAAATGGACATATATGTATAATATTTGAATTGTTATTTTATTTCAGCCACACTTCCCCTTTTGAATTTTTGGGCGGCAAAAATTCAAGCTTTTCATTATTTAAAGGGGGAATGTGGCTGAAATAATATTGCTATGGGGTGTTTCAAAAATTTAAAAAAAATTTTAACAAGCATTATGCATTGTTTCTATACGTAACAAGCTTTTAAATATCTTATTACTTGCCAAATATGTAACACTGATAATATAAAGCTATTCACTGAACAACCAGGTCCAAAAACATTACTATGATAACTCACAAAGAAAATCCACAAAAAATAATTTTAAATAGATAATTACCATTGTTTGTTATATCAATGCCAATTTAGATTGTGAATTAGCATAGTAATGATTTCAGATTTGGTTGTTGTATAATTACGTTTATATATATTGTAGTGGTATACAATATGCCTTTACATTAATTAAAAATTAAAATAAAAACTTAAGTTGGTAAATGAAAACTAAAAGCTAAAACTAGAGTTGTTAAATGTATATATATTCACACAGATGCAAAATTTTAAAAGTATTTTTTTTTTTAAATAATAAAAAAAAAGTATTTGAACGTACTTTTTTTTATAAAAAAAAAAGGTAAAGATCAAAATATAAAATATTTTTAGTAAAAAGTAACATAAATGAAAAAAGATTCCTATGTAATCTCAGTAAATGGAAATGATTGTGTTATTAATTATCGAAAAGCAAACTAGCCCTTGGGGCTCTTATATTAAAAAAGTCAGATGAAAGATATAGATAAGAGAACAAAAAAGAGTAAATGTCCAATAGAAGCAGCAACCAACACTCAGACCTTAATGAAAATTTGGAACAGGAAACCATGTTTAGTGAATCTGGACGATTGGTATAAAAAGAAAAAAAATATTCATATTAAAACAGTTCCAGCTTGATTTTTTTGAGAAGGGTGATAAGATGCACTTTTTAGAAACATTCTAATGAATTTAAATTAGAACTTGCAAATTGTTTTGAAATACTAGCAGATTTGAACATGATTCTGATTTGAATGAAATCAATCAGAATATAACTGATACACTTTTAAAAACTGCAACAAAGATAGCTAGTGGGGAAAAGGAGCAATTGATCAATATTTTTTTTTACTGATTCTAGAGAATTTATGAAGAAAAGAAGGAATATTAAAATATATAAAAATGATGCATTAAGAAGGATTACATATCTCAAATTTTGTAAAATAGAGCAAAAAACAGTTAACAATATTATAAGAAAGTATAATTGTGAACTAGCAAGGAAAGCTATAAAAGAGAATAAATGTCTCAAAAATGTAAAACATTTTGATATTGGTGGGAAACTTATGTCTGCAATAAGAAAAAAGATAAAACTATTACTAAAAAAAGAGATGACATCAAGAAATGGATAGTAGAGTTCTTATTACATAGTTACAAAAAAACAAATACCATCTAAAAATATTACATTAGAATTGCCCAGAATTTTAAATGTAGAAAGAAAAGATCCATGTAATGATGGAATTATAATTGATATCTTAACAAAAGCAGATGAAAAATAGAAATAATTTGGCAAAATTATACAACTCTCTAATGTTATGTACCAGATGATTGGAAGAATGCAGTATTAATATTAATATTTAAAAAAGGTGATAAGGAAGATATTAAAAATTATGGAGCTATCAGTCTTGTGCAATATTTTAACTAAGATAATTACAACTCATCTACAGAGATCTTTGGATTTCACCCAACCAAAAGAATAAGCTATATTTACAGTAGTTTTATTATAGTGTATTATATCCAATTATTGAGAGAAGTTAATATAAAAAACCAATGACTATGAGTTTCATTATTCTTTGTATTTGTAGATTATGAAAAGGCATTGATATTATAAGCATTTATTCAGTGATTAAAACATTGGATCATCAAGATATATATCCAAGATATTGTCATATTCCAAAAAATATTTTAAAAATGGAAAGACCAACAATTCATTTGCATAAATGATACTAGGAATGATAACATTGAGAAGGGTGTAAGACAGGATGACTCTATATCTTCAAATGTTTTACAGCAGTGCTGCTAGAAGTATTTTGTGGTTTAAAATGGGAAACTTAAGGAATAAAAGTAAATGGAGATTATTGAAGTCATTTAGATTTTGCAAATGATATACTTGTTTTTTCAAATAGTGTTTCACAGCTTCAGGAAATGGTGCAAGAGTTATCAGATGAAAGTAAGAAAGTAGGACTAGAAGTAAACATTAAAAAGTCTAAAGTAATGTTCAATGGATTTTTTCAAAAGATGAAAATAAAGATTTATAATGATGAGTTAGAAGAAGTTAAAAACTATATATACCTTAGTCAGATGGAAAATTAATCATAGAATTAAAGTTGGTTGGAGTTCTTTTGATAGAAATAACAATACTAAAAGGAAATATGCCTAGGTGTTTGAAAAGGATGGTTTTTAATAAATGTGATTTACCAATTTTTACTTATGGATTTAAGACTTGAAGACTTAACAGAAGAGCAATGAAGAGACTTTAGATCACTCAAAGAAGTAAGGCAAGGTGCATGTTAAGAGTAATAAGAAGAGATTGAAAATGAAATACATGGTTAAGAGAAGAAACAAGTATTACTGAGATCATTGAAAGTATTAAGTGACTGAAGTGGAGTTGGGTTGGACATATTGCTGGAAGAGATTATATAGATGGACAGTTGAAATCTTAAACTGCATTTCAAGATATTATAAAAGACCCAGAAAGTGTCCACATGTGAGATGGATGAAATAAGAAAGTTTGCAGGGATGATGTGGAGAATAGAGTTTAGAGATCTTAAAAGATAGATTAAAATTGGAGATACCTTCAACCTGCAGTGGACTGATAATGGTTAACAATGATGATCATGATAACAATATATATATAATGCCAGCTTCTTTATCAGACTATTTAGACTGTTTCAAATAACCATTTATCTACAATTCCTTAGATCTTATAGAGTTAGAAGATCTGTCAAATAATATTATTAATGCTGAAACTCAAATTAAGCATAGAAGTAAACACTGTCAATTTTAGAATGAATATTTGTTTTCATGTTTATCTTCATATCTGCAAGATGTAAGGTAACATTACTTAAATTGACATTGGTTTGATAAAGAGGTTGGCACAGTAATACTAATAGCATTTTAAAAAGTGGACATTCCAGTACTTACATATAGTTTGAAGAACTGTATTTATTGGTCATTATATGTAAGAATGTAAGTTAAAGTGATAAAATAATAAAATACTATGAACTCATTGTATTTTCATTTTTTTCTAATTTATATCATGGTTTGTTTAGTGTAATAGATTGTTTTATTTTTAGAGCTGTGCACAGTATTGGCCAGAAAGAGGCTCCATAACATGTGGAGTGTTCCGAGTGGAGATGGCAGCTATAGAACCCATGGATAATGTCATTGTTAGGACTTTTAAGTTATATTGTGGTAAAAAGGTGAGAAATTTATATATTTTTTAATATTCTATAATTTAATAATAATATAAGTAAAAGCTCCTACAATCAGGAAAACTGCCTATTTTGTCAACTTATAAAATCAAACAGATTGTGTTGTTTTTGCAGAGATTTAAAATAAGAGAGAGGCTTTAGTATAGTGTTTGTTTAATTAATTATTATGCATATATAGTAAATATATAACAATTTAAATTATAAATTTTGATTATTTTTACTTACTTATTTTTAAAGATACTGTAATTTTATTTTTAATTTTTTATTTTTGCTTATTTGTTTATCATTCACCTGATTAGGAGCTATGATTTATTTTATTTTTTGTTTGTTTATTTATTTATTTATATTAGATATTTTATAAGCATTTTTATTATTATTTAAAAAAAAATGTTTACTCATCTGTATTTTTGAATAATAGTTTTATTTTTATTATTAAAATTTGCATGCATTTAGTAATTATTTTATTTTATTTTATTTTTTTAATATTAACTTAGTTTTGTTTTTCTGTTTATTTAACTTTTCTAATTGCATTTTATTTCTTATTCCAACGCATTATTCTTCAGATTTGCTGCACTTCTGCCCTCTGTGACTAAGCCATTCGCTGTAAAAATTGTCTTGCGATTTTTGGTTTTAAATTAAAATTACTTTTTAAAAATATCTCCTTTCCCAACTAAACCTTTTTTTCCCTTATTTGTTTGTTTAAAATTAAGTGGATTGACGTTTTTTCACCCTTCAGTAATAAAAAAAAAATCTAGAACTATAAAGTTATTATTTGCTACAATTATATTTATTTTTATAATACATTAATAGATTGTAAATCTTTAATTAAAATTTGTTTATATGCTTGATTTAAATGTGTATAGGTCAAGTTATTTAAAATCATGTGATTTGTTTGGAAAATATTTAATAAATATTTTCGATTGTTACCCACATAAAATTATTTTTATATATTTCAATTTTATCTTTCATCAGCAAATATTCAATTTATTTTAAAAGTTTTTGATATCCTTAATTTTCTAAATGAATTAATTGCTTTCTTAATCTTAATGGAAATCCACTCCTATAATTTCTTTCCTCCTTTTATATTTTTTGTTTTTAGGCTGGTTCGTTGTAATCTTAATAAGTTTGCTAATTAAATGTTAAAATGCAGAATATGATAAATAAAAATCAGAGGTGTGCTTATAATCATCCGTTTTTGCCTAATAATTAAAACTTTATAGGGTGTTAAATCTTTAGTTATTCATTTTATTTTTTTGACCGTTCTAAATTATTGTCTTTTTTTCATTAAAAAAAATAAATTTTAAATACTCATAAAATAATGCAGCCTACTGATTTTCTTTTTACTTAAAAAAAAAGGTCAAGGTAATATAACGGATATTAATAAGAATATAATATTTTAAAATAAAAATAATATTTTAAATAGAAATTCAAATGCAGAAATAAAATTATTTGTTAGTAATATTATAGACAATAAATTATGTTAATTTATAATGTAACAATGTAATTATTATAAAGGGAAAAAATAAATCTCTCTCTTTTATTTTTATACTTTCTTAATGTATCAGAATTTCAAATCTAATTAGAGCTCATTTTAATCTTCACATTACGTTTTTTATGTTTTCTGTTTTGTTCTTGTTTGTATGATGTGTGTCTGTGTGTACATTCATTGTATGTTTTACTTACTACGCCATCATAAAAATGTAGCATTTGTTTTTTCAAAGCTTATAGCTGATGCTATAATGGGCCTTTTAAATACTAGTAAGATTAAAGAATCTTACATTATTTTTTGCTGTTACTTTATTAATTATATATTTTGTATTACTTATTGTAAATAGAAAAATTATTTAAAAAAAAGAAATTTATATATTACTTTGAACCTTTGGATTACATGGGAATGCAAATCTTTTTTTCATAATTTATTCTTCTTCTTTATAGCTGCAAATAAATAGCACTGAATTTATAATTAGAAGGAAGTAATCTAAAAGCTAAATAAAGATAATCATTAATAAATTAAGCAAAACAGTGCGTTATGTTTATATTTCTCAATTGATTATAGTGAGTCAGACCCTGTTATCATTATTATTAATCAGTTAACATCGTTTTTACTTTTTGTTTTTGATCAATCTAATATTAAAAATTCTAATATAAAAAATAAAATTAGTATTAGGTAATTGTTTATATATTATTTTAAATAAATAAAAATTAAATAGAGGTCATAAAATAATTTTATCATTTAAATGATAAACTCTGATTACTATTTAAATAAATGTATTTAATTTTGTAGCAAAATAATCGCCATGAATCTAGTTTATATGGGGCAAAAAAAAAAAAAAAAAATCAAAGAAAAAATAAAATCAACAATATTCACTATTATTTTTAAAATATAAACTTTGTAACATTTATAGCAAATGTTAGATCCAATGGCAGTTTTTTTATCAAGTGTTTATGTAGATTAGTGCAGTGGTTCTCAATCTTTGTAGATGTGTGGAACACATTTCACTTAATATTTTTTGCAACACGACTAATATACAAAAATTCAAAATTATAAAGATATTATTATATCTTGACTGTTTGAAAATAATAAACAGATAATATAAATTCAGATTATATGAACAACGATATATGTGTGTCGCTTCAGGTTACACATAAACTGATCATGCTGCACACAGGCAGCCACAGCACATAGATACAGCCAGTCATACAAAAAATACATGGCTGCAATATCACAGAGCTATCTACTATTATTTCTACAATTTTTGTTCATGGAAGACATAAAGCAGATTCATGGAACACCAGTGTTCTGTGGAACAGGCTTTGAAAACGATCGGATTAGTAGACATGATTTTCAACTTACTATAAATATAGACGATACACATGTTAATATAATATGAAGTGATATATTTTTATAGAAATTGACTCCAGTTTACTTTTCATTATTATTACCATTTTCATCCATTATCAGTCTGCTTTGAAATTAAGATCTATTCAAGTTTAATTCAGTTTTTTCAATTAATAGTTTTTTTTAAAATGACATCACTCTAACAATTTTTTTTATATTATTCATCTATTCACTGATGATCTTTTTCTACATCTTTTTTCAATCTCTTGGAGACAAGTTTAAAATTTCAGTTGCCTGTTTTAAACTTAAAAGAAAATATTAACAATATTAATAATTAAAAGGATTTTTATTACTATTATATAATTTCCAATTTTCATTAAATAGACGGTAGTGGCTTTGAGAATGGAGAAATATTGTGCAGATAAGTGACATGAAATCAATATAAACTTTTTGAAGTCAAATGAGTCATACATTCATAAAATTTTGGGCATGATATATGAAAGTTTATAACTTTTTCCTTCTATGTAGTCTAAATGATGCTTTTCTGTTGACATACTTGTCATGAATAAAAGTCACTATCATTCCATTTTATTAGTGCCATATATAGTTATAAATTTATTTTATATTTTTTTATTATAGCTCTATTTTTGCTCTAATACGTATATATATATATATATATATATAATCCCATATCTGAGATTTTGACCTAACAAAGAATGTTTGATAATCATTTGTGTACTTATTAAAAGACAGTAATGCTCAATGAGTGCGTTCTAGCAATTCAATGTTGGTAAAATTAATTGATATAGAATATATTAAATGAATATACAGCAATAATTAAAGACACCTGAAGAGTGATGTCCTAGGACAAATGAAGAGAAAGCAAGGTATCTTACGAGTTATTTACATGTTTTCAATGCCCAAAATTGTATATTTGAGTACAAGAATAATGAGTTGTGATTTGAAATATAAATACTTAATTGTATTTTAAATGCATTTTAAATATTTTGATTTTTTTTTTGTTTTTGTTTTAACTATTGGTAGATAAAAATATTTGATTGTGAGCAGAAATTAAATTATTCGTTTTTATTTAACTGTTTTTCATTAAAATTAACAAAGATAATACGTTTAATTGCGTTGTATATACTGACAACTAATTAAAGTTTTTCAAAAATGAAAGTTATAATGTAGAAGTTTTATCAATAAACGGTTAAAAAAAGTGTATTTAATGAAAAATCGTCATTTTAGGTCAAACTCAATTATCAATATTTAAAAAATAGAATTAAAAAGAGTTATAACTGTTTTCATAATATATATTACCTCATTCTCTTAGCATTTATAAAGTAGGCGATAAATTAACTTTGATGATTTATATTGTAAAGCATCTTTTTATATTTAAGCAGAATTAATTCTTTTAAATTGTATGCGACTGATTTTTTAAAAAATTGCATCTTATAGATTTTAAAGAGAGAATTGAAAAATTATATTATTTTGTACTAATATTTTGGAATTTTTTTTAAGTATTCCTTTTATTATTTGTCAATTATATCTGATGCTAACAGAGCATTATTTACATATTGCTAGAAAATTATAAATTACACTTTTGTATATATAACTATAATTTTAGTAAAGTTTTTGTTACAATTAGATCATATTATCAATAATGCCAGGAAAGAATCCAAAGATTTTCTTAGCTATATCCGTCAATAAATGTTTTATCTAACAAGCATGATAATATTTTACTTTGTAAGTGCAAAAATATCACCTCAAACATCCCACAGTATAACGATCATGTGATACACAACAATTTAGACCTTTTTATTATTCTATAACAAATGCCTTGATGTAATGATAGATGTTTAAAGTGCTTTTTGTTTTGTTTCCTGAATCTACTAATATTTTGCTTTGGAATGGCTATTCTTCATATTTGATGAGTTTTAATTTATTTGCCTTAATCATTTTGAGTAGAGTAATTTTTATGATAAGCAGCATATGTAAAACAGAAAAAAAAGAGATAAAAAAGGTAAATATTGGATCAATAATATTAAAAAAATGGATGAAATATACAGATTTGGATTTTTTTATGAATATATTGCATAAAAGATTCTATTGATTTCTTTTTATTCTTTGATTTTTTTTTCTTCATAAAATATATTTATATGTAAGTTTAGTTGATATATCTAAATACTAATGTTATGGTAATTAAACATTTATTAATTAAATTTTTAATAAATTATAAAATTCTAAATAAAGTCTAAAATTTTTTCTTGCTCCTTATTTAAAATCTAAAAATATATATTATTAAACTTTTTGTCTTTTTATTTTTACTTTTTAAAGAGAACCAAAAGTATTTTTTAATAATTATCTTTATACTAACAAAAAATTATTTTGATTTTAGTGAATAAATACGTCTTGTACTAAGTATTCTTTCAAGATATAGGTAAAGTCATCTAAAACTTTTATCTGTAAATATAAATAATTTTAAAAGTAGAACTTTTTACATTATTTGATTTTTTTTTCCCAAAGAGAAAAATATAATATGAAATGCATACAACTTCCTTTGAAGTAAACGAAGTGGAGAGCAGTTTATAGAGAATTAAATAATCACATATCTAATTATGTTTCTATGAATGAGTGTATATACTATGAATATATTATTTATTTACAATAGTTAGTCCCAAGTGAGAGAATGTATATAATAGTATTAAATTAATTCAATAAAAAAATTATAATAAACAAAGCTATTATCTAAAGTTCCAAATATATGCAAGAAAAAAATAAAACATATATGAATATAGGAATTTCATTGCAATTGCATAAAATTTTAGCTACATTTCATTTTTTTTATATAAAAAACTATTTTCTTTAATTTTCACCAGTATTTTAATAGGTAAGCTTTTAATTAGTCTTAGATTGCATAGCAAGGAAATATCCCAGACTAATGTTTATTTTAGGCATTTGATTTAAAATCATTTATACAAAAAATTTCTGTCGATCATAAATAATAATCACCTTTTATGTTTAAAAATATTTGAATATATGTATATTATATTCCTAAAAATACTATGTTCATCTCATGCAAATTATTAAAACAATTTTTTAAGATTTCAATATAGATCATTAAACTGTTAAAGTCATATCCATCTAAAAAATAATTCTGAATTATATTTTGTAACAGTAACACTTAAAACTTTAACCAACATAATAAATATTTATGATAATTACAGAAACTTTGAAGTACTTTCAATTATTTTCCTAATAACATTCCAAATAATTTTAAAAAAATTCTGAGATTTTTTATTGTTTTATATATTATATTTATAATTATTAATTTATAAAAGATGTTTTATTTCATCTGCATTTATATAATTTTGTTAGATGCATTTTTTTTTTCTAATAAATAAGTGTTAATATATATAAATACCTGACAAAGATTTGTAATAATATCTACATGAAATATTATTACTCTTGTTTTTCCATACATAATTTTGAGACTGTTATTTCATCTTCATATATGTATATTACCTGTGAAATAAAACAAGTTATTAAAAAATAGTAGCTTTAGTTGAATTTTTTTATTAAATATTATTTTTATATGATTTAAAATAAATGTTAACTACTCTTAAGACTAATATTTTAATGTATTATTATAAATAATATTTCATTTTTTGATTTAAGTTAATACAATTAAGTTACTTTAAATTATAAATATGTATTCTGACATGCTGTTATAAGAAAAGCTATAATTGCATGAAAATTATTACCGAAGCTAAATACTTTTGGGGGTGTTAAATGTCCTTGTAATAATATAATTTTTATATTCCAACTTTTAATAAATTGTTATTAGTTATATAAAAATTAGTATAAAGTGTGTAAAAAGGCATAAATTACTATTTAACAAATATATCTAACAGAATAGTAACAATTTCTTAAATTAACAAATGAAAATATTTATTAAAATATTTGTATTTTTAACATAGTTTTATATAAAAATTTAATAAAATTGAATAAGTTGCTTAATGTGTTGCTAATTTTCTTCTATTGTTTTATTTTATTTCACAAGTGATATATATAATAAGATACTTCTCAATACAAAAAAGTCTAAATTTTAGGTAATAATATAAAATTAAGTATTTCAGTGAAATAAATATAAAATTAATTATAAGGAAGAAAAAAACTATGTAACAACATTAATTAATAATACTTAAAAAAAAAAAAACAGAAAATATAAAATTAAAATTTATTCATACACATATAGCTAGTCAAACAAAATGTCATGGGAGACATGATTTAATTCATAGATGAACTTTCTAGTTAAATTTTTAATCATCTAATAGCAAGTTCTTTCTATTTAAAAATCATTCAAAAAATATTTTCTCTATCTAAATTTTTAGTGTTTCCATTTATTTAACTTTTTAAAAGCATTCTATATTTTAAATGCTTATTGATATGCCTTATTGTCTCTTATATTTTCATAGTACTTGGTTTTTTGTTATGTATTCTCAAAACCTTAGTCTATATTTTATTATTGAAAGATCTTTTATCCTTCACCAATACCATAATTTCAAAAACTGGAATTCTATGTTTTAATTTTTTTAGGCTTGGTCTCTCACACCCATGATTATTATTATTTATATATAATCATCAATAAAACAAGTCATATATTCCATGACCTTGCTCTCTTTATTATATATATGGGAAGCAACTAAAGTATTTTAAGATTCCATTTATAGGCTGCATTTTGAAATAATGTCACAAAGTCACCAAGCTAATATTCTAATTAATTATTGACAAGTAAAATGAGATATAGATAAATATAATTATGCTTTTGGAAGTTTTCAATTTTTTATGAGTTCTGCCTGTTCTAAAAAAAGTCAATTATCCAAGATTTTAATAGGCTTATAAATATAAATAATAACAATCAACCCTTAATCTATCAACAATCTCAGCCTGTAGTTGAGGCAACCTTCATTAATACTATCTTTATCCATGATTTGATTATGTTTGCATAGATACTAAAGACACCTTGGTCAAGTTGCAATCATTCGTGACTATATAAACATATCACACTATACATAAAGGTAGTATGATGTTTATTGTTAAGGGAGTAGCATTGACTAGAGGTTGAGATTGTTGATAGCTATTATGTTCTAAACATCATATTTCTATTCTTAATTTAGAAAAAACAGTTTATGCATAAATAGATAGATGAATAGATAATTTCTCATTATTTATATTAAAGTATAAAAGATTTTAATCACATAAATATTTATGGTATTTATTTTAATTACTTTAAGTTGTACATAATTTAAGTTTATTTTTATTTGTTAAATTTCCTTTTTTTATATAAATTACTTCTATTTATTTTTCTGTGTTCTCTGTATTTTATTTCGACTTTTCAATTGGTAACTGAAATAAAAGCTTGGTGATCATAATTTGTGATTTTATATATGCAAGCATTGAGTAATCAATAAACAATTGTTGAAAAATTAAAAAAAAATGATATGTTTTATTTCTAACTATTCATCTTTCTTTGGTATGAAACACCGATTATTTTTCATTTTGCAACCATTGATTATTTATATGAAAAGAGTTGAAAAGATATCACAAATCTTATCCAGATTATATAATAGCTTAGAAATTAATTGCTGATTATAATAGAAATCTTTGTAAAACATTATTTTCTATCTCTCTTTAGAAGGTATAATAAATGTTCTAACATTTCAAACCTACATGCATTGGAAAAAAAATTCAACCTAACTAGATTTTTTCCATTAGGGTAAACCAACATAATTTTGCAAAGTCATATATATCAGTGTCATGTTTTTTTAACTAAAATGTATTTACAACAATTTTCTTTGTAATATACATAAAATAAATATGAAACAATAATAAATGACATTTGGAATGTTTGGTCTAATTCTGGTTCAATAAAAATATATATTAGCAACAATTAATATTTTTTCAAATATTTACATTTTATAGGTTTGAAATAAGAAAGTGATAACTATTGTTTATAGAAATGCATAAGTTGAAAGAAATGAACGATTAATAAAAAAGAAAATTGTGGATTTGATTTTATATAAATTTATATCTCAGATTAAAAAAGTATAACTAGCACAATAAAAAAATAATTATCATATTTATTTAAAGGTGATTATTGTAAGAAAGCACTTGTTAAAAAAAAGGAACTTATAAGATAAATTTATGTAGATCTATATAAATACATAAATTAGTATTTTAAGGGTGATTAAATTTTACACATTTATAATCTTGTATAATTTTTTAACAATGATTAAACTATGAATCATTACTTTTAAAGATATTTAAAGGTTTTTGATGTTTCATCTTGCATAAAATTAAAATATTTGATGGAAATTATGTATTAAAAACAAATGATTTTTTTATTCTCTTTGTAAGTTAATCATTGTAAAAATATGTAAATATTTTGTATATATTATGATATATTTTTTTTAGAAATAATAAACTAAATAATCTATCAATGTGAAAAGTTCTACTAATTTATTTCTAAATTTTGAATATAAAAATATATTGATTTGATGACATTACCTAATGAATGCAGAAATCTTTTGCACTAGTGAGATATGAAATGGTGATCTTTTTCCTAGCAGCTTGGAAGCACAGATGACCACCATTGCAGAAAGTGCGCTCATTATACGCAGGTATCTGGTACATTACTGCCCTCTGTAGATGTAGCAGGGACATAATCCCAGGGTTTATTCTACAACCTTTAGGGATGTAGCTCACATGATCTGAACTATTAGCTATGTAGGGAGCAATTTCTTTCGACAAATTTGTTTTTCTACACTCTAATGGTCAGTTCTGTAGTAAATAAAATGTTAATGCCATCAGGTATATCTTCGTCTTAGTTTTAAACAGCGTTTTTTTATATATAATTTAAGATTTCCCCTTCCAAGACTAATATAGAATAAACCCTGTCAAATGAGACCACTTGTGGATGTCACTCATTTTAGATACTTTGAGTTCAAAATTAACAGCAGTTAAATATATAATAACTGAAGCATAATTTTAATTGCTTTTTAACTTCATAAACATGACTATTTAATTCAAAAAGGCAATATTTTATATATATATGTATAAAAATAAATTTGTTAAACTTTATAATATTTAAAATGAATTGTAAAAGATAAAATTACCTGTAATATGAATAACTTCAATATAATCAATTATAAAAATGTTTACATGTTACATGTAAATGACTTATGTTCAACTTTTGGCAAAGCCTGTTAATAGTGTAGTCTAAATGTAAGTTTAAAACAAAAGAAAAAGTTTAATAAATTAGTTTTACTGAAAAATTAATTTGTTTATCATATCGAATACTAATACACATTGTGCACATAAATAAAACTCATTAATTTTAATCAAAAGTTTCTAATAATTATTGTATATAGAAGCATATGTATATCAATCCTTTTTTTTTTTTTTTTGCAAAACAAAATGTCATTTTGCTTTAAATTTAAATCATACAATTTTTTTTTTTTTTTGCATTGTTTTACTTAAATTTTTTTATAAAATATTGTTATAGGTGCAATTAATATATTTTTAATAATAAGTTATTTTTAAAAACACTTTTGTTAATTATAAATTAATGCAGTAGTCTTTTCTCCATAACTTAAACTTTTTTCTCATCTAAGTGCTCAGTCATAAACGTTGTAACTTTTACATTTGCAACATTAACAATTTTAACTTTTTTTAAATAAAAATATTAATATTGATCTACTTTTAAATATCATTTGCAATAATTCATTTTCTAAGAAATCATTTTTTGATTTTTAATTTATTTATATATATATATAGTTGTATTAAATATTTTCATGAAAATTCTTGGAGTTTTCTGATTAAAAATTATATATAAAATGTTGATGTATAATTTTTTAATATAAATTTGTAAATATATTCCTAAATTTAATAGATATGTGCAGGAAATATTTTTTTCTCTCAATTTTTAAATTTTTGTATTTTTTTAATGATATACAAACTTAAAACATTGTAATTGACATGGCCAGATATTTGATTAAATAACAATTTATCCATATTATTTCTTTGAAGTCTTGTAAACTCTCCAGAAAGATATCTTTATTTTAAAATATTTCATTTGAGGAATTTATATATATATATATATATATATATATATATATATATATATATATATATATATATATATATATATATATATATATATATATATATATATATATATATTATGAATTTATCAAAGATAATTAAATTTTGACATAATCAAAACAGTATGATCATCTGTATGAAGAGCTCCATTTCATTTTAAATCCTGACTGCAATCAAGTAAATAAATTATAAATTTTGCTATAAAATATTTTTACATAATTTTTAAAACAAAAGCCTAGTGATGTCTAACTTGTGTTAGCTTTAAATAATAGATGTGGATTTCTAATGTTTATTTTTTGAAGCATATTTTAAAAAATATTTAACAGTGCTCTGAATTATATATCTGAAGACTTCACATATTTTCTTATTGGAGCTATCTAATAATAAAACACTTTGCATATATGTAACTGAAGACTTATATTTGTTGAATATATCATCCAGCCTCAAAAATTTAAATATTTTACTTTAACAAAAAGTCAAATATATTTAAAACAGTATAATTAATTAACCATAGATAAAGTTCTACTACAATTATTTAAAACATCTGGAGAAATGATTTGTACTTTTTTATAAATATGATGATGTGCTAATCAAATGTTTGTTTTGAATTTTTTATAATTTAAATGTCTATACCCTATGTTTTATCACATCTTGAATATTTTTACAAACATATTTTATGTGAATTAACAAAAATATCTGAACAATTTAAATCTTTAATAAATATAATAGATCAATAGTCAAAATAAGAGTCATAGATCACATGACCCTATTCTCTTAAGCTTGTAAGTTATAAACAATGAGGACTACCAATTCCTCAACAAGCTTTATGATAAATGCTTAGCCAGAACCAGCACTTAAAATATCTCTGTCGGGAACCTCCCCCCAAACCCCTGACCATGGTTTCGTTCTTTGGCACTCCTCAGAGAGGTGCCAGGGTAGGTTCAGACACTAGATCAATGTTTGTATTACTATTAATCATAATATTCCAATATAATATTTTGAGAATAGTTACACAGAATCATTCCAGTGTGCATATTACACTTATAATTCATTTTAGTTAGCAAATTTGAATGCAACTAAATAAAATGTGAATTGAGTAAATATTTAAAATTGATGAATTTATTTTTATTCTGCAATAAGTTTTGGAACTGTACGTCTATACTATACAATGGATAATAACCATAGTGCTAGCATATTACTATTTAATTTGCAAAGAGATTTAAAAAACTTCATATTTTAAATACACTAACTTCAAGTTAATTGATGTGATTTCTCATGATAAGACTGAATTAATTTAATTTTGACAAACTTACTACTATAATGTATAATAAAACTGGAGATATTTTAATTTAGTAATTAATAAATTAATAAAGATCTAAAAATTCCTTGAAGATTATACTATAATGATAAAATTAAGATATTAGAATAAATTGCATTAAGATGATGCAGGCAGTAGTAAATTATCATAGCATTTGGTCATAGTATGTTATTACCTAATTGCTCTATCTGCCTGCAGTTAGAAAACATGCTATATATTTGTCACAGCAAATATTTGCAGTTTTAATTTTAATTAACTCTACTAATATCAACTATAATAAATAATTGAATGTTTTATTGTTCATGAGTTTATAAGAAGTTCAAGTAACAATAATAATAACTAGAGTCAAGATCCATGGATCTTGAATTTCAGAATCTATCAATTTGTCTCTGCAATAATTAAACTAGATAAAGAAATATTTCATGTTATGCACCCTAAAAACACATTATTATCTAATGTATGTCATTATTGATGGATATTCATACATTAATACTGTAGTTTTATGCAGTGAATTTAGCTATGGCGACAAATTAAAAGTAATAATTAAAACATTTGCACATGCTATAACAATAATAATGATAATAATAATGATGATGATAATAATAGGGGGGAGGTTTGATGATGTTAACTAAGATTTTATTTTTTTCCAAAAATAATAAATATTTTATAAATAGTCTTTTAATTAGATAGTCATGTTTTTCAAGTCGTATTTTGAACATGTAAGCAATTTTTGTCATAATTATTTAACCAATGTTTCAGACTGCTTAATTATTGATTTTTGTTAAATAGCAATTTAATTTCACTAAACGTACTAACTGCAAATGAGATTATGCGTGATTTAATTTATAATTATGTCTCCTTTTTTAAGTTTTTAAAAACTGAAAATATTACTTTTGCAAAGTTAATCAGGAACACGATTACTTTTATTACATTATTAATATTTGCATGAATTAAAAATAAATTTCATTTTATATATTTTTAATGTTTTAATTCTGCTTTATATATACACACATACATCTTGTACATCGACAAACGCACATGCATCACTAAATTTTGGTCTCATCACTAAGATTTTAGTAACTTATTAAAATGTAATTGATTTTGTTTTCTTTACCTAGTTATTTAAATAATTCTTCAATATTTTCTTTATTCTTTTTTTTTTTAGGCTACTACAATATATTTTATATTTATTCTTTACTAAAAAAAAAAGATAAATTAAGACAGGCAGTTAATAGAATCTCAAACAATTTCCATAATTAATTTTGTTTTATAGACTATATCTGCTGCTAATTTAGATCTCAGATTTTTTTTAGTTAAGACTTTCATTTTCTTTTATTGCAATATTTTTGCAATAAACTTTTCTAGTCCCTTCTTTAAGCGACTAGATATAGCCGTTGACATTTTCACTGTTGTCCGCTTAGTGTTAAGGCGTTTGATATTGAGTTGGCTGTGATGTTTGTGCTTGTTAATATATTTTTGGTGTAGTTCTGTAGAGTAGTCTATTTGAATGTTTACACTTTTGATACAGTCCGACAAGGCATCATGAAGAAGTAGCTGGCAGGTAGGATATTGAAAAAAAAAAGTATATTTTTGCAACAGATACTATTGATGGTTACATTCTATATCTTAAAAATTGTTACTTACGTTTATAAAAATACACTAAAAATGTATGTGTGTATATATTATGTATACACAAATATACATAAACACAAAAAAAATTTTAAACAATATAACTAAAAAGTATAGTCAGCACGATATTATTTCGCACTTGTGTATATCATTTTTCAATTACTTTTCTTTTTTATTCTAAAATTTTGATTCTTAGCACATAGAAATATACCTACATATATAATTCCATTAAGGTCGTACTATATAACTTTAATAGTTATTAACTTTATTATCCATTAAATTTCAACATATTAGCAAATACGTAGAGACAGGTAATATTTAATAAATTTACCATTTTTTAATTACTCATTTCAGGTTATATTTTTTCTCCTTACATAGAATGAACTTGATTTGTTAAAAATAGGATAGAGGGCAGGTACATTTAAGGGTGTGTCCTAATACACCTGCTGTCTCAGGGGGGAGGAAAGGATAACAGCTACATACTTTTTAGCCCGTGCATTTCCTCTAGCACATGCGGCAAATTTGCAAGTAAAATTATGAACAATCAATACAAGAAAGTCATTAGGATAAGATTATTCATTATAGGGACTCAGTTAACAAAGATGTATCAGTTTATAGGATAATATTATATTTTTATTAAATATATAAATTAATTACTGTTAATGCAAAATAATATTTATATTCAAATATTTTTTAAGAAACAGTAACATTTAACATTTTAAAAGCTTCACATAAAAATTAATATTTAATTGTTATAAACATTATATTTAAAACAAGATAAAATTATTTTTGTTATTATAAAAATAATAACACTTACTGAGAATGTTGCTTCTAGAATAGTGGCTTTATTATTCATTTTTGATTTTTCGTTCTTTTAAATAAAGCTTTAATTATATAACAAGGAAATTAACATTAGATATGCTTTTACTTATTTATTTTACTCTATTAACATCCTGCTTTATCTTTTAATCCTCCGCTGCACATCTTAACTATTTACATTCATGCATTTGCCCAATCTTACTTCTCCTGCACTTATGTTTAAATATCCTTTACACTTACCCAGCTGCAATCTTTCAATTAATTAGTAGATTTTTTCCTTTCATTTAGGATTATCATTAAATCATTTCAACAATTCATTTTTTATTTCCAAAAAGGAATCAACCAAGAAAAAACAAACAGAAAAGAACATATATACATTTATAAGGATTTTAAAACGCAATATAAGAGAACAACACAACATTGTTACAAAGGATCATTAAATACACATGAGACACAGTGGTTAAATATATCAACAGTATACATCATTATGGAAAACTGACTAAAGCATAACTATAATGGGATATAGCTATAATGGAATTAAAACAGCGGAATGTAAAAAAAAGAATAAAATCTAAGACGAGACAAAAACTTAATCTGGATTGATCTTAAGATTTCTCTTAACAAAGTCAGTTCATCTTTGGAATTGGATTTATGTCTGCAGTTAAAATATATTTGAATATATATAAGAACAAACTAATTTTTTGTTGTATAACTTGAAATATTTAAGTCAATAAAATTTAAATTAATACATTTCTATTATTTAAAATCAAGATTGTTGAGTGAAAAATTACAATTGGAAGTTGAGAATTGTTTAATTTGGTTTAAAAAAAATCCAATATGTTTGGCTGGATAATGTTTATTCGTCAAAACTCCGTTTTAATATTATTTTAAAAAATTAAGTACACATTGATAATGGATTTGTTTTGTGTTTTTTTTTTTTTTACATTTCTTTTTAAAGAAAATTCAACATAATTATAAATTTATAAGTACTTTCAAAATTTGTACTGGTTAGAGTTTTTAACCTATTAGTCATATTTATTGTTTCTATATTTTCAAAAATATAAATTACAAGCCTGTTGTATACTTTACTGAAATGACCAACCATTGTACTTGATGTAAGCTATAGTCCCAAAAGTGATTTTTTTCTATATCTAAGAACAAACAGAGTACAGTTGCAGGATGACATCACATAACATTTTTCATTGTCAAACACTTCAGGATTTGCATAAGCCAGTTTTAGTTAGTGAATGCCTATAGTCTATTTTATTAAAGCAATTTTTTTTTAAAAAAATTCCACCTACAATATAATCACAATAATTATGCACACAAGTGGAAAATAATTTAATTCTTACATTGTAGAAGAAATTCATGACATCCATGTGATGAGAAATTTACTTTTGATGACATTTACATTGAATGCTATTTCTACACTTTTACCACTGCACCGTTGAAGCTCACAACAAATTAAGGACATTGATCAATCTGCACCCTTTACAAGTAAAAAAAAAAAAAGAAAAACATAATATGTTTTTATTTTCAATTTGAATAATATAAATGCTTCTTTATTTAGGCTGATGATCCTCCAAGAACAGTACGCCAATTTCAACTGCTTGGATGGAATAACCGGCACGCTTTACCACCTTCCAAATCAGCTCTGTTCTTACTAATGGATTTAGTAGAACGATGGCAGCAGAAAAATACCAGTGGACCAATCACAGTGCACTGCATGTAAGTTTGTACATGTGTGTGTGTGTAAATAATTAATAATTATAACTCAGATTATATTGTACCTTACAAGGAATTCTGTAACATAAACTATTAAAAGACAGAGTGATACCATCTGTCATTTATGTTTAATTTATTTATGCAATTTTAAAGGGAAAAAAGGATTTGTTATATATATGTAATAAATGATATAGAATCACAATATATATATATATAATTTAGCCATGTATATATTTGATGATATAGAATCACAATATATATATATATAATTTAGCCATGTATATATTTGATTTTATTATTATAGTGGCATTTTGGGTGGATAACAACTATCATCTTTCAAGTAAGGATCATTCAAGAATATTGCACAAATTCCTGATGATTTTTGCAACTTTCTTGAATATCTTCTACTATCTGTACAATGATATATATATATATATATACACTTTAAATTATATTTCACTTAATGTTTTCACCACTATATGATGTAAATAAAATAATTTTTAGGTTAAACTGTGTGTTAGTTTTGATTAATTCCCAATGTTTTAACAAAATAGTATCTACCATTGTCAAGATTAACTTTTCAAAGAAAAAACATTACATCTCAAATACTAATGAGATTGGGTGTGAAGTGAAGAATGAGATTGAACATGAAGTAGTTGAGCATTCAGAATATGTGGATTAACAAAATGTGTATTTTCTTCCATTTTATTTATTTTACATTTATATTAGAAGAAAGAGATAAAATAAGTGGTCTCCATAAGGTTGGAATATGGTTTTGTTAATATTTCAATTGCCTCCCTAATGCTTCTTAGCTCATACTTTTCCAATTAGCAAGTATTTTAGAAATTGGTCCCAAACATGATTTCAATAATACTAAAACACTTACTAATTTGGAAAAGTATGATTTGAGAACCATGAGGGAGTTGAGTGAAATATTAAAAAGACCAACTGGTTTAAATAGAGCTGATGAAGCACATTGTATTTCAGTGTTATAAAAACCACTTATTTTATCTCTTTTTTTAAATATAAACTAGAAATTGAAATCAATTAAGGGTGAAACTGAAGAAAATAAACATTTTGTTAATCCACATATTCTGAATGTCCATCTACTTCACACTCAATCTCATTCTTTATCTCACAATCAATCTTATTACCATTTGAGATCTAATGATTTTTCTTTGAAAAATTAACCTTGACAATGGAGGATGCTATTTTGTTGAAATGTTGTGAATTAATCAAAACTAACACATGGTTTAACCCCAAAACTATTTTAATTATAAACTTTAAAGAAATATATATTAAATTGTTATAATTTTGCTTCTTCTTAATTTTTATTATAAGATAACAAGTAAAATAGCTTTTAAATAGCTTATTACAGGGCAAAGGCATTTCCCATAGTTTTACAAAGAGAGGCAACGGGAAAAGTTTTTTTCAGTTCCTTAATTATTTTATGAAGTTTTAACATATTTTCTTTTTTGTGTTATCTTTTATTAAGATTAGTCAAAAATCAACTTTACTGACTACAGTTGTAAGACAAGATTGCCTATAGACTTCATAAGCTTGCTTGAATATAAAAAAAAATTCAAGTTTTACTCATCCCATATTTAAACTGCCAGTCAGGAATATAGCAAGATATTGTGATAACTATGATGTCTTAGGCTTTATGGATGTGTGTGCATATGTATTTATTTATTAACATTGTAGTAATTACATATATAGTTCATAATTTAGATTACTAACCAACTTTTAAAGTATTCTGGATAATTTTGATTAATTATATAAAATTATAATATCTTCATATAAAATAATGAATAATTTTAATCTTTTTTCACATAAAAAATAATAAATATTTTCAGACTTGTTCTCTAATAATTAGTATGCAATTCCTTTTAATTTGAGGATAATAGTCTTTTTATATTGAACTTGTTTAAGTATGCTATAATAAACTATATAAAAACTGAATACATGATTATTAATTGCAACATAGATTTTTTTTATTCTACAGTTTTCTTTTATTGAAAATTTAAATTTGCGTTAGGATAAAAGGGCTTTATTTTCATATATTCCTGTGATTCAGAATTTTTCAAAGGCTAAGTTTATAATTATTAAAAAAGAATTGAAATGCAGAATGCAAAAATATATATTTATAATGTGAATTTGTATTGTGGATAGTGTTTGAATATCTGTTTATAGAAGTCACTTTTATTATTCAGATTTTCATTTACACACATACATATATAAGCGTAATAATCAATAAAGCAAGTCATATATTGACATTGCTTTTATGAGCTTGTATTTACAAATATATAATATAGAGAGTGTATCAATAGCTGAATCAAGCTGTTAATTGATAAATGCCATAAGAGAAAATATTTAAAATCTCTATCCAAAACATTCCTATCCCCAGACCAATTGGTTTTAAGCTTTTGGATCACCTCAGTGATGACCTAGAATATTCAGACACTAGATCTAAAATATCAACTCAAAACTTAGCACTTATTTAATACATAATATTTAAATAGAAACTCTGAAATTTTCGGACATTAAAATGTCTTTAAGTCCAACTATTTATCATAAATAGCTATATGGAACTGAACCATAATTCATATCTACCATATAGCCTTAGCATTGCCAAGCCTTAAAGGTAAAATTATAATAATTAATAAAGCAAATCATATATAGTGTGGCATTACTTTTATGAGCTTGTATTTAAAATATGTAATATGGAGAGTGTACCAATAGCTCAAACAAGCTCTTAATTGACAAGTGTGGTAAGAGAAAATATTTAAAATCTCTATCTAGAACATTTCTATCTCCAGACCACTGGATAGAGATTTTAAATATTTTCTTTTAACATACTTATCAATTAAGAGCTTGTTTAAGCTATCGGTATGCTTTCTATTATATATATATATATATATATATGTGTGTGTGTGTGTGTGTGTGTAAATTTATAAATAAATATTTGAAAATACAGTACTTAATAGTTTATAAAATATATACATATAACCATCACTTAGAAGTACTTTCAATTAACTTGTAGTTTTTGTCAACTATCACTTTTAAAAAAATGTCAGCTTTCCCATAATTCCATGATATCAATTTTCCCAGAATTATGGGAAGATTGACATCATGGAATTATATTAAAGCTGACATTTTTTTTTTTTAAAGTGATAGTTGACAAAAACTACAAGTTAGTTGAAAGTGCTTCTAAGTGACAGTTATACATATATTTTTATAAACTATTAAGTACTGTATTTTCAAATATTTATTTATAAATTTACGTATATTATTTTGAAGAAATACAGACATCGATTTGTAATATTATATATATATATATTGTAACAGTAGCTGGGTTCGAATACAAGAGATAATACAACTTAGAGTATTAATTGTGAGTGTTGATATGGGTTGATTGGGTATATGCGAAAAGATGTATAAATAGTCATTCGAACCCTGTTACAAAGAGCGTGAAAGTAATATGTAATCTGTTAAAGGATGGACTGTATGCTTATATAAATATAATTGTATGTGTGTTATTATAAAGTGTGTATAGGTATTAACGGTTATATATGGGATTGACAAGAGGCAATTATATATGGAGTTGTATAAATTTATTATTGGTGACACATGTTTCTTGATGAATCCATTGGGCATATATAGCTACAGAAATAGAATGAATTAGTTGCTGTGGGCAGTCTAAGTTAATGACCCTGTCTGCCAGAAGTTTTAGAACTGGTCGAGTTGGTATTCTGAAACAATGGACGATCCGGTCTGCAGTGTATGAATAGACAAGGGAAATGTGAGGTTAAAGAGTGTAAAAGAAAAGAACTATTTTCTCTCTTAAAAATAATGGTGATTAGAAGGAAGGAAAAAAGGACGTGACACGGATTTTGGATTGGATTAAAGGTGTAATTAATTAAGAAGTTTTAGTAATATTCCCATCAAAATGTTGGGGTAATTAAATAGTGTGGGTTTTGTTAGACTGGCCCAGTGGATTGTTATTGTAGGACTGACCTGGATCGGATTATGAAATTCGCTGTTTAAAATTTATCAAGTGTAATGGCGATGAAACACATGCAGCTAGGACCTCTTAAGCGAGCGAAATTATTTTTTCTACCTCTATGATAAGCTACTTGGTGTATCACATTGCAGACTGTTTACCATCCTTAGGATCAACCAATATCGATAAGGCCAGTATTTCCTTAGGATTATAAATGGGAAGACTGTTAGCCTCGACCATGTGGACATTCGATTGTAATTAAGGTAAATTGACCTTTGCTTATATATATGTTCAATGAATGTGTAGTAATGAAGGGACTTGTGTTACCCCTATATTAAATACAATAATAAATATTTGTTAAATAAATAAATAAAAAAACATTAAATAAACAATTCTGATGTGTAATTGCACTCTTTCCTTGCTAGATATATGAATCATATATGTATGTATCGAAATAAATGGGTTGTGCACATGAACATTAAGATATGTGTAGGTGTGTCTAAAGCTTAGATTAACTGATAACTAGCATAGTAACTTATAGCTTAGTTAGTTATAACTTCTGGGCTGAGTGATATAATTACAAACAAATATATTATCGTATAGTATACGTAGATATATATGATGTAGTCGGAAATTGTCTTTGCTTTGTTCTCTCACTAGACCATGTTCCCCAGACCTTGAGATAGAGCTAGTCTGGATGCGCTACCGTAGATATATATTGACAGAAACCTTATTTATGTTTTTGGTGGGTATAATTCTTATCAAAGTGTAAGATTGGCGCTTGAGATGGGATTTAAACCATGCTCATAAATATACTTGAAGCTGTGGGAGAGATTGTATACATGCATGAATTGTGCAACAATAATATGGGTAGACGTTAATATATATATATATATATATATATATATATATAAGCATCTACCAAATTATTAAATATCTTATGGTCAATAATAAAAGTTTTCAAAAATATCCCTATCCTGGACAAAGAAAATTTTTCCATAAAATGTTTTGTTAAATCTGATTCATTCTTGGCAAATTTTTGGTGCTCTGAAGTACTATTGTGTCTCAAACAATATCAATAATGTATGTGATTTAAATTCTTTTTATTAATTATTTTATCTGGGAGTTATTCAATCACACAAGTTTGTGCAGTTTTATTTTTTGCTGGTTTACTGACTTTGTAAAATTATTGTTAGAAAATGGAAAGAGTATTAGAACAATGTCTCTTCATAAGGCTGGAATATATTCAGCTTACTCACATTTGTTTAAATTAATTGTTTTTGTTTTTTCAGAATTATACATCAAAAGTTAGACATAAAATAATTGTATTAACTTAACCAAAAATGAAACTGATAACTATTTAATAATTATTAATTAAATCCCAAAACTGAATATTTTATTAAAACCAGTAAAATTAGATAATTATAATGCATTCATTAAAAACAGTGAATTTGCATAAATTTAATAGAAGATATTGAGAAAAGATATGACTATTCTTAAAAAGAAATTAAACACTGCTGCATTTTTACTGAAGTTATCAAAGATTTTCAAGCTTAATTTTCTATAAATAAATCATATCTATATTTAGGGAATAGAAAATTTCAAATATCTCTTCTGTTTCAAGTTTTAATGATTGTACAACAAAATCTGAAAAAAAAATTATTTGGATAATAAATAAATAATTAAATCTTATTCCAGCAAATCAAAAAGACAAGACATATCCTGCTGTCCTCATTAATGTTAAATGAATTTCAAAAATAAAATAAAAAACAATCCAGAATTTTTCAAATACTTTATTAAATATATAAAAAAAATATGTAATAGAGAAGATTTAAAGTATAACAGTGAATATCAGTGAAAATTGTGAACTTTTAGAAATGAACTGTGCAGAGTTGTTTATATCTTCCACAAATGAAATAAATTACTTTGCTTTGATAAAAGATAATTAAATAAAAAATCGGATAGTTCTTCTTAAAAGTCATCAGGAAGTACAAAAATATTGTGATGAGAGGGATTTTGAAATTGGATTGAGTGCCCAATAAATCTGTATAAATAGAATATATTTACGAGTGCTTCTAAAAATTCAAAAATAAAAAAATCTAATCTTACAACAATATCACCCATTTGCATATGATTATTTTAAAATGCTTAAAATATTTTAATGTAAACTATCTCAAAATAAATTTATTGACTAAATTTTTGCATGAAAACAATTAAAAACCAGCTATTTATTTCTTAATTAAACAATTCATGTATAAACATTAAATTGTATTAAAAATATTTTTTCTGAGATTTTTCCTTGAAAAAAACCCATAAAAATGAGACTGTACCAATTTTTATTTGGCAAAATAACTAATATTTTACCATTTAACCACATCTGAAAAGCTTATTACAAAATATATACTAAAAATTATGATCTGATGAATATTTTTCTTTTCTAAAACTGAATGAATTGCAGGAAGGCAAATGTTAACTATAGTTCAAGATCCAAACAAGAGCAATAATAAACTCTATTAGCAGGAATGTTGGGTAATCATTCCGTTTATTTACTTTTAGAAAAATTATTGATCTGATAATAGTTTTCTAAATAGAGATTATGTAACGTAAGTTGTTTTAGATATTATAGAAAATAATGATGGTTGATTATAAAGAGATTTTTTTTAAAGATATAAATGAGTGAAAAGCAATATGTTATATTGGTGAGATCAGTATAAGATTATAAATTAAAGCAACATCAATACAAAATCCTCATGGTAGATTTGATAAAATAAATATATTTGGGTGAGTCATTGATGGAATTAAAAATACTACATCAAAGAAACCACAATAGGTAAGCCATTTAGATAATATTCTATAAAATGAAAAATCCAGTTGGCTTGATTTGAATTCTGATCTGAATATGTGCATACTTTTCGTTTTTTTAATTAGAAATCCTCCAGAATTTAGAAAAACATACCTTTAAAATATTTTTAAATCTGGAAAAAATTATTATATCAAAAATATATTTTTAATTGTAAATTTTTGATCCATGATTTTTTATTGTATCTATAAAAAATATACTAAGGTCACATGGTGTTTTATTTGTTTATTAAACTTATTATTTTGCAATGAATTTAAAGTATCAAAGCAGATTTGTTTGTAGTTGTAAAACAAAATTTGTTTTAAAAATTTGAAGATTTTTATTTTTTAGCGTTCGTGGTCGAGTGGTCAGCACAGCTGCCTTACAGGAAGTTGTCCCGGGTTAGCAGGTTCGCTTCTCGGCCGATGCTATGACACATGAAAAAAAATATCTGTAATATGTGCTACTTTTAATTAAAAAAAAAAAAAAATGCCACTTTAAAGTAATTTACGAATTGACATTTTTTAATGAGCTATTTAAGAAGTGAAAGTAAAGGGAAATAAAAATTAGAATTAAAAAAATAAGATTTTAAAATAATTATTAAACTGTAATAAAAAGTTCATGTATGTTAATTAATTTAATAGGAATGTAGTTTGGATTAGAACAGAAACTGGAATTAACAAAAAATAATTGGAGTGTTTTAGTTTTGAAAAGATAAAATTAGAAAAGTGCTCAAAATATTAAAACGATAATATAGTAATTATACATTGAACTATTTTACCTATCTAATATTAATTGTTAAATATCTTTAGAAAAATCAACTTTATTTAAATTTTTCTAATACATTCATCTGTTAATAATAGCAAATGATTAGTAGATAATGCAACATTTTGAGTATTATTATTATTATTTTCTTTCAGTTGTTGCTGATCTAACCAATGAACACTAGCATAGAAATGGAATGTGGTCCATTAGATTTCTGAATATTGAATTTAATATAATATTTAATCAACTAGCTTTTCTGTTAGTAGAAACAGCAGAATTTTTAAATAACTTAATCTTTGAGAATCATCCTGATTTCTCCACTTTTTTTTAGTATGACTAATATGTAAATTCCAAATATTATGAATTATTACTCTAGCTTGACTTTTTCTTTTTTTAATTTTCTCTTTCTATTTAAAATTTTTGTCTCTTACAATTGAACATATATTCACTGTTGTGTACATGATCTCTTACTTTAGATATACCTGTCTTTTCTAATAATTAGTTTGTATTCTTAATCATTTTTCATTGAAGTGACTGGTTTCATCAATATACATTCTTACACATCTACATGAAATTTTATAGATATAGTTTTTAGTTTTTCAATATTTCAAATTTAGATTTTGTAAAGGTTAGGGTTCATGGAATATGTTAGCTCTTTGGAAAGATGATCTAATATATTGATTGCAGATTTTCTTTAGTTTGTCTACTATTTATAACTGTTGCGATATATTACAGTATCAATAATTGTTTTTCTTTTGATGTTTTTTCATTGTTACATATTTAAGGTTTTATTAATAGTAACTGATGGATAACCACTCCTCATGTGAGTTTGTTCAATGTAGTTCTTTTCTTTTTCCAAATCATTGTTTATGAATGAACTTCTTTTGCTCTGTTCAGTAAAGAGTTGTATTTATGTCATGATTGGATGTAAATGATAAGTATTTTCCAGTTTGTATGTGGTGGCAGGGATTTTGTAAACTGTAATTTTGATTTTGCCATAGAAAAATTTGTATTTACTTTGAATCTATATAAATTTAATTGAAGGAGATATATTATTAATGTATGTCCAGAATATTTGTCATAGTACTTTAGAGTATCATTGCAAAAGAAAAATCAGATTTTACAGGGATATGTTCAAGATATTTGGTGACCGTTGTGGACTCATATTCATCTTTTGATTTTGATGGAAAATTTTTATGTTGTATTAAATATGCTCTTGTTTTGCAAAAAGGTTATCAATATTACAAATTGTTCTGGGTTATAATCCATTACTGTTTCATCTTTTTTTTTTTCAAAAACAATGTTTCATCACAGAATATATTTGCAAATAAACTTTTCACATCAAATCTTACTAATAAGTCACTTCATTAATTTTTATATTCTTGATTAATTTTACAAAGTGTTTAGGATCCCTGATGAAGGATTGTATCTTGGATATCAAAGGCCTAAGAAGCAGAAGAAGTAACCTTGATACATTTTGGCATAAGTGAATATCTAGAACTAAAATTATCTCTTAATGGAACATTGACCTTCTAATTTCAGGTAGACCATAAAATGAATGATTTTTGCTGAAATGTGAAGCTAACTTACTTTTTTCTGAATTAGTAAATTTCTGTAACTTTGTTTCTCTAGTCAATGTTGGATTATTTTACTTTTTTGTATTGACCTGCTGTGAAGAGCTCTCATATTTTATTATCATAATCAGTTGTATATATTACAACAACAGTATTTGTCTTCAGCAAGAAGAATGATTATGGAATAATATAGATTGAGAAATTTAGTAACTTTTCTTTTATTATAGAAAATGTTTGATTTCAAGTTCTTTTTATTCTCTAGCATTATTCTGCTGCTTTTTCTAGAGGCAATTTTTAAGTTACTTTCTTGATTACTGCTATTATATCTAATAAAATGATATTAACTAGTATGAAAATATTTTATCTTTTTTTCAAGAACAGAAATTTCAGCATCTGTTAGAGTTAAGAGTTTTAACTGATGAATCTGGTATTTTTTGGTACATTTAATATGACTGTGTAGATTTACATTGTTCTTCTTTTGACATTCTTATATTTTTAAGGCAATTTAGAGTATAATTTTTTACTGCTTAAAAAACTCCTGTGCAGTCTTTATCAGTAAGTTTTAAAATGTTTAGTAAATATCCTGTTACCAATGGAATACAAGGTTTGAAATTTGGAAAACACTTGAGCACTTATTTTTTTCTTTTAACAGAGCCTCACATCCATAATCATTTCTTCTGGTAACAAAAGTAATGCTACTTTTATAATGGACATAACTTATTGCAATTACAAAACACAAGATTTCCTACCAGTAGGGGAATACAAAAAATATCAAAAATCTAATATTGACTACAAAAACAAACAAGCATTAATCAAAAGTATTGCAAGTACTTCATGGATTCAGACAAAAATATATTAACATCATATTTCAGAAAAAAACCTTTTATGCTCTGCTTAAAATTTCTAAATTCAATTTTCCATTAAGGCTAATTATTAGCTTTAGAAATTTATCTTGCCAAAACTCATGAATATTTCTTCTTAGTTTCTTAGTCCTTTAACCAACAAGCATACTCCCTTAACAGGATATTAGTGATATTGTGGAATTAATCAAGAGTATGAAAAGTGAAAGAAATAACATGAGGGTAAGTCTTTATATGGAAAGTTTATTCACAAAGATATTCTGTAATAAAACATCTATTATAAGTAAAATATTAAATGATGGTCTTAGTTTTAAATACAGAATATTGTTACTTATTGATAGTAGAATAGAATTATAACATTCTGCATAACAACATTTTTTCAATACAACATGATATTCTTCAAACAAAATCAAGGAAAGACTTTGTGATTACCATTGTCATTACTTTCAGAAAATTTATATGGAAGGACTTAAAATCATAGTTATAAATTATGAAGAACTATTTCAATATTCTGAACACATCAATAGCATATTTCTTTCAATTAAATTTGAAATAGCAACAGGAGAACACACAAATTGGTATTCTTAGATGTTCATGTGAAAAGATTCTCCATGGCAAAAACAAAACTACCATTTACAGAAAATGCACATACACAAAAAACACACAACATTGAATTATACTACTATTATGAATTAAAACAAAATAAGTTTTTTTTCAGAAATCTGTAATTCAAAAAAGAAAAGATCTATATGGATCATGAAGAATGGTTATCCATCATCAGATGTTATTAAAAAACTATACAACAAAATGAAACATTAGAAAAAATAATTAATGATATTATAGTATATCTATACATACTAGGGATAGTAAAGAAATTAAATAAAATCTGCAATCACTATAACATGAGAACAGCTTTCCAAATAATAACACACTATGATGAATCTTAACCTCTGGCAAAAACTAAACTTGAAATGCTGAAAAACAATAAGTATATCTATGAAATATGTAAATATGGGTATATATTGGTGAAATAAGCAACTCCATTGAAAAATGATTAAGAGAGCACAAATTGATGACTAGAAAAAAAAACAGGTTATTTAAAGTAGCATATGACATATCTGCTAATGAACATAGGTTTGATTGGAAAAAAAAATTATTGAACAGAAAGAAAAAGTACAAGAGAATTAAAAAAAAAATATTCACTGACAATGTAAAATGCTCTATAAATCAAACTGGTTTGATAATTTATAATGTTTGAAAGCTACTCATTAATGTTTCATTTAAAAAGAAATGGGAAAGTTAAGAAGGCCTTCATATATAAGTACATAAAATTTCTACTGACTGCTGCAATTGACAAAATAGTCTATTTGGTTAGAACATCATCTTAAATTTAATATTTCTCAAATCTAAAGGTTTAGATCTGTGTCAAGCTAGTATTTTCTGGTTAGAAAGCATGATCTGAAAAACTGAAGAAGAAATATTGTGATATATACTAATCTGTGTGCTATCACTAACAGCTGAAAGTATTTGAAAAGTTTGAATAGATATGTAATTTTTCTAAAAGATATTTTAGAATTAAAGAGTGGAGAATACTGAAGCCTGTTCATTATAGTTTGAAGATTTGCTATCTTAATATAAACTTATCACTGATTATATGTGTGTGTGGAAGATGGTGATCTCTGGAAAAACTGATGAGTGCTGGTTCAGCATGAAATATACATATATTGGAGGTCATTTTTCTTTTTTACATCTATGTGGTCATGTATATCTATTGTATAAGATGGAGTGGGTTGCTGTGGAAAGCATGAAATTCTGAGTTCAAATCCCTTCTAATTACATTGTTCACTATAGACAATGTAATTCAGACGAAGTTTATTAAAGTAATCAAAAGGAAAGACAATTCTTAGATATGAAGAAATAATGATATTAAAGAAGAAAACAAGACTGTGAACAAAAAAAGATATATGATCTTTATGGGGGAAATGAACTATTTAAAGTTTATAAGTAAGAAAGATTAATCTCAATGTATTACAAGAAATTTCTATCGAAGATGAATGCTGTTGCAAACAGAGCTGGCTCAATCTATTTGCACCCCAAGCAAACTTCTGTTACAATTAGTTGTTAAGATACTTTTTCATATACATATTCCGTTAGAATTCCAATACGTTAAAAAAAAAATCTTTGGAATTATACATTTTGACTTATTACAGAATTTTAATTTTTAAAATCATTTTACTATTCCATTTTTAAGCCCCAAATAAATCTAATTAACAAAACTGAGTTAAAAACCTCGAAATATGTTTAATACAAATTATGTACGAGTATTAACATACGTACAATGGGAAGTTTTATATACAACGTAAAATACAATGGTTATTATGACTAGTGTCTGAAGGCAGATACAATGATTCAATTTTAAAGTATAATTTATATCATTTTAAAATTAAAATAATGAACAACTAACAAAAATATTGTTTTACCAAATTTTTCTCATAGTATTTTTGCGTTTATATTTTAGGGCATATATATTATACAGCTTTTTTTTTTTTTTTTTAGAACGTTATATATATATTTATGTGTCATAGCATCGGCCGGGACGCGAACCCGCAACCCGGGCAACTGCCTGCAAGTGCAAGGCAGTCGCACTGACCTCTCGACCACCAATGCAAGACACGTTATATTTTTTGTTGTCAAAAATTACAGAATAACGAGCAAAATAACATGGTTCTAATAGTATAAATAATCAATTTCATGTTTTTAATGTTTATGATAATGTGTTAATTCTACTCAACAATAGTTTAGTTGAGGGCTATTAAAATAAAAGAAGTTTCTTATTGCCCGAATCTATTTCATGAAAAAAATCAGAGCATATGAAAATTATCGTAAAAATAATTTTAAAACTCTATTCAGAAAAATATTTTTAAATGTTTGTAAATCAAATATTGTAATGAGTAAAATTTGTTAACGCTTTATCTTCGCGAATATAATACATACAAATACAAAAACAGTATTATTAAGAGCAAAGCTTTATTAAGGGTAAAAATACTGCATAACATGCTTGCAATAGATAATTGCTATAGACCTAGCAATGTTTGTAATAGAAGTAAGGGAATAAAACCCTGTTTAAAAGTTAACAAATTAGCATATTATTTTCATAATGCATTAATTACTTAGAGCAAGCCAATTTTTAGAAAGGGCAATGCAAAATTCTTTCCTATTGATAGCATAATTGTCCTTGGAAATGTGCCAAGCCTCCTTGACCTTTCGCTTGCTCATTGCATTCTGAGCTAATGACGTTGAAACATGTTGGCTCAAATCGATGGCCAGAATTAATAAAATACTCAAAAAAAAAAGAAAATTTAGTGTCTGAATGTGTTTTTGTCCGATTATACATGTATTTATGCTGAGCCAATTGGGTAGAAAGGTTGACCCAAGTATCAATGTAGTAACCAGATGGGTAGTAAGAATCTTGGCATTTGATTTTATATACAATTTGAGAATGAAGATCTGGTGGTAAATTTATCCTTTGAAATTGATTTACTGGTTACAATGGGGGGGGGTGAAGTCTAACTCAATGGGTAGGAACCATAATTTTATGAATCAAATGAATGACTTTGAGTATATAAGAAATAAATAGGCAAGATTTATCATTGATTGTTAGGGGTGGATGTCACAGTTTGAATGAGAGATGAAAACTTAAATCCAATGTTGCACACGTTAGATTGCACACGTTAGATATGTATGTATCAATATTATTTTTTACAATCAGACTCTCATTTACACAGATAAAAAATTTCTAAATAAGAATGCCTTAAGTCCTGTAAGTTTGTGTGCTGTTGGTGTAATAGATTTTAGATGTATGAAACTGCATATGTGGAGAGGTTTGATGAGAATTTTGTAGTTGAATGAAATTGTGTCTCATTGAATATACAGATTGAGAAATTTAATGCCACACATTTCAAGGTTGTTTTCTTGGTATGCACTGATGCCAAGTGAAAGGTCAAGGAGGCTTGGAACATTTCCAAGGACAATTATACCATCAGTAGAAAATAATATTGTATTCTTCTTTCTAAAAAGTGGCTTGCTCTAACTAATTAATGCACTCTGAAAATAATATTCTAATTTGTTAGCCTTTAAACATGGTTTTATTTTTTTACCTCTATTACAAGCATTGCTATATCTATGACAATTATCTGCTATAAGCATGATAAACACTACAGTATTTTTTATTGTTAGTAAAGCTTTGTTCTTAATACAGTTTGGGTATTTATATGTATATAAATCAAATATTATGATTACTTTTGAAGAAAATTGAAAATAGGATTGGCATTGTGCTTTATAAATAATAGTAGATGTGTGTGTTTATAATTATGTTTTTTTCTATTTTGAGAATATTCTAATATCAGCCTTTATAATGTTTTCCAATCAGTTGCTTGTTTTGTGGTGTCTAGAACTTATTTACCTGTTTCTGCTGACTAAGAGCCTTCTTTTTCTGTCTTCTCACTGTTATTCAGACATACTTTTTTCCATAAAATTGTATAATGATAAATATTTAAAATTCACATTATCCTGATTCTAGCCTTGCAAGGGAATAGTTAGCATTGTTACCTGTCATGCAACTAAAGTTCAAAACCAAAGAAAGTTTATTTAATTTTTAAATAGGTTATATTTGTTTATCCAACTAACTATTGGTGAATAGCTATCTAGTTATTATTAGCTGGGAGTTAGGTAGTCAGAGTTAATCAGATCAATATTAATATTTTTTTTTAAAAAACATATACACAAAGTGTAATGTTGTGCAATTCATAACTCCTATGATGCATTAAGATGTTTACCTGCCAGTTCTTACATGTTGAGATCCCATTAGATAAAATCTAAAACTCTTAATATTTATTCAAGATCATTTTGACACATCATGGATACAAAAAGTATTTCTAATTTGGCAATAGTATCAATAATAATAATAAAAAATTAACTGTATTTGTTATAATAAATAACTATAACAAAATTTAAAATCTGCATTTTTATTAAATTAATGATTTTAAATATTTTTATTTGTTAATACAATGTTTTTTTTTTTTTGGTTTTTTTTTTTTTTAATGTTTTTATTTAACTTAAGACTTCCATTTATTTGACTTGAAACTTATAACTGATTTTTAACATACTTCTACTGAACGGATTCTCTTCAAATTTTGAACACATGTTCAGTTTTTATACAATGTAATATAACAGTGCAATATTTTATAGTTGTTCTGCCTAATAGTGTTGGCAGACTATTTCAAATCACATTCAAATTGGTTCAATAAGTTTTGAATCGTGTGCAATAGACATTGTGATATTTTTGAACAGATAATTTCATTTAATTTGAGGAAGAATTTTAGCAGCATTTATACTTAATTAAAAATGGAAAAGAAAAAAGAAATATGCCCGCTAGAGGGCACACTCCTGATCAGATCACTGCATTTCTAGTGCTAACTTTAGTAAAAAATTTACCTAACACAAATGTTTTTTTCACTCAACTTAAGGATGATGGCTTTTTTCAATATAGAAGAGAGATTCAGCAGTGGTTTCAATTGCCTTATGGATTGTACTGAACAAGAACAAGCAGCCATTTGCATGACCATGCAATCTCTTAATTTCCAAATTGAGCATGGAAAGACAACATCCAAGGCTAATTTTAAGAATGAAAACAATGAGATAAATAAAAAGTAACCTTCTAAGAACTTTACCCCAATTTTTACAAAGAAATAGAAAAAACTGAAAAAACAAAGAGGATTGTTTTAATGGAGGAATTTCCACCATTTCAACCAAGTAATCTTAAAAAAGCTTGCAACCATACATCTGTGAAAGTCAATTATATCAATGAGAACAAAGTTATTAATAACAAGTCACCTTATATGGACCCTACCCATGATTTACAAGATGATACAAACAAGTTTGAAGAAATGAAAGAGATCGTTCTACTGGAGGAATTTCCTGAAATGGAAGAAAATAATGGTAAAAATTCTAATAACATTTTTAATAATATTAAGAAAAAAATTTCAATTAATGCGAAAATTGAAAATAATGGTTCTGATGAAGGGACCCTGTGATTTTTTGCCCTCATTTCTTTCAAACTCTACTTAGCCTTAATGTATCTAGTAAAATATCATATGTTCATGCTCCACAAGGGGAAACCAACAGGCCTAGCACAGATACAATTATGGATTTACAAAATAGAAGACATATTTAACATGTATGATGATGATATAGCATCAACTTCCCAACTTCATCCTGCAAAAAGTCAACTACCCTTTATGAGTTTGGACCAACAAGCATTAAACAATCTAGTTCACAGATTTAACACTGCAATTCCACCACAACTCCAAAGACCCTTCCATAATTATAGTAGGTGAAAAACATTGAAACTAGCAGTGATAAACCTGAACTGTGAATTGTTTAATTTCTCGGTGGAAGAGTTTTACAATGAGCTTACAAAGAAAAAACTAAACACTCATGTATTTAAACTGCTAAATCATCCAAATAGTAAATACTTAATTGTGGAATTTCATGAATTATCTCAAAAGCAAATCTTTCAGAATTTAATCAAACTTATAAGTAACAGTTTTACGCTTGATCGATATAAATAAACCAACAACACTTAGCCACCAAATTCACAACTGCTACATTAAATTTAATGAGGTAGATCTTAAGCAGCTGCCCAAGCCATATGGGAGTGTTGAAGTTTTGGTGCCTACTGGAAAGAAGAGCAGAAACACCAGTCCTGATAAATACAGCAATGTTTACCATCACCCTGAATAAAAAGATATATCCAGCTGCCATCCCCACAATGCACTTTGCAGAATCTGCCCTGCTAATAATATCTTTTTGAAGCATTCTGCCACAGTGTTTCTACTGAAAATTGAAGACACATCTGGTAAAAGACTGTACATACAGAATGTGTCAATTTTACAACATGAAAAAGACAAGGCCACACAATTGCAGCCTGATAAATGCTCAAAGCAGCACAACTGTTCTCCCATAAATAAATCTTCAAAAAATAATCTTATCAGTCCCATATCACTTAAACCTCCTGAACCTACTAATAATGAATAATGTCCAGTGGCCAGTGATTTATCACATTCCTTGAGAAGCCTCAGTCCATTCCCCCCGATCTGACTCTACTACCACAGAAACCCTACCTACACCTTAAAAAAAGTAAAAGTAAATGAAGGAGATCTAATCAAGACAGCAGCAATTCTTGGAATGATTAGCATATGCAGAAGTTGGAAGGGTTGAACAAAAGTGCATCCAATAAAGAATATCCCAGAGGGAATAAGAAAGAAAAAAATGAAGCCAGACTTGCAAACTGATAAGAATCCAGATCCAGGTACACCTCCAATAAACCTCTGTGTAGTTGTAGTCCCTGAAATAAATATGAAGGAAGCAGTCACATCAAAGTAGCATCAACCTGAAAAAGTTGAGTCTACTGAAAAGCATCACAACATTGGTGCTAGTTGCAAGATTGATGGCAAGGTGGCCAAGGTTCATGGCAAGCCAGCAAAAAAAATGAATTGTTGGTTCCTCTGCCCTCTGATCCCCAATTGCCTCCATACTTACTCACTTAATCTAGAAGTAATTTGTTGATTGTTCTTTACTTTTATCACATGAAGTTAAAGATACAGGCTTTAACATGTGTGGCTTAAATTCAATCAAAAGAATTGAGGCTGTTTCAAATTGGATAAATCAATCCTTTCTGCACATAACATGCTTTGCTAAAACAAAATTATATACTACTTCAAACCCAGAAATATCAATTAAATTCAGCAAACTAGGCTCATTTCATCATTCCATTTTGATGCACCCTTCTGCCAGAGTAGCCTCATAACTCCCTATTTCATCATTCCATTTTGATTCACCCTTCTGCCAGAGTAGCCTCATAACTCCCTATTCAAATTGTATAGAATAAATTTTATGCATCAATTTCTCATAATTGCAACCTTATCTCATCATTTTTTAAAACTAAATGACATATTTGTATATTTAAAGAGAGACATGTTGATAATTCATGCTTTAAATCATCAAATTAATCTAATACTTGGAGCAAACCCTTACTCCACAATAATGTTAAAGGATTTCAATACTTCCTATCACCATTTTAATTCCAAATATATCCATCTGAAAAATACCCAACTAATGTGTGCACAGGGCTTCTTTTCTGGAAGATGCCTTCTCCTTTTATACTAGACAATATGCTACTCTAATTGATCTCATATACTATTCCCCTGACCTCCACTTTATAATTGCTCCTTCTCTTCAATCCATTCCATTTTCTGACCAACTTGTCCTGGTAATCAACTTATTCATAAATCTATTCCCTCAGCCCTGTGTACACATTAACTCTACCACTAGGATTCTCCTTAAAGCTTTAGGTCCAGAAGCAATAATTTCAGGGATATATATAATTCAGAAAAATACAAATCTTATCACTTCACCCAGAGAAGGCAGGATTCATCTTCATAAATATTCTCAACACAATCATTTCCTTCTATACATCTAGAAACAAGGGGCCAACTTCACTTCTTCAAAAGATGGTCTCCATCAACAACACTCTAAAACATGCCTGCAGTTCCTTCTTCAATAGATATGATCATAAATCTCAAATAACAATTCAACAATTGGGAGGTCAATGCTGAATATCTATCTATCACAAAGTCCAAGATCTTTTTAAGCCAATCCTACAACTGGTCCAGAAGCTATATTAGATGAGTCCTGGGCTACAAAGATAAACTAAATATTCCATCTGCTACCAAAACAGGGAATAACCTTTTCTCTGGCAACAATATGATCAACCAAATTTTTCACTTCTTCAAAGCCAAGCTAACAAATAACTCACATCACATATCCATTGAATCAACAACAGAAAACCATACCATCTTGGAAAATGACATTAAAAGTATCCAGATCTCCATGCTATTGTCAAATTTATACTGTTTCACCTAGAACAATTTATTACAACTATCATTCAAGGGATGGTCAACCTCATCTCAACTAAATTGCTAGACATTGATGGTCTGTACCCCATATGGATGGTGCCTTTCCTCAAAATATTTCCATCTTCTTTTGAGAATCTTAGGCCAACCTCTATGACACCATTAATGATCAAGATTATAGAATCAATATTTAAGGGACAAAATTGAGGATATGGTTCTCCCATTTATATTCCAGTATCAATTCACCAAAAAGGTCTTATCAACAGCTGAGGCAATTGGATTATTTTAAATGATAGTTGACTATACCAGAACAACTAGAAAATCCAAGCCAATGGTCACCCAATTAGATATTGCTGGAGCATTTTATTCCATTTGAACCAATTGCCTCCCTCACCTACTTGACGAGTTTGATATACCATCAGGCATCTTTACTATTATTGAAAATCTCAATAATAGAAATATAGCCATCACTCTAAATGGGAGGATCTCATCTTCTTTAAAGCCTACAAATTCCATTCTGCAGATCTCTCTGCTAAGTGCCCTGCTGCTTATAATTTATATCAATCTGTTACTAAGCAAACTTGAGCAAGACCTTCCCAGAGTATATATACCTGCCTCAATAAATTAATTCCCCATATCACTTTCATGAATGACCTGGCTATGTTACTACACACACAAAAGCTAATCCTTAAACTCCCTAAACTTATTAAGATACTGCAGATCTTTTCTTTGAAGTCAGGTTTGAATTCTAACATGGACAAATCTGTGACATGGACATTATTCTTGGGCAACACAATCATCTCCCCTTTTACCATTAAATCTCAAAAATGTTTAGGCTTGCCAATCTTTAACTCGCCTCTGGCAATGAAGAAAATCATACAGGATTCACTTCTTCTCTCCATCAACAAGATCACCACATCATGCCAAAACATTGCTGCTGAATATCTTAGTGTTCTCTAGAATTTTCTACTTTATGCTGTTTATCAACTTCACTCAAAGGTTCAATAAGAAAATAGACTCCCTATGTTCAAGACTTTTTTCAAAGGATAAGACTGTGGCATCATCCTAAAAATCTTTCAGAAACATTCAAAATTCAATGATCTGTCCCTACACTCCTTCAACTCAATTCCATAATTCTTATAATACAATCCAAAATTGCTTCATAAATTCCCTGAAGCATTATGCTTCATCATTGTCAACCTAACTAATACCCCTCCACCTCCCAAGAAGGGCTGGCTTTCATCCATATTAGGGTACATATCAAATTTTTTTTATACTACCTACTGAATCAAATCCTCAAAAAATCAATTATTGGGAGGCATATCATCTTACTAATAATGATACACCTCCATGTCCTTTCCTCCTAACCTTCTCCAATTTATTCCATAATCAAAAAATTCAAGTGCTGGAATTTGGAACTGAAATATTTGGACTTTCAATAAAAATAAATTTAAACGCTCTCCCTATATGCCATTTCCTGGTCACTCATAGGAGTTTCTTTTACTTGGACCTGTCATAAATATGATGACACCATGGTACTCATTTTTAGCATCTGCTCCATGCTGCATGGTTACAGGGATCTTATAGCCTCCATACATACAATTAAAAAGCCATTACTCACTACCCTCATTACCAGTATTGCCAATGGTAAGTTTTCTGCTATTAGGAGCTCAACCTTTTTGCTTTTCACTTATTGGACAATCAGATGTATGATGATCTACAATTCCATCAGCAACAACACACATCAAATACTCATGTCTAAGCTTAGGATAATATGGGAGAGAGGCAAGAGATTAGCACGATCATTCATCTACAAAATTAGATGGCTCGATATCTATGGATGATTAAAGTATCTGAAGTGTGTATTATACATGTTGCTGCCCTGACAAGAGGGATGGTCATTCAACCTTCATCCTAACTTTGTAATTAACTTTGTTTCTTTCATCATATTATCAATGTAATTTTCTTTATCTGTATAATAAAGCATTTAACCTTTTAACTGCTAATTATATTATTGGTTATATGAGGTAAAAATCAAATCTTTTAATTGGCCAACTCACAAACTGAAGACAAAGCCTATTGTTAAAACATATTCGCCTATAATATTAAATTCAACTCAGATACATTTATAAAAAGTCTATTACTAATTTTTCAGGTTATGAAGAGAACAAAAGTTCTTTCAAAAATAAATTGCTATTTATTTATTCTAAAATATTCAATTTCGGCAACATAAAAGCTATAATATAAACAAAAAGGTCGACTTTTACATTATAGAAAAGTAAATATTTCTTTTTACTAAATCTTCAATATTTTTACTAAAATCTTCAATATTTTTCGAAAATAATTTTGTTTTTTTATTATTCTCTCTGAAAATAATTTGTAATTTCCATAAATATAATTTTATAATAATTAAATCATGTTCAAAATGAAAATCTCAGCGTTTTTCTTTATTTTCTTTGATCAGGCAGTTTCTTTGTTCTTTCCAGCCAATCAGAATGTCTTTTTCGGCTGAGAGCATGCTAAGAACCAATCACAAGTAATGTTCTTTCTTTGTTTAGGTTTAAATGCATTTTGTTTTGTTTTTTTACTTGTAAAATAATTCGGAAGAGGGCACCATTTACAGAACTTTTAAAAATCTATTCAATACCTGTAAAATGAATATTTTAGCATAAGAACTGGCAGAGTTAGAGTGACGTCAGATGTCGACGAGGAGCCTCGTAAGAGGCGGGAAAAAGGGTTAAGAGAGAGAAAAAAAGAAATGAAGAATGAAATCTTAATTTTCCTTTAGTTTGTTCATGTTCAATTTGCTCTTGTAAATTACTGTATTAATAAAACAAAAATCTTATAATTGACTTATAATTTAGATTTCCTGTTTATGAGAAAAAATTATTTTGGAAAATTGAAGTGATGCAATATAAAAATGCAATATGCAATATTTTAATGTTGTCCAATCTAATAGTGTTGGTAGGTCATATTTCAAACTGCCTTTAAACCAGTTTTATAAGTTTTGAGTCATGCACAATAGATACTATATTTTTTAAGCAAATACTTTCATTTAATTTGAGGGGAAAAATTAATGATCTTCATAGTTAATTAAAATAGAAAAAAATGGAATTGGAGGCTGAAATCTTCATTCTCCTTTGCATTGTTATGTAAAATATACTTTTTAAACTGCTGCCTTTATAAAAGCAAAAATATTATAACCAATTTTAAACAATTGTATGTATTACACATATTTTAACTTACCCCTTCAGTTTGATGGTTTAAGTCAAATCTTGCAAGCAATTTTAAATTACTTCTACTGAACATATCTTCAAATTGTGTACACATATTTTTGAAACACAACACCCAAACAGCAAAAGATAAAAAAATAATATTTTTTAAGAATGTTTGTATTTAATTTGAGGATTGATGCTCTAAAAAGAATAAAAAAAATTTTTTTTCTTGTATCACAATCATCAGCATCCACCATTATACATCCACTGCAGGATGAAAGTCTCTTCAAGTTTATTCCATCTTTTCCAATTTTTAGCTTCTCCTCCACATCATCCATGCCCACTTTATTATTTCATTTATCCATCTCACATGTGGTGTTATTCTGGGTCCTTTACAATCTCTTGGAATCCAGTTTAAGATTTTAATTGTTCATCTATTACCATCTCTTCTAGAAATATGTCCAGCTCAACTCCACTTCAGTCTTTTAATTTTTTTAATGAGGTCAGTAACATGTGTTTGTTCTCTTACCCATATATTGCATTTTTGATCTCTTTTTGTTATCCCAACATACATCATATTTTTTTGAGTGGTCTGAAGTCTCTGTATTGCTCTTTTGTTAAGTGTCCAAGTCTCAGATCCATAAGTAAAAACTAGTAAAATACATTTATTAAAACCCTTCCTTTTCAAACACATAAGCTTATTTCCTTTTAATATCAGATTATTTCTAACAAAAGCACCCCAACCAAGTTTAATTCTATGATTAATTTCATCCATTATGTTTCCATCTGCATTAATAAGCTGAACAAGTTATTGTAGCAGTGAACTTCATCTAACTCATCATAATTAATCTTTATTTTCATATTTTGAGAATATCCATTAAACATTACTTTAGTCTTTTTAACATTCATCTTTAGTTCTATTTTCCTACTTTCATCTGATAACTCCTGCAACATTTCCTGAAGGTCTAAAGCATCTTTCACACTTTTAGCTTCCTATTTTAATCCACAAAATACTTCTTGCAGCACTGCTGTAAAAAGTTTTGGTGATATGGAGTCACTCTGTCTTATAGCCATCTCAACATTGACTTTCCTAGTATCATTACATAAATCTAATTGTTACTGCTTGATCTATACCTTGATGATCCAATTCTTTAATCACAAAATAAATGTTTGTAGCAGTGTTCTTCAACCCTCGGTCCGTGGCCCGGTGCTGGGTCACGGAACTTTTCTGCAGGTCCGCATGCTAGACGGGCAGTAAAAAGTTTGTAATAATAAATAATAAAAATTTAAACTTGTAATTAATATAGCCTATTTTTATTTATTTTTTAATCTCATTTTTACCCAATTAAAAAAAAAAGAAAACAGAACGAAAACAAAATCTAATCAATCAATCATAAATTAATTTGTTTTTCTAGTTATCACAGATGTTTATGGGGGAGGGGGGTAGAATTAAGTTTTTTATTACTTTTCTAAAAAAAAGTTTTTTATTATATAAACTCCATATATATATATATATATAAAACTTTATTTTATATATTTAACATTGTTGTTTTGATCAGTTATAACAATTATACTTATCTTTAAGAAAATTTATCTATAGACTTCTGCCTGTCTGCAAAATCTTATCCTTATTTTTGCTGGTCCGCTGAACCTTATCCTTATTTTTACCGGTCCACAGGTGTGAAAAGGTTGAAGACCACTGGTTTATAGAATCAAATGCCTTTTCATAATCTACAAATCCAAATTATAATGGCAACTCAAGCATGAGATATTCAAGCAATACAACCTTTTTCAAATCAAATGTATTATTGCTTGAATTAATTAATTTAAATCTCACATTTTTATTTAAAGTTTTATACAATAACCAAAATTGTGATCAAAGAAGAAAAATATTTTAATGCATTACTTCCCAAATAAAAGCATTTCATATATATATATATTGAATAAAAGTAAAAAAATTTGATTCTTTTACATTTTTATCTCACTTAAAAAAGAAAAAGAATAAAAAAACATCATAACATATAGTCATATATATATATGAATGTATGAAAACGGCCTATTTTGTATTTCTGTCGAAGTAAAATTCGAAATTATGCTCTGATACAATATCGTTATCATCAATTATGAAAAAGTTATCATAACTTGTGACATTTTTCTTTAAAAAAGGATTAATATATATATATATGTAGGAAGGAAAATACAGTGGCAGTATCTGCTATTACAATTGCATATATATGTATGTTTTTATGTCATTCATTTTTCATCAAACAATTGCTGTTTAATATTATCCAGACGTCTCATGTTTTTAATTAAACTTATCATTTACACATTATCTTTTATTTCTAGGTGATTTTAGACTAAAAAATAGAAAAACATAAAATACTGCAATTATAAATTGTAATATTTTCATATCATTATATATTATAATAACAATAATACTTTTTTATATATAAATTTAAAAATATTACACATGTTTTTTTAAAGTTTTGGTTTGTGTTGTCATTATTCATAATTAATACAGAAAACTTTGATTAATAGTGCTAAAATAATTGATCATAAAGATAGAGATGACTCAATATATGACTGAATTAAAACGCATTATTGAATGATGGGTGACATCATTAATTAAATTTTTGTATTGCATACTGTGTGTGCATACATATAAATATAAGCAATGTATTGTTTTAATCTTGCTTTCTTTCATTTTATATTTGTTGATCTTACTCCAATATTGAATTAAAATAATAAAGAGGTCTTTAATTTAAACTTTAGATAACAAAAGATTAGAATTTTAGATTATTTGGTAATCTGTGATTTTGTTCTATACACAAATTCTATTATTAAGATAGTTATAATTTTTCTTTAAAAAAAACTTTTAATATTTAAGTACACAAATGTATAATTATATAAAATTAAAATGTTGCCATGGTCTACGTTCTTATATGAAAATGGTTTCCACACATTAACCAGTGAATAAAGGTTAGAATTGTTTTATATATGTACACCATATATTATAATCATATGTTTTACTTTTAGTGTCTACATTTAACTAATCCATTTTAACTTGTAATTTTTATAATTTAAATAATAATAGCGGAATACTTATTTACTAACAATGTTGAATGGCTAATTCTGTGGATTTCGATTATCTATCTGAAAGTAAAATTTTAATCCCATTTGTGGCCTAAAAAAAATTCATGGTTTATTCAGCCTAGACTTGATCGTGGATCATGATAATGATAATGAATGTGTTAATCACTATGCTATAAAGTACATTTATTTAATATTTCACACACTTTATTTCAGTTATTCTATTCATATAAATAACATTTAGGATGAATACTTTAGAATAATATGTTTCTTCAATTTAGAGGAACAATTTTTCAACTAAATAAAAACAGTGCATAATGTTAGAATTGCCATTTAATGTCCACTGACTGAATAAATCTACATCACTATTTCTAAATAAAAGATCTACATTTCTATTACAAGAAAATAACATAAAAGATAAAGATCCTTTAAAAATGTTGAATAGAAAAGTTCATTTAAAGAGCAACTAGAAGATACAAAAATAAATATTACAAAAATCCTTACAAAGACATTGTATCTTGAAACAATCAGATATTTTTTTTAAACAAAATTGTACCCCAGAAGATGATAATATTATTATTATTATTATTATTATTATTATTATTATTATTATTATTATTATTATTATTATTATTATTATTATTATTATTATTATTATTATTATTATTATTATTATTATTATTATTATTATTATTATTATTATTATTATTATTATTATTATTATTATTATTATTATTATTATTATTATTATTATTATTATTATTATTATTATTATTATTATTATTATTATTACTATTACTACTACTACTACTACTACTACTACTACTACTACTACTACTACTACTACTACTACTACTACTACTACTACTACTACTACTACTACTACTACTACAAATAGATGTCTTTATTACTTCGAAATAATATAAGTAAAAAAACTTATAAATAAATATTAGAAAATACAGTGATTACAATTTTTTTAAAAGAACAAAAAATATAAACGTCATAGTCTTTGTCACCTAATACTTTGAAAGGTCAACTTTCCCATAATTTCATGATCTTAACATTTGCTGCCTGCCTATTGATTAAGTCTTTCTTATATTTATATAATAACATAGCTTCCTTGATTTTTCTTTTATTATTATTTCTTTCAGTTTGCAATATTTTTACATTTATAATTGAAATCAAAACTATATATACATGATTTATTATGGTCATAAAAAATGGAAGCTGATAAATTACCATTATCTTTTGAATTTTGTTTTGTATTTTGAACCCTTTTTAATTGCTCTTTTATTCTTTTCTCCAATGTGCATCTCAATTCACTTATATATCCACTACTACATCTAAACATCCATTTATAAATAATACAATTTTTTATTTATAAATAAGGTTTTATCTTTACAGTTATTTATTAATTTATTTGATGTAGATGGTGCATAAAGTGCAATGTCACATATACCTTTATAAATTTTTCTTATGAAACTTGCCTGTTGATTGAAAATATATGATGTTTAATATCCAAATTTTATTATCAGAAAAATTAACATCATTATTAATCTTATTTTTATTTTTGTATTTATATTTCAAATTAAAATTTTAATAGTATAATAAATATGATCATAATTATATCCAACATTTAACAATTCATTAAAATGCATTTCAATATTTTTGCCTTTATCCTATAAGGGCAAAAATATTGAAATGTGTTCTAATGAATTGTTAAATGTTAGATATAATTATGATCATATTTATTATATTATTAAAAATTTTAATTCAAAATATAAATACAAAAAATAAAAATAAGATTAATAATGATGTTAATTTTTCTGATAATAAAATTTGGATATCAATATCATATATTTCAAATCAACAGGCAAGTTTTATAAGGAAAATTTCCTACCTACATTAAATAAATTAATAAATAACTCTAAAGATAAAACCTTATTTACAAATAAAAATTGTATTTATAAATGGATGTGAAGGTGTGGTAGCAGTTATATAAGTGAGTTGAGATGCACATTGGAGAAAAGCAAAACACTTGCTGTTATTAAAAAGGGTTCAAAATACGAAACAAAATTCTAAAGATAATGATAATTTATAAGCTTCCATTTTTTATGACTAGAATAAATCATGTATATATGGTTTTGATTTCAATTATAATAACATAAAAATATAGCATACTGAAAAAAATCATTAAAAAAATTATCAAGGAAGCTATGTTAATATATAAATACAAAATAAAAAGCACACAATTACTTCTCTATAAAGCTGCTTTAATATTTCAACCAGCAGACTTCTTTTCATCAGAAAGCACAGAAAAATTGCTATTTCCAAAATTTAAATGCTAAAATATTACAAACAGTTACATATCAGATAATAAAACTAATTCCTATAGGCTAAAAATCTTTACAAAACTTTGTATAAAAAATACAAAAAAACTCTTTCACAAGAAACTTTTTTCAAAAAACTAAAACCATACATGTATTATTATTATTATTATTCTATATTAAAATATATATAAAAAAAAAAACAATAAAAATATACTATTATATATGTACACACCAAAAAACTGTATACATATATTCTACCATATGTATTTTACTATATACATTTTTATATATGGTTTTATATATGGTTTTATGTATTTTTATGTATGGTTTTAGTTTTTTTTTTTTAAGTTTTTTTAATTTTTTATACAAAGTTTTGTAAATATTTTTTTTTATACAAAGTTTTGTAAAAAATTTTATCCTATATGAATTGGTTTTGTTATCTGATACATAACTGTTTGTAATATTTTAGCATTTAAATTCTGGAAATAACCATTTTGCTGTGCTTTTTGATAAAAACAAGTCTGCTGGTTGAAATATTAAAGCAGCTTTATAGAGAAGTAATTGTGTGTTTTTTATGTTTTTATTTTTTCTTTAGTTAGTTTGTATATTTATTATTTTCATATATAAATACAAGTAAGACTTAATCAATAGGCAGGCAGCAAATGTTAAGATCACAGAATTATGGGAAAATTGACCTTTCAAAGCATTAGTTGTCAAAAGACTACGAGGATAGTCGCAAGTCCTCCTAAGTGACGTTTACATTTTTTGTTCTTTTTAAAAAAATTTAATTACTACAGTTTTTTAATATTAATTTATAAGTTTACATATATATATACATAATAATCCAAATAGTTCTAACATAGATAAAAAGAACATAAACAAGTTATGTCACATACATATCATTCAAGAAATTTTTGATAAGGTACCTTCATAGAAGATCCTTTAGTAGTGGGCAATGAGATCAAATAATTTTTAGATCACTGAAACTGATAGTTTTATATCAGAAGTTTTATAAAATCTAAAGAAAAATCTGTAATAATGATCAAATTTTGTTAATTAATTTTGAAAATAAAAACATGCTACTTGTCAACTGATTTGGGGTAATCAATTTATATTCTACACTGAAGCAAAGAAATGTTGACTCTATGTTCAAATTTTTACTGAGGAGATTGATGAATAAAAAACCTGGATGCTAATGTTTTTTGGGTAATCAAAAATGTCAAGTATACAAAAATAATTTTATTATAAGGTTTATAATTTAGTAGGCAATACTAAATTGTACACAGTTTAACATTCTTATAAAAATGAGTATATATCAAATATTTCATTATTTTTATAAAAAAAATTATATAAGACCAATGGTAAATTCTAGATGATCTGCATGTTGACATCCTAATGTTTTCTTCTACATAATAAATATATAATGAAGAAAGCCATTTCAAATAAAGATATGTTTAAAATTGGTAGAAAATTATTATGAATCTTAGATATATTGATGATTATTACATTTATTAATAATGAAAAAGCACTTCAAAATTTATATTATAAATATTAAATAAAAATGTTTAAAAATGAAATAAAGTTTAAATATGAAGAAATCAAGATTATGATAATAAAAACAACAGATGTCTTAAAACTAATAATAAAGATAAAGAATCTACCGTCAGTATATGCAATGCAAATTCTAATTAGATAGGATTGCAATGCAATGTCTTGGTAAGATTTTTAGATGTGGGAATATTTATTTAAAAACAAAGATCAGAATTCTTCAAGCTATACCACTTTTTATGACTCTATGTGAATAAAAGTTGGAAACTAAAGAAAAATAATAAGAGTTGATGCTATTGAAGAATGATATTGTCAAAGACTTTTGAGAATTGCATAATGAACAATAAATAAATATTTTATTTAATTATATCAGAACTTACAAAGAATAGGTTGAAATACATTTATTATTGTATGCCATAATTTGATATTATCTAGTTTATTAGAAAAGTGACTAAAATTTGTAAAGATTAGAGGCAAAAAAGTGGAAGGTCAACAATGTAGTCGATGTATTTTGTCATTGTTATAATAAATATGCTTTTATGTTTTTCAAGAAGTATAATAACTACTCTTTCTTAATGCATTGCCAAATGTATACCATATAATACTAAGTCATCCATGCACTTTACTATTGTTACACAATGCTTTATTTACTACCCTCTTTTACAGTTTACAGTTTTGATTGCCGCAGCAATCTTATTCAGAACTGGTTTAGTATTATATGATCTAAATATGCTGGTGAGAAAAATCAAAGAGATGTTAGATGATTTTTAAAGATAATCACAAAAACTCAGTGTTAATTTTATGGCAGATAATTATAATAATAAAATTACATTTACCTAATGATATGTCAATAATATTGTTTGCATACTGATTATTTGATTAAGAGTTTAAATTGAATTACAATTAAATTTTGTTTATTTTATTTAAACTTTTCTTAAAGAATGAAATGCTATACAGTACAAGCAGAGAGAAAACATATATTGTGGATTTATTTAGCAACTATGTCATGATTTGTAGCTGACAGTTTAAACATATACCTTTAACAGAGTATTGTATTTTAACTAGAAGACATTATCATCAATTTTTAAAAACCATATATTTCCACTGTAGCCACATTATTTTGCCCTCAATCTTTCTTTTTCTATTTATATAAATTATATGCAAATTGCAAAGCATTCAAATTCCCCGATCAAATTTTTATTATAATATAACCTTTACCTATTGCTCAACCTACTTTACAAAACTTTACTTTCCAAAACATTTTGTAATATAATATTGTATCTTAAAATATGTTCCAAAAGTTTTATTTTTTTTTAATTTTATCACTTTCAGTTATTCTCTTTTCATGCTGATTTTACTCAGTATCTTTTCATTATTATTCTCATTCAATTAGGTCATCAAAAATAACTTTTTAAATAACATTTCCATACCTTAAAATCATATTCTTGTCTGATTTCCAAAAAATGAAATCTCATAAATGTTAGTTTACTCCAAACAAAGATTCTAATAAATTTTGTCTTATTTTTGATATTAATATATTTATTTAGGGGTAAAGTATCTTCATTTTGAAATATCTACTTCCAGATATATATTTTTAAATCTCAATTAACCACTTATTATTATCACTGAATTTTCTATCATAAGTAAAATTTACTAAACTTACTCAAGTCTCAATTATTTATCTGTACTTTCAACCATCCTTTTATTTATTGTTTCTCCACCTCATTAATATTATTTTTACTGATACTTATCATTAATTTCAAACTCTAAATGCATATTTAACATTCTCAGCATTTTATTCAATTCCTTGTCTTAATCCACAATTAAAGTTATATCATCTATATAACCAATACTATAAAAGTCCCTTCTATTATAATAACTAATATTTCTTATTGCATTGCCAAATGTATATCATATAATAGTAAATCATCCATGCATTTTACTATTGTTACACAATGCTTTAGTTATCACCTTCTTTTACAATTTACAGTTTCAATTGCCTCAGAAATCTTCTTCAGAACATTTTTTTAAAGTTAGGAGATATAAATAAAAGTTCTGAAGAATATTTCTGGGGCAATTGAAACTGTAAACTGTAAAAGAGGGTGGTAATTAAAGCATTGTGTAACAGTAGTAAAGTGCATGGATGATTTACTATTACATAATTTTAATTCCTTTAGATTTGATTTTATATATCATTATTTTATTTTCAATAATTAAATACATCATATAGGAAAATCATTTTATATGTGATATCATATAATAAAATACACAGTTATAGAATGTTTTATTATCCAGTCTATACCATATGCATTCAAAATGCATTTTGATAAATCCTTTCTTCTCAGTTGAACTAAGCCAGCTTAGCCTTTAAAATCTTATATCCCCCATCTGCAAGACTATATGCACTTGTGTTAATTGAAAAGAGTACCTGAGAATTACTAGCATATATTATTATTAATGTGTGCAATAGCAGATCAAAATGTAAAAATGATCATTAATTATAATAAACTAATTTTCTTCTGTTACTAAATGTAAAATATTAAAATCAACATGTCTGCTGCTGTTTAAAAGAGACAATTTAAAACAATAGTATATAACAGGGGTCCCCAACCTTTTTGCACTTAAGAGCACATTCTACAATAATGGCCAGGTGGCAGGCACCATTTATTTTTTCAACCAGATGATGGTCACCATTTATTTTTTCAATGTAAATTTATAGTTGGATTTTGTTAATAATACACATAATGTACAAAAAAAATATTCATTTCAAAAATAAAATTTTAACATATAATTAATGTTTATATTTTTATGCTGTAAAAGTATAGTATGCCCTACAATGTGATTACAATATAATACAATAATTTATAAGAAATTTTAAAAATTAATTTTATCTATATCAGATAAATAATTTTTTATCATGTTTGAATAGCGGTGGGCACATGTAAAATGGTCTGTGGGTGCCATGGTGCCCACGGGCATAGGATTGGGGACCCCTGGTATATAATTTCAAATACTATCCAAGCATTTTTGACATTTAAATGTCCTTATCAAGGCAACTTAACTATATTAAAGAACATACTCAATAAAATATTTAATAATTAGTGTGAAGACCATAAATAATTAATTAGACAACTAGTCTGTTTAGCGTTAATTTCATATTAATGAATTATACTAATTAATAGATCATAATATGCAACCAATGCTAAACTGATTAGTTTTCCGATTACTTGTTTCTGGTCTTCACTAGTTTTCTTAAACATTTTATTGAGTTTAGTTGCCTTGATAAGGACATATAAGTAAAGCACTTGGATGTTATTTGAAATTATATTATTCTAAATTGTTTCTGTTAACAACAGACATGTTGTTTTTAATATGTTTCATTAATTATAAGTAAGAATGTATTGCAAGAATAGAAAGACATGATTTTTTTTTTAAATGAAGGTTATCTTGCTCCTAAACAAAAAAAAATATTATAAGTATATTTGAATTTGACTACAATTAAAGTGGATAACTAAAATTAAATGAAATTCAGTTTCTAACATAAAGATTTATTATGAATTATTTGTATTTTTTGAAAGATAATTATTTAAATGAAATATTTATTTTATATAGCACTATGTTTTTATAAACTGTAATAGTAATAATCAGCCATTAATCTAATGCCCATGCACTTTATGGATTTTTAACTATATATGAATACTCTCACTTCCAAACACAAGATAAGTCTTTGTGAAAAGATAGAGTATTCATTTGCAGTTAAAAATCCATAAAGTGCATGTGCATTAGCTTAATGGCTGATTATTACTATTAAAGATAATTATTGTAAATAAGTACCTGCTAATGAATATGGTTTTTATAAAGTAAATTAGTATACTTTGTGTTTATTCACCTGTTTTATCTTCATGATGTTATGCCTTCTTAACTTCCTAAACTACCCAGAAGTTATTTTACATTCAAAAATAGATATTCCATAAACAGCTTGATACTAATTTTTTTTAATCATAAACATATTTCTAATAAAATATTAACATCCACAATTATTTATGTATTTTTATTTTGTAGAATAATATGGGTGTGTATATATGATGTACATATATACTCATATATTTACATATAGAGGATGTATGATTTATACTGTCATATATATATATATATGTGTGTGTGAATATTAAAAGAAATATGCATTACTATATTTTCATTCTCCTGCTTGCTGATTAAAATAGTTTGTAATGATATATAGATTTAGAATGTTGATCGAAATATGCTGATTATTATTTATTGACGATAATATAATATAATCATTAATCCAGCATGACTAGTCATCCACAAATACATACATAAGTATATATATATACTGGTACTTCTATACATAAATATCGAAATATGTTTATGTACAAGAAATATGTGGTTTGTACTCTTTTATATATATATATGTGTGCATATTAGAAGGAGTATAGATTAATATATTTTCATTCTCCTGCTTGCTAATTAGAATAGTCTTATAATGAAATATTGTATTAATTACTATTTATTGACAATAATATATTCAAATCATTAATCCAAAGTGACTAGTCATCCACAAATATATTCACACACGCATATATATATATATATTGATACTCATGTACATAAATATCGAAACATGTTTAACTGATTGTTGAAGTTTAATTTTTTTAGAGACAAAAAAAAAAAACTTGTTTTTAAGAAAAAAAATTAATTACTTTAATAGAAGGGTTAAATTCAAGTTTTTATAAGACCTAATAACTAAGGTTTGTCTCTTCACATAAATCTACTAAGATTTATGATTTTTGGTAATTATCATATTTATTGAAAAGAATTTGACCTTTTATATAACTCCAATTTTTGTTATTATTATTATCGTTCTAATTATTCTTGCCTTGCACTAATATACCTTTAAATATTATAATTGCAACAATAATATCAAAACTAATAAAAACTTGATCAAAATGAACTATTTTTTTCTTTTTATTAATGAAGTACTCTATATAATAAAATAAATAAAAGATATGGAAATTTTGTTTTCGCAAAATAACAATTATTGGTAAAGAAGATATAAGTATGAAAATGTTAGGAATTTGTTGCAGAAATAACAAACCATTGATATTAATCTAAAAAAAGTATAAATACTTAGGAATAAAATAAATTGTATAATAATGTAGAACGAGATTATAAATATTTTAATTAAAAGGAAATCTGGAAAATATGCACGAAATTTTTAAACTTCGATTGAGTTTATAATTTAAGACTGGGGAGTTTGGCTTATCAATTGTCTTTTATCAGTTACAATTGTTAAAGGTGAAATGCAGAATATGTTTAATATTAATTGCATTTAATGTATTACTGAAAATATTGAATAGTATGTGTAGCAGTATATATCTAAATCTAGGTTAAAAATTGAAATAAATAATAAAAGAAATACAATTTAGAATTAAAGTGAAAGCTGTGATGTATAATAATTGTTGATACACTAGAAAACAAATAGAAAATGAAAAGAATACAATAAAGCAATTAATAAAAGAAATGGTTGTATATTCACTATTTAATACATAGCCAAAAAATAAATGATCTAAAAATATAACTTTTAAATTACATTAAAGACCATAATAGAAATCTATATGACTGATTCCATTGAACGTCATAAAAAAAATCTGAATATGTTTTAAATATCTATGTACTTAACTATTAATTGGTTATTTAAAACATGAAAAGAAAATTATATAATGCATGTTATATATTTGTATAGTGTATTATATATAAAGAGATGAGTGCATTTATATCTGTGTATTATGCTTAATATAATTTATTAAAGACGTGTGTATTTTTCATATATACATATATTATTATAAAGATATCTATTATAAAAGTCTATATTAATGATAAATAATAATATAACTAACTATACATAAAAAAATCATTACTTTTAGTTTTTGTTATGATTATAAATGTAAAATTGTTTTTTTTTTTCGTCGCTTTTAATATACATGTAATAGTTATATGTTAAGAAATGGAAGGAAAAAAAATAGTTACAAAAAAAATATGTATGATGCTATCAATAATAATCTATAACCATTCACAATATCATATATACATATATATTTATATTACATACTGAAGAGGGTGATAAAATGTTACTGAGAGAAGATTTGTATATTAAACAACACTATATTTATTATTTTATAACATATTTAGATATATGAAAACAATTAATATAATGTATTATAACTATTTTAATTTTATAGTAATAATACAGTAAAGTAAATGCAAATAGAAGAAAACATGCAATAAAAATGATACAAATGTAAAAGAAAAAATAAGTTTATATTTTTTTCATTGAATTTGAAAAATAATTTGAAATTGTATTATTTTATTTGTTACTTTGAAAAGGAAAGAATAAAGCTGGAGAAAAGTTGAACATGAATCACAACAGTATTTGTAAAATTAAATATTTTTCTTAGAAAAGAAATAGATAGAGTGGGATGGAAGGAAATTATTCTATTTCAGTTAAGTTATTAAATGAATTTTTTTTTTTATAAAGATGCAATGTTTTATTCAATGTATAGCTTTTTAAATGGTGCAGAGGGTTAATCAATTAACAAATAAGACAAGAGAAAACACTTAAAGATTAGTTTAAAGATTAGATTAAAAGAATAGGGATATAAAAATGCTAATGGCTTTATTGCTCAAGAGTTCTTAGGTTTTAATGTCAGAATCTTTTTTTGGACTTCCTAATTCCAAATCATTCAGAGCAGAATAGAACTAACAATATTGAAGTGTCACATGATCAACAAAACATCATTTAACATTAGCTTACACTTATTGCTGTTCATTAACAATTATTTTCTTCATTCTAATCTTTTGCCATATTCTACACCTTTAGCAACCAGCAGATTCTAGATGGTATGACCTTTCAGATTCTAACATATTAATATTAAAATGCAGAAGAATAAAGGAGAATAAAAGAATATAGAAGTGTCAAAAAAAAGTAAGTAAAAATAAATTACTTATTAATGCAGAAAAAAAATTGAACTTGGTATTAGATATGAGAATAAAAACTTAAAAATGTTATGCTAAAAATATCTGTGGAAGTTCTAAAATGAGAGGTAATAGAATAAAACAGGTAATTAACTTATTAGTTGTGAGTCATTTAAGTGAAAATCAATAGACAGAAAATCTTAAAGAGGTTATCAGATGGAGATATAGGACTTACTTTTTTAGCGATGAATAATGATGATGATTATCTAGTATAGAATGGTAAGTATAACTAATTGGCATATTCTTAACAATGATTCAATTACATATTTGTAAAGTAATTATAACAGTTATTTTTAAAATGTTTATCTCATTAACTTAATTTGTTATGTATTGTTTAATGAGCTAATTATATTTTCTGTTTTTCTTTGCATATTAATGTGAAAGTAATCATAGTCTTAGTGACCATAAGGAGATAACTTTATTATTGTTGATAAAACCATATAATATTTTTACAATCAACTAAGCTATATTAACCTGAGACCTTTATTAATAATATCTATTTACTAATCAGTATTAGATGTAATATAGGGGATTTGAACACATACATTCAAGCTCCCTTCAGCTATCCACTCTATATTCTACAACTGATACATATGGACACACACATGTGAAAAAAATAAATAATTTTCAATATACATATTTCATGATGAAACAGCACTCATCAAATAGTCCAGATCATCATCTCTCACACATATATCTAGTAAGTGCTCGGTTTATATTAAAACAGCAATCTTTAAATTTTAATGGACAGGTTTCAATCTACTCCAACCTCCAACTCTCCAGCCATCCATAAAGATGTATATTGGAGATAATTTATCTTTTTACATGTGTGTGGGTATGTGTAACAATTGTATAAGATAGAGTATATAACTGAAGGGAACTTTAAAAAAAAAATCTATATAATATATAAACTCCAAGTATATGAATTATGCTTGAATTTCAAAAAATAACCAATATTAGATAATTAATTACGCTGATCATAAACCATTATTGCACATCTTCTGGATTAGTAATAATTTAGCAAACTGAAAAAAAAAAATTAAGCCAGTTTGTGATCTGGAAATTTTTTTCCAAGATTCATCCAAACAATACTCCAATTCCTAGTGTAGGCATAACAAGATGATGTTTTCTAATGTATGTAAATAAATCATTTTTATATAACATGATGTTTGTAAACTGTAATATTTAAAACAGCATTACGCTGTTGCACATGCGCTTTGAAGATTTTAACTATAAATGAATGAATACTAACACTCAACCACATGATAAAGTCTTTGGAAAAGATAGAATGGCCATCTATCTTTTCGAACCCAAACGCTTTTGTATGGGCGAATCTTAAGTGTTTGAAAGTGAAAGCGTGAAGATATTAAATAATCACTTTAAATTACTATTACATGCTTGAATGAAAGATGCTAATGAAATTTACTAGAATTTACGATACGTCATTCTTCTTATTTGATATTAAATGTATGTAAATAAATCATTTTTATATAGCACGATGTTTGTAAAATGATGTATCGTAAATTCTAGTAAATTTCATTAGCGTCTTTCATTCAAGCATGTAATAGTAATTTAAAGTGATTATTTAATATATTCACGCATTCACTTTCAAACACTTAAGATTCGCCCATACAAAAGCGTTTGGGTTTGAAAAGATAGATGGCCATTCTATCTTTTCCAAAGACTTTATTATGTGGTTGGGTGTTAGTATCCATTCATTTATAGTTAAAATCTTCAAAGCGCATGTGCAACAGTGTAATGCTGTTTTAAATATTGATGTTTCTTAATATAACATGATCTTCTTTTTTTGCATATTAGAATTTTAAAATTAAATAAATAATATTTGCAGTGAGAACAATTCTGCTTTCGTATTTCTAGTACTATTAAAAATCTAAACAATTTGTACGTGCGAGTATGACCTAATTACAAATGCAGTTTTTTTTTTCATGTGTCATAGCATCGGCCGGGACGCGAACCCACAACCGTCTGCAACCAACTATTTGCTTGCATGGCAGCTGCGACAGCTCTCGGCTAACAACGCAAGATTACGAATGCAGATTTCTCTCAATTAATATTGATAAAATTAAAATAAATTAATTATTTTAATTTTTCAACATTTTAAAACTGCTACAAATCTAAATAATTTTTCTGTTACTTTTATATCTTATATGCTAGTGGACAAAAAATTTATTTGGTCCTTTAAATAATAAAAATTAAATACTGCCCAACGCTATACTAGCAATTAAAAATAAAATAGAAATTCATGTAACTCTACAATATTAGACAAAACAAAATTTTGCTACAATTTTCTTACACAACCATGGTTTCATCTATTAACAAATAGATCTTTTCAAGTGAAATTCAACTAGACATAATATACAAAACAAAATGGCCTTCCCATCATTTACTTTACTAATCAATTCCCTTTCACATCAAAGAATGTCTTCATGAGATTGATGACCTTAGATTAAAAAAAAATTATCATCAAGTTTCTTTTACTCTTCTTTTATGAAAAAAATGAATTGAAAAGAAGAGTAAAAGAAACTTTGATGATATATTTTTTTTTTTAATCTGAGGCCATCAAACTTATGAAGACATTATTTGATGTGAAAGGAAGTTGGTTGTTGAAGTGAATGATGGGAAGACATATTTTGTTTTGTATATTATGTTTAATTGAATTTCATTTGAGAAAGTCTTTTGTTAATAAATGAAACCATGATTGTATAAGAATTTTAAGAAAATGTTATTGTTTTGACTAATATTATAGTGTTATATGCATTTCTATTTTATTTTTATGTATCAAGTTATTTTAATTTTGTGAATGTGTATTTGTAGGAGTGATATCTGTTTGTTTTGTAAACAAAGGAATCATTTACTATAGACTTACTACTTTTCACTTCCCTTTATTTAATCAATAAGTATTATTAAAATAAAAGTTATATTTTATTCACACTAAAATATCCAAAGTTTCATAATTCATCTAATTGTCTAGTTAGTGGAAATAAAATTATGTTTCAATTTTTAAGCTAGCATAATCATAATTTGTTTAAAGAGGATTGCAAATAGTTTCAAACTATTACCAATGATGATCAACTGTTAATAGTGGATTATAGTATAGTATCACCTAATTAACTTTATTTATCTTTATGCAGAGAAATTAACATACTTGAATTTGTTAAAAAAAAAATTGGTTTGATTCTCTCAACTAGAGATTATGTTTTTATCAGAAACACTACACTTTGCTGAAAGATACTCTCTAATTTTTTATTTTATATGCATTAATTACTATATTTTATTGGTTTATTATTACTCTAAATATCTATTAAATATTTTTAAAAAATGTCACTGGTGTAGCAAAAGATCATTTGCCTGCTAGTTTTAAAACCTTACTTCAAATTCAGGCTGAATAAAAATTAAGATTGTAATTAAAGTTAGGATTTTTTTCAGGTTGACTACATATAGCCAACCTAAATAATTACTCTATATTTATCTGTAAATAGGCATCTACATCTTTTTAACATAAAATAAAGATAGAAAAATATTGAAATCTTCATTTCCTTATGAAATTTCATAAACTCCATGAATCTCAAGAGGGATTGAATCTTTAGGCTTGATAATGATGTTCCTATTTTTTATAAGTAATACATGTTGTGTTTAGATTGTAGAATTTTAATCTATGCTCAATACTGTCTGTAGTTCCTTTTATAAAAAGAACACATATTCTAATAGTTGGTTATTTTTCTTTTTTGTTTTGATTGTTTTGGGCTTAAATTAAATATTGGTGTATAATTTTATTATTCTGACCATTAGCTAATAAAACATTATTTATATGATTTATTTATTTCTGATATGATTTACCTAAAAGGAATTGCTCTAATAAAAAGAGTTTTGACTATGGAAAAGATCTGAGTTGGGTGATGATGAAATGAAAATTTTAGGTATTGATCTGTGTTCAATTTTCTGAAAAAAATCACACACACTTATACATTCCTACAATTTTCATCACACTATCATCCAACTATTAAAATCCTTCTACAATAATCTTGAATTTTTTTTTTTGTTTAAAATATTGCATGTATTTATCTTTATTAATGGAATTATTATCTGTAATTAAAAATTATTGTCTGGTTATTAGTTGTAATACAAATTCATTGTAACTAATTTATTCATAGTAATAGGAGAAGTAGAAGTACTGTTTTTAACATTGAGATGGCATCGAATTTTGGTTATCCTAGAAATGACATCCCTCCAATATAATTTTTGATCATTAGATTTTTTGAGCTTTCAATGGCATATTTTTACTCAGATAATAAACTAATCAATCTCATTGTCAACCTTTTTTTTACCTTTAATCTTTTTAAACATTACCTACTATTTTTATAAATTGCATTACCTCTTAAAGGTTTCAGAATAAAGTAAAGTTGAGTTGGTTATATCTTTCTTAAATGAAAATGATGGTCTAATCTGATCTGATACTCACTTTTTTTGTTTTTTTAACTACAAAATATTCTAAAAACTCTTCATCAGCATTGTAATTTAAATGCAATATGTTTCTATTGTTTCATTTTATTTAGAGAGTTGTAAAAGACACTTTAAACATTTTTTTGTGATTAATGGTTGATCCATACACCTAAAGGGGTTTCCCAAGGTTTTTATTGCTTGGATCAGAATATAATGGTGTGTTTATTAGATGTTGATGAATTAACATGGATCAAAATTAAAAATTACTTGCATTTTCACTATTAATTCTGTTTCACAAATCACTTGTTATCATTATTATAATAAACTTATTTTGTTTATAGTTACCTTTTAATTCTCACTTTTTACTTATTTTATCACTGAAAATACTTTCTTAAGCATTTTGAAAATGTCTTTATATTTAATTAGAAAAGTATAATTTTGAAACCCTATTTATCTTTGCTTACTATAGCTTTCCTAACTTTATACTCAGTAAGTTGATGATAAGTAAACTAAAAAATGTGTAGTTCTAAATAATTTATTTACTATTGCTATACAATCTGTTCTGCTATCGCATCTTGTAAATATCTTCTTTTAGACCCATTTGCAGATTCCACGTAAGAACATTTTGATATTTTAACAGTTATTTTTAAAAAAAAATATTTTATAATTTAGCATTGTCCAATAAACTATAAGTTTTTCTTTGCTTATTCTATTTTTTGACTTTCACTGACAGCAGATTGAACACTGAAAATTCTCTTTAGTTATAAAATTGTAATCTGCTCTAAATGATTTTTATCATAATCTTATGTGTAAATGATATAAACAAGATTACCTATTTGTATTTTTACTTTGTGAAGAAAGTAGGAAAAAAATGTATTTTTTTTAAATTTAGTATAGGGTTGTAAATATAATTTTTTACTTTGTTTATCAGATTAACAGGACAATTTGTTGAGTACTTACAGATATATAAAAGTATATCAGCTTTTACAGCCTTATCTTTTGGCAGTAATCAATATCAAAGCTAATCTAATCTTATCTTTTATTAGTTAAGGTTTGTTCTGATTGTTACAAAACCTCTGTCTCTTTTTCTTTCTTCCTCTATTATATATATATAGAAAGAGAGAGAGAGAGGAAAAAAGTTTATTATTGAGAATAATTTCCATAATTAATCTATAATACAATTTGTCTAGCACTTATTATTTTACGTTATTATAATTTAGATTTTTTTTAATTACAAAGTGCAACTGTATATATGTAACTACCCTAAGTTTTCTATTTATACATATGTATAATTTATTTTAGGTCTGGTGCTATGCAATCAGGTTTATATTGTGCTATTTCTAACATCTGTGACAAGATCAAATTCGAACATGAGATTGACATTTTTCAAGAGGTCAAGCTCATTCGTACCAACCGCCCGCTATTTATCGACAGCATGGTAAGTAAACAATTTTGTATTGCAACTATGATTATTAAACTAAATTTGATAGTTTAATCTCTAAAGTTTTATAGAATATATGCTTATAAGTTAAGAACTAACTGTTCACTATTTTGTATATGTAGATAATTTTGTCTGCAATCAGTAGAAATTTCTTTTTATAATTTATTATTACTTTTTTTATTTATCTTAGAAAATTTACTTATGTACTCGTATTAATATTACTTAAATAGTTCATAAAAATGTGTGTGTGTGTGTGTGAAAGTTAAAATTAAGGCGTTTAATAGAAATCTGAGATTTATTAAGCCCTTCTTAATCCATACAGTATATATCAATCCTAATGGCAAATAGTGATTGAGTGATTTACATATTGTGATCCGTCATGAAGAACAAAAATTCCAGTGGAATTTCAGTGTAAGATTTAAATCTTAATAACCATTTATTTTGTTTATTTTATAGTAACTTCATAAATAAAATGTTTATAAAAAAATTGTCAGCTAAAATTCATTTTTATTTTTATGATTTACATTTATGCTGAGAACTGAGAGATAATTACATAAACAAAATATAAAATTCAATCAATATAAAATCTTTAATCATTAAAGCTTTTATTCCTTTTGTCTTATTTTACAAAAGTTACTTTATTTTTATTTTTTAAACATATATTTTTTAGGAAGACATGAGATCATAAATGAAAAATAATTATGATTAAAAAAGACAATTGTATGTCATTCATTTTTATAAATTTAATAATAATATTGTGTTTTTACTCAATTTCACTTTAAAAATATATTCAAAACTAAAATTATACATACATAGTTGGATCTGCTTAATTAGAAGTTTATGTTTGGTAAATAGCAATAAATTAAAATAAAATTTAGATCTGAAAACTATTGTAAGAGCCAAAAAATGAACATTCATCTTATTGTAAAAATAATTCCTGTTTATTGGGGAGGAGGTAGTTCAATATCGGGAGATCAAACGATCAGAATATTTTGATTTATATATTTACTTAGCACAACATTAAATATAACATTTATACTAAATTCCATCCTATTGGTCCTGACTCCAAAATTTTTTAAAGCTGAATCCTATTTTGATACTCATGATAATGTTATCCAAGAAAGTGGTATTATCAGCAAAAATTCTTTTTCTCTCATTACATTTTTGTGATTCAGTGCGAGATTTAGTGATCACTAGATGCCAGACAGTATCAAGTAGTGAACATCCAATATTTACAGACTTCTTTCTAGCTTATAGTTTTGATCAGAGAGAAGCTTCTGGAACTGGGAGCAGTGTTGAGAAGAGATTGAGGGAATATGAATTGTTATATAAGCATGTAAAAAGTAAAAATAATGGTGATTTAATGTCTCCTTCAGTTTTCTTTGATCATGAAAAAACATGTAAATATAAATTTAAATTTGATTTTGAAAATGTGAAAATTCTTCATGAAGAGAGAAACCATAATAAATGAAAAATTAAGGAGTCAATTTTTATAAATAGGAATAAAATACATTTAATAAATAGACAAACTGCTAACATTAAAATACGAGATTCATGGGATTTGAATTGATGACGTTTGCTTCTACTTTGTTTTTGTTTTTAATTTAATGGCAATTGAGGCAGGTTTAAGAAATTAATCAAAAGTACTTCTGTGGATTTAAGGATTATTTATAATTGTTTGTAAACTGTTAAATTTATTATTTCAATTATAATTACAATTTTGTTTTAATTAACGGATATTTTATTTATTTTACATATATAACATGATCTCCTTAGTGGAGTATGACAAAAATAGAAAGAAAATATATTAATAATTGAACATGAAATACATAATACAGAGAATGTTTTAAAGCTACTATATATCAGGCAAAGGAAAATATGTAATTTGAAGAACTAAAACTTTCTATATGTGTTTATAAAGATACACTGGTATACTTTTTCAGTTCAAATTAATGATTTAAAGTGTCTTTCATAACTTGTTAAAACATATCTTTAGATAATATTAATTTAACATTTTAAGTGACAGACAAAATCTTTACTACTTAATCACAAATCTTGGAACATAAGATAAACTTTAAAAAAAAAATAAACACATTTTCCTGAATGATGACATAAAAAAACTTCAATTACATGAAAAAAAAAATGATATGTTGATGATAGTATTGTGATTAAACCTATTATGCTTGAAGCTATCAAAGTACTGTAAATCATATTAACAATGGTTTTATTCATTTAAAATTTTTTTATTTTTATCTACAAATTAGTTATTTCAACCACAGATCAAATTTTTTCATTGTATAAATTTTCAGCACATAATTTATATGAAATATTCACCAACTCAGAATTGGGGCAATTTTCATTTTGAAAGACTAATCTGATACTAAAAACCAAAACCAATTATCTTTTTGACTACAACTATAATCTTTCAAATAAATGCAATGAATATTAGGTGAGAGGGGAGGTAATTAGCAAATCAAAAAATAATTAATTGGTTTCAGACAATTCAATTTCATATTAAGGAACTATTGAAAACAAAAATATACTTCATTACAGTTATTTACCATCTTATTCAAATTTAATTTGTTATATTCTCCAAAACACTTTTTAGTTTCTCTTCTGGTATTGACATCCTTTTATTTAATCATATATCTTTTCATTCTTTTAAAATAATATACAAGGATTCAAGTCTTTTTATTATTTCATTATATCATTCAGCTTTGGGGCTATGCATAGAATTTTTATTTGCTTCCAAATACAACACTAATTATTACTATAATTCTTGCTGTGCAATGAACAAATTTCAAAAACCTTCTCTCCAATAATTTTTATTGATAACTGGAATTTTAAATATACTATTTTCGAGTAAAAATGTCTGGAAATATTATCAAGGGTTTTGTTTAAATTTGATATATGTTCATATATTACTCCAAGTATTATAAAACTATTTTTTTTGCTGTACCTTGAATTTAACTACATTTTAATTTCAACTTTCTATTATCTCTAAACATGTTGGATTTTACTGAAGGCAAGAATCTTAAAATCTTTTTTTTTCCAAATATTTATACATTCTTTTATGTAAGTTAAAAAATCTTGATTTAGATTCATTTGTAGTATAAAATATATTCATTAATATTATACCCACAATTGTGATGCATTCTACTAAGTGTCTCCTTGATGTACATAAATTTTATCACTCATTGATCAATTACATAAGAATTGCATAGCTGATATCCTCCAACAAAAAATTGAATGTGATATTTGGATTATTTAATAGAGCACTTTACAATGCAAATAATTAACTATGAAAATATATGTTGATAAAGGGAAGGAAAATTTTCATTATAATACTAATGGTCAGAAGGACACATTAACTCTATACTTGATCATAACTTCTCTTTTAGAAAACCATCAGCACTTATAGTTAATTGAAAGATACAAGATAAACAAAAAAGGTTTATTTTTCTGTGCTGTAGTTTAAAGGATTACTACTGATTTTGTCAGCCTGAATTCTCTGTCATAGATAGTCCTGAATAAGAAACAGTTATACTGCCATCTGATATAACAAAGGAACTTAAAAAATTGGAGCAATCTGCTTATCCTGAATTACATGGTGTTTAAATTGTTTATACTTAAATGTCTATATTTTTGTGGTGATACTTCTAGCAGAATTTGCATTCTTCTTATTAAGCAGAATAATTATATTTCAAGTCTTTTATCCATTTTCACTAGTTCAATTTCTAAAAGTTTCAGTTTTACCCTATTCACAGTCTGATATATACATTAGAAGTGAAGATTCTGAAGTCTGCTTCTAAGAATAATCTCAATGTTTTTGTCTTTCTTTTATTACATTACCAATTTTTTAAAAGCATGACTCTACTAATCAGACTGCTTTTCAATTTGATCTCTTAGCTAAATAAATGTGCATCAGTTGATGTCTAACAATATCCAAACTGCCCTTGATTCAGTGCTCATTCTGAAGCTCTTACTATTTTTAACAGAGTTATATTTGTGACTTTCTTGATAGAAGATTAGCATCATCCTTTAGACCAAAGAAATCAGTTCCTTACGATCTGAATACATTATATTTTAGTTTTCATAAAATCTTTTAAATTACAAAAGATTCTTACCGCGTATATATATATATATATATATATATATATCTATATATATATTATATATATATATATATATATAGGAGTGAGAACAAACAAATTTTATAAGGATAATAATGTTATTTATTTTCCTACCTTTTTGCTAATATTTTTCAAACATTAGACTACACCAGTTTACTATAATTTTTTTCCATTAAAGTTTAATCCTACAAAATCAGTGGTATGATTTATTCATATTAGAAAAGTGGTTAATTCCAATTTTACTACTATTTCTAATCCTTTCTTGTTATATCCACCCACCCCCACCCCATATCACAGAAATATCTCTGGTAATTCAACAAATCCTTTTAAAGGACCTTTAACCATTAATATTTTTTCATACATATAAACATGTGTTTCCAATAATTTATTAGCAATCCTGTTTTATATTTTGTTTATTCTACCTTTAACATTTGCTGAGAAATTGTACCCCCTCTGCCAAAATCTCTTGAGGAGAAAAAAGGCATGATGATTTTAGCATGTTGCACATGATGATCTAAAGCTGTATTCTCTATTAGTCTTTTTCACTCAAAAAGCACTTAATTTTTTTCAATAATTGAATCTTTGCTGAGTATTGAATCATACATTCAGCATTCAAGCAAATAAATCTTCCTCGATTCTAACCTTTTGAATAACACTTATCACCAAAATGAATACTATTTTTTTTCTTTTTCTCCTCATATGAGAGAATATTAGTATGGTAAGATTTTTAAACCTCACTAACCATTTCTTACAAGAAAAAATGTTTCTTAATTTTTTTCTCACTAGAACATGAATATCTAGAATTTTTAATCAGCATTATCTTTTTAAAATACAGAAAATTCTTTATACAGGTATATCCATCTTGTTTGAAAGTGTTATTATTGAAGACAAAACAATGGACCCATATTCTTAAACAGTGCACGGCCCTATAGTCTATTTAAGATAAGATATATATATAGTGCTCTCTCTCTCTCACTCACTCACTCACTCACTCACTCACTCACTCACTCACTCACTCACTCACTCACTCACTCACTCACTCACTCACTCACTCACTCACTCACTCACTCACTCACTCACTCACTCACTCACTCACTCAAGATTCTGTGTCAATCTTACAATTATATGCCAATTTTTCTCATTGTTTTTTTCCTGGAATTCATCTTACCACTTTTTTTTCTTGCCTTCTGGTTCACTAAATACACATTTATATATATATCCACAAAAATACCCAAACATAATGAATAATAACCAAAAATTGATCTCTATAGAATTTTATAATCACTTCTGGAGGAAATAAAGCTGGAAATAGATTTTTTCTTCTCAGATTATAGAATAATGATTGGCTCCCCTCTTCAATAAAATACTTCCATCTCCAATATATTCTTATTGCACTCACTGAACATTATAAAAATTATCCTGTCACACATTTTCCACATGCTACTTATTGTTTATGTATTTATAAAGAACGGAAAAATAATAAACTACCAAAAATTTTGCGCATTAAGAAAAAAATCTAAAAAATGTTCAAAACCCCAAAAAACAATATTAATATTAATACTCGATTGTGAATAAAAGAGATGTCATTTTTGGAAAAAGAATTAATATAGATATTAAAAGTTGAAAAATGGATCCATTAACCGATCTAAAAGAAGATGAATATGAGAAAAACAAAGTATTATTTGATATTCTCTACTTACATTCAGATAAAAGAATTTATGATTTCAAAGATTCTTTTGGTAAAGGATATTGTGTTCGATGAAACAGCTTTTCACAAATAGGATTAGCTTGTTGTTGCCTTTTGCCTTCGTTAAAAATTATTATAAACTCATGGGTTAGTACTGGAATTTGAATAAAAGTCCATACAATGATTTTTGTGGAAAAAAAATTTTTTTAGATTACTTTTGTCAGATAAAAAAATTAATAATAAATAGAAATATTATAATAAATTGTTCATAGAAATAATGTAGAGTTTTTTTTATTCTTTAAATGGTTTGTAAAAAAACTCAGTTTTAATGTATAATATTACAGTCATTCACCCTTTTATTTTTTATTTTTTTTATTTCCTCAATATTTTTCATAATGATCAAATGTTTTTGTCGTTGCAAAAAATTTTTGATCGTAAAGTATTTTATTGCATGCAATAAATGATTATTATTCTTTCTTTTATGTGAGGTTTAAAATTGACTGATCTCATTTAGATTACCTTATCCTTTTCACTCCATTGACTAGCAGGAAGAACCTTCTAATAAATATATAAATATTGTTGGAAGAGAATAATGGGTAAATGTATTGTTTATTTAATACAAAAATGTGTCTAAAATAATGGATTTATTATAAGGAAAATCTTTTCCAAACTGAAATATTTTTTTATTTATTTAATTAATAAGTTATATAAATAATATGTAAGGTAAAAAGTAAAACAGGCTGTAAACAGCTCATTTCAAAGCAAAGTCCTCTTCAAATGCAGTTTGTAGAGGGTCACCAAAATGAGGTAGTACTATTCGGATTTATCATTTGATGGAGGTAAAGATTTGAATATTTTTCTACCCTTGTTTTGTTCTAAAAAGATAATGAAATATTTATTTATTAATCTAGTCTTGTTATTTTATAGGCATGATAGCATACTATTGCATCACAAGACTTTTTATAAGTTCATTATATTTGCATAAATGTATTTTTAGCTTTTATATGTATATATTTATGTAAATTTGTCTTTAAATAACCTTCCAAAGAGTAACAATCGACTTTCCAACTGCTAAATGATAATATTTAAGTTTTTACTTTTTTGCTTTATTACTAAACTAAAATTAGCTAAATATTCATTTTATTTATGTTGGTAAAGGATCAGTTATTTGGGGAAAATATTATAATTTTTAAAACCTGAAAAAAATGTTGGGTTATGGACATTGTATTAAAGTTTCATTATCATTATCTAAAATTATACATATAAACCAAAAAAAATATTTTTGCTTATAATAATGTTAATAGTTTATTGTTATTAATTAGGTATGAACAGGGTTTAGATAATTATAAATGACTTGATTCAAATTGTTGCAGAAGTTATATAATTATGAAAAATATTTCATAAAAATGTCAGTTTTTAAAATTTTTAATCGCAAATTTTGCTTTCATTTAATGTCATAGTTAACTTTTTATTTTCTATTAAATTGAGTATTATGTATTTTAAATGAAACTTTTGGATCACTATACACTTAACCCACTAAAGAAATTATTAAAATAGTTTAATTGTCTGTAAAGGTAATGATACACATTGTTATTATGCCTTAATTGTTTTTACAGTCATCAACTAAGATTATTAGCCATTTAAATTAATACTTTATGCTTACCTGAAAGAAAATCCTGAATATGTTTTCATTGTGGCCTTATTCCATATCATAAATACAGTAAGCAGATATGCTAATTATTGGTGGAAATAAATAAAATATGTATCATTAATTATACCTTTTGTGATATATGGACAAATTTTAACATTGAAATTTGATCATTTAAAGTGTGTGTGATGAACATACATGAATATTCACCTGCCAGCATGTGTGCAGGTAAAACTTGAAAATGTTTTGGAGAAGTAGACGATTTTTAAACAAGCATAGTTTTTTAAAATAGTTAGCTCATAATCATGTCAGCATATCATCCAATTATTACTTATAGATTTATAGACTATTATTATCAGGAAAATAAAATAGGAAATCTTAAACAAAAATCTGTTACATTAAATTATATTAGTCTAATGAGTATTAGCTTTCCCTTCTTTATTATTATTTTTTTTTGGAGACAGAAATATTTATCATGCATTGGAATGTTTACGGCTATTTTATCATTTATTATACAATCATATTTATGTGATATAAACAAAAGAATGAATGAGATATTTCCACAGAATAATTATATGAATATATTTAGTAGTATTGTTGCCAGGTGACTATGCAAAGAAAAAAATGGAGATTTTTCTAAGTAATAACTGGAAACATGTTGAGCAGGGGTTGATATCCTCTAAAGCTATACTACTTCCTCAATTTAACTACCTTATATAGGCATAACTACACACATAATCTACAATATATTGCTCCAACATGTCAGTTGATTTAAATTTTGGGCTTGTTTACCATTATATATATATATATATATATATATATATATATATATATATATATATATAAGTTTAGAAAGGAAATGTGTGACTACTTTTATCTGTTCATGTATAACACTAACATTAGATGGCACTAAGTGTTCTGGATTTGGCAAAGCTTATGTTGCAAATAATTTTATTGTACAGTTTCCAGTTAGCATTCATATTTGAAAATATGTGTCATATATTCTAAATAGCTACTTATAAACAAGTAGAAATATTTTAATTCCCCAAAAAATGAAGAGAAAAACCAACTTTTAAAGTGAGATTTTCAGTGATCATATAAACCAATCTGTCATATAGAACAACATCTAGTCAATTTTTTGTTGACTTTAAATCTTATGGTGTTGTCTTTGTTCATTCAGCAAAAAACTTTTTTTTTTTAATTTCCTTTTAACATCTTGTCTAATTATAGTGAGTCGATGTATTCTTTTCAATATCTTATTTTTCCAATGAAAACAATATTGACTTCTTTAATATATCTTTGAGATAATCCTTATAATATATATTGGGCCTTCTCTGCCATGAAAAATCTATGCTCAAGTTCATCATAAAACTTTTAGGAAATTCTTAATTGTTCAGTCATTTTACATGTCCAATCTAATGAAAGTGTGATTTTACAATAGTGGTCTCCATAGTATCACATCCAGAAAGCTGAAGAACCTTTTGATTTGTTTTGTAATCTTGCCAGTGTACTTTTAAAATTTTACAGAATTTTCTTAATGTAATTATAAAAGATGTGAACTTAGACTTTCAAGCTCCTTATATCTATTTAATCCATCTTATACAAGTAAGACACATGACCACATACATGTGAAAAAGATAAATACTGTCCAATATACAAATTTCATGCTTAAATATAACTTGTTACTGCCTTAATATTGGGTTCAAAAAGGTATCCAAGTTTTTCTTCCATGCAATAAATCAGGTAAAATAAAAGCTACATATACAGCTATCTTAGTTACAATAGATATTTCTCGGTGATAAAACATTATATTTTAACCTATTTAAAATAGTAGCAGCACATTGGAATCTGTGTTGTACCTCAAAATCCAAGTCAATCTTTTTGTTTATCAAATTACTAAGGTATTCTCAGGTTGATAACTATACAATTTAAATGTTGCTGAAGATTTTTCTTCCATTACTGACTGATAAGAACTGAGTTTTGAACATTAATTAATAAATCAAATATTTAAATAATACATTTTAAACCTTTAAGTATATTCTGTAAATCATTTTTTTACTGACAAAAAATAGTATTACCATTAGCATACTTTTAATTCAAAATATAACAAAATGAAGATCTTGTTTTCACTTTTAATTGATTAAAATTAAATATTTCATCATCAAATCTGTATTGTACCTTGATATCTTCTTCATGATGTGACTTATAAACAATTCCAAGGACAAGTATCACAAAAATTGAAACAATGTTGGGGCAAGTACACATTCTTGTTTAATACCAATTTTCATTTTAAATGTCTCAGATTTTTTTTACCTGTCATAATAATATTTTATTTCACTCCATTATGTAGAAGCTGCATAATACAAATCAATTTTGATGGATAATCACCTAATTTCAAATAATAGTATAGATATCTATTAACTGAATTAAATGCTTTAACCAAACCTATAAATGTGACATATAAACACCACTGTCCTTTTATTGATACTTCTCTTGCATATGTCTGCAACAAATTTATATCTATAGCTCTTCTTGATTCTACTGAGTCTTTGACAACCATTCACTATGACTGAAAGCAAACTACTCAACAAAATCCTGAATGTACTTTGGTATCCCCTAATATTTTCTGCAGTCTTGTTTATTCCTATTAAAAAATTAGAAACAGTAAAAGCATCTTTAAGATTATGTGGTACAAATTCATGTGTCCAAATATTCCTAATAAACTTCAAGATTTTTAAAGCTACCATATCTCCATCATATTTTTAAAATTTTTCAGGTATTTTATCAGGATTCATAGCCTTTTCATTTTTAAGATTATTAAGATCCTGGTTCAATTTACTACATTGTACATCTTGTCCAAATGTAGTAAGTGTAGATGAAATTGATGTATCATTAACAATCATAGAGTGTCATAACCAGATTTGATAAGATTGTAATTCTGCCCTTTGGCTCCATATATTGCTTTCAAAACCTAAAAAAAGATCTAGAATGAACATGGTCAGTGAATGTCTATCTTCTTTACAATTTTAATGCATCTATCATTTTTTAAGTCTTCTTCACAGTTTTATTATGAAGGATCATATTTAATTTGTTATTCTGATAAGCAGAATATGCCACACATTTTTCTTTTAATCAATTTAATAATAATAATAATAATAATAATAATAATAATAATAATAATAATAATAATAATAATAATAATAATAATAATAATAATAATAATAATAATAATAATAATAATAATAATAATAATAATAATAATAATAATAATAATAATAATAATAATAATAATAATAATAATAATAATAATAATAATAATAATAATAATAATAATAATAATAATAATAATAATAATAATACAATTTACAAAGTCAATTAACTCACTCTGTAATAAACTATTATGGAACAGAAAAATAGTAGCAATTTCCTTAAAGCAACTTAACCAACCAACAAAATGGAATGGCCTTGGACTGCATGCTATACATACTTTCTACACACAAAAAACAGTAAATCTACTGATTACAATATTCAGACGTTTTCCAAACATAGAACCAAAAGAGGAAATCACACCAACGGACCGACCCCCACCCACAGACAATTATATAAATACACTATTGATAAGTATTAAAAACATTAAAGATAAAATAGCACTGAAGAATCCAATTAAATATACTTATTGGCAAATTCATGATTTTCTAACTCAAAGCCAAGAAAACAACAATAGGATAACAGTACTAGGAATAAATAATAGTCAATTACTCAAAAAGTACAAAACATGGTATTTAGAACCTAAATTGTTTGACTTCATCCTCAAATTGAATTTAAATGCACTACCTACAGCACATTTCATTCGGTTCAGAAGATTTTACCTAAATGTTGATCCAATGTGTGCTTTATGTCACCGGGAAGAAGAAACCCAAGAACATTTAATATATCACTGTAAAGGCTTAGAAAAAGTCAGACAAATGATGGTGAATAATTACAGGAAAAGGGAAACCACAATAGAAAAAATGCTAAAGGCTTTCAATGAAAATAAAATACCTATAATACGTGCAGAAACTTTCAGTATATATGCCTTATGGTGTACTAGATGTGCTTTCACTTTAGGAAACAATCCAAGAAGACATCCCAACACATATCACAACAAACTAGGAAAACTTAAGGAAAGGGACAATCTTCTAGCACCACTGGACATTTATTCTGCCACATGGTCTCTATTTAAAATAAAAGCAGCCTTATAATGGATAGACCAAATACAACCTCTGAAAAATGGAAAACTGAAATGAACTCATAATAAGAACTGAAAAATCTAAAAGGTGTGAACTGCAAAAGACGCTAATGGTTAAAAAAAACAAAATTATATTTTCTGTGTTTCAAGATGTATCCTAGAATATGATGTTTTATACAATGTATTACTTGATAAGAATGTAACCTTTTTTTTGCCTAATAAAGTTTGCTTTGAAATATATAATAATAATAATAATAATAATAATAATAATAATAATAATAATAATAATAATAATAATAATAATAATAATAATAATAATAATAATAATAATAATAATAATAATAATAATAATAATAATAATAATAATAATAATAATAATAATAATAATAATAATAATAATAATAATAATAATAATAATAATAATAATAATAATAATAATAATAATAATAATAATAATAATAATAATTCAATTCAATTCATTTATTTAAGTGCAAAACAACAGCATAAAGCCAATTACAGCTTGCACGTACAATAAAAGTGAAAATAAAGCATATAACATAAAATGAAAATATAAATGTATACATAATAAAGTAAAATTTAAAAGACAAAATCAAACTTCACATTTCAGTTTAACAAGATTACAAAATTTCTTATAATCAATGTCACACAGATTAAGGTTACTCCCAATTTGATTATATAAAGAGGGTAACCTAAATAAAGGAGAAAATTTAAAAATATTAGAATGGCATGTTTGAATCTGATATACACAAGTAGACCTAGTATCATAACTCAAAGACCTAACTGAGATAGTTGAAACTATATCTGATAAAATAACCTGTTTATTAACAATTTTATAAAAATATTTCAAATCCCTATACTTTCATCTAGATGAAAGATTAATCATTTTACCCTCCCAAGAAACATATTTGAAAAACTTCTTTGAAATAGACTGCAACAAGTTACATCCTTGCAAAGAACTAGGGTTCCAAATTATTGAACCATATTCAATAATAGGAAGAACCAATGAAAAAAACAATTTCCGTTTAGTATCATTACTGAACTGATAACCATGTCTAAGAATGGCACCCATAACCTTAAAAGCTTTACCAACAATCATTTCAAGATGAGGAGTAAAAGATCCATTACAAGAAAACATAATTCCAAGATCTTTTTGGCATTTAACTGAAATAATTTTATGAGAATTGATATAATAATAAAACTGTAAAGCTTCAGATTTTTTGGAATAAGAAATAAAGGAACATTTATCAAAATTAACTGTCATATTATTTGACTGACACCAAGCACTAAAGTTATCAATATCCTTCTGAAGGAGAACACAATCATTCACTGATACAATTCTTCTAAAAATCTTACAGTCATCAGCATAGCTTAACAGAAAAGAATATCTCAAGCAATCATTAAGATCATTAACGTAAACATTAAACAGCATGGGTGCTAAAATACTACCCTGTGGAACACCTAAATTGCATTCAAAATTAAATGAAACTTTATTATTGAATTTAATATATGCTGTACGACTACATAGAAATGATTGAAACCAATATACAAGTTTATTAGAGAAACCTATTTTATGTAATTTATGAAGTAAGACACTGTGATCAACTTTATCAAAGGCTTAATAATAATAATAATAATAATAATAATAATAATAATAATAATAATAATAATAATAATAATAATAATAATAATAATAATAATAATAATAATAATAATAATAATAATAATAATAATAATAATAATAATAATAATAATAATAATAATAATAATAATAATAATAATAATAATAATAATAATAATAATAATAATAATAATAATAATAATAATAATAATAATAATAATAATAATAATAATAATAATAATAATAATAATAATAATAATAATAATAATAATAATAATAATAATAATAATAATAATATCATTCCAAAAAAATCTGTCATAATTCTTCTTTTTAGTAAACCCAAAAGTATATTTATTTGTATCCATAACTCACCATTTAAGAGAATTTCATGCTTCAATAATTTACCAATCCCGAAGGTCCAAATTAATAATTTTAGTATTTAATAACTATTAAAATTTAGTATGTACATTTTTAGTATGTAGATTTTTTTATGAATATGATTGAAATAATATGCATTTTAATGCAATTGTGATCTCTTCAACAATTTGTATTTGTAAGAATTCATATAAAGAGATTTATTTTGTATTCTGATTTTTATCTATAATGTAATTTATTAAATATTATTATTTTAAATATGGATGCATTCATGTTCCATTATAGCAACTCTGTTTAAAAGTATCTTTGTTATTCAATCCAAATGTTGCATAAAAATTCAATAGTAACAAGTCATTTGAATTTATGGAACTAATATCATTACTTTCAATTTTAGCCAAAGTTTATTATTTGTAATAATATATGCATTAAAATCTACAAGAATAAAAATTTGATTTTTTAATGATATTGCTATAATAATGCCATCTGATAAAAAATAAAAGCTTTCCTTTTGTTAATTTTCTGAATCTAAAGTTGGAATGTAGACAATTTTAAAATTAGTATTTATGCCATTGTACAAGACAAGTTTTAACACCATTCCCCTGTCATTGATACAACAGGAATTTTAACAATAAAAAATAATAAATGTGGTTTTACCATAAATTCAACACTATACATTCTTCTTTTACTGAGTGATCTGACTTTCCAAAGAAGCTTGTATCCATCCATTTGTTCAAGTAAACTTTCTCTGAAGATGAGTTCCACTAAGAGCAACTATATTAATTTTAAATCTTACAATTCATTTGCCACCAGTGCAGTTTTCTATTCTGGTCTTAAAGAGTTTGTATCAAGTAAAGTTCACACATGCCATACACCTATACTTAGAAAAAATATATTTAAAATTACTTTTAGTACTATTATTGTTTCTGATTTAACTATTATTACTGATATTATTATTACAACTGCTATTATTACTATTACTGTAATTAGTAATCTGCTAGGTATAAGAATCTAAACAGACTATATTAGACATGCATTTTAAGCCTCATTGTCTAAACCCCTCTATTTTTGTAGAAGGTAGAGGGATTTCTCAATAGCTGCTTAAACATACAATCTGCAATTCCGTCTTATTCAAATCAAGTTCCAAATTGATTCATTAGTGATTGTATTATCACAAACAAAGATTGCAGCTAAGAACTGCCAGCTTACTAAGCTTATTCCATCATTGTTTTCTCATTTTTCAAGGACATGAGCTAAAAAAAAAAGAAAAAAAGAGAAAATTAGAGTCAGAAATATCATACATTTCGTTAAAGGGTAAACATGTGATTAGACAAACATACAAACCCATTATTACAATTAGTAAAGGAAGATGTCCAATGGTATGAGAAGTTCATAATGACTGCGCCCTACAAAGATGTAGGCAACTGAAGAAAAATTGTTTTTTAGTAAATAAATTATTTTTATATTATTTGTTATCCATGATATTGTAAAGTTCTTAATATATATATATGATCACTATATGGAGCTTACCAGTAGCTCTAATCAAGCTTTATTTTATAAATGCTGAAAGAGAAAGAATTCAAAATCTCTATCAGAAAGTCTCTATCTCCAGACCAATTGGTTTTGAGATTAAAGCTCACCTCAGTGCCTCGAAACCAACTGGTATGGAGATAGGGACTTTTTAATAGAGATTTTGAATTCTTTCTCTTTCAGCACTTATAAAATAAAGCTTGATTAGAGCTATTGGTAAGCTCCATCTAATCATCATTTAAATGCAAGCTTAAAAGCAAGTTACAAAATTTATGACTTGTTTTATATATATATACACCAATGATTACTATATCTTCTAAATTGTCTGGAATTTTAAATGAAAAAGTGTAATATGCAGTTAAATTCATGAAGAAAGGGGAAACCCCTGTTAATGGTAGACTTATAATCGATATCTTAAAAGAAGCAGATAAAGGAATAGAACAATTATTGGCAAAATTATATACCAAATGTATAAATGATAAAGATGTACCAGATGATTGGAAGAATACAATATTATTATTAATATTTTTAAAAGGTGATAAAGAAAATATTTAAAATTACAGACCTATCAGTTATATACAAAATTTTTACAGCAACCAAAAGAACAAGCTTGATTTGAAAGTGGTTTTAGTACTGTGGATCATATCCAAATACTGAGAAAAGTTATAGAAAAAACCAATAAATATGGTTGTCATTATACTTTGGATTTGTAGATTATGAAAAGACATTTGATTCTATAATCATTTCTTTAATGATTAATGCATTGGATCATCAAGGTTAGACTCGGGATATTGTCATATTTTAAAAAATATTTATAAAAATGCAACAGCAACAATTATTAAAAAGGTTAACATTGAGAAAGGTGTAAGTCAGGGTGACTCTATATCTCAAAACTTTTTGCAACAGTTTTGTAAGAATTATTTTGTGAATTAAAATGGGATGTTAAGGGAGTAAAAATAAATGGAAATTATTTAAGTCATCTACATTTTGCACATGGTATAGTTGTTTTTTCAAATAACATTTTAGAGCTTCAGGAAATGTTTCAAAGTTATCAGGTAAAAATAAGAAAATGCAATAAAAAGACTAAAATAATGTTCAAGTGATTTTGTCAAAAGAAGAAAATAAAAATTGATAATGATGTTTTAGAAGAATTTAACAATTACAAATATCTTAATTAGATTATTACTACAGTTGGAAACATAATAGATGAAATTAATCATAGAATTAAACTTGATTGGAGTGCTTTTAGTAGAAATAACTGGATTAAAAGGAAATATGTCTAAATGTTTGAAAAGGAAGATTTTTAATAAATGTATTTTAGCAGTTCTTATTTATGGGTCAGTGACTGGGTACTAACAGAAGAGCAATAGAGTTTTCAGATCACTTAACAAAATATGGAGAGATGTATGTTAGGAGTAATAAGAATGAATCAAAAACAAAATATAGGAGTTAGAGAACAAACAGGTGTTACTGACATCATTATAAGAATTAATAGACTGAAGTGGAATTGGACTGGATATATTTTTAAAAGAGATGATAATAGTTGGACTGCTGAAATCTTAAAATTCCAAGAGATTGTAAAATACCTAGAAAGAGATCACATATGTGACAGATGGATGAAATAAGGAAGTATTCTGGAGTGATGTGGACAAGAAAGGTTAGAGTTCAGAGAAGATGGATTGAACTTGGAGAGACCTTCATCCTGAAGTGGATCAATAATGGTTGAAAATGAGATATATATTACTGAAAGATATATTTTTATATTACCAAAAACCATGATAACTTTACTAGTCATCCTGATTTTGTTTTTTGTTTCACATTTATTCACTACATATTTATGAAGTAAATGCTGTGTTTGTAAAAGAACCTATTGTATTTTATGTTTTCACCAAAGTATTTTAAATAAAACTAAAGTACTATATAAAACTGCACATATGTTAAAAGCAGAATTAAGCTTATATATATATATATATATATATATATGTGTGTGTGTGCACGCGCGCGTGTGTGTGGTGTGTGTGTGTAAAGTTTATTAAAGGTCTAATTTTTTTTGTAATTATACAGGAAGAAATCCTGATAACTATATTTTTAGTTGTTCAATGAGAAGTGGATGTTCTAAAAATGAAATAGCCTGTTAGCAAGATATATTTTTTTTACTATGTGTGTTGGAATTTGAACATTCAATTACCATAGTATTAAATAGGTTATAATTTTAAAAAATGAATTTACATATGATGGAACCAAAATAATTTCAGAATAAAAATTTTGTTTCCTTTTAAAGAATTAGTAGTAAATAACTGAATGATTAGTTACACAGAAAGTCACATGATATTGAAACTCCAAAAATGACAGGTTATATGCCAATCCAGAAATCTTTAGTTTTCCATCTATTGCTATTATTAATCCTAAATTGCACAGAGCAAGCCACTACTTATTACTTCAAAATCTATCAGTAAAAGAATCGACTACTTAAATATAATTTTATTCTATTAAAAAAGCATTATATTCTGTGTGGTAGCATACCTTATGTAGAACCTCAAATGATTATACATTTTTCTAAGTTTCTTCATCAAGATATTTAGTGCTGTTGGATTGTTAAAAATTATTTTAATATTTTTATCAAACATGTTTCATTCATTGTAGTACATTTTCAATTTTGGTGTAAAGAATAACTTTTCAATAATTTGCAACATCCAATATGCCAAAGCTTTTGCTATATTAATTTAAGTATGGTGACATAAAACTGTATAATTTCACTATTACAACATCACTGTTTGAAGACTAAATTTAAATTTACTTATTCAAGTATAAGTTTATTGAAGCTTATAATGTAATTCTAAATTGAGATACCAAAACAAATTGCATTAAGTGAAAGAAAGGTAATAGCAAATTATCACTGACAATATTAAATATTTTGATTTGTCAAGTTGCTTAGTTTATTATAGCTGTGTTTCAATAGAAACTTATAAAATGTATTTACATGCATATATCCCACTGATTTGTAATTAATAATACAGAGAAATACAAAGAGATAGTCCCTATATATTATACTACACATAATCAAAATATTCTCACTATATGAATATTATAATAAAATATGATTTAATTTATTTTATCCAAGGTAAAATTAGCAACTGTATTTTTTAAATGCCTATGATGTTTTGTTTGTAATTTATATAAAGAATAAATAGTAGCATGATAATAATTTAAATTAAAATAAAAAAGGCAAGTAATATTTAGAAGGAAATGAAGCAGGGTCAGTGGAAAAAGATATATGAAAAAAATAAAAAAGCAAAAGAAGCCATATATTATTAGCACAATAATTAATAAAATAGCAGAAACAAAAACAAAAAAATATATACTGAAGTAGATAAAATAGCAGAGAGAATATATATATATATATATATATATATATTCTCTCTTATATATATATATATATATATATATATATATATATATATATATTAAAGTATTTAAAAGTATATGTAACAAAGTAATAGTAAATTGATGCATAACAAATGAAATTGAAAAAAGTGTGATTAGAAAAGCAATGTATTATGAAAATAGAATTATATAAAAAATATGTAAATATAATTTAATTTATAGTGAAGTGCAATATTATGAATTGGAAAAACATAATTTTAGAAATGCAACAATAATTGTGTTAAAAAATAGTGATTTATTTAGCAGAGAGAGTAGGTATATTGAAAAAACAAGAAGGCTGTATAACTAATTTATATAATAAAAGTAAGCTTTATCTATGTTATATTAAGTATGAAATAAGTTGTGAAACAATGAATATGATATTATAAAAGCTATAAATGAGGTAAATAACTGGAAAAATGTAGACCCTTCTTAAATTTTTAAAGCTATTGAAAAAAATAATTGAAAGAATTATTTGGTATTTGTAATTTATTTTTTTAAGAAAATTGTTGCTTTAAACTCATGTATAAGTAAATAGTTCTTAAATTATTAAATAGATATACTTCTAAAAGTTACATATTATGAATATTAGTCTACATTTAACACATGTACAAACATGTGAGATGTGATTGAAATAATGAGATCTATTAGCAATGAGTATTAAAAAGGCATTTGTAGATTAAAGTTGGCTACAAATCAATATGAATGATGATTTTTGTAAACTTATATTGTATTTATTTGTATTTTTGCAGCAAAGGTCAATATATAAATAGATATAATTCATAAGTGCATCAGCTGTTTTTTATACTAGTGACACTCTCTAATAGTTTTGGTTACTACATGACTGTATTTATAAATATTGAAAATGAACTTAATATTATGTTATATAGAAGTAACAAAATTTGTAGAAAATAAGTAAATTCTCTATCTGAAGATAGATTAAGTTAAATTGTCATTAGAATGCTACATTCTTGCAATAACACTTGATCATCATCAATGCTAATTTGATATTCAGTATCTTATAAGAATTCTGATTGTATTATATAAAAAATATCATAGAAAATAAAATGTAAAATAGTGATTATTGATTAAGAAAGTTAAATATTAAAATTAATATTAAAAATAATATAATAAAGTGGACTAATGCTTTTAAGTGTTTAGGAAGTTGATTATATGATGAAGGAAATAATGAATAATATTAATAATGAGAATTTTAATATTAGTAGAAAATTCCTTTTCAAAATCAATTTTAAGAATGAACATGTTAAAAACTTTATTTAAAATGTAGTTTAATGTATTGACGTGGACAAATAGGAAATGGAAAGAGAAATGAAGGAAAGCGAGCGGGTTGAAATTGGAAAGTTAAAATAATATCGCTAGCAATATTAAAATGTTGAAAGAATAAATAAAACTAAATATTTTATGGAGCAGAAAATAAACTGGATTGGCATATATTTAGAGATAAAGAAATGATGAAGGATATATTGTTAAAAATCTATGATTTGTAAGAGGAAAATAGGCTGAAAAAGAAAAAAAAAAACGAATGACGATCTAAAAGAAAAAAAATAGTTGATGATGGCTTGAAGAAAATACTTTAGTTTGATGTGTTGAGACCTGCCATTTTCAGATAATTCGTGGTGAAGGTGTCTGAAGAGTAAAAGAAATATTTGAAAAAAAAATTATAAATATACAGTAAATGTGTACTATAAAACTGGATAATTATCAGCTATATATATATGTGTGTGTATCAATATGTGTTATGTGTGTGCATGTGCAAACACATGTGAGTAATGCTCATTTCTTTAAAAGCTGCATCAAGATGACTTTATAAATTAAAGAGAAAAAAGTAACCTATTACAGACAGTTGGTCACAGTAAAATCGATTAACAACGTATTTTATGTCAACGATCATACATTTTTGGGTGGGCATATGTGTAGGTATATATAGAGAGAATTTTTTTCTCAGTGAAAACTAAAAAATTTAAATTATAATTTTTGGTATTAAACTAATTCGAATAATATTCAAAGTTAAAAATCTCTTTTTTATATATGAACAATATATATAAAGGCTGTGTTTATATTTATAAATATTTAAAATAAATAGACCATTATCTGGATATTTTGAATTAGTTAGACTACGCGATCATTTGAAGGTGTGAACAAGACTGCCACCTAAAGTTATACGAGTGAATTTGTAATTATATGTTTTACTGAAAATGGCATTGAACTGGAAATGTTCATTGATGGATTTATATAAAAACAAAAGCGACGTTTATGATTCGTAAAAAAAATAATATTTTAGGGAAATTCATTTAATGAATACTAAAAAAAAATTGTAATTTTTTTTAGATCATAATTGCTTTTAAATTTTTTTAAGGTATTATAATTACAAAACCAGATGAATGACACCTGCATTTTATTTATACTTTTTTCCAACCTGACAAATTACAGATGTTTTATCTTTATATATGTGTGGAAAATATTTTATTGTTTCTTCTCTTTTTTAAAGAAAAAAAAATTATAACTTAAAAAACTGACAATTGAAAATCCCACATTCTTTAAAATTTTCGTACATATATGTTTGTATGTGAAAGATATGCATATGTTATCTGTTCTGCTTTCATGGGGTAATAACTGTTGAAATGATAGCTTTTATTATTTTTTTTAACTCTTGGCAAAAGTAATAATTTGACTTTTAAAATATTCATTATAAAACAATGCCATTATTATTATATATAAATAAAACAAAATAGTACCTTGCTGGACAATGGTATTTCCAATACTCTTCCAAACAAAATCAATGAAAGTGAAGATAAAATTCAGAGATTTTGTCAAATGATTAAAATTTTAGATTGGCTATGAACCATCTATCTAATAGAAAAATATTGAGAATGCGTAGACTTTGAAAATTAATCCAAGTATCAGTGTAATTCACTTTGAGCATAGCAAATAATTACAGTAACTACTTTGGCGTTGGTCATATTGTTTGATAAATAACATGTTTATTTTCGGAATCTGTTTATAAACTGACTGGCATTAAAATAATCATTTAGTTATCATTTTATTTTTACCTTCAAAATTTTGAAATTATTCTTTTTTTCATGTTATATAAAGTGCATTATTTTGAAGGTGTTACAAGGTCTTCATATGTTTACTCTCATTTTTATTTCTAACTGATGTACTGGATTCAGAATTGTTGCACAATAAAGACCTCTCTAATACTTTTTTATATAGGAAAAGTAAAATAGCATCACTCTTCAAACGTGAATTGCCAGGTAGTGAGAGTTTGAGCAGTTTTGTTAATCCATTTTTTTTTCTGGCTAAGAGTAAGTAGATATTTATTTTCTACATAATATTGGATGGTTATCTAAATTGACTTTTGTCCAACTACCTAAGCTTCTTTGAAATCTATAACATTTAAGTCAAACTACATCATGGTCATGATATTCTATATTCTATGAGATTTTTCATATATATAAAGTCTTTTTTGAGTTAACCCTCCAAAGAAACTTTATTTACATCGTATAATTATGAAAATATTAAATATATATATATATAATCGATTAACATTATTTTTTTTTATAGAAATTTATAGAAACTTATGTTTTTATTAATGACAGTTTTTGATGAAAAATCAACTAATATCTCGCAGGGCTTGTACTTTTGTCAATCAAACTTAATGTAATCATCACCTCTGCAAAACAGTTGAGATCACATCAAATGTAGCAACTCGGTTTCTAATTAAATAAACTCACAATGTTCGATTTAGTATTAAAAATTTCAATTTCAATTTTAGTGATAATTTGTCTAAAGTCACTTTTGAATCAATAATTTGCAATAACAAAACTTCTTGCTAAATGCACTTTTCATATTTTCTCATCATAATCATAATAAATCAGTATTATGCCTCATTAATGTTATGAAAATACCAAATATACACTTGGAAAAAAATAAGCTATTACAAATTTTATCTGCAAAGATTAATGCCGAAAATCCCATTGTAAAACATTTTACTTTATCTTTGGATTTTATTACATATTTATATATAGTTTTTAAAATTTTCATTTCATCATATCTTACTTGCTTGATATATATATACAAATCAATATATATGTCAAAATACAGTACAATTTATATAAATTATATTCTTTTAGAAGTACTTTCGACTATACACTTTGTAGTCTTTATCAACTATATAATGTTGAATAATCAAAACGAGACAACATTATATAGTTGATAAAGACTACAAAGTGTATAGTCGAAAGTACTTCTAAAAGAATATAATTTATATAAATTGTACTGTATTTTGATATATATATTGATTTGTATATTACATATATTGTGAAACGAATACAGATATCAAACTTTATTTATTATATATATATATATGCCTCTGTTTTTTACTGAATCACGACTTTTAATTGATGCAAATCACAATCTTTTTTTACATGACTGCAAAATTTGCTAGTATTAGATATATATGTCAATAAATTTGTCACTTTTAGATTAAATTGTAGTTGTATATTATTTATAAATATTGAATAAATTATAAAGACTTCTGTAAAAGCTTATGACTTAGGCTTATTGAAAAGTGGTAGTTCAGCATGAAATGTTATATCTTGGCAGTTTTTTGCCTTATTCAGATATCATTATTCAGATCATTTAAAAAAATGTTGTGGAATGGAGGTTTTAATTTTTTTTCTTGTAATATTAGATATATATTTATTCTATAATAATTTTTATATGAATAAAGTTGCTGACTAATATTAAAATAGTTAACCAGGTTATGTATAAGTTGGATACCTTGAAAGAAAAATTAAACCTGACTGTAAATCTATAAAAAACACTCTTTTAAAAAATTTTCAGTATATGACAAAAATATGCACTACCCACTATATCTTTAGGCAAAAAAGACCAGCCAAAATTTCAGTGGCAATAATGTGGAAAATGCAGTTGAAATGGCTGAGATCTCAGTTGAGATGGCATGTCAATATTGCAGAAGAAGTGTGTCTGCTATACCTCACTTGACTTTTACTTATACTTCATTATGCATATAAGTCTTTATATATGTTCACATAAGCTACAATTATTCTATACTTTGATAATAGATTCACATTAAATAAAATAATAAGTAAATTTTTCAGGGTTTTATAATAATGTGTACTCTTAGTCTTATTATATTTTATTAATAAAAATCTTTGCAAATATATATTGTAATTAATAGTAACTCAATCTGTGCTTTAAAACTAAGGCTAGCAATTTTAAATATAAAGTTAATGATTTATCTTAGGGTTATACAAAATAAGAAAATAAATGCATGGATATAAAGTGTGTTTATGCATTTTAGAATGCAACAATGTAAAAGGTATTTTATGCACATCATTCTACCCAATAATTTTATATTTCAGATCGCATTAATGCAATAATGATGTATTTAATCTAGATAGATTTTGTGTGTAAGCTAATATCTTAAATATGATCTTTATCTTATGCATATGCATTGATAATGTTTCTATAATAATTACAAAAGGGAAATATTAAAAATTAACAATTGCTCTTGTCTTTTAAATAAATCTTGTATTAAAGATTTGCAGAGGTCCCTACTGTCGTATTTCAGGCACATAGTTTTAAGGTTGTAGCCTTAATATATATTATTTTATTACACAATATAAAAAAATGATGATAGAAACGAATTATAACAATAAGAAAATTATATAAAATATCTAATAATATATTACTATTTTTTCATAAATCTAATTTGAGTTTGGGATATGAAAATTGTGTTATCAGACAATGTGGTGAAGACCCTAACATTAAATATGAATAGGTTGTTTATTATTTCAAAAATAATCCTCAATTTAAATACTAGAGGATAATAATTATTATCATTATAAAAGATAAATGTTTTATAATCATTCTTAATTAGTTTGCATCACTAACTAATCGATTATCAATCAATCTCACTTAATAATGCTGGAGAAGTTTTCACTCTTTTAAGAGAAGCAAATACAAATGATTGTTTAGTATTGGGCTTACTTATTTTGCCTCAGGATTCTTTACTGGATTCAATTACAAGATTATACATTAGGAATGCTACTCTACTAATAAAATATAGTTAGATCATTAGGCTGCCTTCTTACATACTACTTAACAGTAAAAAAGTAATACTAATATATGACTGATGCATAAAATATTCCTTACTCATCTATATAAGGATGATTAATTTCATTTCAACTTTGTGGTTGAACTTAATAACCCATAAATTATACCATAAAGGCAATAAACATAGTTTTATATAAGTTTAATAGTTACTTAAACCTAAGATAAATCACATTTAATCCCATTAAATATTATTAATAATAATATTAAATAAAATATTAACCATATGTTGCATAGTAATATCTGAGAAAACTTTATTACATTAATAACAACTATAATATTAATTAAATAAGAAAGAATCAGTTATGAAAAAATGCATTATAAAATCCTCAAATGGTTATAATGATTTAAAAATTATCACAATTGAAATATTGATACTTGCAAAATATTTCAAAGTTCTTGGGAATTTACAAGCACTTTTAGAATAACAGCATCACAGCTGATGTAAAGCACAAATAACTTCACTTGTAATATAATCCTTTATGGACATAGAATATAGATTAATAAATTATAATTATCATACTTATTGATTCAAAGTAAGTTACATTCAATGCATTAATCCATTTTAATATTGCTTATCACTTGAACTCTTATCATATTTAATATTTGCTTTGATAATCCACATTTCAGGAATGGCAATTAAATATTTAGCTTTTCGAGTCCATTATCAATGGAATTAAATATTTAGCATTGATTATCCATAATGCAATTCCTTAAGCAGTTGATACAAATTTGTAGTTTATTTTGCACACCGATTTAATTCATTTAAACAGATGATATAATTATATCCAAAAGATTAGCATTCATTACTTCTTTAATTTTAGATATAAAATTAATCTATTCGTTTATAAATCTTAAATCCATGATGCAGTAATTCTTATTATATCTCTGGTCAAGCAAATAGTTAACATCCATAATGAAATGATTTTTATTACTTTTTCAATCACAGTTCATTTCTTTAAGCTACAAGTTTACAGAGAGATATTTGAATTGGAAAAAATATTGTTTAAAGTTTTTCTCTACATAATTAAAGATGAGACAATTTATGACATTGAGACAAATATGCATCCTTTTTTGTAGTGAAGAAAATAATTATTTTTACAATAATTTGAAAATAAACATCAGCTACTTATTTGAAGTTAATAAATATAATTTTCAATTATATCAGCTATTTACCATTACCTTCATTTGAAAAAATTCAGCAATTTATTGTTGAAGTAGTGAGACAGCATTCTATAAGTCATTTCCCCCACTAACAGTTAACTATAAAAAAGGGGATTTCTTGAAATAAAGAATTAATGAATTAATTAAAGATGGTTTTTTGTTTTATCCATTGATGTTCATCTTTCTTCTAAAATGATAATAAATCATTTGCCTGGCAAAGACAACTGCCTAGCTATTTAGTCTAGTTGACCTTTATGTAGATGACAAACAAAATGGCCATTTAAAATTTTGAACCTGTTTAGATCCTGAATACACTGAAAATTTATAAAGACTGGATTTTCCAAACTTCAGCTTTTATACCAGTTATCACATGATATTGGGATTACAGAATATTTTTCATCATGCATTGAGAGTTTCTTCATTTGTCAGAGAAATATTGGAAGAGATTATTATGGTTACTGCCAGACAAAATGTTAGAGTTAAGATTTTTTAATCAAGGCAGTACATCTTTATATACACTGTTCAAAAAAAAAAGAAAAAAAAAGAAAATAATAATTTCTATCATTAATTGCTTCACTTCTATTTCCACATTTTAAAATAATTTTACAAATATTTATTTAAAATAAATAAATTATAAACTTTAATAGTTCTCAGATATTTATTCAATTAAATTTTAATTAACCTTTTAATGAATATCATTAAATAAATATTGTAGCAAACTAAATCAATCTTCGCTATATAAAAAAATTGAAACACATAGTTTCCACATACCGCACATGCATACACAAAATATAAAATGCAAGAGCTGTTTGATCTATCCTTTATTAAAATATGTTAGTGTTGTAATGTTGGATTTCTAATTCTATATTTCTGTTTTGAATTATTTTTTTGATGTGTGTGAAAACTTCTTTTGATTTATCCAATTTGATAACTTTATTTCTTAATAAGAATAATAACAAAATATGAGTATATGTATTTTCTTCATATAAATATAGAAGTCTATTTAAAAAAATCTGCTTAGAAAGTCATTCAAAATGCTTTATAAAATTATATATTTCTCATAAACATTAGTATGAGAGATTACTAAACATGATAATGATTATATTCTATGCTATACAACTAATAATAGTGATGAATATATTTGCTTAACTACAAAAATTAAAGCCAATAGAATTTTTACAGTTTTAAACTTTAATAGCCATTTTACAGTGATACTGTAAGGTTACAATTTATATATATATATATATATATATGTGTGTGTGTGTGTGTGTGTGTGTAAATTAATAATTTTTGGGCTGAACTGTGTATTATTTTCCATTTCATACTGATATTTCAATGGACTATCATCTGCCATTATCAAGGTTAACTTTTGAAAGAAAAATTGTTAGATCTCAAACAATAATGTGTCAGTGCGAGATGAGAAATGAGATTCAACTTGAAGTAGTTCAGCATTCACAATATGAGGCTTATCAAAATGTTTATTTCCCTCAGTTTTTTCACCTATTAATTTTAAGTTAATATTAGATAAAATGAGAAGTTTCCACATAGCTGGAATATGTTGTGCTTTGTCAGCCCTATTTAAACCAATAGGTCTCTTTAATATTTCAATTGACTCCCTCATGGTTTTTAAATCATATATTTCCAAATTAGCAAACATTTTTGTATTGTCAAAATCAGGTTTGTGAGCAATTTCTAAAAAAATGAGAAGTAAAAACTGATGTGCTAATTTTTTGATTAAAAGCATTTCTATGTTCCTTAATTCTGACATTTCTTCATCTATTAGACTGACCCACATAGCTTCTTGAGCACTGCAAAGATGGAATTTCATAAACTCCTTGGTGTTCCAAAAATATTCTGTCTTTAGGTTTATATAAAAAATCACCAATTTTCTTTCCAGTAGAAAAAGTAGTCTTTATATTAAAACAAGATAGTCTTCTACTGATTTTATCAGTAACCCCTTTAATATAAGGTCAAATTAATTACTCTATTAAAAGAGGAATTGTCAATTCTATCCTCTTTTTTCTTTTTTGTATTAATGTTATGTAAAGCCTTACATATGATATTTTTATTATAATTATTAGAAAGTAGAATATTTTTGTAAGTTCTATTTCTTCAGTAAGATGTTCTTTATCAGATAAATTATAAGCTCTATTCAACAGATTTTTTGCTACAGAAAAAAATTGTGCAGGATGATGATGAGAATTAAAATTAAGATATTTGTTTGTATGGGTGCATTTTCTGAAAACTGATATTGATAATGTTTCATCACATTTTCTTGCAATTAAAACATCTAGAAAAGAAAGTAATCTGTTATTTTATACTTCCATAGTAAATTTAATATTTGGATGCCAATTATTTATAAAAACAAAAAAAGAATTTAAGGCATCAATGCCATGAGGCCCTATGACAAATGTATCATCCACATATCTAAGCCAAATAGAAGGTTTTTTTAGTAGCTGCACATAATACTTGACTTTCAAAATTATCCATAAAAAGATCAGCAATTACAGGTGACAGTGGAGATCCCATAGAAAGTCCTTTAATTTGTTTAAACTTTTGAAAATTTTAAACAAAAAGTGCATTTTCAAGGCAATGCTTCACTAATGGAATAATAAAATTAGGTAAATCATTGTATTGATATTATACTTAATGTTTCTTCAACAGGAATATTAGTAAATGTAGAAGAAACATCAAAACTGACCAGTAAATCAGTTCCAGTTAGTTTTAAGTTTTTAATTATAGAAATAAAATGACTTGAATTTTTAATTCTTGGTGGAATCTTGTCTGTCAATGGTTGTAAGCATTGGGCTAAATATCGAGCCAAACCATGTGTGGGAGAACCTATAGCACACACAATAGGTCACAATGGTATCTCAGGTTTATAAATTTTAGGCAAACCATAAAATTTAGGATATAATGAAGAACCTTCTCTTGGAGAAATTTTAATTTTCATATCTTCATCTATGCTAGAACCTTTGATTAAACATTTTGTCTTTTTCTTTAAATATGTCAGAGGATATCTAATAATCTTTTTATAAGTTCCATCATTTTGATAAGCCTCATATTGTGAATGCTGAACTACTTCAAGTTGAATCTCATTTCTCATCTCACACTGAATCACATTATTGTTTGAGATCTAACATTTTTTTTTTCAAAAGTTAACCTTGATAATGGCAGATGTTAGTCCATCGAAATATCGGTATGAAATGGAAAATAATACATGGTTCAGCCCAAAAACTATTAATTTAACCTACATCATACAACCACGAAAACATTGAATATAATATATATATATATTCTAACCTTTTCATAATCATATGAGTATGATAGCTGTTATAATTTGTAACCAATACAATATCTGTTACAAAATGGAACTTGAGGGTATTCTGGCTTCTCAGGTATATGGCACCTTTCTGGCCCTAGTTGGCATGCCATTTATAACCTTTTCAACAGTTCTTAGACACTTGCGGCCCCATTGCATGCCACTTATAAGCTTTTACCCAGCTCTTGGATATCTATAACCTTTTGGTCAGATTGATCAATAGATGCTTCTCCATTCCCAGCTAACATTATTTCTAAAGCCTTTCCCAGGATCAATAATGATGGGATAGAATATTCATAATCATATTTGCCAGGGTGCCAAATTGAAACTTCAATGAAAATATTGAGGCTAAATCTTATTCCAATAACGTATTAATAAATTCCAATAATGATATCTAATCAATGGGTTAATAAATAATCAATAACTAAGAGAACAATGAGAATGCACTAAAAATAATAATAATAATACTCTTGGAAACTCATGGTTGTTAAAGCAAAGAAACTTTAAGCTCAACTCCCATTACAATTTATATTCTCAGCACACTCCCCATTCATTATCATTAAAGTCACAATTAAAATTTTGTTTCAGATTACAAATAGTTCTAGGTCCATCTCGACCCTCCTGATCCATCCCTCCATCATCCTCATATTCATAGGTCTATTGCACTACTATCTCTTTCTCTCAAATTTTCCATCATACTAGCTCATTTATCTCCTATGATAATCTCTTCTCAGGGTTTTAAAACAATAAGGTCTGGAAGTTGAACAAGCTGCCATGGATTATTTGTGATAAACACCCTCTCATGATCACCTCCAGGGTTGATCTAGGCTGACTTTAATGTAGCCAGTGTCCACCTACATTAAAGCTTGAATAATTAAGCTTACAATAAATCTTTTAGAAATAACATATTATAAACACTTTTATAATTAAAGTAAAATCATAAGGAAGTGCATCTAGAGAGGTGTTTGAATACAATGGATGGGGAAAGGATTTTATGCTCACCCACTGCATCCACTATCACCCAATAATCATCCCTATCCATAATCTATATTTCAACTATACTGAATTATTTTCGGAGTATTAGTAAAGTATTGGTAATCTTGAGTATTGCCATGCTACATAAGCTCGGAAAATGAACCATTTAAATAAATTTTACCTGATATGATTTATCAAAATGATGCTTCAAATATAAATAATAATGTATTGATGTATAGTTGGATTTGAGATTTCTATATTGTAATAACCCACAAAACATTGAGACATATGCAAATTTTTATTTAAAAAAAATAACAAATTTTATGTTTTTTCCCTGTTCTACAACCATATGATGTTTTAAAAAATCTCTAAATCAACAGATAATTTTAAGAGATTTTAAAATATAAATATTAAGTCTTAATTATTAGGGAATCACGATTGCCATGGAGTAATACTAATAACGGACAGATAAAGATAATAGCTACCTTCATATATATTTTGTTCTTACTTTTAACTAAGACGAAGTGAACATTAAATTTCTCCCCCAATGTTTAATGCTTTCAATTACTGATTTATTTCTAAGGATAACTCTCCCAATAATAAAATTTAATAATTTCCATTAATTATTTTAATCTAATATGCCTTCACTCTATGCTTTACAATGGAGATATTTTATATATGGTGGGACTTCTCGCCATTAAGTTACCTTTGGCTACTTTTCAAATGTCAAGAAATCAGTACCTAGCTTAAACATTATCATACATGCATACAATCTATATTCATGTTTTTATGACAATAATAATATTTCATTAATCTTACCATTCCAGCAAAGTTCTCAGCTGGCTGTGGATATATTTTCTAGATAATTTAACATATGCATTGCTTACAATGTTTTCAGGTTTTATTTAACCCTTAAGTTTAATTTTCATTTACGTTATTATTCTTGGTTCTTATTGCTCAATTAAAATATATCAGCAAAACAATGTTCAAGTATACTAATTGCACACACACTATCAGCACTCATTCTGACATCAAATTGAGTTTGTGACCCAGTAACAACATTTATAAGTAATACTTAGCACCCATAAGGAATATCAACATTAATATGAGATAGGCAGTGACCTGAATAAGAGAAAATACCTTTTCACTAAGGTTTATGTATGCTAGGATTTTATTGCTAGTCATACAGGGAGACTTGGGTGTACCTATTAACCTCTGGCCATCAATAAACAAATAATCTTACAGTGTAGAAAATAACCAAGTGGGAAACTCTTCTACTGTATTTAAATACTTTATAAAATATGGAATAAATATCTTAGTGAGTGAACTAAACTATGACTCCACTAGTTTGATGGGGACTCTTTGTCCATCCACATATACACAGGTCTAACATCAACTTGTATGAGTAAAACTTTCACACTTACATTCCTCTGACAAAATAGTACACCAGAACATTAGCCAACAAATTTTTCAAGCCTTAATTATTCTTATATCTAACTTTAACTTTACGATAATAACAATAGTAATAAGAAATGCATATTAAATTTTTAAAATTATCTCTCTGCACTTTTACACCACAATAATGATGTTTTAGCCCAACATTCACACAACCTTTATAAAACACATCACTAAGTCTAACTGTTTGATAATAATACCTGATCCGATCCCAAAACATTTCACTTAACAATATCTCTCACTATCTTCATAAAAAAAATGTAAGGCAGTTAATACAGGCACATACAAAATGATTTGATATTAACTTATCTACCCCCAATAATAATAATTTTAACATAGATTAACTTTAAATGAAGATATATGATTAAAAAAAATTTTTTTTAATTTTTTTTTTTTTAGATTAAATGTTAGAAATGAATAACAAATAATAAAAATAGACTTAAACAGTCCTCCTGGTTTGTCCTTCTGATCTCTGGTTTTCATTTTTCCCTTTTTTTATTCTTTTGTTTGTTCATGTGCACACATGGCTTTATGTGAAAGAGTCACTGTTATACAAGTTCAATTCCTATGCCAAAATGTAACAAAGTTTTCATGCTGATTATAAGATTTTCTCAATTTTGGGTTCTGGGGATTAACTACACTTTTACAGCTGAAAAGAACTTGCTTTTAATTTTTGACATGTACAAGTTCACTTATTGATGTACTTCTCAGTTCACTTACGATGGATTTGATGCTTCATATGAGATTGTAGTGTTCAGTTCTGCCCTATTTGTGAAATCAAAATCAATTTTCTCTCTGTAGTTTAAGTTTCATCACTCACTGATTCTTGATAAATTAGGTATATTTAAATATAAAACAAATCATGAAGTTGATCAATTTCAGGAGAGAATGGGATGTGCGCCTAATAGAACTTACTTGACAATCATTTGAATGTTATTAAATTTGGCTAAGTTTTATCAATCAGGAGACAGAACAGAAATTTAACAACAAACAATTTTTTTTCTCTCTTTTTTTTTTAAAAAATTTTTCCTTTAACCCGACAATGAGGCTTCTTGAAATAACTGATGATGAGAGAGAGCCAGAAAAGAGAGAAAGTGAGCCAACCCTGCTAAAGACAAATCAAGCTCTTATAATGTCTGGGTTCCTTCATCCCCCCCCCCTGAATGGTTGATCTTCCAAACCATTTATGTCTGTGTTTTCTTTGATTAATTGACTATTGCTTTTTTTTTATTATTTTAAACTTATCTCCTCCTGAACGACTGACCTGCCAAATTCATGTCTGCATTCAAATGGATTGACCGCCCATTGTTTCTAAACTTATACATTCCTGTGTCACATATATCACACAATTTACTTTAGTAATTTTTGCCTCGTGGAAATCTCCCCAAAGAACAAATGAAAGAAAACTCCCCCACCCCTTTTCATTAATAATAATAAAAAAATGTATAGCAATCCAACTTCAAACCCAGAATCTTGACTGAAATTTTGGCTGCTATGATTGAACTATTAAAGTGAATTAATTCTTCTTTAAAGGAGTTCCCCATGAGATAACATAGGATAATTATTATTCAATCATGAACTTTATAATTAAAAATTCACAACTAAATCATATACATACACGCATCCCTCATGCATACAATTCTAATTAGACCAATTGCTCAATACTCTGATTAATTCTTGATCTCCCTTTTTTTTTTTTTACAATTTGATTTTATGAATTATTGAGTTTTAACCTATTATTGTAAAATTACAATTATCTATTTTCTCTCTCCAAAGTAGTTTTGTAAATCGCACAACCCCCTCTCTTCTTTCCAATTTCCAATATAAAATGATGTATAAATATTTGCTAATCTATAAATTTCTCAATTTTATCTTTCGTCATTAAATTGTCTTATGAATCAATGCTAAATAAAACAATTTTTTGCTTAGAAATCTTTTATAACAAAATATTTAGTTTGCCTACTAAGTAAAACTATGTAATCCCTAAGAATATGACTTGGGTTCAAACCTAGCATTGGCTAAAAAGTTTATCTATAAAAATATATACAGCTCATGAGGAAAAGTTTCATTAAACACTGTCTTACATAGCTAAGTTTAAATCTAATGGAGCTTTGGGCAAACCCAAGGGCTACAATATATATATTGACAATTGATGTTAATATAAAATCTCTTATAATATATATACACACACAATACTATTATATTTTCTGAAAACCTAACCAGATTTTGTTAGATTTATTTCTGTATGGTGACTTTTTTTATTTACATTATAATTAATTTTTTATATAACATTATATAATTTTTTTTGTGGGTGGAGTGAAGCAATTGTTTTTACTTCTGTTAACATTTAGAGGCTAATCATTAAAATATCTTTGCAATTAGAATTTTGATTCCACAGCATATAATTATTATAATAAATTCACAAATGATTTGATTAGATAATCTAAAAAAATAATGTTTTTGTCAGAGACAGTTTACAGAAATAATATACCATTTTTACTAGTATGACATTTTACATTGATGGCATTGATAATATTATTTATACAATAAAATACTAACATATGTGTGTGTTTGGGGGCAATTATTTAACAGATATCAATATTCTCTTGTAATGTGCTCTAAATTGCTAATATAAAAAAGGACCAATCTTTTATACTACATAATTATGTTTTGACTAATCAGTATATTCTTCTCAAAGGTATAAGAGTTTGAACTTCTGTAACCACACTAGAATATTAATAGATGTTTTATGATCTTTTTTTATGGTGTGAATTCATAAACATAATCACAATTTTGAATATCATCTTTAAAATAACTTTAAATGCATATTATGAAAGGCAGATATAATCTTTATTTTATCTACAGTTTTTACATTAAAATATAAAAACTGTTTGGAATTTATTTATGATTGTGCATTTATAAATTTGAGACCATGGAATAAAGCAACTTAATTAAGTGGTATAAAAGATTAATCACTTTGAGTAGTATTCATCATTTTAAATCATCGATGCAAGAGTCTACTAAAATTTGCTCAAATAAGTTTAGGTAGCTGAAGATTGTTAGGCAAACATGATATTTTTCATCAGGTAACAATCCAGTTTTTTGTCGGCTGAATATGTAATTAGTAGTTATGAGCTTGAAGATAAAAACAATGAAAAAAATCATTAAAACTCTCACCATTCCTGTATGATTCCCTTTATTATTTCATGGAGCATTTTGTAAAACCCACCTCAAAGCCATTATTTATGCTTTCCTGAAGGTTTGTGATGATGGTAATTTACTTGTATTTATATTTTGGATAATTTTCATCATCTAGTAGAGTATTGAATCTCTTTAGAAAAATGTAACTTCATTTAAATATTCTAAATGCATTCAGCTGATACTAATAGCACACAGATTAGTATATGCTCAATGGTTCTTTTCTCTTCTTCAGGGGTCACTGGACTGACCAGTGACAATACTAGCATGAGAATTGAACCTGGACATTTAGATTCTTGATTATTGACTTTTAAGGTGATGATCTAACCAACCAGTGCAAAATATAAATACAATTATTTGTGCTTCTTTATCTTTATATATTTAAATTATGTGTATAAATCGCAATTTGCTTTGTAAGAGTTAATACATATGTACATATTTATTGTATTTGCTTAAGATATATACATTATTGTTCAATTTGCATTTTCCATATGATGCATGAAAGCAAAATATTGATTGAAAAGCTCTTGTACTGTTCTTAAGAAATGAAAAAGCATTTAATCATCATCAGTGATGATTATGATAATATTAATATTTTAGTAATGTTTTCTTTAAAATAGAATTGGTGAGAAATATATCATATTTTTGTATATAAGAGTATAATTTACCAATAATGATTCCTAAAAGTAATTTTCACTTGGTTCGTTTTTCTTTCATGAGATTTGTAGAACATTGATTGTAGAATTTATTTATTATGAACCATATTGTGATATGAATTTATATGAAAGTTAGCTGAAAAAATATCTTTTGATTCCTCTTGTAGGCCATAAAGAAACTTAGCAGTGCAAATTCCTATGTTCACTCCATACAATCTTGTCATTGCAGCTGTTATTATGTGATTATTTGTATAGTATAGTAACATGGGTGTGATGCTCACCAACATGCATTAGTTTAAAATCAAAAAACACCATGATCTTTCCTCTCAACTACCTGATAGCTCTTAATGGTAATCACTTGAGTTTTCTTGAAGGCAAAATGGATGGATGTGTGATTTTTTTTTCTAATAGATATTCACAATCATGACAAACAAAAATAAATCATGACCTTTAATCCCAGGAGACTGTAAAGTCACTAGCCAATGCAGTGGTTGGCAGACGAAGATGCTAAGAATTCTTGATTATTGATCTAGGCTGCCATTTGATGATGACATTTATTTAGGTACTTACAACTGCATATCACTTTTAAGTAAAGGAAGATTGCAAGAATTAAAAAAAGAACTATGTCATATTACATAGAACATTGTGGGACTTTTAAGTTAGAAGAAAAGGTGAAGAGACTAATTGATTTAAAAAGTGGGCATGTATTGTACTACAAAGGCATAAACATTGGAAGTGCAAGTGATGCAGGAGTCTTTATAAATAAAAGCACTACATTATGAATATATTATTCAAGTTATTAGCAGAAATCAAATGCAGATAATTTAGGTTTATGCCCTAATAAGTTTTCATTGTGATGATGAAGTAGAGGATTTTTATATGGATATACAAAAGACTTTTGATCAGACAAAACATTTTAAAATTGTCATGAGACACTTTAGTGCTATAATTAATAAACAATTAAAATATAAAAGTTCTGTAAATAAATTTGGTTCTGATGATAGAAATGAGAGAAATCATAGATTTGTGGAGTTTGCAGGAAAAAAACCTTTATATTATAAATTCTTTTTTTGAGAAAAATGTTAAATATAAATGGATGTGGAAGCATCCAAATGAAGGTACAAAAGTATGGGATTATATTTTAACTAACAGAAAATATATATTTCAAGATTGTAATGCTCTTAATAAATTCAATACAGGAAATGATCATTTGTTAGTGAGATGTAAGATACATGCTAAAGCAAAATTAGAAAGACAAAAATTATTATTTCTAATCTTCAGAAACATTCCAATAAATTTAAATTAGAACTTTCAGACCATTTTCAAATATTAAAAAACTAATGATTCAGATTTCAATGAAATCAATAGGGAGATAACTAATATACTTTTAAAAACTGCAACAAAGATAGCTGGTACAAAAAAGTAGTAATTGGCTAGTAAAATTTCTATTGAGATAAGACAATTTATGAAAAAAATAAAAAATTTGTAAATATTTAAAAATGATCTATTAAGAGGAATTGAATATCTCGAATTTTGTAAAATGTTGTGAAAAAGAGTCGATAATTAGTATAATTGTGAACTAACAAGGAAACCTGTAGAAGAGAATAAAAGTCTCAAAGTGTAAAACAATATCTTGATATTGATAAGAAACTTATGTCTGCAATAAGAAAAAAAGATGGAACTATTACTAAAATGGGAGATAACATTATCTAAAATGTAAAAGAGTTTTATCAAGAATTATATAGCAATAAACAACAAAGTAAAGTGCCTTCTACAACTACTATATGTTCTAAATTGTCCATGCTTTTACATAAAGAAGTGAAACATGTATTTAAATTTTATGAAGAAGGAGAAAATGTCCAGATAGTGATGGAATTATAATTAATATCTTAAAAGAAGCAGATGAAAAAATAGAAAAATTTGGCAAAGTTCTTTAAATTCCTATATGGTAAAGATGTACTTGATGATTGGGAAAATGTATTATTAATATTAATATTTATATTTAAAAAGAATAATAAAAAATATAGTAGAAATTGCAGACCTATCAATCTTTTATCAGTTCTATACAATTTTTTGACCAAAATAATTACAACTTGTCTACGTACTTTTTGCAGAGATCCTTTTGCATCAATCTTCCAAATGACATTACTATGTGATTTCATGGGATCATGTATCAAATTTTTTTGCACAGTGGGTTTCACTTATTTGTCTTTTTTTTATTTTTTATAATGGCTGAAATGTTTGAACAATGTGAAATTCTGTTTTTGTTTACAGAAAACAGCAAGAAAAAAGTTGTCATGCTAGAAACAGATTATAAGCAAGCTAATCTCATAAAAACAGAAGTTTTTGAGTGATCTAATTGAAATGTTAAATTTACCATGTTCCAGAAGCATTGCAAGTGAAGTCCAAAGCAAAACAGTGCTGATTTTTTTTTATGATCATGGCATTTTTTTTTTCAAATTTTGTTCATAACAATCAAATGTTTTATCTGCAAGTTCTGAAATATTTACATGATACAGTAAAATATGAACATTCCATTTTGTGAAAATGTAAATAGTGTGCCATTTTTCAAAGTTTTGAATGTGGAACACTTTTTACTTACATTCAGCATGACCAAACTTACCTATCACCATATTCACTTGCTTTCACTCCATGCAATTTTTTTAAATTTCTTGAATGAAAAAATATATCTTTTTTTTTTTGCACACTTAGAACTGAGGGAAAATGATGGAGGTCTTAAAGCACATTTTTCCTCAAGTGTTTCCAGACTACTTTGAAAAGTGATAAACAGGTTTACATTGGTGCATTATATTAAATAGATTATAGTTTTTAACGCGATTCAATTTGCAATGCCTAAAAATAAATATACAATTTTTATTATAAAATTCCTGTTATTTTTGGATTCCCTTTGTATATAGTAATTTAAAAAAAACGAAAACAATATGTACAATACATACACATGTACACTGCACTATGTGTGTATTATGCAGGTTTGCATTTAAGATATATATGTATGTAAGATAACGCAACTTAAATCTATGTAAAAATTAAAAACAATCTTTAGCTTTAAAACTGTTCTTTCATATAATCCATCCATTCAGCACTCATCATCATTCAGTTTTTTGAGTTATCAGTTGCTCATTCTATGGATCTAGTGTTGTCTTTTAAATTTTTTGATAATATTGGGTTTAGGGATCTCTAGAGAAAAAAATTAGAATGAATCATTGACTTGCTTTTTTGATTTCAGTCATTTTTAGATTTTATGGAGTGTTTCAGGATCAAATTTTTCAAAAATGCTGTTTATGGCTCATGATATGGAATCATTTCCTGAAATTTTTTGTTGTTCATGTTCTTCTCTACAGGCCTGTTGATTTTCTTTTCTCTATTGTTTTCTTTTCTTCAACCAGTTGCATTAATTATTCATTAGTTAATACTCTAATGCATGATTTCAAAAACTCTTCAATGTTAACATCACCAGCTTCTTATTGACATCTTTAGCCAAGCCATTCAAAGACTTGACAAATGTTTACAGGTCATGATGATTCTTTGATTCATAAGTTGAAGAAATGATATGAGATTTAGTGGTATTAGTTGCTACTACGTTTCCAATTGAAAACATATGTGTTTGTGAAGTTGCTGTCGCTAGAAAAAATGTTTGGTTTCACTGCATAATCATACAAAAATGGACTGAGAAAGGAAGAGTAGGCTCACAATTAACAATGTTTTGTGTTTTTCTGCAAAATTATAAATTATTGCACTGAAAAAAAAAACCACAGTGCAGCTTCATTTGTTTAAATTCACAGTTTTATATAATTTATGTGAAATTACGTTGAATTAAAAAAGTATTTTTTAATAATTTAACTATTGTGACTATAAAGACATGTTAACAACAGTGTAAGGGTAGACAATATATAGAACTCACATTACTGCAACTTCATTTTGCAGTTAACTTCAAGAAAAAGAAAAATTATGCCATATTAAAAAATTAAAAAATGTATCTAATACATTAAGCGTTAACACATAGTAATAAATATTAAGTCACTTTTTAACAGTTTGTACTATGCAGATTTGAATAAACAGTATTTTATGTACAAACACACTACCTATGTTCTTTATACGAGATATTGTATTATTATACCACTAGCCATTTTCTTGAAATGATCCCACAATTTTCAAATAATACAGTACACTAAAATCATAGAAATATGGGCTATTTAAACAAAAATTAAAAGCATAAAATTGTTTTCATTTATTTATATTGCATTTTCATCATGTAAAATTTATTATGAAATGCACAAAATCATTTCCCTCCTTTCTTTTTTTTAAAATCAAAAATATGTTTACAAATAAAAAATTCTGATTTGACTGAAATTAGTGTTCATAAAGGTTTTAAGTTAAAATTGCTTGACTAAATATTTTAGTTAATACATAGCCATATACAATTTAAAATTAATTAACAATAATATATGACCAAAATTTATTTTTAGTTTTATGCTGAATGAAATTTGTATTTTTTTTCCACTACTATAATTTTTAAGGTTATCAAATTTTCTTCTTTCTTTAGTTATGAAATTCTATAAGTAGCATTAATTTGCTTCTCAAGAAAATATTAAATTTTATTTCACAATTTAACTAATAATTTGCTGAGCACTGCTTTCAACCTGGGATATCAAAATGGAATCTGACCATGCTTTCATTCTGTGGATTATTAAAACAGTGTCTGCAGAGCACAACAATTGAAAAAAAAATTAAAGAGGAATGGTTTATTGCTAATAACATCTATACAATAAACAAAAGAATTTTGTATAGCATTGTTGTGGAAATGGAATACTGAGTATTAATGTCATGTTTTTTTCTAATAATACTATTTTTAGCTAATAAGTTTGAATGCTAAAATTATGACCTCCCAGATTAAAAGCATTGCTCAGTGAGTTGTTAGTTAAATTGTGGGATAAAATTTAATCTTTTTTTGGGGAAGTAAATTAATGTTGCTATAGGATTATATAATTTTTTATGTTTATTATAACATCACCATATGACTCTAATTTAAAATCTAGCAAGTAAATATCATTTTAAAACTTAGATTTAATAAATTTTAATCATAAAAAGTAGATTAATTATTACATAATTGATAAAATTATTTCTTCCCCCTTTTCCATTTTTTTGGGCTGAAAATACCTTAGATTATCAATAATAGCATTTTTAATTTGACTGAAAAGTTTTTATTCAAAATTAATTGACTGAATATTTTAGCTAATACACATTTTAAAATTAATTATTAATAGTATAATATATGTTCAAAATTTATTTTTAGTTTTACATTGAATGAAATTTATATTTCTTTTTCTGACATTGTATCTTTTTGTTTGCAATGATCTTCTTTTGACTTAGATATCTCTGAAACAAATTATGATATTATGATTTAAAATTAAGCAAATGGTGTACAATAAATGATATTTTACCCTTCTGCTTAATGATTTTGATTGCATAATGCACAACATCATTTTGTTTCTCAAAATAACTTGCAATTATGATAACTAAATATTACAATTACTGTATGATGATCATAATTTTTGCTGCAATCAAAATACTATTAAAATGAATTTTATTCTATAGAAGTGAGTGAGTAGGTAGGTTTTTAGCAAATGTACACATTTTAAAATATAATATTAATGCATTTAGTTGTTAATTAAAATAGGCTTTTGATTATTCATTGTACTGAATGGGTGATTAACTTTTACTCTGATATGTCATTAATGAATGTTATTATCTTGCAAGGACACTGGATGTAAATTGAATAATATATTGTATTTTAATTGTATTACAATTTTATAATCAAAATATTGTTTAATACTATACTATGTATAATGAATAAACTCTGTATTGTACAATTTTAGCACAAATGTCACCATTTTTCTTTTGGGTGTTATAAAGTTTCTATCTTACAAGATAGATGCCATTTTCAAAATGACCACCAAAAAAGTTTGAAATTTTTTTTAATGATCATTATAATAAATATTCTGTTGTAAATCAAAATAGGGAGTGCAAACTGATGATTATCACTATAGTGAATTCTTGCATAAAGGTCCTGCACTAAGTGGAGTATAGGTTTATATGATTACTGACATGGGAAAAATAGAAATGATCCCTTAGATAAACTTTGAATGAATTAATCTCTTTAGCTGTCTCAAATTATCACATTCTCCCAAATCTTTTAAAAATAGAACTGCAAATTTTTATTATTATTTATCATTTATTAAATTAGGATTTATATATGTATATATCTATGCTACTCAGTCAAATGATTATAACCAGATAAATATAAAAATAACATATCATCTTCATGTGGATTTCAGATATTAGCCTAATCAAGAAAAATTCAAATTTCCTATCTAATAGCTATACTTTTTTTTTCAAACCCATAATGTTATTAAATTATTATAAAATCATATGAAATTTTAAATATCATCTAAGTCAATACACTGCATCAGATATGATGGCCTATTGATGTAAATGTAAGTCTTAACACTTATTTCACTATATAAGTTTCTTGGGTTAGTAAAAAAAAGGCATAGACATTAGATAATAAAATGAACCTTTAATATTAAATTCTAAATAAGGTGTCAAGCAAAAATTTGTATCTATAATGAAGGCATTCATACTTCTCTATTTTATTGACATGTTTAAGATTGCATATTTCCACTAGTGATTATTTATTTTCATTATAAACAAAAAAATAAAGTAACCTTTAAATAACCCAATTCTGACAAAAACTGTTCTATCATTTCACATAAATAGATTATCAAGGGAAAGGCATTATTCACAAAATTTTTCAGTTATTGAGTATTTTCTACTAGGTAAGTGTATATAGATTTATGTTTGCCAAGCAATATTGGATAGTCATCTGGAATGATAATGGATTAGCTTTCTGGAAATCTTAATCCTGAAGTTGAAAAAAAAATATTCAAGTTTAAGGTAGACTATATTCAAGCCCAAATCATGTTTATGACAAGAAAACATAATACTTTTGGTATGTATATATATATATATATATAAGACTATTTGGTAATAAAAATTACTTTATTCTTTCTTATACTATATTTTTAAAAAAATGTTTGCAGGTAATATTTTTATTTCACAGCTCTGTTTCTTTTAAAATTTTCCTTGACTTATTTGGTTTATTTCCAACTTAAAAAATCCAAAAATTAATTAGTCTCAAATTTCCAGTCTATAATATTTTTTGTTTATTTCAATAAGCATTGATTAGAAACTTTTATTTCAGTGATTCCTTATAGCAGAACACTGAAGCAGAAGATGCCAAGTAGTGATAATTTGAGCAACTTTTATTTTCGTTTTATCTTTTACCTAAAAAGTCTCTAAATACCCATTTATTGAATGATCATCACATTTGATTATATGCTAATTACCTAAAAGAAAAAGTCTAAGTCTAATTAGAATTCGAAAAATCTTTCACGTTTTCCACACCGAATTTGGATTTGGAGTTGTGGACCTGCTTAACAGATGCGTTACCTCTACTCTATAAATACTTCCTTTGTGTAACTTTTAAAACATACTAAAAATTACTCATAAATTAAATTCATAAATTAAGCTGATTTTTTTTTTTTCATTTTAGCTGTAATGTATTAATTAATTTTTGAAATTTAACTTGAAATAAGATAATTTGTATTCTATTTAATATTTTTATACATCACGTGTAAACAATTAACGTTGAATTACCCTGAAGCTACTTTTGCCGGGGCTTTTAAAAGTGTTACCTAGTTTGATGAGAATAGCAAAAAAATTGACTAGATCTGTCAGCCTGTCTTCTAATGATTAATCTGTTCTAGCCATGGAGACCTTGAATTTACAAGTTCACTTTAGTTAATGAGTAAAATTAGCTTTATAATAATGGTGGTCTTCTGTCAAAATTAAATCAAATATTTCTTTTGTTTTTAATGAATCAAACTTAGAATTCATTCACGGAAACATTGTACTTAAAAACTGTTCAGGGATCAAAACAGTGAAACATATTTCAAAATAAATGGTTGCATATCTGCATTATTTCTCCCAGCTTGGAATTTCTATTTATTTTTTTTTGCTTTTATTATTATAATTTTCAGGTCTGTATTTTGCATAAAACATTCCTAATATATGCAGATATTTTATAATTTGTTTGTGTAAAATCAATATTTCAGAAATTTTAAATATATATGTATTTGTTATTAGGTCTATGTCAAAAACTACTGAAGTAAAATTTATTACCTTAATTAAGTTATTAACATTTAATTTAAAAATAATATGATATATGTATATATATTCATAATTAAAGATTAGGCATAATAAAATATATATATGTGTGTGTGTGCCTGTATGTGCGTTGTTCATTACTTTTATTTACCCCAACATCTTATCTATATTAAGGGCAGTAATCTGTTCTATTTAGCTAATGAATGAATACCAGGTGATAATATCATAACAAATTCCAGACCAATTTCTGACTGATAGCATTTATTAAAGAAAAGCATTGAATCTGCAATAGACACTAGCTTTTATTGAATTCAGTAAATAAAGCAAATTATTGTTTCTAATGCAAATACTTGTAATAAGCTGGTTTGGCATAATATATTGTCTATCAATACAAATATCTATTTGTATATGGATATTCAAAATAAATTGAAAATTTTATAAATACAATGCTTTATAATAAAATGAAAATAAAATGATTAAACAATGTATACTTTATTTATTACTATTTTAAAAGATAGTTTATCCAATTTTTTTTTCTATAAATGTATTAAATACCCATATCACCACATTCTTTTGAAACATATGAATAAAAACACAGTAAAAAAACAAATGACACCCTATACGCACTTCATCCTGAACCAGCACTCATCAGTTGGCCCAGATCACTAACTCTAATATATATTTTTATCATGTATAAATTATTTATCAATAGTAAATAGTTACATTTTGGTTTACAAGTATCAAACTTATTCCACCCACAACATTGTCACAATCCCCTCTAGATAAATACAGTATTGATTATCACTAATCATTTATTAAACTGGAGATTATCTTTAATCCATATATACATTTGAAGCCTCTGTTAAACTTAATATATCTGATTTTTTAATTAAACACACACACACTCATGGTGTTATTTACGTTTTTTTCCCATATATAATATCTATTTTTTATATATATATAAATGTATTAAATGATCTCCCCACCAATAGACATTCTTTTGAAAATATATGAATAGTCATAATAAAAGATGACCACCAAGATGCATTTTGTGCTGAACCAGCATTTATCAGTTGTCACAATTATTTTTTTTTGTCAACAAGCATATATTTTGTTATTGCTTAATTACCTTTATCATTATAGTAAAATAGTTTCACAATATAGTTTTACAATCAATAAATTTGTTTTCTTTGCACGCAAACCATATATATATATATATATATATATATATGATAAACAAAAATGCAAGTAAATGTAAATATATATATGATAAACAAAAATGCAAGTAAATGTAAATGTATTTGAAAATGTCTCTATTTGAAAAATGTTTATTTTAAAATCTTGCATTATTTTTTTGTCACTTAATCTAACATTTAGCAATCTTTTCTTAAAATGTGTCATCTTCATTTCATTTTTCTTTTCTTTTCCATTTTCTCTTTGAACATATTCTTCATAACTATCTACCTTTAATTACATTTCTGATCCAGTTTGTCCTTCTCATTTTAATTTTTCCCAATAACTTTTTTTTTCCAATTATTGATTTTAACACTTTTAATTTTATAATTTTTTTCTTTTTGGGCTAGCTCTTCTTTCTCAAACGTCATCTCTAAAGTATCATTATCTATTCATGTCAATTGATTTCTAATCTTCATGGGGATATTGAAATTCACAGATAATAGCAAATTCTGTATCTACACACATATATATTACAAATATTTTAAAATATATATTTATATATGTTTGTAGATCTGTATATACAGTAAAGCAAATACTTTTATGGGTAAAAGTTGTGAACATAAATTTTAGATTTATTGTTATTTTTAGAATTATACTGATATTTTGACTGTATACCACTAGCCATTATCTAAATAATAAAGGCATTTTTGTAACATCATTTTATATTTTTTACTTCAAATAATGATTGGTATGATTCATTTAAAACAACTGCATAATTGTATTATTAACAATATTCAAAATGTATATATGAATGAATCTGAAATACATATGAATGTACACATGCATACATAATAATAAGGAAAACCAAGTCATATATCATGTGATTTGATTAACCTTTATTTACAAATGTAGTATAATGAGTGTGCTAAAACCTCAAACAAGGTTTGGGGATAGGGTAATTCTAGATAGAGATTTTAAATGCTTTCTCTTGCAGCATTTATCTAAAAAGCTTGTTTAGAGATATTAGTACATTCATTATATTACATGCATATTAAAATGACATATATATATCGGAAGATATATATATATATATATATATATATATATATATATATATATATATATATATATATATTTAATTTTAATGTAATGTGTAATAATACAGTAGTAAAAATAATTAATAAAAACTATAATAATGCAGTTATGAAAAAAATCACTAGAGTAATTGAGAGAGAGAAAGCAATATTTAAATATGTATGTAATATACTTAAATAATATTTATTTTTATAAAGCGCAAACAGTATTGAAATTAAATTGAGAGACTTCTGTTAGATAGTAATGAGGGTGAGAGGTTTTGTAATATACTTAAATATATTGTGAATATGTTCTTGAAATCACTTTTAAAAAAATTTAAACTATACTTTTGTTTTCTTATGATAAAAATTGATAATGATGCAATGCAAAAAATACAATATCTAAGTAATATTAATTTATAAGTTTTCAAATATATTTGCCTATATAATGACCAGAAGCCATATTTATAATATTTTTACAATCACAGTTATTGTTACTTTTATTGCATATTATCAAATTAGAATTTTATTTCATGTCACTACAAAGCAAAAAATTAATAATAGTAGCAATTCTGACAAGCATAAAAGAATCTATGATATATTTTATGTTTAAGTTATAAAACTATTTTTATTTTCAATAATAGCTCAATTCTCTATATAGACTCCATGCTTTCTAATTCTGTACTATATATTTTTTTCATATCTTCCTTCCATAAATTTTTTTTTCAATCTTTACTAAATTTTTATCATGTACTATGAAAGTAATTTTAGCCATTTCAGAAACATAAATAATTCTAGTAAAAATATTTTTTTCTTTTTTACTAATTTGTGACTTATTGATTCTTTTTTATTGAATATTAAATTAATTTCGTATTTGTTTTCTATGTTTGACAGAATTATTGTCGTCAATAACTTTGCATGGTGAGACTACTATTAAATAAATTTTACATTTGAGGTAGCAATATAATATATTAGCACAATTATCAATATTTCAATCACATTAATGTCACTGACTGCATAAGATTGATTGTATGAGACAGGAAAATGGTTACTTCAAAGAAATTATGAATTTATATGATTTTTTCATTAAATATTTTTTAAACAATCCATGTTTACCAAAATAGTAATTATTAAAAATGTCATTTACATTTCATTCATTTGATTGAAAATATAATATTTATGATAAAATTAAATTACAAAATATTAAATAATAAATATTAAATGCTTCATAAGACCAATATGCCATGAAACAATAAACTTAATATCAAGAATTTAAACATTTTTTAATATTATTAATTTAAAATTTCTTTATAAATTACAAATATTAATATATTAGTTTTAAAATAAAAGCTTCTTAATTGTTTAAAATTATTCTACAAAAAAAAAACACAATTAAGTGATATATAAGGTCAGTTATCAATTATTAACCTTCCATAATTTTATAATGCAGGTTTACATTTTTTGGCCAATTCGCCCCCTGGTGAATTTTTTTTGTATATTTTACTATATAAAAATTTTGTTAAAAAATTGTGATAGATAGCAGGAAATTCAAAGAAAACTGCTTTACAAAAGACATAAGCCCTGAACCTGACATGTTCGGTCATTGTTCCAAGATCAGGCAATAAAACATTTGGTGTATTAATACATTGTTTAATGACCAAAAATGTGTTTATTTGCGAATTTAATACGCCTTTAGGTATTTTTTTACAATAATTTACTATTGATTAGATATTGAGAAATATAAATTATTAATAACTTATTTTGACTGGAAATAGACTATTTTTTAAAAATATAATGTTATATTAGCAGCTAATGTGAATATGGCCTTGAGCTATTTATAAACTTAGCTTCCACATAAGCAATCTACTTATACTTACGAGTATGAAAATATCACAATTTTGCAATAAATATTCAAAAATTTTAAACTTTTAAAGCATAATTCATTAGATATAAGAGAAATAAATAAATATTCGTTCAAATTTTTAAAAATATTCAGTAATAATTAATATTTTGTTGATTTTGTAAACTGAAAAGAATCTTTCTGAAATAATGATGTGTAATCTTTTTGTTTTGATTATGATCTCATTTTTTTAATATTTATAGACACAAAATGTGAACATTTAAAATTTATTTCAGTAGTAAACAAAAATATCTATCAAATGAAGTCAAATTTATTATTTTCTGATAAGTAATACTCATTTAATCCTATATTTTACATTGATGTGTGAGACAAAGAAAAATGTCAGAAAATTCTGAAATGTTCGAGTCTAGGCTGCACTAAGAAAGGGTTAATGATAACAGTTTTGATAGTGAAAATTGATTCTTTCATTGTTTTAGCAGGATCTAAGTTCTAAATAATGCACTTTCTTTCATAATAAAATGCATATTATATATTCATTTGTTTTCAAGTATTTTTTAATAATACTACTAATAAATATGGACAAAAATAAATTACTAAATAAATTTGTTCAAGTCATACAAACACACACAAACACACACACACATATATATATATATATATTGTATTCAAAAACATATAGATTATAAATATTATTACATGGCCAATGTTTTTTATAACTTAATATTTAAAATGTAATTAATATTGCAATGATAAAACTTAATTTTTTTTATAATTAAAACTAATTTGCATCAAGATAATTTATTTTTATTTAATAAAAAAGGTAAATTTTACACTTACATTTACACTAAACATCACATGATCACACATTATTTATGATTACATCCAAGGCTCCTTACTAATGAAAGCCAGAAGCTAGAAACTAGATGGTATTTTGGATGAGAAGGAATTAGATAGGGATTTTATGCACAAACCTTTCTGCATCCAATGATTATTCTGGCTTGCACTAAGTGATGCTTCTGTATGGAGAGTTTTGCCTTTGTGTGTTATATTTACACCTGGTTAATTAAGAAAATATTGATTACCATTCCACTTGAGAGACTAAGTGCACAAAATACCTTTTTTAATATAATAAAGGCACAAATGTATCATGAAGCTTTTGATTTAAATTATGAATTGCTCTGATGTATATATATTCACATAATTCAAAAATATGTATCTGTATTTGAATAAATAAATAAATACTAAATTTTATTATGGTTTAAAATATTATGTAAATTTGGAAGGTCAATAAAATGTTATATAGCTTTATCTTACAAACTAATAAAATATATACTATGCTTTAATAAATAAATAAAAAAACATTGAATATCAAGAACTAAGATGGGGTTTTTAAAAACCAAACAAACAAAATAAATAACTAAAATTTTGTCTACATTTCATTTATTCCACAGTTATATATTTTTGTATCTGAATTGTAATTTTAAAAAAAATATATAGAAAAACTGTTAAATTTGATTAGATATTAGAATGTTTTAGTAGCATTAATTTATTTATTAATGGATAATTATTATTTATTTAAATGTAGTGTTTGAATTATACTTCATCTGTATGACAACTCTGATCTTAATAAAATTATTTTTGAGACATAATAAAAAGAAGCATTACACAGAGAATCTTGAGTATATATCTTAAGTTTTTTTTCCTGAATTAACATAGAGTAACTAGGCATCACTATGAATTTATCATTATTTTATATTCTTTTAACATAGTTATTTTATAATTTTAATAGTATGGCTACATTATGATATTAGTAAAGTTTTTATATCATTTTGATCCTAAAACAAATTATGATTTTTCCAATTTAAATTATTTTATAATAATAATTCTTATTTACTTTTTTTTTTTATAAATGTTGAAATTATTTTTTTAACACAATTATTTATTTATTACTCATTACAATAATATTAAAAGCTTTATACTATAATATGTTAGCACATTTGCCTGTTATAATAATAGATTGTAGAACTGAAATTCAGAGTTGGTAAAACTTGGCAATTTTTTAATATTCCAATCAGGCTTAAAAATTTTATTTCATATAGTCATCTCATAGCTAACGCATATTACCACTCAATATCAATCAGATGGAAAATTGGTATCAAAATATTAAGTGCTAATATAATATATGACTTGATATAGCTACATAATAATTATTATTGAGAAAATTAAAAGCTAATAAATAAAATGTATCCATTTATTTTTGAATTTATAATTACAAGAGCATCTTAAATAAAATTAAATAAAATACTATAATTTGCAATTAAAATAAATTATTTACCAAAACAATATCAGTTATTCATATAAAAAAAAATACACCATAACAAATAAAGTGTAGACAGGACTGCAAATCCATAAGAAAAGTCTGCATTTTTCTTGAATTTATGTATTCAAGTGCATATTAAATAAAATGATATATTTTTCATCAAAAATATAGCTTAAATAAAAGAAACCAAAAGGTGGGCAATGCACAAAATGTGTACAAAATAAAAACAGGTAATATTTAATATACTCTTATAACCTATAAATTCCAAACTAAATGTGGTCATTTTTTATGGATTCACTTTGCTGGGCACATTTTATTATCATTGATGTATTTCTTGTTAAGTAATTGAAATTGTTTGGGCAAATAGATTATTTTTATTGCAATATATATATATTATTTGTTTTTCAATTATTTAATAGTAAGTGTAATATAGGTCAACTAAGTTGGGTGGGGTGGGAGGCTAACCCGTATATTATACTAGCAAAAATATTATTAATTAGAGAGTAAAACATTGATGTTAAAACAAATCAAAGCCTTCACTATTATTCCCTAAGCTGCAAAAGAGATTTTTTTGCCTCATAATGGCTATTTTACAAGAATATAATGTGGTGTGGGTAATTTCTATAAATCTTCATGTCATTTCTTTAAATTAAACAACCGATTTTATTTTAAAATTTATATATTTTAAACATGTATATATGTAAAAATCTCTCTCCAAATATATAGAAATATAAAAAAAAACATAGCTTAATAAATATATTTGTGTATGTGCATAGTCTAATATTTAAAATCAATATTTATTTTAAAACAATATGATATCACATGATCCCAGCATAAATATTGTTGTTTATTAGCAAATTCTTTCTTTTTCACAATAGTTATGCCACTTATAGCAAGCTTTATTAATCAGTAGATGCCCAATGATAATGCTATTTAAATTTAGACTAGTTTCTAGTTTATGGCTTTCATTAGTGAAAAGCTTTAGATCTGGGAGCAATGCACCTGGAGCTTTTGAATTTAATGCACCTTTCCTCTATTTTTGGAATATTAAATGGTATTTATGAAGCAATATCATCTGACATCTAATAATGTTTATAATCAGTGTGATAATTCTATTGAGAGAAAAATAAATACTATTGAAAACATTATGTTGGTTGGGGTCATGTGATATCTCATTGCTTTTATATCAAGCCTGGCTAAATGGTAGAGGTACTTATAGATATTAAAAAGATAAGGACATAATAATATATGGATATTGAAATGATTTCGGATCTATATGGCTATATAACTAATTTGCCTTTATTTGGATTGGTATCTTGATAGTAAATCAAAGAAGCAAAAGGGTTTAGGTGTACCACTTCCATATCCAAATCTATTCACTGATAAAAGCCTTAAGTTGAAAACTAATCTGGTGATATTTGACAGCACTGAATAAAGATGTGTTAACTCTACCATCTGGCATCTCTTGATTAATAAATATTAATAATTATGGACATAACTATAGTGAGAAAAAAGAATCTACTACTGCAATATTTGTTTTAATAGTTCTAAAATCATATTAAATACTTAAAGTTACATTTTGTATATGCAAAAAAAAAAATGAAATTGTTTAAAATTGAACATATTGTCATACTTGAAGAAAAGTATCTTAGTCCACTACAGCCAAAATCCATAATAACAAGTTCCAATTATAAATAAGGAATTAATTATATTAAATTACCTATTTTTATGGATTAATTATGATATAAACAAAGAAGAGGGACAATATGTTTATGTTATAACTAGAAAATATATTTATATACTAAAAAACAATAGATTATTACTATCACTGATGATGATCAAGTGTTATACTATTATCATAGTACAATACTGTGTAGTTATTCTACTGACCCTTAGGCAGAAAATTTAATTGGCATACATATAACATTCCTATAACATGCAAATTGCAAAATAAAATATCTGCCTGAATTCATCCTTAAATCGCGTCTTCAAATAATCTAATTTAAAATTCAACAGAATTATTTTTATATTGAATAATTGTTAGGGCACAACAAACAATTACATATTTTATAATTGTGTTATTTGTTAGTGAGAAAAAAATAATATTTTTTCCTGAGGCTGGCCTAGGGGTGATTCTAACAACATAAGTAGGTATATTCCCATGTTCACAACACGCATTTGTGTGTGTGTTTTAATTATCCCAAATAAAAATAAATTAATAATTATTTTTGAACATTTTTATGTTGTATAAATATAACATGGTAAAATACTTTACTTCACAAAATTTTTATATATTTTTTTGCTTTTAAATTGCAATATTATTTTTGTTTGCATGTCATATGTTAATTATGCAATCGATTTTAGACATAAATGTATTGTTTTTTTTCCCCCACAAAAAAAGAAAACTACTTTTTGGTAATTTTTTATTTTTCTAGTTCTCCCCCCCCCCCTCATTTAAATACATTATTTAATTATAAGAAAATATATCTATGACATTTTTTTTCCATTTAGTAATTAATCTCATAAATTTTACTGATGACAGTGTTTGTCATATTTATGACCATTACTTATATTCTCACAGTCGATAACTATTACAAGTAGTAAAGATGAAAGCGTCTTCAATATCCATTACAATTAAAATGCCTCTCTAATATGCCCCATCATGAAATAGTGAAGGAGTAATATTGCTCACCAGGCTTGCTCACTTCTGGATATGAAGTTAAAGATTTAATATTCTTAATATTCCTGCATCTAAGATATCTTAATACCCATTTATCTATCAATTTCAGCTGGTTAATAGATTGGTTATTGCAGAATTTTCTGAAAATAAATTCTAGGTCTGATTATAATCTAAAAAAGTTTTCAAATTGGCTTAGCTTATATTCAAACCCAAACTGTAGCACATGTCAAAAAGATGTGCTATTATTGGATTATAAGATCTTTTCTGTGAATAGTAACTTCATGTAAAGTATGAATTTCTGAAGAAAAAAAACTAATTACAGATATAGCTTCTTGAAATAAATGTTTTTAAAATATATAAATCATAAACTTAAAGAGTTAAATATAGTTTATTAAAAAAAATTAGAGATGTTGAGCATTTATTAAAAGTCATTGTAGAAAAACAGAAAACTGGATTAAAAAAAGTGACATCTTGGTATAAAATTAATAAAATTTGAAGGTAATGCAAATATATTTCAAAGAGATTAGTTGTATAAAACATAAATTAAAACCTTCAAATACTTTAGACAGCATAAGAAATCAAAGGGACAAAATAACCCTGTCTAATCCAATTAAATACACATACTAGCACATACATAGCCTAATAGAGCAGACACAACAAGATATCAACAACAAAATGATCCTTGAAATAAGCAATGCACAGCTCCTAAAAAAATATAAAAATTGGTACCTGGAGCCTAAATTCTTCGACTTCATAGTCAAAGTAAATCTGAATGCCTTGCCTATATCACACTTCAATCATTTTAAAAGGTTTTTTTATGAAAATAGACCCACTGTGCAGGTTGTGCCAAAGAGAAGAAGAAACACAGCATCATTTTCTAAACAATTCTCTGGGATTGGAAAAGGTAAGACAAATAATGATAAATAACTACCATCAGAAAGACACAACAATGGCAAAAATTCTCCAGGTATACAAAAAAAATGCAATCCCAACAATAAAAGCAGTGACATTTTATGCATATTGGTACACCAGATGTAAATTCAATTTCGACTACAATGCAAAACAAAACCTCAACACATTCCACCACAAGCTAGAAAAAATAAAAGAAAGGGATAACATGCTAGCACCACCAGATATTTTTGCTGCAACTTGGTCACTGTTTAAACTAAAATCAGCACTATAGTTGAAAAACAGTAAAAGAGATACAGAATAACACAGCTAAAAAAAAAGAACACAGTACACCAAAAACAGCAGGACACACATGACGGGGTCCATCAACATAATGTATATATAAAAGAAATTAGACAAGCTGAATTCAGGCAACTTTTGATGCCTTAAGAGTAGCAAAAACACAACATAAAAAACTCAAGAGAAAGCTTTTTCTCTCCTATATATCTGTGAACAATCTTTTGCCCAACAGAACTGTTTAGACACAGAAACAGACTTATGCTTACTGTGTAAGCCCAATCTTACCTATGTAATCATTGTTTTTTAATCAATAAAGTATGCTTTGAAACATGAAATATGATATTAGATTATACTTGTAAATTTTAACTATGACAATACAACGTTTACAGATCAATTTCAACTGAATCCTCTCTATTAGGATTTTTTCAGACTATCATTATATTCAATTTTTCCAACATTAGGTATCAACTTATTTCATTTATATGACAAAAAATAATGTATTAAGAGAATCAAAGATTTATTGATGACAGTGAACCACATTTTACTATTAGATGGAAAATTGAAACAATATTAAAAAAGAATTTAAGGTAATACAGATTACTAATTTATTATTTTGAAAAAACTTTTGTCTAAATTGTTGTAATCAAATTTCTTTCATATACAAATAATAACATATTCAATTTGTAAAGAATATGTACTTTAATTGTGATTGTGTTTAATTGATTTTGAATAGTTTTTTGTTTCATTATTTGCATTGTATGTGAGTAATGAACTAATATACAGTTATCTTAATAAACTTATAAAGATAATATTAATAACTGAAATATAGGCTTATTATATACCTGTATCTATATATGTAATATATAGGGTATATGAGCACAAACTTTCACATGACCCACCACTCACTACTCTGTCTCATATTACTGATACACTTGAACATATATATGTTGAAAAGATAAATAATCACCAATATACATATTTCATACTAAACCAGCAATCATCAGTTGGTCCAGATTATCATCTCTACACATATATGCAATAAGTGCTCAGATATATATTAAGATAGCCAATCTTTATACTTTAATGGACAGGCTTCAATCCACTCCACACTCCAACTCTTCAACCATCCATCCAATTGCAAATCTGAAAATGGAATGCTCAAAGGCCACCCTGAGGCTGAGATTCTTGTCATAATATTATAATATAATATTATAAGATAATATTAGCAATATTCAAAATAATGTCCGTTTATGAGTAGTAGCACGAAAATTTAGAATATTGTAATGTCTACAAAACCATTAATTTCTATTTTTAAAAAAATAATTTTAAAAGTGAAATTGAAAAAGTCAAGTTACTGTAATTAAAGATTTGTAAATCTTTGTAAATTTGGTCATTGCTAAAAGTAAGTGAAATAATTTATTCTTAATTTAGAATAAATATAAAACAGATAATATATTCATAAGACCAATATCATTTCCATACTTGTTTTTTTTTTTTAGGATAAAAGGATGGTAGCATCATTGAGAATAATATTTCCATTCAATTGATTAACCTGACTTTTTTTTTACTCTTCTTAGCTCAGAATAAATGTAGGAACTTCTTAGTTCTTGAATCCAGTTTTTTACTATTGTGCTACCATAAATTTGTTGAGAATTTCTTAATAAATATGCAAGAAAATAAATATATGTGATGAAATATATTGACTTATTGATGCATGATTTTTTGTGTATTGTTGACAATTTCTAAAAAATGAATTTAAGGATATTCAGATATGTAAAGATACAAAAAGAGTTAATGCAGATTCTATTTTCATAGAAATGAACTCAAGAAAAATTGTTTGAAAACTAAAGAAAGTAAACATTCTTACATATACTTTATAGGATAATATTGAATAAAATACTAATTGCTGAGATTTTAAAAGACCAGCTACTCTTTGACACAAATGTTGAGAATATCTTACAGCCATTAACTGCAATCCTTAAAAGTGCTCTCAATTTATACATTTCAATAGACTTGATTATTCCATTATTTTCTTTGCTAATCAACGAAACTTAGAATATGTGAATGAAAGCCAAAATTGTACTTATATATCAGAAAGAAGCTGTCTAAAAATATCCTTTACTTCAAATGCTATATCAAAGTCTTTAAATAAAAATAATATTTTTCTATGATAAGTCTGTCAAACACCTGATCTATTGTTGTTTTTTATCTCAGATAATGGAAGTAGCTATTTAGCCATTAAATAATCTTATAGCTGATAAAAGGTTAGGTGACTAAATAGCTTTCATTAAAAGAATATGTAAAAGTCCATAGTATGTTACTTACAATACAACTATAGAGTATTAAGAAATGTGCATAATAGCAAAGATAATAAACCATTGTGTTAAATTATAAATCCATTGGAGTTAAATATTTTAACTATGTCTAACTCCACATATAAATTTCAATATGAGGATGAATTTTGCACTTCTATAGATTACTATTAAAGATTGAGTCTTTAGATTTAAATACTCCTATAGATTTTAGATGTTAGATAAATTTTGTAAATAATTTTATTAATGTAATTGAATTTCATTATTTCCTGAAAATTTTGTTTAAGGAATATTATTAATGATATATTAAAGTTTTCAGTAAAAATATTAATCTTATTTACCATATAGGAATCTTGAAATTATATTTATATTGCTATAGCTGACCTTGTTCTTTATTGAATTATGAATCTTGTTTTATTCTTGATCATCTAGATCAGTGATCTTTAACCCTTGGTCTGCGGACAGATGCCAGGCCACAGAAGTTTTCTGCCAGGGGGCCACAGGAAAGTTTGTAATAACAAAATAAGAGTTTAAACTTTTAAGTAATATAAACAATTTTTATTTATTTTTTCATTTTTACCCAATTAAAAAAAAAAAAGAAACAGAACGAAAACAAAATCTAATCAATCATACATAAATTAATTTGTTGTTTTTTTTTAGTTATCACAGATGTTTATGGGGGGTAGAATTAAATTTTTTATTACTTTTCTAAAAAAAATAAAAATTTAAAAAAAAAGTTTTTTATTATACAAACTCCATATATATATAATTTAAATTCGTCTTGTATATTTAACATTGTTTTGATCAGTTATATCAATTATGCTCATCTAAAGCTAAGCAGTTTACATCTTTAGGAAAATTTATCTATAGACTTCTGCCGTCCGCGAAACCTTATTCTTATTTTTGCCGGGCGCGAAACCTTATCCTTATTTTTACCGGTCCGCAGGTGTGAAAAGGTTGAAGACCACTGATCTAGATAACATTTATTATTAGACTTTTAACTATTATGTTATCAAATTATAACACAAATTATAATTTAATTTAGTAACATAAACAATCTACTGCTGTTCTACATTGAAAATTACAACATTAATGTCAACTTAAATCTAATCAAATGTGGTAAACACAAAATAATTTAAATTTTAAATTTAAACTGTTTTTTTTTTTACTTGTTACCCATAAATATATAATTTGATTGTATTGTTTTAAAATATATTATTCATTGATTCTTGGGAATCATATAAATAGTTATACTTCAAAATTATCTATCATCTGCTTATCTTTGAGACTGCTCAAAGATAATTATTGGATTGATGAAATTTATTCATTTCACTGGTGATCATATATATATAATATAATATAAGTATAATAACAATATTCACTAGAATAAAAACTACAAAATTTTTAAAAATGCCTGTATAAAATTAAAAATAAAATTCTTTGCTATAGCTAGCTTCTGCTTATTCCACCATCTTAAGTAGCAAACCGTTAATATTTAAATATTATCAAACTCTCACACCAGTAACGTTCTCATGTGAATTACCTACTTTCCATAAATTGTGAATATTAACACAATGACACTGTTTATTCAACACATTATCTGTACTATTTATAAAATAGGACTCTTTAATTCTTCTTTTCCTCAAATCATTTTCCATATGCAAAATAAAAACTCTATCAAAGCAGAATTCTCCATTACAACTCACAGCATGTTCTGCAAAAACAGATTTATACCTATCTGCAGAACAACTCAACTTATTATATAATAATTCATGCTCCCTAATCCTTTTATCAATGCACATTTGGTCTCCCCGATGTAACTATAACCACAATGACAAAACACTTTATATATAATATTACATTTGTTGCTTTTATCAATAGAATCTTTGCCATTAATAACCAATCTTCCAGTATTTGCACCCACTTTAAATGCAACATTAAAATCAGCAGATACCAATGATGTAATCTTATTACAAACAATATCCTTTACATAAGGCAATGCTATCCATTTTTTCTTTTCCATATTAACTCTTCTCCATCTATTTCTATACCTATATAGTGCACATAAAATATTTGTCCTATTATATCCCACACTCAATAAATCATTCACATATCTTTCAATATTAATCATTTTATCACTCTGAAATTTATATAAATCATCATTTCTAAAAAGAAATGTTCTAAAACCAGCCAATTTATAGGTAAGTGGAACATTTGAATTTGGAAGAACAACTCCTCTTATTGATAATGGTTTCAATACCATTTTATTCTTAATTTTATTCCCTTCTCTCCATAAAATCAAATCAAGATATTTTACACTCTTCTCACTATCTTCAGAATTAATAGTCCATGTTAATCCAGCAATAGCATTTAATTTAATAAACAGTTTATGCACTATTATATTTGATCCTACAATAAGCACATCATCCACATACCTAAAATATCTTTTAACACCGGTCATAAAATGTTCTTTTAAAATCAACCCTTCATAATATGATAACACCTAACTACATATAATTGCTGAAACAGGCAAACCCATAGGCCAACCTTCATCCATCATATACAACCGATCTTTAAATGTAGCTATAAAATTCTGATCAATAAATAATAACAAATCCTTTACAAACATACGATAAAACTTGCACACTCCTTTTTCATATAAAACTTGATCGATAATGCTAATAGATTTCTTTCTTTTTATTGAACCATATAACTCTGCAACATCCAATGTAAATAATCTATCATCATTATCCAAAACAATATTATCAATCTTTTTAACTAAATCAAATGAAGATCCAACTGTATAATCACCAAAACCCAACTCATCTTGCAAAAACTTTCCCACAAAAACTGCTGCATGATAATACATACATCCTCCAAAATCCAACATCAGTCTAATAGGTAATTCTTCCTTATGCACTTTTAAATTTCCAAAAATCCTTGGCATAATTGCAGCTGATGGATAAAGAGATAGATATAACTTTTTATCAAACACTTTCTTTAAATATGGCTTAAATATAGTATTAATAAATTTCAATCTCACTGTATCAATAGAATAAGCATTTATCAATTTAAATTTTAATTTTTGAATTTGCTGATGAACCTTTTCTCTATATAAACTTTTAAACATCAAAACATAATCTTCCACCTTTATCTTCTTTAATACATGTAACATTATTATCTGATAAATATCTTCTTATTAAATTAATTTGTTTATACCATGAATCATCACATTTTACATTAGAAATATTCAAGGAAGATATTTTAGAAATCACCTCATCTCGAGCATGATGCATCTCATAAGCACTTTCTATTGCTGCAATAACCTCCATTTTATAGTTTTTAATTGGACCTCCAACAAACTTTATTCCTGTCTCCAAAATTGAAACGTCAAGCAAATCCAAATATATATATATATATTATCAATGAAATTTTAAAAGTTACATATATATATAATATGTAATGTAAATTATAAAAGTTCATCATGTTGCAGAGAATAATAAATCTGTCTAGTAAAAGTATAACGTGAGGTTCAAATTTAAGTCCAGGCTATAAAATTTTTTTCGCGGAACTTGATAATTGTTTTGAATAATTCAATCATAACTGAACTATCATCCAATATTAATTAATAAATGGATATCTAGTATTCCTTAGCTGGAAAATAAAACGGGAACGAAAAACCGATTAAACTCTCACCACACAGCAATTAGCAATCTTAAAACATTAAAACCTCACATGTTCACTATTTCTTTATGATTACGCAAGCTGTTAAAACAGTAGCAATTTTTTTTCTACATCATAGTGTCACTTAGTATAAGTTAGAGCTTATATAGGTGGTCCTATTGTGTGGAGAAAAATGTTACTCCTGTGTTAATTAGCAATCTTGATGAGTATTGGCATCATCTTCACTTTTTCTGTATGAGAGACTGATGGAGAGGCCTTTATTTTGCAGTAATCTATTTATCAAAAAGAGTGATTTACCCTTTTATAAGAGGGATGGCCAACTTTTGTGCTTATAAGGTCTACTTTTTATTTTTAAAATGTCATTGGCGATCGACTTGTTGTCATAGGCGTAGTCTAAGTGGAGGGAGGTGCAAAATACATACTATTTTTATTATATCTGCCTAGTAAAAAATAATAATTATTTAACGGGCCAAAAAACTCATGTCCAGGGTAATTAAAGCAACTTGAGTAATTATTAACAATATTTATTAATTCAAATTAGCTACATTAAATCAAGATTAAAAATATTATTTTCAATAATGATACGGCTTAGTGGACTTCACCTATCTAGAATTGAAAAAAAATTTAGAATAAAAATAAAAATAAAAAAACTTGAAAATCTTGACTTAATTTGTTTCACTCATTACCCGACAGCTTTTGCCAGATTGGCCTCGCGATCGACCAAAAATGGCTTTGCTTTGACCGGTGGATCACAATCAACTTGTTGGACATCCCTGTTTTATAATATATGTACCAGTATAAATGTGACAAATAGTATGGATTGCCTACGAACTAGAGATTTTTTAACTCAAATGAAATTCGATAATAAAATAAATTAATATATATAAATTGAAACAAACTTCATGTGCTTATGGTCATAAATCCCTAAATTATGCCAATACATTTTCATAATAAATCAATTAGTAAGAAATGCTATTTTTTATTAAAGTGATGTAAATCTGAAATAACGCTTTAAATACCAACTGATTTATATACACGTGAGATATTAAAGTTTTATGTGGTAGTTAAAGTTTATCGATTTCTCTATATATGCTACTTATAATTATCATTCTCAATGTGTTGAATAAATAATATTTAGGACTAATAATTTAATATAATAACACCAATAATTTATTTACTATAATAAATAAATGATAGACGAATATCAGATTAATGATATAATAAAAAAATGATAGTTCAAAATGAATAATTGTGCGTTTGGACATATGATGAAGTTAGGACAACAGACTTATTTTTCATATCCAGGAGAAAATATTTATACCTACAATTTAATGTTCATTTAAGGAATATAAAATTGTAAGGCCTCTTTAATTTATGACTTATTAATACAAGGAAATCTAAATAAGTTATTTATATAATATCTAATTGGTAGTTACTTATAATTCTGAATAATTGTTATTTTCTGTTAGTTGTGCTTATGTTCATTTATTCATCTCAAGAAAGCATACATAAATATTGAACATCTTTTTAAATAAATATAATGAGATTCTAATATAGTATTTAGCTATTTTCAGTGAGTGGGATTATTCAATAACTATAGTCTAGTTATATTTTCATTTTCACATTAAACCCATGAAATAAATAACGATCTGAATGTATTAATTAGAAGAAACTTATTCCCATTACAATACAATATAATTCCATATCCAGAATATTTAGCGATAATAATACATCCACATAATTATCATAATATAATACATTAGATGTAGCTAAACTTTACTTTTCAAAAAATCTATTCAGTCTTGCTGTCATAATTTCTTTAAGTTATTCTATCTATTATGAGATGCTATTCTCTTTATGCATAAGACTACGCTCGCATACACAATATGAATTTACTATAGGTCTTGTCAGTATATATAAAGCAAACAATCCAACAAATGGTTTCAAAATATAATAACAAGAATGAGTAATGCATTAAGCCCTGATGATAATGCCAACCTAGAACTACCATCAGTAATATGGACTCAAGATGAATTACAATTGATAAATACCGACTTTAATAACACAATCCCAAAAAAGCTTTTCAATACTTTAAAAAAAATTTTTTCATCAAAGTTGGTTGTGATAGCAGCAATAGACAAAAATCTTACCATATATGAATATCTGAGGCAATTATTATATGAGTCAATAACTGCAATGCAATGTGGGAGACAATATCAAGTATTGGAGATCATCCCAACTACCGATAACAATTTTTCAATGTTTTTCAAAAAGCCAGATTTCAAATGCAAATTAAAATCCTGAGAAATTACAATTTAATTACAGTTGATGAAAATTTAGAGAATTATATTACTGGAATAATCAAAAATACCTATTTTGAATACAGCATTCAGGACTTTCATTATTCTAATAGAATCGTTTGGAAAAGTAATTAACTTAAAACCTTTATATCTAAATGACATACCCACCCTAGTATACAGTAGTAGTTTCCAATTTAAAATTAAGTTGAATGATACTGCAATTCCAGAGATTATTCCCACTCTCAAGAGATAGTATTCTAACAATCTATACAAGGGGATGAAGGCCACAATGTTTTGTATTTGGAAACTGTGAAAAACTGGCAAATCATTGTAACACAATTTGAGACATACAGAACCAAACTAGCTCAGACCAGTATCAACAAAAACAAACCATGAAGCAAGCAATGAAAAAAACAAATGATGAAGCAAACAAGAATCAAAATACCACAGAAAAGCAACAACTCCTAGACAATATGCGCAATTATATCACTAGAAATACAAAGCTCCTGGACCTATCAATAAAAAAATAAACAGAGATTAAACAATAAACAATAACATAGATAATCACCCAATGCTGGGAAAATATAAAATTTATGAAAAAACTAGTGAAAAATATGAAAGCAAAAAAATAAAGATTTATAGTAATAATAATAACACAGCTCATCAGCCTCATTCATTGGATATACCAAGAATTAGAAACAATAGGGCTATCAATGTAAAAGAAACAATTACTTCATGTTTGCCTCCAATAATACAAACACTGCTAAAGGTAAAGAGACATCCAAGGTGGCCACCAAAGACACAACAGCAAAGTGACACAACTAAAGAAGAATTGGATATAATCTATGTAGATGTGCCAGACCAATTGCTGAAAACCACTCAAGTCATATACACACCCATATCTGCTTTATACAGCAATGATGAAAGTTACAATTGCACCAGCTTATGTAAGGAGATTAAATTCACCCTCAAAAATTAATAAACTAGAACAATGGATCACAATAATGAAACCACACATACTTGATCTGCTTGAAACCACAATTTATGCAGGATTACAAACTGACCCAGCAAAACACTTAAATAAAGAGGGAGTCTGTGCATCCTCCAGAGATTTCAGCACTATAAGGAGGTACAGGCCTTCTTGTTACAGTACACTGTCCCTAGACATTTTTCAGAATAACTTTTATTGATTCAAACCCACTAATAGTATCTTTTCAGCATAAAATCATAGTAATTAACATAATCTTTGTTTACATGCCAGCACAAGATATCAATGCTACTGCTGCAGAAAGTCGATAACAAACTCACGTACCTTGCAAACACTAACCTAGCAAAAGGTATGTCAAAGTTGGAGTCATTAAATGTGAAAAGAATTCAAATTCAAAATTTAAACATTTGATTAATACTGAAACCATAACCATTTGGCCTTTCAAATTTGTAACCCTCTCATGACTTGATCAAATTATACCCAAATATTATGTATCTAAATAATATAACTACCATGTTAATAAATAATGTAAATGATGGAAAATTATGAAAAAACAATGTACTCGATGTAAAATCTTTTTTAATGCAATAAAGTTCCTTTTTAATAATAATAATATTAATAATAATAACAACAACAACAATAATAATAATAGTAGTAATAGTTACCAATTAGGAATAATTCCAGTGACTTTTTCAAATAAACTTGCAATGATACAGAAAAGGGATAAAACACTGGCCAGACCTGACATTTATGTGACCACCTGGTCATTACTTAAGATTAAATCAATGTTTTAGTGACAAAAATGATGAAAGTCTTAGGAACCAGTATAGTGTGTTTTTTTAAACATGAAATCTTGAAACATCAGTGAATTCTGGGAATAGGACACATTTAAAAGGAACATAGGACCAAAACTTGGGAGTTAGATCTAATAAGATCTTTGTAACACCGGTTTGAAAATTGTGAGTTGGAAAAATAAAACATTATAAAGAAACTTAGAAGAATACGCATGTCAAATTAGCAATAAGGACAATTTAGCAACAATTTTTCCCTTCTGTTATAAGTGATTGATTTGCTAATGGGGTTCAAATGATAAATTATGTCATGTCACATTTGAGACAAAATAAAATGAAAATTGTGTTATAACATTTGAACTGTTGACTTAGGCAGAATAGACAATCTGGGATATTATATGTAGACAAGAACTATGATTTAAGCTCATGTAAATCCAGAAAAAACTCTAACATAAATGACAATGTAAATTTATAATCAACTTATAGCAGTCAATTTACTATATAACCACTAATGGTGTATTATTTTGAGACAATAAAGGCCTTTTGAAACATCATCATCATCATCATCATCATAATAATAATAATAATAATAATAATAATAATAATAATAATAATAATAATAATAATAATAATAATAATAATAATAATAATAATAATAATAATAATAATAATAATAATAATAATAATAATAATAATAATAATAATAATAATAATAATAATAATAATAATAATAATAATAATAATAATTCAATTTCAATTCAATTTTTTTTACTTCCAACTTTTTTATATAGCTTATAAATGAAATAACATATGTTAAGAGTAGATATAGCAGCTCTATTGTATATATAAATACATTTTGTATACTATTTATTGATTGAAGTGGATCTTTATCACTTTTCTCCAGAGAGCTCTAAGTCTAATAAAATCTAAATTTAAACAAGAAGTATGAAGATTTTTTTTACTAATTTAAAATTGAAGTTTCTTCTCCTTTCTTGATTTCAATTAAATAGGTGTATTTGTCTTTAATTTTAATTTTAAATATGTGCATCTATTTTTTAAATGTTTGCACATGTATGCAATTTATCCATAGATTTTCTAAATGTAAATATTGAAATTATAATTGAAATTTATGTGTATTTAACTAAACATATTTTGGCTATGGTGTGACCAAATAAACAACCAATTAAAAACTGTCATTGCAAACTGAAGTCATATTATCTCATACTATTATATTTTTTGAAGAACATTTAAGTCAAAAATGGGTCCATTTTTGATATAAAAGTGCATCAAATAAAAATATTATTACTAGATATTATTTCATTATAAAATGATGTTTTCCTGGTTATATCATAACTAAAACATACATGGAAAATTTCAATCATAATTTCAATGTATATACATATGATTTAATACATACATATATTAAAATGAACATTGTGGACAATTCAGTATCATCTTTGAATTTTAGTATTTATAACAAAACTTGAGACAAAGCAGTATGGATATAGTGGTACTTTATTGAATACTAACTTTTTTAAAGCTGAAAAAAAAGTTTTGTTATACCAGAAACTGTTTTGAATGCAAGGTAAATTATTAGGCTGTAAAAACAACAACAAATGGACATCTCTTAAGTGGAACTAAATGTTAGGAAGAGATATTTAATATAAAATAAATATGCATGGTTAACTTCCTAATAGACAGTTGATGCTATTTTAGTTAAACTAAATGAATGTAGCTTAGTAAATCAAAAATATATAGTGAATGTACTAATATTTTGAAAAGCAAGACCAGATATTTTATTTTTATGTTCAACTTGTTTTTCTTATTACCTATGATACTATAATTTTTATACATGTATTAATGTATATAAAATAAGGTATATGCAAATCTAAATAATACTAAATATTATGTAAGTTTTGCTGTAAACATTAAATAGTAATGTTTTGATTGAAATTAATTCAAATGTTTAACACTTAATATTTTAATGCATGACAAATAACTTACATTTTATTAATTATTTTTAGAAACTACTATATATAGATGTAGTTTAATTTACAGTGAGTTACATTTTCTCACTTTTGACATATATTTAAATAATATATAGTGTTTTATGCTTTGTAACATTGTTTTTATTATGGTTATACTATGCAGTATTATATTCTTATATACACATTATATATTTTACATTGGAAGTACAATTGATTTGTTTTATGTTTTTGTGTAAACTTGGGTAGATTAATATGATTATGAGTATCATCTTCTGCATCTCAAAAAGATTGTGAAAGTTTTTTGAATTATTTACATGACTATGTTTTAGAAACATCTGAGATATATTTGTATATAAATACATATAAAATTATGAAAGCAAGAATTTTTCAGCTAAAATTAGAAAAAAATATCATTGTTATTTCGCTTTTCATAAATTTGAATGAAAATGAAATTATTCTCTAAATATGTATTATTTTTATTGTATTTATTCACATATTCAGCTGAATAGAAATTGAACATTTAAATAATCACTAAAATAATACAAATTTATTCCATTAATTTAAAATATAAATAAAAATGATTGTGCAGTTCAAGTTTACTGCACTGCTTTAATTAATTAAAGATGATACTCAGACTTTTTTTTTTCATCATTTTAATCTTAAATAACCTGTTTTATCTGTCAAAATAAATAGCCTTTTACATAAATTAAAAATAGAAATTGCCTGTATTTTGAAGAATATTGAGAAAAAGAATTTTGTTTATTATCTTATTTCATAATTATTATAACTTTATTTTTCATATCAGCGCTTAATGATACATCAGATTTGTATTTTTATTTTTGATACTATAGTATTATTATTATTTTTTGTAGTATTTGGGTGGGGGGGGGTCTTGAATCTTTCTTCCAGTAATTTAATTAAGATTGTTAAATATAAGTAAACATTTTGAACTTTTAGTTTAATAAATTATAATTAAATATAAAAATTATTCTTCATTTTTTTGTATTAAACCAATAAACGTCACATGATCACCATTCTTTATGTTTACATAAGCTGTTTACACAGAAACAAAACTCTTCACATACTAACACCACTCAGATAGAAATTGTATGCACAAATCTTCCTGCATCTATTGATTACTCTGACTTGCACTGAGTGGTGCTACTGTATGGAGAGTTTTGCCTTTATGTAGTTTTTTTGTATAGTATTAAAATAAAAATGTAATGTTATTCTCTTTATGTCATTACTGTTTTTTTTTTAAATATATATTATTTTTAAATAGATTAATAAGTAAATATCTGTCAACATGTTGAAAGTTTTGATAATATATATACCATTTTCATTACAAATCCTAATGCTTAACAGGAAAATAGTGTCCTTATTTGCTCTAAAAACTGCCATTTTTATACATAAAACCATAATCTCAGGTAAAAATAAAAGTTACTATTCCAGGTAAATTGAAAGTACTTTTTTTTTCAAACTAATTACGCTATTATGCTTGAATTTTCTAGCCTGCCTTCCATCAAGTATGCCTGCATTCAGAAATAGCAAAGCAAAGAGTAGTAATAAAAATATTTTAAAAAATTCTATGGATACAAATTTTTCTAATACCAAAACTGATTGCAATAATTTTATATTGTAATAAAACCTCTTATGTAAATATTGTAAGTGTTCATAATGAAAACAAAGCTGGAAGAAACAGTATTACAAAAGAATAATTTTCAGAAATTTCCAATTTTGAAGATTACAATTTGTAAAATCTTAATAAAGATAAATTTGTATTAGTCAACAAGAAATTCAATGCATCATTACCAAATACTTTATTAAAATTGTTTCAGAAATGATAAAACAAAGATGGACATAATATCACTTTAATGAAATTCCTGAGAGATGAATTTTATGAATATATAATAGAAAAACATTTGTGGAAGTAGTTTTATAAAACTTTAGCACAGTCTAACAATCGCTATTTAGTTTTAAAGTTTAATAATATGTCACAGAAACAAATTTTCCAAAATAATATCCATTTCCTAAATAACAAATTTATTTGTTATATAAATACTAACAAATAAATAAAACTAGGAGAGCAAATCAAAAATTGCCACATTAATTTCACTAGTCATAATTTACAAACTTTACTAACAAATTATGGAACAATCAGTAACTTGAAATATCTATTTGAAAAAAAGCCACAGTCCCTGTCCTAACTAATACTATTATCCATTTCATTGACATCATGTTGAATACAAATATTCAATCTTATGACATATCCATGGATAGTTCTCTTATCATCACATTTAAAAGCACTCCACAATACTTCTTTTGCAAATCCAAGGAACATCTCATCAAAACATGCCTGAATCATATTTGTTTGAAGTGTGGTTTCAAAAATACAAAACTACGAAGACCCATTAATATTCATAGAATATAACACCACACAATAAGAATGGTTACAAATAAATTCAGATACAGCATTCCCAGATAATACACTGTTGAATAATGACAGTCACATTAAATATAACCCAAACAGTTTCACATCAGTTGAAGTAATAACATTAATAAGTAAACCAATGGAAAATCATTTCATCACTTCTGTTATTCAAAAAGATATTTCTATAACTGAAACAGATATGGAATATATAGCATTTAACCACTAAGTGACACTATGTCTGATACTGATGAAAAAAAGAGCTAAATTTCTAAAAGTTATTGGGGAAAAAATAAAAGGAAAAAAACTTTAGATGAAAACATTCTAAAAATAGCACAACAAATTCCAGTGGGCATAATAATCAATATTCTAAATCATTATTACACCATCACCAAAAAAAACTAAGTTTACCCTTTTAATAATAGAAAACTCTACATTTTCTATAGTAGAATTAGGAATTCAATAAAAATTAGATATCAGCAAACCATTACATCTCAAGAACAACCTTCTTCCATTGCAGAAAATGATACAAAAAGTAAGTATTAAGAAAAATAGATCAAACAATACATTAGAACCCAGTATGTCACACAAAAAACATCCTCACTTCTGACCCCTATTACCAAGTAACAAAATCAGTCACTCTACACATTATAATGGTATATCAAAATTAATATCAACACAGACATTTAAAAAATAATAAAATATAAAAACACAATTGACTGAAAAAATCCAAAAACATTTTTATTCTGCATTGCAAGCAAAAATAGTTAAGTCACTGTGGTTTATTCTTACTATAAAAATTATTAAATAACAGCCATAGTCTTATTCTTAATGAATTTAAATATAACACAGATTAATGTAAGGGGCATTAACTCCCCTTGTCTAGTCATGGCAAAACTCATTCCTAGAGCAGTTTTTTCCCCTCTTTGGTCTTTCTGCAGTTACAATAACCATACTCGTTTATGAATGACTATTTATTATATATATATATATATTGCGTTTTCCCTATATTATATGTGTTTTTACTATTATATACAAATAAGTATAACACTTTTATTCTTTTATAAACGTCACTAAACTCTTAAAAAAAGATATTATTTATATACTTTTTTCTTTCAACAAGTAGACATTTTACTTCGTTGTTATGAAAAAAAATTTTTTTTTCCAATAATTATTTTTTTATATATATAATATATTAATTTGTATTAATTGGAGCTAAAACATTTTTAATCACGAAGATTGTATAGTTGAATAAAACTAGTTTCAATTATTTAACAATAATTGCTTTGTCATTTCGCATATAATATGCGTATAAATATATACACACGCACACACTAAATACTAATTGCAATCTAATACAATGTTTGTTATTGTTAGCAAGAATTAAAAGTAATGTAGCATAAAAATTAATAATTCTCTTCAATTGTGCTAAAATATTGCATAAAGACAAATCAATAAGATGGTGCTCAAATCTTATTTAATTATGACTTGGTTCACCAACTTATACTTAGCAGGAAGTAACCATTATATATTTACATAAGTCTCTGTTTAGTTCAGCATTATTGACTTACTATTTTCTCAGATGCTGTTAGTCTTGAGTGTAAATGAATGACAAATTGTTCTACTTATAGTCAATAAAAATCTAAAAAAAAAAAAATTTCACTGTAAAATTTAAATGACTTTATCCAACTTCAAAGCCTTCTTTAAACATACAGGATTATTAGAAAACTTATTGAGAACGCTTAAAAAATCATAGCAAATATATAATGAAACTGTGAATACATCAATTGATATAATTATATAATAGTTTACAAGATTGATCATCAAAGTAGGAACGTCAAAAATAGATCCATTATATTATTAATGCCCAAATAACATAATTTAAATTAGGCTTCCAAATTTGTCTTGAAAACAATAATGGACATATTTAGCAAATAATTTCTGATTTTGTATATATATTTAATGTAGGACGCATAAAATAATCTATATACATGTGTGTATCCATGATCTGGGTTTGAATCTACGCTAAATAAAATTTGTTTTCAGATTCTAATGAAACTTAGGATTTGTCTTTAAATAGTTAGTCTTTTAGGCAACCTAGCTATACATTCAAAATTGATCAGTAATTGAGTATCCAGCTATTTTTATTCAGCAAGTAACATGAGTTTTACTGCCTTCCCTTTCTTCAATTCTCTATGGAGTTGTTCTAGAAGCCTTTTCTTGTTCTAACTTTAACTTGTAATATACAGCTATTCATTATTTTAGCTCTTTCAAGTTGAATCTATTTGGAGATGATTCTCTGTAATCATAATTTGAATTTTTGTCAGGATTAATATAATTAAAATATTTGGGGAAAATAAATTTTCAAACATATAATACATTTGATATAGCAACAGAATAACAATGGTGTTATGCATTGTTATGTATACATTTTGCCAATTATGTTCAGATATATTTCTAAATGCATTAATCTGGTATATAAACTAAAGCAGTGTAAACAGCTCACTTAAGAGTAAAGATTTCTCAAGCATTCCATTTGTTACACCCAATTTTTGTCTTACAGTATATAATTTTGTCTTTTTTAGAGATATTCTATTAATGTCTCATCCAGAATTCAGTAGCAGTATGAATAAATTTAGAAAAAATGATTTTTAAAATCTACAATTTTGAGATGCACTTAACATAATATTCTCTCAAATGTTCTACTCTCACTATATAATATATACCACTGTTTTATGCATTCAAGCAAATTGTTTAATTCACTTCAAAAATTATATTTAAATAAAATGGGTACTAAAGTATTTGCTACATGTTTTATCTGTGACATATTTTAATGCCATATTTCTTTAGTGGTCAGTAATTAAAGAATAATCTGATTAACCCAAATTATTCTACTTGCATTATTTAAAAATAAAAGAAGTTACATACTCTTTTACTGACTTGTTAGATAATTATATAGGGTCAGATTACTGAAATTTTCTGATCATTTATTGGAATTTTTTAATTATCTGGGGGAAAATCTGCATGCTTCACTCTGTATTTTATGTCAAGTTATGAATACAAAAATCTTATTTCTATATCACTTTCTTAACACAAGGCAAAGACTTTCAAAAGGGGGGATCAACTGTGCATGTTATCTCAAAATATGAATATGAAAACAGAATGTTTTCAGTTATCTAAAGAAATAAGTCAGTGCAACATATATAGAAAGAAGTGGAAGTATTATTTTTTTTCAACTACTAGTATCTTCTACCAAGAATTAAATCCAAACTATTTGTATTGATATAAGTACTATCTGTGATACAAAAATAAAAATAAATAATTTTATTTAATATGAAATTAACTTCATATGATTTTCATATATATGGTTCTTTGTATAAAAATATTACTTATTTAATACTTGATGACTGGATTACTTGTAGGGTGCTAAGCTTATGTGGTAACAATTCATTAATTGTATCTTGTTTGATATGCTTAGATACATTACTCAACGACTTATGTGAAATTTAATTATGTAGACCACATAGGAGTCAAAAATAAATAGAAAAATTATTTTGTCTTGTATTAAAGATCCTGGAAGAATATTTTATAATTCTATAGATTTTTTTTCATTTGAATATATGTCCTCCAATGACCATGGAATTAATTTGTTTAATAAGTTATAGAATTAATTTGATGAAGTATAGAAATGTAGCGTTTGTTAAGATTTTATAATTTCCTCTACATATTTTAATGACTGACTTATAAAGATCGGAAGTCTCTAATATAAATCTTTGTGCTTTGATATCCATACACAATTCACGTAATTATACTTTAGTTTCAAAGTCATTATAAGAATTAGCCACAAGATGTTTTTGTTTTTTACTATAAATAAACAACTTTCTAAAAATGAAAATAAAATTTACAATTGATATGCATTCAAAATTTTAAAGCCTTTTACTAAATAAATGTAAATTTATTATTAATAAAATTGTAAACAAAACACTACTTTGTTATGAGAAAATTATAAAATAAAAATCGATGTTTTCAAATTTTAAAAGTATTAGTATTTATTAAAAATACCAGATAAGTGCATAAATGATTTAGAAGTAAAGTTATAATATACGTGTGTGTGTGTGTGTGTGTATGCTTGTATATGTGTACATGTGGAACATTGATTAAAAGCCATTCTACATATAGATGTATACTGATATAATAGATTTGATGATTATATCTTTATAGAGGACTGCTAGAGAGAGAAGCATTAAAAAATAGTATTGTATAAGAAAAAGATGACATGTTAATATGTATAAAAATAATCTGAAAATATTAAATATTAAATAGAAATTATTTAGACATTTATATAATTTATAATAATCACAAAAACCCCTTACAGAATATTTGATGCTGAAGACATATTCATTTTAAAACAATTCTGTTTTTAATCCTAATTTTAATTCTGAATAATAAAAAGTAATAATTAATTATTTAGTTATTTCACTTTTAAAATTATTTTCATTATTTAAATTTATGCTTTTAATGAAATTTATTTAAAGATAAAGATTTGAAAAAGAATATTCTTTTCCTCATTCAAATATAATTTAGGAAAAATTACAACAATGAATGAGAGAAGAAGACCTGTAAGATTGTTCCAAAATCTAGCACTTAAAGATTTAAGTTATCAAATAATAAATGCTTGATATTTATTTACATTTTTTAAATAAATCAATGATATAAATAACAGCAATAATATGTATAATAATAATCATACGCAAAAAAGCTCTTTTTGGCAAATATTATTTTTTTGCTCTTTTCAATGTGCTTTAATTAATTTACAATTATGATCTGTATTGCATACAAGCAACATCTGTCATTTTTTATAAATTAACTATAACCTATTAAAATCATATAATATTTTTAAGACATAAGAAAAATATCTTGAGTAAATGTATATTACATAATATTCAATTTATTTATCATTAGCCAATTATTAGTCAAATTAATTGATGTTTTATATATGTTCATACAATTACTTTTGTTATAGTTAATGTAATTGGTTACATATATCTTTCTTCTATTCATTTCTTTAATATAATTTAGAGGATCTCTATTTTTGACACAATTTATTTTATGTCTGTATTTTAAATAATGAATATATAAAGCAGATCTATCACCTCTTCTATTAATAGCATTATTGTTCTTTTGCTCTTTCATCTAATTGTTTCAATGTATGTCCATAATATGCCAAGCAGCAACTTCCACATGTAATTTTATATACAACTTCCTTTTTATATTTCATATCATCTCTTCTTTTATAATTACCTATTAATTTGTGAAGATTTTTATTATTTGACCATTCTATGTTAATGCTTTTATCTATATAATTTTTATTTTTTAATAATGTATGATAAATTTTAGGGAAATATGACAGTTTTATCCACTTTTTATTATTCTTAGATCTCCTGTTGTTATTTATAGCACAATTATTATTAATTTTTGAATCAGGCAACTTATAATTTAAAAATATATTTCAATACTCTTAGGATTATATCCATAATTAGTAAATAATTCAATAAACTGTTCCTTTTGTGAAATAGCTATATTTCTATTTGTGTTACATTTATCATTTTTACATTTAAAATGTTTAATAACTGCCTTTTTTGTATCCATTTCTGTTGTGAATCGATAGAAATTATCATTCTTAATTTATCTTCTTTAATGAAATGTTTTAATATAATTTTATCATTATCTATCTTGATCTCTATATCTAATTACTTTATTTTAATCTCAAATTTCATTACTGTAAATTTTATATTGTATATATTATTATTAAATTATTTATAAATATTATTTACTCTTATGTTACCAATTATTAAAGTATCAAAAAATAAAGTGTTATTTCTTGATTTATTATTCTTTTTTTAACTTATTTCATTTCCAATTCATTAATAAATATTGAAGATATTAGTGCAATAATTCCGTAACCCATTACCTATCCATTATGTATACTCCAATATTTTTTATTGTATTTGAAGGATAAGCTATTATATATGTTAAACCTTCTATAATATATATTATATTTATATCATTAATGTACATAGATAATTTCTGTATTAATATTTAATACTCTTAATTCTTGAATACTAGAATACATTTTCTCAATATCCATTGTTTATTTAGTTGTATCTTATTTAATTTATTTATGATAGAATCTGTATTTTTAATGCAAAATTCTCCATAAACTGTAATATTTCCTATCCATTTATTTCAATATTTTGAAAATTTCTATAGAATGATATCACTAAAATTAAATAATAATCTCAATGGACTATTATCTTTATAAATTTTTATCTTAGTAAATATATATGGATTTTCATAAGAAGGATACAAAAATTTTTATTGATTTATATTTATAATTTTATGTTTTTCAATTTTATGTAATAATTTTATGTATTTATTTTTTTATAATATTGGTATGATCTTTTGATAATTTATCATATCCTTTTTTATTTCATATTCTATTCTTTCTATATAATCCTTACAATATAAAATAACAAATCAACTACTTTTATCCTTTTTACATATTGTGATTTTTTTCACTTACATATATATTTTATTTCATTAGTAAGTCTTCCATATTTATATTCTTTCTTAGATGTTTTATTTTCATATAATTTTTTGTTTAATAAACAATTTAATTTCTTCTTTTCTTCCATTGAAATATTTGTCAGCTCTATATCTATAATAATCTTCTTATTAATATCAATTACTTTGAATATGTGATGCCATTGAATTTAAGATGCAGTAGGATTTTATGCCCAAAAAATCAAAAAAAAAAAATTAACCCCCAAATTTAATCTACATATATGTATTTAAATAAAAAACTAATATAAATACAATAAACTCATCTAATTTATTGCAAATCTTCATCAGATATGCAGTTTTTCACTTTCTACATTTTTGCTTTCAGAGCTTGAATTCTCATCTTCACTATTTCATCAGGGTACATCATCTTCAGGCCATTTAAATTGCAGCTGAATGTTATAATTTTTTTGTCAATTTGCTTTTGTGTAAAAGTACATTTATGTATTAAAATCTGAATTATGCTTCTAAAATAATTTATATTTTTATAAATATTTTCTGAAAAAATAAATGTGTATAAAAGATTCTAAAACATATGTTTTCACTTTAAAAATCAAAATGAAAATATTGCAATTATCAAAATTGGCAAAATTACATTAAAAGATTGCAAAGATTTCACTTTAAAAATCAAAACAAAAATATTGGAATTTTCAACAGTGGCAAAATAACATTAAAAAATTTTAAAATGTGTTTTCACACTAAAAATCAAAAAGAAGCTATCAGAACTGTTAAAATTTTGATACTGTCTTGTGTATAAAACAACAAACAACCAATTAGCACCTTGGAAAGCAGACTCTTATCTCATTGTTATATTGATTTGTTAGTTGTAAAAAAATTGTGAAGGTTATTCAGTAGAGTTTTTTTGATAAAATAATGGTAAAATCAGTGAAATAATGTGAAAAGTAGTGGTTTGAGAAAGAGTTAAATCATTGACAAAAATAATCCAAAAAATATTGATTAAAATAGATTTAACATGCTATTCTTCACAGACAATGATCATAATTTTATATGTACACCATAAAACAAAGATACACAGAAATAAGATATTAACAATTTTCATTTTAAATTTAAGGCACACTCTTTCTTCTTTTAGGGGTCAAAAATTTGGAAAAAAAGTGTCTTATATTTAAATTAATATGATATATATATTTTTACTAAATATATTGTAATTTTTGAAGTATAGTAAAAAAGCATGAAATATTTTATAATAGTGGTAGTAAAATTTATTTTTTATTTGTAAATATATTTTCATTATTTCTAATAATATTTTAACTTAATTATGTTTTATTTTAGTGTTTAAGTTTTTTATTTTACTTTTTTAATTTTGAATAAATAAATGTGGCTAATTTGCAACTTGTTTACAAAAAGAGTTTGATTATAATGATAATATTTTTAGCTTATAATATATCCATTTCAATACTTTTTATCATGTATATCCTTTAATGCTTCATTTAATTTTGAGAATTGGCAGATTGAATTAAACTTATCACTTTTGATTGATCAATTACAGAATGAGCAGTAAAACATATTTATCTTTTAAAACAATATTTGTTTTAATTTAGTTTCTAAAATACAAATTAATAATTTGACACAAAGTAAATGAAAGTTTTTTAAAAAAATAAAATTCTATTTAAAATTGACTAATAAAATGTATTTTTGTCATCCAGTTACAAATTGGAGCTGTATGTTATTGATTTCTGTTTTAATTTGTCTTCTTGTAAAAATAAATATTTTTCAAATGAATCTGAATTATTATTCTAAGATAATTAATATTGCACAAATATTTTGTGAATAAAATAATAAATGTGTAAAAAAGTATGGAAAATATATTTTCTTCATTTTTAAAATAAAATAAAGAAATAAAACTGTCAAAATTAATGACAGATGCTCTACTATGAAAAGAACAAGAAACTACCAATCGACACTTTCTGAAGGGATATATCTGTATCTTTATAATAGCATTAAATTTACTTATTATTGATTTATTAGTTCTAAAATAATCTAAAGATATTAGCATTATTTAGTACTATTTTTCCTATAAAAAGAATCAAAATGAATTCAAAATTGGCAAAATAATGTTAAAAATAGTAATTAAAAAGGGAATAAAGCTGAGAATGTAAAGTTACATTTTCTTCTGTTTAACTGATATAGCATAGTTCTTAGGATTTTCAATATTTTTTTGGAAGGGGCATTTATACAACCAAACTATTTAAAAAATTAATATATAAATATTTTTAATGCAGCTTTAATTGAGTTTAAACAAATTTTATTACATAATAATTGATTTTTTATATACTGCTAAATATAATATTTTTGGTATGATAACTAATAATAGGTTGTGCTAAATGTGGATGCATATGTATATTGAGAACATTTTTTACTGTATATGTTGATCTAACTGATATAATATTTTATATCTCTCAATCCTAAATTATATATTGCTTATTTTTCATAATTTATTAGAACTTATTATTATTATGAACTAACATTTGCATCTCAACATAATGCAGCTTAACTTTGATAACACACATTGATAGTTTTTTTTTTTCATATTTAAATATTAATTAAAAAATTTAAATTTATTAAAAGAATGGTGTGTAGTTATATACCTAAATCATGATTTAGTTATACAGATAATCATTCTGAATTATTAAAAAAAGAAATCATGTTTACCAGATAAACTTCAGTCAATCTTTATATGAATGTTAGGCTTGTGGATTATATACTTGTATATATTATTAATTATTAAATGTAAGTTATATAAAAATCATTGTTTTCATCATCATTAAGCTAAGCAATGCAGTTTTTTTTATTCTTAGACTTAATACTACTTATAGACAATACTTCTAAAATATTAGCATTATATTGTATGTTATTTCTCTTGAGTAATTTTATATTATGCAAATAATTGGAAGCATTTAGATTTTAAAAACCTGTAAATGTTATCTTTTTAGATACTATTACATGCATTGTATATATATATTTAAAATACTTTGTCTATCTATAAGAATTTTTCAGATATGATTTCAATATTCATAATAATTATTTGGTAATATTTACTGAGGCTATAACCTCGATAATATGCGTATAAAATGCGATAGTAGGGACCTCTACAGGTGTTTTAACCACTCTTTCTTCCATAGCGTAAGCTTGTGGTTAAAACATCTGTAGAGGTCCCTACTATCGCATTTTATACACATATTATCGAGGTTATAGCCTCAGTAAATATTACTTACGTAATCAACGTGCGTTTAATAAATTTATAATTACAACTTTAATAATTATTTGGGAACATTAAAGTTCAAACACAGTTTATAGCTCAATTTTAATAGTAAGAAAACCTATTTGCTTAAATCATGCATACTTTCGCACACACACACACATCTTAATATTTTATTTTCCATTTATAATTCTTATTAAAATGATTTAAATATTTTTATAATAATTATATTAATTAACTAGCAAGCTAAGTTCTAGCCTGAGAGAAAACTAAGTAGAATAAAAAATAAAAAATTCTTTCAGCTTGTTCAGTTTTAAAACATTTATTCAAAATGTCAATAAATTTTTAACATCAAAGTAATCTAATACAATTTGTTTTACAAAAATGTTAAGAATTTATTCTTTTATTTTGTTTTTTTATTATATAAACTCATAAATTTTTAGCTTCTTAAAAAATTAAAAAAATGCAGCATAATTATATATATAAAGTTATTATTGTTGATTTTTTTTATAAGCATATATATATTCTACATTGAGTGACAATTCTTTAGATTTTATTTTATATAAAATAAAGATTTCCATAAAATTGTAACATAATAATATTACAGACAAAATAATTGTTTTGCGTGAGGAATTTTATATTTTTGGAAAAATAGCGAAGCTTTTAAAAAAAAAAAAACTTAATGTTTATTTTATTATTAAACTAATTTAGTTAAAATATGAATTGAAAAAAAATAATGAAAGCAGATTATAAATATTGTATTTCACCAGGAAGTCATTACATTATTAATAATGTGAAGAATTAAAGTATAATGTATATTCCTAATATTTTTGAGATGGATAGGAGTAACTATTAATTATATCTACATATAGTGTTTTCATGAAGATTTGTGATGATGGTATTTTGTTTTTATTTATATATTGGACTATATCTAATATTAAGTATTGAATGCCTTTAGAAAAATTTAACTTTATTTAAATATCCCAAATACATTCAACTCTAGATTCTATTCCTATGCTAGTATTGTCAAAGGTCAGACTAGCAACACCTGAAGAAGAGAGGAGAATAATACCTCTTGAAATATTGTGCATATACTAATCTGTGTGTCATTACTAACACCTGAATGTAATTGGAAAATTAAAATAAAATTAATTTTTTCTAAAGATATTTAATACTTAATATTGGATGATGGAAATAGTCAAATATACCTACATATAGTTTTAATGTTATTACTATAAGGACAAAAAGTAAGTCAATAATTTAATGCAATAAACAATGTTTTTTGAATTAGAATTATATTGGTTTTAAAATTATTATTATTAAATACAATCGAATTTAGGTGTGAAAAACATTTGTATGTAGTACACATGTATGAGCGTTCTTGATAATATCCACTTAAAACTGATAATGTTTGATTAACTGAAATATTGTCTAGGACCAATTAGGATGATAGGATGAAAGAATATGTATTGATTGTAAAAGTTACAATTTGTCTAGTTGGAAAGTTTTTATCAACAAAAAATTTCCTTCTGTCTGAGAAATTTTAATCATTTAAATTGAGCAAATACAAGTAGCGAAAATTTTACAATGGTTCTTATTATGTAACATCAACAGAGAAAAATAAAATACTTACACAGACACACACACATATATCATGCCAAAAATAATTTTAAAAATTGATAAATAGAAACATCTGTTGTATTCACTTAATTTTTGTTGACTAAAAAGAAAATATAAATATTTTAAATTAAAAGTAGTTAGGTGAATAATATGTTTATAGAGAGACATAATTTTTGTGAGGTTAATATTTAATGAAGTAATTATATATTTTCTGGTCTGTACATTTTTTTAAAAAAAAACACTTATTCCAAATTAAATAATAGCTTATAATTTATTTATTTAGTCAAGATTTTTTAAATGTTTCTTATTCAATGGTAAGTTACAATTTTATCTAGATGCCAATGATTATTAGTTTGCATCCTGATCTCTGATTGTTAGCAGACTAATGTTCCTCTTCACCTTATAAACTGTTGTCACATAATCTAGTAAGAATAGATACTTTACCAAGTTTAAAATAATAAAATACTGACTGATGAAATTCATAACAATTTCAAAAAGATGGATGCAAACCCTAAAGATATCTAGATCAATTTATAACTTAGAAAAATAAAAAATGAAGACCAGTTTGTTGTTGTGCTCAATTTAACACAGTCAAAACTATCCATACAGTAGTGCCACTCAGTGCAAGCCAAAGTAATCAATGGATGCCAGAAGGCTTGTACATAAAATCCTATCTAGTGCCTACTCAACCAATATCCCCAAACTAGTTTCTAGCTTGTGGCTTTCATCAGTGAGGAGCTTTGGATCTGAGCATGCTGCACCCAGATCAATGGTGATCATGTGATGTTAGTGTGCTCAATTTGTGAGTTGGTGCAAGTGTCACAAGACTTTAAAGTAATTAATATTATGATTATTACTTTTTACTGATAAATATATTTGAATTTTTATTCTCCTAAAGATATAGAGTGATAAAAAACATGGATTGAAGTAGATATCAGTTTATAGTTTTCAATGACAGAAGAATCTTGTGGTTTTTTTCTCAAGCCAACAAAACAATTAGGAGTGTTAAGACTTACTGTTCAGATGAAATAATCTTTGGCTTTGGAAAAGAAACCTCTTAAATTAATAAATGATTTTTGTATCAATTACAAATCAGTCATTGAAGTGAGATATTTTATAGAGAAAAATTAATCAATGATCTTACTTTTAGATAGCAGTAGTGAAATTTCTTTAACCTTTTGGTGATTAATTGAATTCAGATAATTGTAATCTCATTTGTAAAGACTTACTATATATTTTTAATGAAAAAATATTTTTTGGTCATTTATAAATATCATTGAATTTGTTTATATACTTTCCTGATTGAAATTCTTGAAGCAAAATATTAATGTTACTGCTGAATTCATAATAAAGTTTAAAAAGCAAAGCATATTCTTGTAAGTGAATGAATGTTTTTTTTACTAAATAGTGATCAATAATATGATTATATATTTTGATGACCAGGGTTAGAATAAATATTCTTGTCCACTACTGAGGTGTTAAACTTATATAGTAGGGCAATAAAGTTAATTAATTTCAAAAAATAAAAATCCATATTATAAAGTCATATTTTAATAACCTTATGACAATTTCTATTAAAGAACAATTGATATAACTTGATAGAATGATCCATATTGAATTACCACATAAAAGGAAAATGACTGTAATCTTTGTAATTTTACTATAAATCTTCAGTGGTATTTAAAAAAACATTCTGGTAAAATGCAGAAGGAGGGAGCAATCCAGGTGAAAATTCTGTTTGTTTAGCCTTTATATCAGAATTTGTGCATTATTTGCCTTCTGTAGATGAATATATATATATATATATAAGATATTGTTCTTTAATTTATTTTATGTATGAATTTTAATTGGTTGTGAATAAGACATTAATAATTATGCTTTGACAGGAAAGGTGAGAGTGTGAATGTTTTATATAACAATCACTTTGCAACAATTAACAATTCTCTCTCTATATATATATACCGATGTTGTCATGATGACAGAGCTTATTTAAGCTTTGATTGTAGTGAAGTGATTTACATGTAGAAACCAGTTAAATATTGGCATAAATGATTTAATATAAATAATGTATTATAGTTTACAAGTTGTTCATTATTCACAATTTATACATTTAAATATTTTGTGAATTTAACATAAATAAATAGATAAAATATTGCAATAAATCTGTTAGCTTAACTCATGTTTTTACTTAATACTCTTGTTGGAATCTATTACATTTTTCAATGACTTACCTTTGACTTTTATTTTTTATGAATAGAGTTTTCTGAATTGGTCTTTTTCTATAAAAATATATATTAATCCATATGTTGCTGGATGTATAAATTATCTTTAAAATGGTGCAGTATATATATACCTACATTTTAAAAAATTAATTCATATTTAATGATTAAGTTTAATTTATTTTCTAGGTATAATAAAAATAAAACAGCTCACACATAGCTAGACCATTGGAGAGAAAAGTTTTCTCTAATGCGTATAGTGAGTTTTGCCTGTTTTAACAACAATTATACACAAGCTTAAGAAGTGGTGGTCATGTGATGTTTATTGGCTTAAATATAAAACAACTGAATAAGAAGACATTATTTACAAGTTTTGTAATTTACAAATCAGATTTTGATCAGTTGCCCATCTCTGTTATATCCTCTACCTAGACATAGTTAGATATCTATCTTTTGTTTTACTCTCAAGTTAAAAGTATTTATATATCTATTTGATATCCAATATTAAAATAATCTCAACCTTGATTACAGTTTTAAAAAGTTTCAAGTTTAATTGGCTTGCATTTAAATCCTAAATGCATGGCGTGGAAGGGGGATACCATTACACAGCCAGGTCCTTTTAATTTACTACTTAAAAACTTATATACATGTATACTGATACTGTTTGTCTTTTTGCATGATAAAACGTGAAATTTATCTAAATATATATACAAACTAATTATTGTAAAATATAATAATTATGTTTCATATTGAGCTGTGAAGGTGTCACAAATTGTTATTTATTTATTCTTTGAAAATTATTTTATCTTTCTTTGAACATTTAATCCTTACCTGGAGTGATTGATGCTTAATCCTCTTCTGTCAATAGTACTTTAGAACTGTTAGAGATTAATTGCATGTAGCAAATTAATGCACCCTTAGGTTTAATAATAACTGTCTAAAGATGGCAGCTCAGTTTTCTCATATAAATAGATGGATAGAAAGAGAAAAAAAAAGTGAAATAGATATTCTTAGATTGGCTTAAACACTTCAAGATTTTTTTTTAATCTGTCATTTTATTTTATTTTGAAATCGACTTTTTAATCTTGAAAAAAATATTTTAAATATATCTGTAAGGAAAATTACTAAGTTTTAATTGTCTGTTATTTTTTTATAACATATCAAACATAACCCATTTCATTTTTTTAATCTTTTTTTTTTTTTATTGGCATTAGACGAAATTAAACATTTATTTATGAAGTCAAATTAAATATTTTAAATCATTAGATTTATAACAGTCTTTGCATTACAAGTAAAACGAGCGCGTGATTGACCATGTACATGATCGTTCGTTTGTACGTATGTTTTACGTATTTACCAGTTCTGTATATATTTGGACAATTATTTTCCAAAGACCGATACAAGTACTAAGCAATAGAAAATTGTAGTCAAAAATATGATTTAATCTTCATTGAATAAATTTGTGATTTCACTACAGTTTTTAATACAATTTATTTTAATTTCTCATGCATATATTCTATACTGTGTTGAATATAGAATACCAGAAAATATATTTGTTCAGAGTATTGAATTTATTTTTCATTCTATGCAATTGTTTAAAATTTTGAACATTCATTATCCAAAAAGGATTGTTTTGGTTTACATTTTAGAATTCTACTAAATTTAATATTTTTTTTATAAAAAGATGTTTATTTTAATTTGAAAAAGGAAAGTTATTTGTGATGACTACTAATAAAACCTGCCTGACATGCCTCAACTTAGTAAAATTTAACAGAATAAACATTAATATACCAAAGCAAAGCTTAATTTAAACCTTTTCTGGATCAACATCAAATTAAGTCTTCAAACTAAGAGAAAAAAAATAATAAAGTAGAATTTGGATTTATGAGAACAACATGTATGTAATTCAGAAAAAAATTAAACAAATATTTATTAACATTTAACTTTCTCCAATCAGAGTTACCATTTTTTGGTTAAAGTTAAAACACTCAAAATATCCAACTTCAGAGCAATGATTTACTTTATAATTTTTTAAACTATTTATTGATCAAAAATATCCATTTATTGAACAATAATTAAGTAACTGTTTAGGTTGGGTATAGTCTAGCTATTTTTAAAAAAATTAAATTATTTAGAAATCTTTAGCTACCTTGAATTGTGTCTTTCTCTTATTTGTATATTTACTATAATATTTAATTGCTTCAAATGAAATAACCATTAAATTACCAACCCCATCAGTGTTTATGTTACATGTTAACATCAATTCTTGACCTTCATAATATTTGAAATTAAAAGTAATGTAAATATTCTAATACCTCATGCCAGGTGACATTAATTAAGACTAAATGTTTTAAATATTGATGGATTTACCATAATTTTATTGATGTCAATGAGTTTGAGAGCCTTGATATGAAAAAGATCAACGAGGACATTTTTGATGAGTTGTCCTTAGAATATTCAATTATGAAAACTCAAGTCAAATTCTCTGTGATATCATTGTTGAATATTAAGGCTGTACATATTGATGGTTTTCCTAATATTTGAAACAAAATATAGTATAATTCTTTTGTTACATCCAAACCAAACATCATTAAATAAGACTAGGTATTTCCAATGTAAATAGATTCCTTATAATTCTATTATAGTCATAGTTATTGAAGTCTTTTGTAAAATCTTCTTTGCAATAATCAATCAGCGAAACTTTTTTAGAGAAACTAAATGAATTATTATTATCATCAGTAGTGCATCCAGATGTATTTTAGGTAATAATAATAAAAAATTGTGAATAATTATTAAAATCCAACAGAGATAAAAAATATACAGAAAGTCTTTATAATTAAGTTATCAATCAGAATAATTTTAATGAGATACTCTACATTGAAGAACCTTTGTTATGAAAAATCAAGTAAAATAATTATTGGAACATTGGTAAGAGGTAAGGATACTGGAATTGATGGCATTGAACCAGAAGTATACATTAAAGTATGGTAATTAAACTAAAAAATGATTTACAGATTGAAATAAAATCAATGTTTATTCTTTTATCAAAGAGAAAATCATTGAGAATGTTAAAATTATTATAACATATTTCCTATATTAATCTGAAAATATAAAATACAGATAAGGATCTTAGAATAAAATATAACTACAAGATGTACAAACTAGCTCCAAGAAAGGTTAAGAAATTTTAGAGATATCATTGCTGATATACAATGGGTAAAAGAAAAGAACAGGGAATACCAGTCTTTGAATCTACTAGCCATGCATAATTAGGAAATCCTCTTAGAAAATGGCTATATGAAAACATTTACATAAAGCAGACTAGTTTTATATTGGTCAAGAAGATAGACAAGGTTAAGTGCAGTTAACATACTTATTGAATTTGAATGCCAAATATGTAATATGGAAATTCAGAAGGGACTAAGACAACTTTGATTTAGCAATGAAAGAAACATCAATAATTTTAGATATGCTGTTGATGCTATATTGATAATGAATACTCAAAAGATTTTAAGAATTGCATTAAGTAAAATAAGATTACATCTTAATAAAAAGTTACATTGAATAATCTGGAAAATATTTTCAAGGTTATATTTTCAAATGCAAAGTTCAAAATTGTTCAAATTATGATGCTTCTTGTTATTCTTTATATATGTCAAAGTTGGATATTGAAAAAGAACAAGAAACTCATTGATGCCTTTAAACTATAGTTCACCAGTTACTCAAGTCTTTTGAGAATTCAATGAACAGCAAAATAAACAAAAAAATATATTTATGTGATTAAGTGTTAATTCTTGTTTAAAGCACAAATTGATCAAATTAAAATTGGCCTACTTTAGACCTATTATTATATAATCTTATTAGAAAAATATGTAGAAATTTTTAATGAAAGAAAAAAAAGACTTCTAGTGAGCTCATCATTACCATAATAAGTTACTTTTGAATTATTAGTATTATCATCATCATCATCATCATCACTTATTTAAGTCAGACAGTTAAACTATTATTGAATTAATAGTGAGTGAACTGAAATGTTAAATTTACTATGTAATATTAATGATTGATATATTTAGTATTGGGTGATCTATTAAACTATCTTGTGCATTGTGGATTGTACAATCATAAGCAAATACAAGAAGTGAAAAGAAGTTTTTTAAGCTAAAAGAAAAATTGATGTTTCTGCAACAGTAACATGTTGAAAGAGAAATATAATTTGTAGAATTATAAAATCATATGATTGAGAGACATCTATTACTTCATTTAAAGCATCCATAATGTGCCCAAATAATTTCCAAATAATATTTTGTTTATAAATTTTATATATTCCATACCTAAGTTTTAGCCGTACAATGATTTTCAGGACTCACAAAGCAAATATTTAAATTATTGATTTAAATTGCTTGTCACTAATGTTGTTGATCAACTTATCGATTTTGTTATTTTGATTAAGTATGCAAATATGAAAATAACTATATAGACATATTTACACATAGCAAACTTTTATTTTAACTTCAGTTTTTTTGTTTGGTTTTGAAGGTCTCGAACTTAGATGTATCTTTCCACATTAGCAAATGTTTTCAGGAAATCTTTCAAGTTGTTTGGATCGCAATTTTTCCAATATGTGATTTAAGTAATATGAAGTTGCTATTATATCAATGCAAAAGAAAGTTATTAAACAGAAAGTTATTAAAATAAATTAATAAACAAGATTTTTTTCTCATGTGTCAAAGTATCAGCCAGGAAGTGAACCCACAAACCCAGGACAACTGCTTGTAAGGCAGCTGTGCTGACCACTCAACCACCAATGCTTGACTAATAAACAAGATTTTTGTTTTTAAAAACTAGTTTTTACCAACAAAAGCAAATAACCTGATTAGTAATAAGACATCTCTGATTTTCTTTTTTCTTTCTGATTGCAAAATATGTAATCAAAATATCATTCAATGTTGAATACTTTAGCTAGAAAGATATTTCTTCTGATAATGAAAAAGTTAGTTATAACACATAAAACTTAATTTTATTTTTAATCAAATATAATTTTAAGATTTCATCTTCAGCTATAGTATTAATTAGTTAAAAACTTTGTTCAGTGATTTTCAAATATTATATTGGCTTAATGATCTTCTGGCCTGATAGTAATTAAATATAAAGCTATATCTACATTTAAATTTTTTAACACCCATATTATATATATTCATCCTAAATTAATTATTTTATCTTCAAAAATAAAATCTTGGCAATATAGAAATGAGCCAAATTTTATTGGAATTATTTGACCTTACTCAAGCATTTTTTTTTTGTTATAAAAACTCTAAAATTGTGAAAAAGATAGGAAATTTGTTACTTATATTTAAAACAAAACAGATATAATTTGATTACACAGATTTGAAAATATCCACTTACATTAAAAAAAATTTATTACAATTATGATTAAATATAAAAATATATTTAGATTTAAATTTTTTAATCTGCATTTAAACATATTTATTCTAAATAAATTATTATATCTTCAAAACATAAATCTTGATATTATCTGATCTCATAAAATTATGAAAGATGGGAAATTTGTTATTTATATCCAAAAACAAATTGATAAAATTTGATAACACAGATTTAAAAATATTTACATTAACTAAACATTTTTTTTTCATATAAAAATGATTCAAGCTAATTTGATGATAAATAGTACACTACATTTTGTATATTATTTTAAACCCAGGATGATTATTTATTTTCAGAACTATTTACAGCAATTATACAAGGAAAATTGTGTCAATCAAAATGAGAAACTAAAGAATAAAAATATATGGACGTTATTTAAATTATTTAGATTTTGCAGATGATATGGTTGTCAAACAGTACTTTACAAATCAAAAAAATATTGTAAAGGTTATGAAAAAAAGTAATAAAGTAGAATTAAAATAAATAATAAAAACAATAATGTGATGTTCAGTGGATTTTCTCAGAAAGATAAAAATAATCATAAATTACAAGAAGTTACCAATTATAAATAATTGGTCAGATTATTAGGTAGTTGTGGGTGATATGCTCGATCACCACCAGGCAATGCTGCGGTTCCATCAACAACCGGCCCGAAGCTTGCAAGTGATAAATTTATATCCAAAAGTCACTGAAAATTGACAAATAAAAATTCCTGAGGCAATGTATATCCAAGAAATACATCAAAAGTACAAATCATAGGAAAAAAAAACAAGAAAATGCTATAAAATCAAATAAAAAAAAAAGAAATCGGTGAAAATATGACATAGACAGACCCCCCTCCTAAAATCAAGAATTCTTCTCTTAAATCGAAAAATAAAAATGCCTGAGACAATGAATATCCAAGAAATACATCAAAAGTACAAATTATAAAAAAAAAACAGAAATCAGTGAAAATACAACAAAGACAGACCCCCTCAAGAATTCTTCCATTAAATCGAAAAATGGTGGAACGCGAGAAATCCAAAAACAGAATTTCATCAAATTATTTAGCTTCCAATTTTCATCCACTTTTAGATATAAATTTATCACTTGCAAGCTTCAGGCAGGTTGTTGATGGTACTGCAACATCGCCTGGTGGCAATTGAGCATGTCACCCACAACTACCAATTATTAATAAAGGTGGAAACATAAGATTTGAAATTAATAATAAAGTTAAACTTATATGGAATTTGCCTGAAAGTTTATGATAATGGTATATTATTAGATGTGATATGTTGGACTATTTTCATCATTTATGAGTGAATGTTGAATGTATAAAAAAATAAATAAACTTTTCAAATACAAACAACTTGTTAGTAATAACACATAATTAGGTATAATTAATAATCTGTATTGTCTAATTGTGTGTTATTACTAACAAGTTCTTTCTATTTGAAAAGTTTAAATAAAGTCTAAAAATTTTCTATACATTCAACATTCACTCATAGATGAAGGAAATAGTCCAACACATCACATCTAAAATTATATGGAGTGTTTTTGATAAAAAATAATTTAATATTAAAAGGAAATATGTGATTTTGGTTAAACTTAATATTAAAAGAAAATATACTCAGTTGTTTGAAAAAGATTTTTATAAATGTGGTTTACCAATTATTATATATGGATTTGAGAATTAGATATTCAATAACACCAAAAAATACTAATGCAACAATGTCAGATTCTCAATAGAATATGGACAAGTTTACATTGAGAATAATAAGAAAAGATTTCAAATGAAATATTTGGGTGATAGAGAAAACAGATTTCTTTGATATCTTTAAAAGAATTATGAAACTGAAGAGAAGTTGAGCTGGAGATATTGCTAGAGAAGATGGTATTAGATGACAGCTAAAATTTTAAACTGGATTTCAAGAGAAGATGGAAACATAAAAAAAGATAATATATATATAATTTCAATGATTATAAATTTTTTATTTTTACTTTCATACATAAAAATTATTTCACAATATTGTCCAATCAAACTTTTACATATTCTACTTTCTATATATATATATATATATATATATATATATATATATATATATATCTATATATATATATATATATATATATATATATATATATATATATATATAATAGCCAAAGATGTAAGTTGCTCTTGTGTCATGCTTAATTATAACGGTTTCTATTAATTTTAATTTAGAGAAGGGGTTTTTTTCCTAGTGCAACTATTAATGTAAATGTTAAAAAAATATCTAATGTTAATAATAAATTTGAAAACAATACATTTAAATGTGACAAAAGTAATATAATTTCAAATTTTCTAACACAATTCTGTAAGAAAATTAAAATAGCTTCCTTCTCTTTCAGTAACTAGAGAAAAACTAATGCATATTGCATTAAACAGTCTTTGTTCTTATTGTAACAAAGCATTAATAATGCCTAAATGTTTATTAATGTTTGAATAAATTATTTTATAGATATATTATTACAATCAACAAAATTATCAAATAGTGAACTCGTTTGACCAATGTGATAAGATAACATTAAGTAATAAAATAATTTTCCACCTGTTTATTATGTTTCCTGTGTGTGGTTGTATATCTTACATTCTGTACAAAATGTCTCTGCACATTAAATAAAAAAGGAATATTTATTATAATTAATGTTACTGGATATCTTTCAAAAGGATATATCAAATTTAGTGTAGCAAATTGGAAGAACTTTATTTAATTTTAGCTAAACATTAGTTGAATAGTTATTGAAGTATCTTAACTAAAAAGTAGTCATTATTAGTTTTAATTTCATATAGATCATTTTATGCTATCAAGGACTTAGTCATAGGGAAGCCATATAATGTTTTAGCATCAGAAATAGCAGATTAAGTATTTAATTGACTTTATTTAACTGTGTGGAATTTTTTGCTCTTGTGTAGTTTGTAGCAAAATGCTAATGACATGAATTTAAGAGTTTCATAATTCAAAACTCAATCTCTTATCTCATGTACTCAAATGTTTCATGATATTTGGAGTAGTGTGTATTTAAATTGTTTTTTTATATAATTTTTATGAGATTGGAGTAGATTCAGATAGGATGGAAGAATTAAATTTTTTTATTAAGAATAAATATTGTTCAGTCCATAGTATGATTAATTATATAAGGAAAATCTTTTTTAAGTATTAATTTGTACTTTTTTTAGATGCAGAGATGTTTTTTGACGAATGCTTATTTGCTCTGTCCAGTTAATTGTATTATACTAAATAAATTTATTTTTTCAAAAAAATTATCCATAACATTTTCTTAACTACTGACTTTAGTGTCGACAGTATCTATGTGGTTTTTTCTAATTTATTAGCTATTTTCATTTAGAAAATTGTAAAGCAAAAATTACTGCTTAAAGCAAAGTTTCAAAAATACTTAACTTTTATATAAAGTCAATTCAAAAGCCATTATATGATAATCATAATTTGACAACTTTTAAAATAAGAAGTTAAATGCTTTTGCTGATTTATTGTTACATTAATTAATTTTTACCATTCACATGAATAATTTTATAATATTAAATGTTAAAAAGTTATTAGTATCAACTATATGTGAAAGATAGGCAGACTTAAATATAAGGGTATGTTAAGTTTTTGACCAAAATTAAGTTAACTAGAAAATAAGGTATTGTGGTCCAAAAATAAGTTTTGATCATTATCAGAGGTATTTGGCCATTACTTTCCATCTTTTTAGTATATTCAATTTAAACTTCTTATGCATCTGTTATGTGGTAAGTAGATATAAGGAGCAGTTTGTAGAAGAGTGATTATATTGATGTGCAGACTATCTCATTTCTATGAAAATATACAATTAATCACCTATATTTAAGAGAAAGTGAAAGAAAATATTTTTGTTTATACAATGTTTAATTACTCCAGTTGTTATTACTTTTTTTTGACAATTTAATTGCAATAATAAAAACAATGAGGATTGCCAATTCCTCTACAAGCTTTATGATAAATGCTTAGCCAGAGCCAGCACTTAAAATATCTCTGTCAGGAACCCCTCCCCAAACCCCTGACCATGGTTTCATGCTTTGGCACTCCTCAGAGAGGTGTCAAGGTAGGTTCAGCCTGACAGAGATATTTTAAGTGCTGGCTCTGGCTAAGCATTTATCATAAAGCTTGTAGAGGAATTGGCAATCTTCATTGTTTTTATAACTTACAAGCTTAAGAGATAGGGTCACATGATCTATGACTCTTATTTTGACTAATTGTAATAATGTTTTTAATTTTATTATCATGTTTTTCATTTTTTAAAATGAGGTGAAAGTCCTTCTATTACTAAAAGCAAAAATGGGTTAATTTTTTAATATTTTATTAAGTGTTTCCAGCATGCAAACATTTAAAGAATTAAGTATAAATGTGAGCAAATGATGGAACTAGTGCAAAACTAGATGCCATGATTTTTTTTTCTAAAATAGAATAGTTTTCATATGTTGGTTTATTTTTTTAATAAATGCCTTTCTTGATGACTCATCTTGAGAAACAAGAACAACCAACATATTTAATAATGTTTCCTCAGGATATTAAAGAAACTTTTAAAACTTAGATATAGGCTGTTTAGTCTGCTGTTTAAAGTAAAAGTTATTTGTAAAACAAACAGTACTACCAGAACTATATATATAGAAAATAAATTAATATCTGAGTAAATATTTTTGGGTTACAATGTGAAGCTTTTAATTTAATTTCTGAATGTTTTCATAACAGGAAGAAAAAAGAGTTTCATTTTTTTAGCATACATTCAGAAGCAGATACTGAGAACAGCAACTTAGATGCTGGACTAGATGAAAACATTGTAAAAAAGACTACTGTAAAAGTCAAAGTCCTAACCAAATATTTTATGTGGAGTTTCAAAATAATATTTATAAGATCATGTAACGTATATCTCTGTTCATGCTTATAATATGAAAATTGAGATTAAAACCAAAACACCAGCAGTTATTAATAAATTAATTATATCTTTGTTTTCATTAATAAAGAACATTTGTCAATATTGATTTTGAACTGTAATGTGTAATCTTCAGGCAGAAATTTTAACATATATATATATATATTACATTGAGATTCTTTTATTATATTAAGATGCCTTTTTAATGTACTTACACAAATTATACACAAGTAAACTAACTTTTAGAATTTGTCATACTTAAAAACAAAATGAAAATTTTCATAACTAACATAAAAAATAATGGATAGAGCCTTTATTTTATTAACAAATGTTATAGAAGTTCTCATTTAATAAAGAGTAATTAAAGCAAGAAAATAAATATTTAAACGAATGACCAAATAATCAGTAATAAGCTAATGTGTCAACTACATTTATATATGTTCACTTATATATATAATGATTAATTGTGATTATGCGTTCATACAAAACTAATAATTCTTTACAAATAATTTGGATATAAAGACTCATGATATTTTTTCAGTCTAAGTTTGAAACAAAAGTTAAATTGATGGGTTTTTTTTTCAAATACTCCTTTCTAATTTTTGATTTTAAAATGAAAAATTTAAAACTATAAAAATGTGCATGTTTTTAATATGGCAATGAAATCTAAATTGTGTAATTTATGAAAAAATTGTATTCTGTGAATTATGTTGTGTGTCACATTTAAATAATGTTATGATTTTGTTATTAATAATAATTTTATAACTTTTTTGTTATTAATATTTTCTTAATATACATATAAATATTAAACTAATTTTGAAAGCGGCACTTAAAAATTGTCATTATATGTTGGATTATTTCAATCATCTAATATTAATTGTTAAATGCTTTTATATAAATTCAAAATTGATTTAAACTTCTTAAATGCATTTAACTATTGGTAATAGTAGCAGATAGTTTGGAGTGGTGAATAATATTACTCAATTCATTATATTATATACTAACTTATTTGCTATTATATAACAGTTGAATGTATTTAGAATGTTTGAATATTTAACAGTTAATATTAGACGAAAGCAATAGTGCAGCATATAATTTGCTTTATTGATTAATGAAAAAATTTGAAAATTATATATAAAATAAAGAATTCTCTTAGGTTTAAAGTTGTTGTTTTTTTTTTTTTTACTGTCGAAAATAATTGTTTTTACTTTCATAATAGTATATGATAAACTAGACTCTTTGAAAAATTATTAAATAATTAAGATAAAAATTTGTACTAAGAACTACATTAAAATTATCAGTTTAAAAAAATAATTGTCATGAACTGTAGCAATAGTAAGAATCATTATATAGCAGTGGTTTTTTTTTTTTCATATGTCATAGCATCGGCCAGGACGCGAACCCACCCCATCTGCAACCAACTACTTGCTTGCAAGGCAGATGCGATGACCTCTCGGCTAACAACGCTTGACTGGTTTATTTTATTAAGTTAAATAATTAAAAAAAATACATAAAAATTAAATAGTTATTAATTGTCAAATTAAAAATGTAAATCTTAGTTTTAATTGAAGAGATTTCAGTAGCAGTCATTGTCAATGATAAAATATCCTATATTATGAAAATCTTTTTTTTTTTTTTTTCAAAATAAAATTTTGCATTTTTGAAAACATTATACGAAATAAAAACAAATAATAGATAAGAATTCATAAACAAAATTATGCTGCACATCAGAAAATTATATAATTCTTTGCAGAAATTAAAATAATACCTGACATTTCAAATAACAAGATAACTTAAGATCATGTCTCCCTAACCATATTCCTAAGTTATGTTAGCAATATAATAAGTATAAAAATAGATATCCTACATATATTAGTGGAATTATAAATCTTAAAACTCATTTAAGACTAAAATAATCTGAAGCTTTTCATATTATTTGTCACTATGATTATGGGATTTGAACCACATTTTTATTTTTTAATTATATGCATAATAGTTATTGGGGGTAGGGGGAGTACATGCCTTCAGCACTGAGAAAAAAATGACAAATTCAGGTTTGGTACACTGGAAATGTTTATCTATGTTTGAGATACTATAATTAATAAAGGTCTACTCTGCAACATGATATGGATAAAAGTTTTAACTTGGCAAAGATTGTAATATTCAAAAACGTTATTTAGAGCTTATACTGTCTACCATAAAAATGAAAAGAATCTAAAGATGATGATATAAAAAATGTTTCATTTATTTTCTCTGGCTAAGTAGTCATTTTTGATGGATCATTTATTAAAGTAATACTAATAATGTTAAAATCAATAAAATTAATATTAATAAAACATAAGATAGTAATAGTAATAAAGTATTTTAATTTGTTTTCTAAATGTAGATTAGTGTTAATGTGCAAAGATTGCTTAAATTGAAACGTTTCAACAGATGAATAGCATTTTCAATTAAAGAATTATTCTGTTTTAAGATCAATATTCCTGATTTTACTGAAAATCCAAAGAAAGAAAATTTAGTTGATTAAATAGATAAAAGTGTTTTTGTTAATACCAATCATCAAATGAAGGAAAATTTCTTGATAATAGATTTTTCTGTGTTTGCATTTGCTAACTTCTATTCTTGAAATATCTAAGTGTAACAACGAGAGTCTAATGATATTAAACGCTTGATTCCATAAGAAAACATTAATTCCCTTCTGGATAATATTAGTCATCTATATAGATAAAAGACTGATTTTCTTTTCTTTGAGTCTTTAATATGTAAGCATTTGTAAGCCTTAATTACAAAACAAGTTAGCTTTTAGAGTTTGTCATATTGCACAAATATGGTACCAATTAATAAAAAAAATGCAAAAACAAAAAGAAAAATGAACTGTATTTCTACAAGTAACATTAAAAAAAAAAGAGTACTGTCTTCATTTTTTAAATATATAGTTTGTGATATAGAAGTACCCACTTAACAAGGGGTAATTGAAATAAGGTATCAAATATTTAAACTCATGACTAAATAACCATCAATAAATTAATGTGCCAATTAGATTTATATATATATGTTGTGATACTCTGCCACTCTTAACTATTATAATGTAAAAAATACTAAAGCAGAGTTTAAATATAAAATTTAGTAACATTTATTGTATCAAGTATACATTCAATGCTTATATATATATATATATAATTGTAATAAAAATAATAAATATAACAGTAATAAACTATTATAAACAGTCTTTCAATCCACAGAAGTACTTTCCATTAATTTCTTAAACCTGCTTCAACTGCCTTTCTTTTTTTTTTTTAATTTAGTGGCAGTTGAAGCACGTTTAAGAAATTAATGGAAAGTACTTTGATGGATTGAAAGACTGGTTATAATAGTTTATTACTTGATTTATTATTTTTATTACAATTACAGTATTGTTCTAATTAATGGATATTTTATTAATATTATATATATAATGATTAATTGCATTATGCATACATACATAAACTAATTCTCTAAAAATAATTTGGATATTAAAAAGGGTAATGCATTGAAGACTACAATACTTTAGCAGGCTAAAATTGGAATAAATTTGAACTGATAAAAAATGGCAATCATTAGCTTACTAAACTAAGAAAATATTTCTGACTTTTTAAATTTTGATTCTAATAAAAACTGAAAAACAGAATTGGCATTAGCATACTTTCCTATTTAACACCAATTTTTATTTCAAATTTCCCAGATTTTCATTAAAAATAATAAGACTTCTTTATTCTACTACATAGAAGTCAATGTAGAATGATAACCATGGATTAACAAGCAACTAATTTTAAGCATTCCCACATATCTGTCTAATTAACTAAACCTAATTCCTCAATCAAATCAATAATAAAGGTAATATATAAATAACATCTTTGAGTCTGACATTTGTTTTGCCTTTTCTAGCAATAAAAAGTATGTCTACAGTGCTTCTTGATTCTCTAAAACCATACTAAATTTCTGGTAACCATTCATCTATGATTAGAAACAATCTTGTCAATATAATTCTTGAAACTACTTTTGTTATAGTGCATAACAAACATGTTCCATAATAATTATTGTCATCTTTTCTACTATGGAATACTTTTCCTATTCTCCATAATAAATATAGTTTCAAGGAAAATGATTAGTTGGCTATTTATTTAAAATAAATATTATACTTATTTATTTACGTGAAATGCCCATGATGATTTCATAAATCGACAATGTTGAAAAATATGATTCTAAATGGTTCTAACTTGTAAAGTTTAGTTAATTATTTCATATTCGGATTTTATGCCAATCACATGATTATCTTTGTATTTTTTTAATTTTTATATGAATTAAATCTGTGATGCCTTGTAGAAATATGCTATTATATATATAAAATACATATTTTGTGGGTTCATCCGTATTAAAAACTTTTAATATTAATATACTGACGTTTCGACTTGGTCATACAAGCCATCCACAGAATTATAAAAGGTAGAAAGACAGTTGTAGAGGCACTACAATCACTGATTTGAATAAAATGTTAAAATTCCACCAATAGCAAAAAATGTTAAATTTAGGAATGTTTTTTAAAAAAATCTTTCCAAATAGGAGGAAGTTTGCATGTATCATCTCACTTATTGATACAATCTGGCCTTTTAAGTATCTCAATGGCTTCTCTAATTTTGCATTGGTAGAGATTATCACATCTGGATATGATCCTGGTACTAGAAAAATCAATTTTATGACCTGAATCTATAGTATGGAGTGAGAGTGCTGATGATGATGAGTGTTGTTTAACTGCATTAGCATGCTCATCTCTCCTAACACTGATGCGATGATTACTCATACCTATGTAAGAAGCTTTACAATTTTTACATGAGATTTGATAGACACCATGAGATTCAAGAGGGATTGAATCCTTAGGCTTGATTATTATATTGCTGATCTTTTGATGAGCAGAAAATGCTGTATCTATATTATAGTGTTTTAATATACATCCGATACTGTCTGTAGTTTCTTTTACATATGGAATACAAATCCTAATAGCTGATTTATCATCTTTTTGTTTCCTATTTTGTCTATTTTGGGCTTGAAATAAGGCTTTTTTTTATAAATTTGTAATTATAACTATTTGCTAATAAAACACTATTAATATGATTTATTTCTTCTTTCAGATGTGTCTCATCTGAAAGGTTAATTGCTCTATTTAAAAGAGTTTTGGCTACAGAAACTATCTGAGTTGGGTGATGATGAGAATGCAAATATCTGTCTGTATGTGTATCCTTTCTGTAAATAGAAAAAGATAAACTATTTGGTGTTCTAGTGACTAGAACATCAAGAAAAGGGAGTTTTCCATCAGACTCTGTCTCCATTGTAAATTTAATATGAGGATGCATATTATTTAAATGTAAGAAAAAATCATCTAATTTATTTTTTCCATGTTGCCATATGACAAAAGTGTCATCTATGTATCTGAGCCAAATGAGAGGTTTTAAAGATGATGATTCTAAAGCACGAGTTTCTATATATTCCATGAATAAATCAGCTATTACTCCTGAGATAGGTGAGCCCATAGGAGTACCAGAAACTTGTCTGTAATGCTGTCCATTGTATACAAAATATGTATTTAAGAGACAATGTTTAATTAAAGCAATAATATGGTCTGGTAAATTGCAACGTTGTGAGATTATATTTAAAGCTTCATCAATTGGAATGTTTGTAAACAAAGACACGACATCAAAATTGACCAGAATGTCATTAGCATTAATTTTTAAACTTTTTAAAACAGAAATAAAATGAAGAGAGTTTTTAATATATGATTTAATAGATGGGATTGTAGGTTTAATGAAATCCGATAAGTATCTGGCTAAAATATGAGTTGGAGAACCTATTGCACTTACTATTGGACGAAGGGGGGTATCTGGTTTGTGAATTTTTGGAAGTCCATAAAATTTTGGACAGACACAAGATTTTTCACAAGGGATTATTTTATTTTTTATCTCTGTTTCAATAGATGATTTATTAATAATAGCTTTTGTTGTTTTTTCCAAATACGTAGTATGATCTCTTTTTGATAGTTTATAAGTTTTATCATTAAGTAGATCTAAAATTTTATTATGGTAAATGTCACGATCCATTACAACTGTGGCATTACCTTTATCAGCTGGAAGTACAACAATTGATTTGTCTGATTTTATATTATTTAATGCTTGTCTTTCTTTCTTTGAAATATTATTTTTAGGAAGCTTAGCTTTTTTAAAAATATTACAAATCTCAGCTCTAGCCAAATCAGCCGATGTAGAATCAATTTTATCGAGAGCTGATTCAACATTACAAACAATTTTCTCAAAAGGTATCCGGGAAGGTGTTAAAGCAAAATTGAAACCTTTTTCTAAAACTGAAATTTCATCTGTAGAGAGGGCTTTCCTAGATAAATTATAAACGGTTTTTTGATTTGGATACATAATGTTTGGGGATTGTGTTCTAATTAGCATTTGCAATTTTTTCTTTTGCTTTGCTGTTACAAATTCCGAATCTTTAAATGATCTAAAACTTGCAATATGATCAAAACTAGTCCACAGTAAAGGATGTATTTTATTACTAAGGAATAAACGTAAATGTAGCAATACTTTATCAATTTTGTCTAAATTTTTCTGAGTTTCTTTAATAAAAGAGTTTAAAATAATATTGCTAGTTTTCCTTAGAATTTTACTAACATTATAATTGTTCTTGTGAAACACAATTTTACAGCAAGTGGGTATAACATTGTGATTTTTGCACGCTAATAAAAAAGATAAATTACAAAGTAACTTACATTTCTTAAAATGTATATTAAGACGTATATTAAAATGCTATAATATAGATACAACATTTTCTGCTCATCAAAAGATCAGCAATATAATAACCAAGCCTAAGGATTCAATCCCTCTTGAATCTCATGGTGTCTATCAAATCTCATGTAAAAATTGTAAAGCTTCTTACATAGGTATGAGTAATTGTCGCATCAGTGTTAGGAGAGATGAGCATGCTAATGCAGTTAAACAACACTCATCATCATCAGCACTCTCACTCCATACTATAGATTCAGGTCATAAAATTGATTTTTCTAGTACCAAGATCATATCCAGATGTGATATAATCTCTACCAATGCAAAATTAGAGAAGCCATTGAGATACTTAAAAGGCCAGATTGTATCAATAAGTGAGATGATACATGCAAACTTCCTCCTATTTGGAAAGATTTTTTTAAAAAACATTCCTAAATTTAACATTTTTTGCTATTGGTGGAATTTTAACATTTTATTAAATCAGTGATTGTAGCGCCTCTACAACCGTCTTTCTACCTTTTATAACTCTGTGGATGGCTTGTGTGACCAAGTCGAAACGTCAGTATATTAATATTAAAAGTTTTTAACACGGATGAACCTGCAAAATATGTATTTTATATATTTAACCCGTGCAAATCTTCGTTTTAACATATATATATAATAGTCCAATACCCATTATAGAAAATATTATATATAAAAATATAAATAATTGACAGTATAAATAATATTGTAGTTTAAATTCTTTTGAAGAGCTTTCAATTACATAGTAATCCTCGCTTCAAAAGAATTTAAACTACAATATTGTTTATACCGTTAATTATTTATGCTATTATATATATATATAAATTGAAAATAGAGCATTTTGATTAATTTAATTTCTGAAAAGATAGATATATTATAAAATAATTTAAAAGATTTATAAAGCTTATTTATCTTATCATTACTATTATCTTTTGTCAATATATATATTTTAGCAGGTATTATTTTAATTGATCTTAGAAAAGTATATGTGTAATTCAATACAGAGTGTAAATCAAAAGAAAAGATTAACAATATTACAAATCAACTACAGCTTAGCAATGCATTTGACTGGACATTATATTCATAGCACTAGATAAAGTCTGTAAACTACATTCTGTATTGAATTACAAAATAACAAGGAAAGAAGTCTACATTATAGATTTAAAGAGTTTCTTTGATGCTCATTAGCACTTATCTTTCAACACCATAAATGGTAGATGTTACATCACAAGTTTGCAACATTTATTGAAGACATCTTTTAAGAATTTGTATACTGTGATTTTTTTTTTCTGCAGTAATTTTTGTTTCACTCTTTTGTATATTTACTGAGGCAACTCATTTGGCTATTAAAGATAATTCATCTTGCAAACAATGAGATAACTAGCATTACCATTTTTGTATACTTATTTGACTACTCACTTTTAAACTTAGTTTTTATTCTTTTTCTTATTGTTTGCAGCCCCATTCATTCAATAGATATCCCATATAAAACACTTAACAAGCATCATTTTAAAATTGTATTCCAGTGAACCACAAAATATACCTTAGCTGCATTAAAAGTTTCTTTAGCCATTATGTTTCTCACTTTAATCTCTTTATTATTTCTTCATCATCAGAAATCCAATCATCTAAATATTTAAGGGCATTAAATTGTGTTATGACATCTTGTCCAATGCTTACTCTTATTTTTATTTTATTTTTAATTTTATTTTCAATTATTTTATTCACAAACCTCCTACAACCTTTTTCAATCCTATATTGCCTTTTATTAAACTTTTTATTACTATTTATATAAAAAAAAAAAAGGATATCACTAACTGATACTATAAAGCCTTGTAAATTTAACGCTAACTTGGTCATTATCAAACTAACAATCATTTAACAACTTAGCCAAGTAAATAATAAATAACAGTAACCATTACATATTTCTCCATATTTATCTCTTCAATTAAAAGATTACTAAATCTTACAAATATTTTAATAAGCATCACTATTTTCAATCTATGCTGTTCATTTTCCAACAAATTAATGCAATTTATTCTATCAAATGCCTATTCAAGATAAATTAAAATAATCTTTCAAATATCTTTTTATAGGATGATTTTCAACACTGCAAATACATCTCTTGTCCTCTGACTTTTCAAAGACAAAACTTAAAATTTTATATAATCATGGTTAACCTATTGGAAATTTGTTATATATAAGATTAAAATAATTGTTATAAAATCTGTGCCTTATATTTTCTCCACTAGTATTATAATGGTTGAAAGACAATAGTTCCTCTCCATAATTATCGATTATACTGTATTAGAAATATCAAGTATATTTTCAAATTCTTCTGTTTCACCATTTTTTTTCCATTTGAAATTTTTGTTATTTTTTTCTTCATTGTTACGCAATCTTTTACATTTTATCTATAATATTTTAATATAAGTATAATGTATGTACTTGGAGTTGAGATGTAATTATTGGGGATTTGAACACAGACTTGCAAGCTCCCTTTAGCTATCCACTTTATCTCATACAACTAATACATATGACAACATGCATGTGAAAGATATAAATGTTCTCTAATATCTGAATTTCATGCTAAATCAGCACTCATTGGTTGGTCCAAATTATTATCTCCCAACAACTGATGAGTGCTGGTTCAGCACAAAATACGTATATTGGAGATCTTTTTTTTTTTTTCATATGAATGTAGTCATGTGTATTGCTTGTATGAGATCTTAGGGTGCATAGTGATGAGAGCTTGAAAGTCTGTAATCTAATATCCTATAATTATTTTTTCTCTATTATTTTTTTTACATTTAACAAAAATGAATTATTGTTATTTGTATCATAAAATACTATATACTTTCTATCTTTTTAATGCATCATTATCTTTTTCTTTTAATTATTAGTTTATTCTTGTAAACTTTTCTAAACAAAAAAAAATATTAATTCTACTAACAAAACAAACCTGTGCTTTTGTAATTATTTTATCTTGTTGCATTTTCTTTCTAATTATTTCCTCCATGTAGCATTTTTCCTGTCTTAATTCATCATTAAATCTTTTATACATATATCTTATTTTCTAAAAAAAAAAAATTATATGATTTAATTATTTTTGCTTTTGTGCTTTTGCATATTCTTTATTTTCTATTAACTCAGGTTTGGCTCTCTTTATTTCTTTTCTAATATACCATCTTTGTCATAGTATCTTTTAGAACTTTTTTGAATAACCTTCATGTTTTATCTAAATCTATTTTATCAATCAGCCTTCTACTATTCACAATTGCTTTTAATCCACAAATTTAAAATGTTTTCTTTAATATTAGAATTCAGATTTTTAATTACCTATTTATTCCTTTTCACTGTTCTTATTTTTTTAGAAGATAATTTTATCACTGTTAAATTATAATTTTACTCTATATCATTTCTGTAATGCACACACAATGCTTAATATGAAATCCCAAGAAATCTATTCCTATCATCTGAACTGTTTAATGTTTAAATATTCTTATGATTTTGAATCATATGTTCAATTGTGTTATTTGGGGGAGGGGAATTATTCAGTATTTAATTTCTTAAACCACTAAACATCACATGATCACTATCTCATATTAGCACAATAATTGTTATTAAACAATTCAAAATACAGCAAAACTCTCTATATAGTAGTGCCATCTTGTGCTAACAAGAGCAATCAATGGATGCCAGAAGGCTTGTGCATAAAATCCCTATCTAGTGTCTACTCATCCAATATCCCCAGACTACTTTCTGGCTTGTGACCTTCATCAGTGAGGAGCCTTGGATCTGAGAGCACTGCACCTAGATCTTAGGATCTAATGCAACCCTCCACCACCCACCGTTTAACTCTATTTAACTACAAAACTATGAGAATGAAATTGAAAACACTATTAATATTTTCAATCCAAGCTCAATAGCTTATATAGTCATATGGGTCTGAACTCAATTCAGTACCCATACATTTTGGTGTCTTTGGCTCTTTAACAACCATAGCCACCACTATCCTATTAGGCAGGATTGGTGTTAAGCCATTAAACATCACATGATCACTATCTCATACTAGCACAATAATTGTTATTAAACAATTCAAAATACAGCAAAACTCTCCATATAGTAGTGCAATCTTGTGCTAACAAGAGCAATCAATGGATGCCAGAAGGCTTGTGCATAAAATCCCTATCTAGTGCCTACTCATCCAATATCCCCAGACTACTTTCTGGCTTGTGGCCTTCATCAGTGAGGAGCCTTGGATCTGAGAGCACTGCACCTAGATCTTAGGATCTAATGCAACCCTCCAGAACCCACCTTTTAACTCTATTTAACTACAAAACTATGAGAATGGAGAGTTTTGCTGTATTTTGAATTGTTTAATAACAATTATTGTGCTAGTATGAGATAGTGATCATGTGATGTTTAGTGGTTTAACACCAATCCTGCCTAATAGGATAGTGGTAGCTATGGTTGTTAAAGAGCCAAAGACACCAAAATGTATGGGTACTGAATTGAGTTGAGACCCATATGACTATATAAGCTATTGAGCTTGGATTGAAAATATTAATAGTGTTTTCAATTTCATTCTCATAGTTTTGTAGTTAAATAGAGTTAAAAGGTGGGTGCTGGAGGGTTGCATTAGATCCTAAGATCTAGGTGCAGTGCTCTCAGATCCAAGGCTCCTCACTGATGAAGGCCACAAGCCAGAAAGTAGTCTGGGGATATTGGATGAGTAGGCACTAGATAGGGATTGTATACACAAGCCTTCTGGCATCCATTGATTGCTCTTGTTAGCACAAGATGGCACTACTATATGGAGAGTTTTGCTGTATTTTGAATTGTTTAATATTTAATTTCTTACTATTAATTTATAATCTCCTATTCTTTCATCATCTCTTCTTTGTCCTATCCAGTTAATCATCCCAATGTTTTATTTTTCAAGTACAGATGAATATGTTAATACTACAAACATTCTATTAAAATGTTTTGTTTATGAAGCATGTGTAGTTTAGCACAGTGAGAAAATGATGAATTTAAAGGCTATTGGTTTGTGCATCAATTCTCAGCTGAGAAAATTTTAAAATGTCTTAGTTCACTAGTTCAATGAAATTATTAATTCTGCTGCTTGGATGCTCAAACATCACTTGACCTCTTAAACAACTAACTACAGGATTTGGTCAATCTTTTTTGACACCTGAGGCAAATCTTTAAAAAACGTATAACTTAAAATTATTGAAAAAGTATTTGAAAATATTTTAATGAATAAAGCAAAGAATAGAAAATATATATGTTTAGTACATATAAATATATTTATTAAATATGCATATATATTTTTCAATACGTCCCACTATAAGTATTTATTTCAATTCTGCATTTGAGGATAGTAGCTTCTCTACAAGTCCTGCTCGGCATAATTATATTAATGTTGATGAATAGTTTTTTCAATATTTCTCAAAAGAAGTCAGCTATTAGTAATGATTTGATGAAAAATATATATATCTTAAAGTTTGAACAATATATTTATACATCAATATGTGTGTGAGTGCGTGCATGAACCAGTGGGAAACAAATTGCATGTGTTTGAAGTTTTTTTTAATTAATTAAGTATAGTTCTCAAATTAAGAGACATTTTAGTTACCTATGTATCTGAATAGTGTAAAACAAATTCGTGTGTGCATATATGTATGGTAAATATAATTTTCGTAAAATTTTGAAGATTTATTTTGCAAATACTGTATGTGTTTAATTAAATTAAGTCTTAACTTTTCACTTTTTGATATTGACAAATTTATTTAATAACAATGACCAACTTTCTCATACAATCATTTTATATAAAAATTTAATAAAAATGTAGTTATTACAAATAATATTTAAACAAGTTTGTAATAATGTATTTATCTGTATTATTATTTTCTAATTATTTCTATTTATATTTTTTATAAAATCTATTTCATGATTGCGTGCCTGTGGGTATTTGTTTTTTTGTTTTTTTTAAGTAATGTTAATATCTTGGAAGGCAACAATAAATAAAGTACTAAATATATTTATAACAGCAGTAGAGAGCTAGCTCTGAATTTATATTTTTCATTCTGTATATGCCTGAAGCATTGCTATGGGCTGAAAATATTCAAAAGAAACCTTAAGCTAATTTTTTTGTGAAAATTGTATTCCAGACAGTAAATAATAAAAAAGCAGTTACACGCAATGGATTATAAATAAGTAGCCCAATCTGCTTTTTATTTTGAGATATGTAATCACAGTAATTTATTTTTATACTTATTAGCGAGAATTTAAAAATTATGTATCTGAAAATAATTTAAATATAAATATTTTTCTTTTATATTTGGAACAGACGTAATTTGGAAAATACATTGAGTTTTAAATCTATTAATTCCACACATTTTAATAAAAAAAATTCATTATTCACTTATCACACATCAATTAAAATCCTTATTTTTTATTTTACACAGTATGAATCCTCCCTTACCAGTGAGCAAATTGCACCATATTACAAATTATGCAATCTGCACATATACACGTTTGACCATTCTAGATTAACCTGTGTTATTTAGCCTTTAGCTAATACTAGCTATATAGCCCTTTAAGTGACAGTACTGATTGGCTAGATAGGTAGTCTAAAAGCCAACCATCTGAAAAAAAAAATTATAAGGCTTTTTGGGACCTAAAAAAAAATCACGGTTTGCCTAATCAGACTTGAAGTGTAGGAAGCTCAAGTATTATGACCCCTCATAATTTATTTTATTGTTTTTTTTAATTAATGAAATTGTCATTGTTTTAAAACTTATGCATAAACATGCTCAGAATTTTGTAGATTAAAATATATTAGGTAAATATGTGAGATTTCTTTCTACTTTACATATGCTTATTATTTACAAAATCAAAAAAAAAAAAAAATGATTTTCTTTTTTTTCTTTCCTGATTTTAATATTGAATGTTTAAAATTCAAAAATAAAAATTGTTGAAGCATTTAATACAATTTGGTGATATCTGTTCTAAATTATATAGTTGGACATTGAGTTTAAGATCATAGATTTTAAAACATTCAAGATTTGATTTGAATTGCATAATAGGGTTAAACATATTATTGGGTGGATCAGTGCGTCCATTCATTTTACCTGACAGGAAGTTTTAACTAAATATTAATTGTCAGATTGTGATAATATCATCTTTTGATATCCATTCATTAAATTATTACTTATATAATGACTGTAAATAAAAACAAATATTATTTTGGATCTAAACTTTGGGACAATACTTTTAAAAAGAACATGCTGATTAATCATATAGTTTTAAAAAAAGTGTCTAAAAGATTTGTGATGATGACATTTTATTAATAAGTATATGTTGGATTATTTCCATCATCTACTATTAAATATTAGGTATCTTTAAACTTTATTTAAACTTTTCAAATACATTCAACTATTCATAATAACACAGGTTAGTATATAGAACAATGCTTTAAATGAAATTATTCTCCTCACTTCTTCAGGGTTTCTGACTGATCAATTACACTACTAGCATAGATATTGAATCTGTATCTTTAGGTTTTTAAATACTAAATTTGATATAATGCTCTAACCACCTAATATATTCAGAAAAAGGCAGCAGTTAGTAAATATTTATCTGAGGGTCCTCCTGATTTCTCCATTTTTTTAAAAATCAAAGTTAATTAGAGGCTTCCTAACATTATGTATAATAATACTGGATTGACTTATGGGATTATTCCCATTGTTGTGTGAATAACCTTTGAATTATCTTCTTGGTATCTTTTTCCTCATTCAATATTTAATATTAGATTATGAAACTACTCCAATATATATTCATATTATTAGTACTTTTAATATGATAATTTAATTACAAAACATTGGCCAAAAGCTTAAAAATTTATTGTTATCAATAAATATTCAATATAATATTAAATTATCACATTCTTATTTTATACAATGATATTGATGTATATAGCAACTGTAAATTTAAACCATTGCTTTAAAACTTCAGCATGTATGTTTCTCAAACTTTAATACATTTATTTTCTCTGATTGATAGCTTTGCACATCATTTCAGTGTATTTTCTTATATCCTTATCTTTTATATGGCGTCTTTACATTTTCCTATTACTGTTATCTCTTTTTCCAAATATTGCTATATTAAATTCATTTCAGTTCTTTAATTTTTTTAGTGATATCAGTAATACTTGTTTGTTCTCTCAGTCTTGTGTTTTGCTTTTGATCCTCCATCTTATTTCTAACATACACCACTACATATTGCTCTTCTATGAAGTGTCATATGTCTGAGATTTATAAGTTAACACTTTGTGGTAGATATTTATAAAATAATGATAGTACTTGTGTTAGAGCTGGGTATATAAATATGTATAATTAATAAAGTTAACCACAAATAATCTGTAAGGATAAAATTATTTTTATATATTTTTATAAAGATAACAAATTTGATTTAAAAAAATATATTTATACAAATACATTATTAGAATTAATACAAATAATAAGTTTTAGTCAATGTTTTTATTATTATTTATTATCAGTTCTATAATAGATATTTATTTATTTCTATTGCAATTTTTTGGGGGATGTAATGGTAAGCTTATTCTCCATCTCTTTATGCATAATTCTTGAAGATAAGATATTACTGAACAAGACTAATCAAGTGTTATATGTAGTGGTTGTCCTTCCTTGCTTCTAATTATAAATTCAAATAATCATTTACCATCAGATATTGGAGGTATAGTTATATTTGTTATATATTTGAAATACATGCACTCTTCACATACATGGAGCCTAATTATAAATATAGGAGATTTGAACTGAGTTCAAATCCCCTATATTTACAATTAGTCTCCAGATATATGAAGAGTACCTGTATTTCAAATATTTACACATTAAGCCTGGATCCTATCCATCCCTCTTCTATGTATTTAAATGGATAATGCCCTATACATGAAGGGTCAGAATGACTTGAGGTCAACATGGACATGGCAATAATATTAACATCAGCATGGGATTTGGGCTTTTCATCATCAAATTTTAATGATATGGATGGCTGAAGAGTTGGAGGTTGGTGTGGATTGAAGCCTGCCCATTAAAGTATTTAGATTTGCTATCTTAATATAAACCGAACACTGATTATATATATATACACGTGGAAGATGATAATCTGGAACAACTGATGAATGCTGGTTTAGCATGAAATATGTATAGTGGTGATTGTTTATCTTTTCTGAGTGCATGTGATCATGTGTATCAGTGGTATGAGATAGTATGAATAATTGAAGGGTGCTTGAAAGGCTGAATTATATTAGTTATAATAATAAAAAATCATACATAATAATTATACAAAAAAAAGTATTTTTCAGCACATGGTTTAGTACCTTTTTCAAATGTTAGTAATATATTTTAACATTAGCAATTTTGCATATATAACACAATCTAGTGTTCTATAATGGAAGCAAAATAACAATAACAAAATTAAACATCAGTAAAATGGAATAAAACCTTCATACAGAGATCCAATATAACTTCAAAGAATTGACTACATAACATAATAATATACAAAATAAGCAATACATACATTATATAATTTTATACACATTATCTTATATAATTTTCCATTCCTTTTCAATTAACCATTTGTTAACTAAACTTATTGAAGCTTTGTTAACAATTGGTCGTTTGGAAATGAATGGAAAATTATGTAAGATAATATATATAAAGTTATATAATATAAGTAACAAAATGGAAATTTATATAAGATAATATATATGAAGTTGTATAATGTATGTATTATTTATTTTGTATATTGTTATGTTATATAGTCAATTCTTTAAAATTATATTGGATCTCTGAAGGTTTTTTTTTCTATTTTACTAATGTTTTATTTTGTTACTGTAGATATTTTAATTCCATTATGGAATACTAGATGGTGTTATATATGCATACAAATCATTAACATTAAAGAAGAGAATTAACATTTGGAAAGGGAACTAAACCATGTGCCTAAAAAGGCTTTTTATGTATATTTTTTTATGTATAAGGTGAACCATAAACTTGAAACCAATTGGTCTGGGGATAAAAGTTTTTTGGATAGAGATTTTAAATATTTTCTCTTACTGCACTTATCAATTAAGAACTTGTTTGAGCTATTGACATGCTCTCTGTATTACATTTTTGTAACTACAAGCTTATAAAAGCAATGTCACATAATATATGACTTGCTTTATTGATAATTATATAACTGTTAATATTATGTTTAATGTTTTCATGATTGTATGATGTAGATAAATGATTTTTTGGGTAAAACCATGTGATATTTTTTTATTATATACCAATATTTTGATGAACTAGCTCTTGAAAGAAAATTTGTTCGATCTCAAACTGTAACCTGATTGAGTGTGAGATGAAGCATGAGAATCAGTTTGAAATAGTTTAGTATTTAGAATATGAGGTTTATCCAAATGTATATTTCTTTTAGTTTTATCACCCATTAATTTAAAGTCAATATTGACTTTAAATTAATGAGTGGTAAAACTATTGACTTTAAATTAATAGGTGGTAAAACCAAGAGAAATATATATTTTGATAAACCTCATATTCTAAACACTAAACTATTTCAAACTGATTTTCATTCTTCATCTCGGACTCAGTCATGTTACAGTTTGAGATCGAACAAATTTTCTTTCAAGAGTTTACCATGACAATGGCGATGCTAGTTCATCAAAATATTGGTATATAATTTACCCAAAAAATCATTTATTTATATAAATGTTATATATATATTATAAATAAATACCAAAGACCAGAATAATGGATTTAATTAATTTCCATTTTTGAAGATATATTACTATGAGTTAACTATCTAAAAATAAAAATAAATTTATTTAGAACTTTAAATTTTTTAAAACATTTTGCCCTGATTCAATTCACAAATCATGTTTGGCAGGTGGATGAAAGCACTAAAAATGAACACATTTTTCAGTTATACAATATAGATAAAGAATCATATTATGGCATTTAAGTAATAATTAATCACTCTAGAGGTCATGTGACATGTGAATGCTAGAAGTAATGGAGTACATTTCAATTAAGAACTTTTCATTCTGAGGTTCATTAACATTAATATTATTCTACCATTAACCTTTCACTGATAGTGGTTTTCACTTTGTATAGAGTATCTCAAAACCAGTTAAACATTATATATTATTTATTAATGTATTTTTTTCCTTTTTTTCTAATAAAATCACAATAGGCAAACTTTTCTAATGGTGGCTTCTATTCTTGTTTCCATGGAACTAAATTTGTAAGAGAATGAAAAAATGCAGAATATTATTACAGAAGAATATTTCTGATTCTAAATCACAAACAGTAAGTGACTCTTAAGATGTTAAAGCAGCTCTTATATTTCTTAATTTATTTTAACTTCAGTGTAGAGGAATTCTTATTCTAGAATGATCAAGATTTTATGGGAATATGTTGTAACTTATTTACTTTATACTTACTTTTATGAGATTTTGTATCATTGTCTTTCAATTTTTTAATAAAAATTTGTTACTTCAGAAGCATCAAATACTATTGGCTTTTAGATGCATACTTCCAACAACTTTAATTTTATTTATGATTTAGTAATTAATAGTAAATACAGATATATGGTTATTTATTAAGTAGTATGTAAAAATAATAATAAGTTGACAACCAGTTCTTTACAATTCATGAACTTTAGAAATTCCTGTCTTCTGTTAATTTCCAAAGCTGTACAGGTTGAACTGAAGTACTGCACTAACAGCTGTTGCAAATCTAAGTATGGCTGTCTATTCCAGAGTTTTTTTTACGATTTTCTTTAAAATATGCAATTTAAATTATTTCTAAAAAATCTTCTAAATACTTTCTACAACAATCAACACTTAGAAAATTCCAATATCAATAACAGTCAACAATTTCAAACTGTTAGGCAACCTCCTTTTAACAATAAAAGTGGAATCCCACAAACTCATTTAGCCTAGAACATTATATATATATATATATATATATATATATTAAACTTTTGAAATTTGAATTGGAAGATTATGGACTTCACTATATTTGCGTATTCAAGTGACAATAACAAAGCAAATGTAATCTGTATTCCAATAAATATTTCCTTAATAAAAAAATAAAAACAACAAAGTAAATATAAATAAGTAAAATTGGTTGTAAAATTAAATGAAAATTTTAATAATATATTGTAATTCAATTTTATATTTTTAAGTTTGCAGTGCTTTTTATTTTTATTTCTTAAAGTTTTGATGATTAATAATCTTTTTTAATGTTGGTGGCTTTGTGGTTAGTATAGCTACCTTACAAGCAGCTGGCCCAGGTTCGCTTCCCGGTCAACACTATGACATATGAAAGAAAAAAAAAAAACTAGGAAAAAAATATTAATAGAAGTTTGCTAGCAATCAAAACTGAAGAAACATTAATAGTAAGTAAAGATATTGTAAATTTAAAAGTGGGAAAATTAAAATATTTTTATATAGTAACCAATGCAAAAAATGAGTATATATATTGTAGAAATTTTAATAATATTAATGTGAGTGATTAACAGAATATCAATAAGTATTATGAAAAACATTGTTAATAAAATCAAAATGAAAAATATTATTTTTTATTATGAAATTTGTTTGTTATTAAAGGATATATTGATTGCTTAACTCTGGAAATTGCAGCTGATCTGAGAAATACAAACAAAGTCTTTTCTTAAATGTTATTACATATGTCAGGTGTATAGGTTCAAGGTCATAATTAGCTGAATATATGTGACTAATGTTATAAATTTTAGATATATTGTGAACTTTGATGTTGATGTATCTATGAAAAGTATTTATGCCTTGAACATAGCAGTACTGTTTGCAAAGACTATTAGAAATATTTTATGAAGCCAACTTTCAAGATTCTGATTAATTAATATGAAAGACATTTTTTAATTTTATTTTTTAACAATATTTATGTTTTCATCATTTGAAAAGAACATTTTTTACTCTTTATGTTTTTTATACATTTTTGTTAATTTTTAGATTGTAACTGAAAGTAAAAAAATAAAAAGTCATATATTTTATTACATAAATATAATAAATGTAAATTTACAGTATTTCATGGTCTGGCAGTGTTAGTAGAATACCTGACTTTGAATCGGGAGCAGGCTCAAAGTTTTTTTATATTAAACTCCAACTTATATGTACATGTATATGCTTGTAAAATCTCTCATAATGCAGGAATTTATTTGTGTGACATTACAAAGACTGAGATTTTTTCCATGTAAGCAGTATCAGTTGTGGTGCTTGCCATTTTGGCCCTCAAAATTCCTTTGAACTCCCAAACAGTAATGCCATATGCCTTTTTTTAGTACACATAAGTAATGAATCTATTTCTTGGATGTATATGATATTTTTGATAATGACCTCCACGAAGTTAAGTAATCTAATTTATTTATTTCATAAAAGATTGCATGAAAAGTCTAATACAATGTGGGCACTAAAGTAGGGTGTATGATAAAACAGTTTTATTTAAATGATTATATTGAGATTTTTTTTTAATTCAACTACATTATTTGAAATAAAATTCAATATTTTTTAGTTCAAAACTTAGCCTCATGTATTGATTTATTATTCAGGGCAGTAATCTAACCACTTTCTTTTATGTTCTCATTATATATAAAATTGTTTCAATATATAAAGTAGGAGAATAAAAATGATTTTTCTTACAATATACTTTTATATCTTCTTTTTTTGTAAAGATTGGTGACAAAATGAATATTTAAAATATTTTTTGCCTAATTTTTATTTAATTTTATCATAGATTTGGCAAAAATGAATCTATATTTTTATTTTTTGCAAAACATCTAAAATGTAATTTAATTTTTGATATCATCCATAATAAACATAGTATTGAATAATGTTCTCATATTACTTTCAAGATATATATTAAGTACAATAAGTTTTTTTATTTACTCTATCCTACATCTATCTTATGTAACAACTTATTATTAATAAATAGTGTATATAGAATAAAGTTATATGAGAGGTGACTTTGGCTAATTGATCAGTACTTGTTCAGCATTAAATGCAATTTGGAGATCATTTGACTTTTACAGTATCTTTATTCATATGTTTTCAGAAGAATGTGTGGGGGTGTGGAAGTTATTTAATACATTTATAAAAGATATTATATATATAGGAAAGAAAAATGTGAATAAATTCATATGTATATGTTTAATTTTAAAAAAGTCAGATATTGTAAACTTTAACTGAACTTACAAAAAAAAAAAAAGTCAAGTCAGATATCACATGACTTAATTTAATAAATCTTGTGTTTACAAATGTTATATATAGAGCTTGCAAAACAAACTCTTAACAAGCTATTAATATATGGTGTATCTGAACTTAGTTCAGTTCCATATGGTTATTTAAGTTAGATAGCTGGATTGGAATACATATGGATGTCTGAAAATTTCAGAGTTTCTACTTAATAGTTATACATTAGATAAAGTGCTGGGCTTGTTTTGGTATTTTTAATCTAATGATTGAATATCCTAGCACCTCACTGAGAATGCCAGTAGCAGAAATCGGTCTGAGGTTGGGGGTATTCTACAAAGCTTGTTAAGAGTTTGTTTTGTGAGCTCTATATATAACACTTTAACTGAAGTTTAAAGTTTATATCTAAGCTAGAGACAATTTCTGTTTTAATAAATGATTAATGACAATCATTACTGTGTCAGAGTTGTGGATAGAGTAGGTTTGACACCTGTAAATAAAAAATAATAATCATGTGATAAATTTTCAAACCATGCCATTAAATCATTGAAGTGATAAATTGAGCTTAATAATTTCACTCAATTAACTAAAGAGTGATTTCTAATTCCATCAGTTATTTCAATTATAAGGTAACTATAGATGCTATTGACCTTTTAGCAAAAAAATGGCATCTGCAAAAAAATAACACACCATATGATTTTCCTAGCTTATATTTAAAATTTACACAAAAAGCCACAATCCATACTATATCACTTTTTATTAGAACAATTATTGCAGATTTAAAATTTAAAAGACGTATATATAAACCAGATATATTATAAACATAAAGATTATGCTTTACTATATACTTACTAAGAAAGATATAAGTTTGATTCTTGATAATATTTTTTAAAAAAAAAAAGTATATCTGAATTTGTTTTTGTGTAAATTATCTTAATGTTTACAATGTAAGAAGCTTGCCCTCAGCACAGCTAATTAATATATATTTGTCAAACTGGAGAGTTGATAGCTTTGTAAAATCATTTCATTTATTAATTTATTGAGCTTTACCTTATTTCCTATAATATTTCTTCATAAGAAGGTTCTACATATTTTCATACATCTTTAAGATATTTTTATGCCTGTCTTAATTTTTAATGGTTTATTAGTTATATATATATATATATATGCACAGTGGCAAAGAAGGATTGGTGACTTATGATAAAGATTCTTCTTAGACATCATTTCAAGCAGTGCAGAAGAATGTAATCATAAACTATTCTTATATTTTGAAAATTTTATAGAGAAAATACAATTTCTCTGATCTCCAACATTGAATGCCAACATAATAATAACAATAATAATAATTCAATTTTATTTAAAGTGCAAAACATTAACTAATTATCAATTACACAATTCACATTAAACTGAAAAGCAAATAAATTATGATTAAATGATATGCTAATAGAGAGGAAAATAATAGATGACAATTAAATACATAAATAAAGAAAAAAGACAAAGAAATAATATATGCATATAAATATGAGATTACAATTTTTTAAAAAATAATAATAAATCATGTTTTTGGTAGTGTACCTATAACTACAGAAACTTTAAAGTTTATGTTGTTCTGTGAAAAAAAAGCTAGATTACATTGACGAAAGGGACTGGTAAGCAAAGGTAGACGGTCCCCATTGCTTATCACTTGTTTTTTGAAAGTAACTGTCATACTGCCTAGATTATAAGTTTGCCAATAATAGAAAAATTAGCATAGATTATTAAACAATATATGTATTTGTTTTACCAGTTAAAATTGATCCACGAATCTTGTTGCTGGATTCAAAGCTTAAGGTTTTTACATCCATTCGTAACTGAGAAAAAAAAAAATTTGGTTTACTGAATGAAATTGTTGTCTCAAACCTATTAAGTTGGGCACTTATATTTCATGATTATTTACTTAAAGATTTATTTGTGTTTAACGTATTTGTTTATATATACAAAAAATTAATTCATTTCGTAGTAATAAATATTTATTATCTTCAAGTAAAATATTTATCAGAGAAACGTTATATTTATTTTGTCAATAATATAAATTATACAGTATTACAGTTGTAGTCTGTGTAGAAAAAAAACGAACTAATAAAAAACAGTGTTATGTGTAGAGTTACTAACACAAAATTGTATTAGTTTTGCTCAGACAGAATAAATTTCATTTAAATTTTAAACCAACAAAAATTTTATTTATTAAGAAATAATTACATTGAAAATAAAAAAAGAACATTTTTTTCTCAAATGAAAAAAAAAGATCTGATTTAAAAGTAAATATTATAGGGATATTTATTTGAGTTAATGGATAGACACATCTGCTGGTATAATTTAATTATAAACAGTTTTGAAGTATAAATTTTACTTTCTGTCAAAAGCTTTGACTAATCAGTAACTTTCCTTTTGGGAAAATGATAATTAGAATACAAGATTATATTTATTGCTTTATTATGACTTGAACCAAACATTTTATTTCAATTCTTTGTTTCTTTCTTTTTTAAAATAAGTAAATTTTACTTAAATTATATTGTTTTAATGATCCTATTTAAAACTGATTAGTTAAAAGCAGATTGCTAATTTAGCAAAACTTATGAACGTATATATACAATCAATCTGTGGAATAGTGATTAGTATAGCCATCTGCCATCTGTATTGCCTAAACTTTGAATCTTGGAGGAATTTGAAAAAGTTTAAATAGCTGAGAATTTTTAAATAATCTTAGAAATTTTTTCCAGATGTCTAAAGATAATTCAGATAGCTCTTCAGTTATCGAAAATAGATGTTTAGCTATTTTCAACTGAAGGATAATTATAGAAAGATATACTTCTAAATATCATCACACTGTAATCAATATGCTTAACAAGTAATATTTTCTCTTTCACTATTACCCTTTGGCAGAATAGTACTACTCTTTATCCATTTAATGTTTGGCAACACTGTGTAAATGATACATTTGTTTTTTGGCCATATAGTGAAGTACTACTACAAACTTTTTGGAAACACATCAATAATATATCCCCTTCAATAAAAATTCACAATAGAATTAGAATAGAAACAAAAATTGGCATTCTTAGATATTCTTGTGACAAGACTCCCTCATGGCAAAATCAAAACTATAGTTATACATAAAGGTACATACTTAACCTATACATCTAAACACATCAGAAACACAAAACATGAAGTTATACTATTACTATGACATAGAGTAAAAGAAGTTTGTTCAGGAACCAGTGATTTGAAAAAAGAAAAGACCTATATAGAACAAACTCTTATGAAAAATGGTTATCCATCAGTTGTTATTAAGAAAACCTTAAATAGAAAACAAAAATAAATATCAAATGAAAAAACAATTATTGGCTCTGTAGTATACCCATACTTACCAAAAATAGCAGATAAATTAAGGAAAATCTGATCTGTAATCAGTATAACATCAGAACTGTTTTTCAGAGGGCATACCTTGCTACAAGGAATTCTAGCATCTACAAAGCCTAAACTTGAAATGCTGAAAAAAACTGCATCCACGAAATACTATGTGAATATGGAATAATGTATATTGATGAGACCAGTTCATCCCATTGAAAAAACACTTGTGAGTATACAAACTGATGATTAGAAGAGAGAAAATGGATGTGTCAAAGGTAGCAGACCATGTGTGCAATAATGAGCATATGTTCAATTGGAAAAATACCAAAATATTGGATAGAGAAGAAAAGGTAGAAAGAAAAAAATTTAAAGAAGATGTTCACATGAAAATGGTGAACAACATCATAAGTCAACCTATTATGACTATACATAATGTATGGAAATCACTAATAAGCTTTGCTCTTAGAAAAAAGTGGTGAAATCAGGTAAAAATTCATAGATAATTATATGAAATTTTTACTGACTATTGCCTTTGGCATAATGGTACAGTTGGTTAATGTTACTTTAAAATTAAATAGTCAAGAATTTAAGGGTCCTGATTTGATTTCCATACTAATGCTATCACTAGTCAGGCCAGTAACAGCCGATAAAGAAGGAGAATAAAACCTCTTGAAACATTGTGCATATATTAACCTGTGTGCTATTACTAACAGTTGAATGTATTTGGAATATTTAAATAAAATTACATGTTTCTAAAGACATTCAATACTTATATTAGATGACGAAAATAGTCCAATATATAAATAGAACTAAAATACCATCATGACAAACCTTCCAGAAAAAGTTTCTAATCAGAATTTTTTTTAGATAGCTAACTCATAATCATTATAACTAAATATCCTACATTGGTTAATATATATATATGTTAAAACAAAGATTTTCACAAACTACATATTTAAATGAAATGTTATATAGGTATATATGTGTATAATTTATTATACAAAAACATATACATATACTAACATTTTGGTAAGATCACATTGGTCATAAACTGGATATTTGATGACTAGTATGATGTGCTGAAATATTGGTATATATATATACAGATGTGCTGAAATATTGGTATATATATATACAGATGTACCTGGATAACACAGATATATATTTTAATATAAAATTATGCCCATATTCCCTTGATGCAATATGGTAAGAAATCAAATTTTTTTAATTTTTTTTAGAAAAAAAAAAGAATATATGCATGTTTCATTTTTCATATTCAAATATATTTATAAAAAAAAATATTTAAAAAAGATCTCAATAAGTATACATTAGTTATAAAAAGCAAAATCTATTTTGCTTTATTGTGGGCATAACTCAACCTTAGTTTTATTATAAAGTATTTTGATGTACTTTTTTTGCCAATATAAGTTTTATAATAATAATGTAGCTTACATCACGGCACATGTTCTTTACAGATAGAACACTATTTATAATAAATATTTTTCTTTCCAAACCCAAGATAAAGTCTTTTTAAAAGATAGAATGGATCCACTCTATGTTTTTCACCCAAGCTATATGTATGGGCCAACCTGAAGCATTTGGAACTGAGAGTGTGAAGATTTAATTAATCACTTTAAATTACTTATCATATAATTTTTGTCAATGATGCTTGTGAAATTTTAATAATTTACAATACATCATTATTAAATGAAAACTAAAACATATGAAACTATTTTTATTTATATAGCATGATATTTTTATAAATTATAATAATAATGTAGCTTATACCATGGCACATGAGCTTCACAGATGGAATGCTATTTATAATGAGTACTCTCCTTTCCAAACACAAGTCTTTTTAAAAAATAGAGTGGATCCACTCTATCCTTTTCATGCATGCTATATGTATGGGTCAAGCTGAAGTGTTTGAAACTGAAAGTGTGAAGATTTAATTAATCACTTTAAATTACTTATCACATGATTTTTGTTAATGATGCTTGCAAAATTTTTACAATTTATGATATGTCATTATTAAATGAAAACTTAAACATATATAAATATTTTTATTTATATAGCACAATATTTTTATAAATTATAATAATAATGTAGCTTACATCATGGCACATGCACTTTACAGATGGAACACTATTTATAATGAATACTCTCCTTTCCAAAAAAAGTATTTTTAAAAGATAGAATTGATCCACTCTATTTTTTTTACTCAAGTTATATGTATGTTCCAATCTGAAGCATTTGGAACTGAGAGCATGAAGATTTAATTAATCACTTTAAATTACTTATCATATGATTTTTGTTAAAAGATAGAATGGATCCATTCTATTTTTTAAAAAGACTTTATTTTGTGTTTGGAAAGGAGAGTATTATTATAAATAGTGTTCCATCTGTAAAGTGCATGTGCTATGGTGTAAGCTATGTTATTATTGTAATTTATAAAAGCATCATGCTATATAAATAAAAATAGTTACATATGGTTAAGTTTTCATCTAATAATGACATATCATAAATTGTAAAAATTTTGCAAGTGTCATTAACAAAAATCATATGATAAGTAAATTAAAGTGATTAATTAAATCTACATGCTCTCAGTTCCAAATACTTCAGATTGGCCCATATATGGCTTGGATGAAAAAGATAGAGTGGATCCATTTTATCTTTTAAAAAGACTTTATCTTGTGTTTGGAAAGAAGAGTATTCATTATAAATAGTGTTCCATCTTTAAAGTACATGTGCCATGGTGTAAGCTGCATTATTATAATTTGTAAAAACATTGTACTATATAAATAAAAATAGATACAATATAAGTTTTATAAGTAGTTCACAATGTTGCTTTCATTTCACTTACTTTATATAAAGAATATTCCACCTAGATGTGTAGTCATTATTCATCAAGCATATAAACTTATGCATAAAACTAAATGCATAAATATATCCGCAGAAGTAAAATTTCAATGTAAGTGTATACACAAGTACTTCATGCTAAAAATATGAATGCTGCATATGATCATGAAAATAACTGACATCTTCAGGTTTGAGATATAGGATCACATATGTTTTGGAGTAGGCGAAAATCCATTCAAGAAAATATTTTTTTAAGTATTCAGTAGTCATTTGTTTACGCGATGTATATACTTAGACAGTCTTTAAAAACAATACAAAATTGAATACATATATTTGTTTGATTTTAAGAAATTTTTAAAGAGTCTAAAAATAACAAAAAATATACATCTCTCACTCTAAAAAAATAAAATATAGCATACAAAGCTAGTTATAAAGAACCTCCTATGGCTTGTGCAGAAAATAGAATTTATGCTCTAAAATTTCTAATGAAGCTAATGGTTTGACTAATCATAATACATGATTCTTATAGTTTTAGATGCTAAAGAGTGGTGACTACGTTTTCGTTATTTATTACAATCTCCATGTGTCTAATAAAATTATACATACAAATTATACATACTGACACACAAATACGTACATACATATATAAGGCTGTGTGTGCATATATTGTGAAGCTTTTTAACATATAGCACCATATGTTAGTAACTATATCTAATGTTCTTAAGCAAACTATGCATGTCACGATAGTAAATATATTTCAATAAGTTTTATTGTGTTTGTGTTTTTATACATAATATCATAGTTTTACTTTCAGTGGTGACATAATAATAAATATATAAGAGTGTATAAACAGTTTAATAAAGAAATACTTTTTTTTAATTCTCAGGATTTTAATTTATTTTTTATTACTATAGTTGTTAGTATAATCATAAATGTATTTATAACTGTTTAAAATGGATAAATTTAGATTATTTGTAATCTAAATATATATTTAAGTATCTATTTCATCTAATATAATCATGCATTTTAAAATGAAATTTAAATAGTTCAACATTAATTTAGTGATGAACTATTAATTGTCTGTCTTTTTTTTCCTATTGGAAAATACCTTAACTGATTAAATTATAAAAATTAAAATGCTATGGTTTCATCATCTGATCTGGTCAAACAAGTTGTCATTGGTACTATGTCATTAGGTTCACATAACCTGCAGTAAAAAATGTTTGCTAAATCAATGCAAATGAGTAAACTTGATTTTATAAATAAGAACGATGTACAACTAAGCATTACCAAGTTATAATAGCTATTAATATAAAAACTCTATGTAATTTGAAGGTAAAGAGAAGCGCATGACCTTAATTAAGCTTTAATTGGTCACTTTAGCATATGATACTTAATATTATGAAATAAGGTCCAATTTGCATTGTTTTAGAGCTAAAGTTAATTATATAATTATTTCCGTTAGTAAAATTATTTTTTAGATTTATGTAAAAGTAAAATTATTATGAGATAGATAGATAGATAGATAGATAGATAGATAGATAGATAGATAGATAGATAGATAGATAGATAGATAGATAGATAGATAGATAGATAGATAGATAGATAGATAGATAGATAGATAGATAGATAGATAGATAGATAGATAGATAGATAGATAGATAGATAGATAGATAGATAGATAGATAGATAGATAGATAGATAGATAGATAGATAGATAGATAGATAGATAGATAGATAGATAGATAGATAGATAGATAGATAGATAGATAGATAGATAGATAGATAGATAGATAGATAGATAGATAGATAGATAGATAGATAGATAGATAGATAGATAGATAGATAGATAGATAGATAGATAGATAGATAGATAGATAGATAGATAGATAGATAGATAGATAGATAGATAGATAGATAGATAGATAGATAGATAGATAGATAGATAGATAGATAGATAGATAGATAGATAGATAGATAGATAGATAGATAGATAGATAGATAGATAGATAGATAGATAGATAGATAGATAGATAGATAGATAGATAGATAGATAGATAGATAGATAGATAGATAGATAGATAGATAGATAGATAGATAGATAGATAGATAGATAGATAGATAGATAGATAGATAGATAGATAGATAGATAGATAGATAGATAGATAGATAGATAGATAGATAGATAGATAGATAGATAGATAGATAGATAGATAGATAGATAGATAGATAGATATGATCAGAGTGATAGCAGTTGAACAGACAAAATCAGGTAATGACTTCTCCAGTTTTTTCTAAGAGAAGTAATAAATTTACATTAGTCACTATACTTGATGAAAATATTTCTTTCTTACTTCTAAAAAAATACAGTAGTTATATGTATATTTATAAATTTGACAGTTACTCAATAATTTTCTTTCTGCATATCAATCTTAATATTTCTTGAGACTTGAATTGCACTTGAATTAAAATACTAAGTCTTCCACTTAATGAACAAAACCTTTTCAAGGGTTATTTAGATTTTTCAATCTCTAGTTTCTTTTTGTTCATATTATTCTAGCAAATTTTTTCATCTCATCCACCATCTTACATGTTATATTTTTTCTGATCTTTTATAATGAAGATCTGAAACATTAATTGCAAAATAATTTACCTAGTTTCTCATTATTGTTACTGACTTGCTGTTTATTTTAACCTATAAGTTATGCCTGTTTTCCTTTCTGTTTAATTTTAATGATTTTTTTAAGTTTACACAATCTTCCTTATATAAAAGTGATCTATAAGCAAATGTAGCCAAATAAAAAAATCTTAAATGGTAGCAGAAAATTTTAACATTCTCTCTTTTTTACACTATTTTTTGTCTGCTTATTTTACAGTCTCTAGAAAATAAAAACCATAAGTGATTTTTGTAAATTACAAAAAACATATATTTATTTATTTACTCTAGATTCAGATTTACACAAATCTTAGTAAGTCTTATTTGTTTTAACATTGGAGATAGAAATCAATAAATTCACCATGCCAATTCATGTCTTTTAATGAACTGCTAATTGTTTTTCATGAAGTAATTACAATTTTCACTCTAATTCGTTTTTCATTCTTGGATTTGAAAGAGTTTCTTTTATTTAATAGCAAACTTCTTTTTGAAGCTAAATGTTTTATTTTTAACCATTATCAATCCACTGCAGTACAGTCTCTCCAAATTTAATACATTCTTCTCAAATATACAGGCATGTTTCCTTTTAATAGTAAGTTATTTCTATGTAAAACTGCTCTAAGTTTAATTCTATATTTAATCTTATCCATGATATATTCATTTGTATTAATAATCTGCTTTAAATATTTGTAATTATTAACTTCTAATGCTTTATTATCAATTTTTTTTTTTTTTTTTTTTGGTAAAATCCATTGCATATTATTTTAATTTTTTAGCATTTATCTTTAATCCTATTTTCTTATTTTCATTTGATAAGGCTTGCACCACTTTTTTAAGTTTTTAAGCATTATTTAAAAAACAACCATATCATCTACAAATTCTGGATGACTTAATTAATCATCATATACTTTTATTTCCTTAGTTTCCCATTTCAGTCTAAAAAATATTCTGTAAAACTGTTGTAAAAAAGTTTGGACATATGGAAATAGCCTATCACATCACCATATAATCAAAATCATTGTTGTTGCATTATGATAAATATTCTTTAGAATATAATATCCTGAATCTATATTTTGATGATCCAATGCTTTAATTATTATAAAAATTCTTATAAAATTCCATTTCTATTCATAATATACAAATCCAAATATTTGATTTTTTAAATATAATTTCTCTCCGATATTTGAATGCTAAAACATCTCTTCAATATAGATTATTCTTTTGGTTGGCTAAAATGCAAATTTCTTTATGAATTCTAATTATTTAGTTAAAGATTTTGTATTGAACGGAAAGAACTTTGATATGTGTATAAATTTTAATACCTTTTTGTCAATTTTTTTAAATATCAATATTACTCCTACACTTTTCCAATTATCTGTTACATCTTTATCATTTACACACTTAGTATACAACTTAGCTAAATATTTAACTGTTTCTTTACCAGCTTTTTTTAAAATATCAATTATAATTCCAATATTTCCTGGAGCTTTTCCCTTTTCCATAGATTTAATTGTATATCTTAGTTTTTTATTTAAAATACTGGGCAATTCAGATATAACGGGTGAAAGAAATACTTTGGGTTTTTTTTGCTCTTTATTACAATATAATTCCACACATTTTATGATGTCATATGTCTCTTTAGTAACAGTTCTATCTTTTATTATTATTATAGAAATAACTTTTCTTCCAAAACCTTATTCTCTCCTATAGCTTTCTTTGTCTATTCACATTTTTATCTTAAAATGTTTTTAACTCTTTTTGTACCATTTTACAAAATTTTAGATATTCAATTTTTCTAAATGCACCATTTTAAAAAATGTTCATATTCTCTCTTTTTTCATACTTTGTTTTGTCTCAGTAGAAAATTTCCTTGTAAATTATTCCTTTTTAACCTAATTATTACACAGAGGCAAAACTCCCCATACAGTAGTGTCACTCTGTGCAAGCCAGAGTAATCAATGGATGCAAAAATGTTTGTGCATAAAATCTCTATCTAGTATCTACTGATCCATTATCCCCAGATTAGTTTCTACCTTGTAGCTTTCATTTGTGAGAAGCCTTTGATCTGAAAGCATAGCATCTAGATCTTAGGATCTTATGCAACCCTCCAGAAGCCACCTTTTGACCTTATTAGTTAACTATAAAGCTTTGAGTCAAGAATGAAAACACACTAATGCTTTCAATTCAAGATCATAAGCTTTTATAGTCATATAGATTTGCACTCAGTTCAGCATCCATATTTTTGGTGTATTTGATTCATTAATTTCCACAATCACCATAATCCTATCGCAGGTTCAAGGTTTCTTACTGATGAAAGCCATAAGCTAAAAACTAGTCTGGGATATTGGATAATTAGACACTAGATATGGATTTTATGCACAAACCTTCCCATCCATTGATTATTCCCACTTGAACTGAGTGGCCACACTTTATGGAGAGTTTTGCCTCTGTTAAAGAGTTTGCATAATCATAACAAATGGTGATCATGTTATAAACAATGAGCATTGCCAATTCCTCAACAAGCTTTGTGATAAATGCTTAGCCAGGGCCCGCATTTAAAATATCTCTGTCAGGAACCCCCCCTCCCAAATCCCTGACCATGGTTTTATACTTTGGCACTCCTCAGAGAGGTTCCAGGACAGACCTACCCTGGCACCTCTCTGAGGAGTGCCAAAGCATTAAACCATGGTTAGGGGTTTGGGGGGTTCCTGACAGAGATATTTTAAATGCTGGCCCTGGCTAAGCATTTATCACAAATCTTGTTGAGGAATTGGCAATCCTCATTGTTTATAACTTAATAGCTTAAGAGAATAGGGTCATATGATCTATGATTTTTATTTTGACTATTTATGGTGATCATGTTATGTTTAATGGTTTTATACTAATTATTATTATTGCAGTTGTTAATAGTGTAGTCATTATTATCTATTTGTTTCATTCAAATCTGAACCATTTTTAAATCTGTTAATATTTTAACACAATCAGCAACTTGAAATTTAAATTTATTGTAATGATTCTGATAGTTAGAGATATCAACTATTAATGCTGATTTTCTTAATAATTTTCATCTTATTTTGCATTGTCAGGTATCTTACACCCATTAATTGATGATTACTTCCTGTATTGAATCTATAAAAAAATATTACTATCTTGAAACACATATTGTTTGTTAGTTGAAATATTATCCAATTCTGCTATACCTTCATTCAGATATTTCAATGTTCATTGAATTTTAATATTTTTCTCAAGAAAATAATTCATAATATATATTTTTTTCTGGAAATTCACAAGTCTGTTTCCTCCCTATTTTTATCACCATAAATAAATTTATCAGCAGCATATTTCTTTTTCAAACATTTATTAATTTTAGTAGTAAAATATCCCATTACAAATTTTAAAATATTGTTTTGTCTGATCAAAAGCATTCAGGACATTCATATAAAAATTTTCTATTTATCATCACAATGAGAACATATTTTGCATAAACTTGAATTATCTGCATTTGGTATCTCCCATTAATTTGAATAACTAATTTTGCTATTTTATTTGATATATCATTAATCTCCAAATGTTGTTCTGTTGATTTTTAATTATTGTGAATCTCATTCTAATTGTTCATTAATATGTGTACTTTTATAGTAAAGTATATGCCCATATTTTATATTATTTTTTTCAACTAACAATACACTTATTTTTATGAAAGATTAGACAAATTATTTTGCAATGAATCATCAATTAATAGCTTTGCTCATGTTTTAAAACATAAATTAATTAAAGCATTAAGACTGGGACATTGTTCCATCATCCTCAATGCTTATGCATCTCATTTATGCCATTCATAATGGTTACTATCAATTTTTTTACACTTACTGGAACAAACACATGCATATATGTATAAACTTTGTAGTTCATTAATCAATGCATTAGGATACTTGAAGATAGCATATATTACATCAGTACATTTCAACATTATTATGACAATTTATTATTTCCTACTTATAATGGCATTCAATTTTCCTAACAGTACATTTCAACATTATTATGACAATTTATTATTTCCTACTTATAATGGCATTCAATTTTCTTTTATGTTTATTGTAAATTTAATTAATGCATAAATTTTAATTGGTTTAGAGCTATGTCATCAAATAATAAATATGAATCAGTCATAAAAGAATCCAAATATAAATTTTTAAGTTGAAAAAAAAGAGAATAACAAATAAAAAAAGAATGAAATCAAAAGAAGTTCAAGAGAGCCAATCAGTTATAGTTCTGTCTCCAAATTGATCTTTATCAAAATTGTCAATATGACTAACCAATGGTAGTAATGAATAATTTCCCACTGAGATTTCTGACCATAATAATCTTTAATGAAATCTTATGGATTAATTTTTTTTGTAATTACAAAGAAAACTAATTTCTTTCTGAAATATATATTTTTTCCAGTTTTTATTTTTATTATTTTTTATAGAGTAATATATTTATAGATAGATAATCGATATTCTATTAGCGTGAACAATTTTGATTATATAAAGTATTGAAAACTTTAGTAATAATTAATATCCTTGATAAACATTTCAAAGCAAGAATTAAGAAAACAAAAGATATTCTACAAAATTAAAGAGTCTACAAAGTTTATCTAATTGTTTTTCTAAAGCCTATAATTAAGAATGTTCTAAATAATGAGTTGGGAAAAGAGAGGAAGACAGCCGATTATAATATTGTGCTATGATTTAGGAAACTAAATGGCAATAAAATAGTGTTTTCATTTTGCATAATATATTAAGTGCTTTGTTAAGAAGCCTTTTTGTAACTCTAATAAATATCTAGATAAAAGGATATACTGTAATCACGTAATAAAAAGGTTAATATCTATAAATAGTTGTACTTTCAATTAACTTTTATAAAATCACTTGCTGTAATCAACAGTTATTATAAAGTAATAATCCTAATATAAAATAAATAATTTAAATATTACTCTGATTATTAAAAAAATGTTAGTCCCTACTAGAAAATGTGCTAACACAATTTTCTGTTATTCGTTCATAATTTGGATTCAATCTGTAAAATTTTGCAGAATCTATTCTTTGGTTTTGATTTTTTTATGAGTAGAATTATCTAAATTAGGTCACTTTTGTTCAGAAAATTATGGTATACACAAATATATATATCTTAAAATGTATAAAAAAAAACTTGTCTCACTCAAACAGAACAGCATTCAAATTAGCAGGATTCTGAGTTATCTCTTAATAGGCCTATGTAAAGAAAAAAGAGTAAGATATTTTATATAGATTATCTATTTTTTCATTTTTTAATTAAAATAAAAATAAAATATAATATTAAAATGTTACAAAGTATGATTTGATCTCTTTTTTTTATGTGTCATAGCATCAGCTGGGAAGCAAACCCGTTAACCCGGACAACTGCTTGTAAGGCAGCTGTGCTGACCTCTCGACCACCAATGCCTGACTGATTTGATATTCTTGCTTTTTAAATGTCAACCATCTGTATTAGAATCATGATAGAGCCAGTTATTATACATTTGAATAATTGATAGCAATGTCTAATATTTCCCCATTAGTATGATATATTGGTTTGCATATGCATAACCAGTAACCATTTTTATTTTTTTATATTATCCAAGACAATGATCTGAGAAACTGCTAAGATTTTAAATTCAAGCTAATTTCCTTGTATAATTATATACGTTACTGATCAAAAAATAGAAAGAAAAAAATAACAACTGTTTTTTTACAAAACAAAAATAATTAGTAAATTCTAGCTCAAATATAGAGATACTAAAATAAATTACATTTAGCACATTGCACAGTATTAGCAAATTACAATTAATGTTGTTTTATTATCATTGACAGTAGTTTCTTATATTATAGTATTATTAAATTATTCTTCAATCGTACTATTTTAAATAACTTTTAGAGAGAGAACTTGAAACATATATTACAGTTTTGTATTATTATTACTGTTAATATTTAAGTAAATACACATGTGTTTTATTTTTAATTCAAGTCTATTAATATGGGTATATATATATATATAATCACTAAATGACACTTATATAATACTCAACGTCCTTGTAATATTTGTTACACCAAATGCTCGATTATATGTTTTTATTATAAATACTCTAAATAACCAATTACTTACAAAAGCTGATCTTGTAAAATGCGAAACATATACTATTATATTAGACTGATTCTAACTATAATCTGCATTATATATATAGTTTCATGTAAACTCAAATATTTGTTCAAAATAAAACATTTTAAAACTACACTAATCAAAGTCTAAATGGCTTCTGACTTAAAGGCATTTCTATCTCAGCATGAGATAATTTAATGGAGATGGTAGGATGACATTTAAAGATATTTAGTTTTTATTTAACAAAAAAAAAAAAACAACTACGGATATATTAGAGCAATCAATACAATATTATTAGATAATCGAGTTTGTTTTGTTTTTATTCATGCATTACCAACAATGATTAATACGTTTGTAGTGCTATATTCATATATCTGCACCATTACATAGATATGATCGAAATAAGACATAATTGATTATTCTGTGACAAATCTGTGTAAGTTATATATCAAGATAAGACGTTTAGTGTTTTCAAGGATTTTTTTTATTATTAATCAAGCGCCTATAATTCTTTATATATCCTCACATTTGTCATCTATACCTTTTGGCAAAAAGTGACAAGTAGGAATGCTTTAATCTCACCTGATTTGCAAACTGAACATGGAAATGTACCAAATGTTAGAGTTGTTTTTTTTTTAAAAAAAAAGTTTTCAAAAAAACAACAAGAACAACAAATGATTGATATTATTATTTTACAAGTTTTGATCAGATATATAGACTGATATGCTAAAGAAACTAAATACGATGTCAAACTATAATATTATTATAAATGTAAGTATTATATAAAAGTAAGTAAAACAAACTATTTAAAATAGGAAGTTGCCTTTATTTGTTTTTTTAAGTAAATCTTCATTGCCACATGATATTTATTATAAACTTTGTTTATATGAGTTGGATATTTTCAAATTAATTTATTGCTAAGCTTTATTTTTATGTTCTATTAATTTTATAAAGACACATACATACTCACATATATGCACACAACATATATAATGATCAAATAATATTTTAATATGGTATAAATATAATGTCATGTAAAATTTACCAACTCTATTTTAAATAATAATTGAACTGTTCTAGCTGCCTTGTTCAATAGCTCTTACAATAAAAAATGGACCACTTCTTACAATATTTTAGTTATTATTATTTACAGTTATCCAGAATAATAACAGCCAGAGAGCAAACGTAAATCAGCCTATATATGTTAATGTGATTTGATTTATATTTATATAACACAATAATATAATAAATGTTCTCTAATAAAAATATTGTAACAAAATGTAAATATCTTCGAAATTATGGTAAATAACAAAATAAATTTCAATATAAACTTTAATCAATAGTAGTACTTTCAGTTATATTCATAATCATTTTCAGCCAAACTGACTTAATTTCAGAATGGAGTAAAACAGCATCAACCAGAAACCACATGTCAATTTATATATCCCATTCTTAATATCGGCTCGTTGTTTGTTTATTATCATATTTTAATAATGATTAATAAAAATTGCCTCTTTAATTTTTCTTTTGTTATTATTTCTTTCTTGATTTAAAATTTTAAGTATTTTCATATCAAAATCAAATTTACATTTCCAATTTGTATCATGATCACAAAATACTGATGAATCATTTACAGAATGATTGTTTTATGATCATGATAGAAACTGTAAATATAAATTTCTTTTGATATGGAAATAATTAAGATTTTAAATCTAGAAATAATGAAAACAGAAAAATTAAGAAGACAATTTTTATTAATCATTATAAAAATACAATAATAAACAGGCAGTCAGGGAATATTAGGATTAGTGAATTATAAGACATGAAATCGATATGTGGTTTCCAGTTGATGTTGTTTTACTCCATTTTAAAATTAAGTTAGTTTGGTTGAAAATGACTATGAATATAATTGAAAGTACTACTATTGATTAAAGTTTATATTGAAATTTATTTTGTTATTTACTGTTATTTGGAAGATATTTACATTTTATTATATATACAATAATAATATGCAGTCCATGAAAGTAAGAGAAATATTTCTTCTTCTTAATATAATTACTCTTTAATAACATTTTCAAAATATAATATTTTATAAATTTTTCTTAACTTTTTTTTTAATGAAACAGGACAAAATAAGCATTTATTTATTCTAAATTATATTTAATAATAACATATGTGTTGCTTCAGAAAGTTATGTTTCTATAATATATTCTAGCACTGTTATGTTGATTATTTCTGTCACATGTATAAGTATTGGAGTAAACAATTTTTTGAAATAAATCCACACAGTAATAGGAAATTTGCTAATGTGGTATGACAGTAGTTCAAAGAAATTCATAAATAGTCTACCCAGTATTTTGAATCTTTGCCCAAATGAATTATGTACAAAGTAATGATTGTTTCCCATTAAATAATTTAATGAAGATAATTAATAAGAACTTATTCAAAAATACAATTCATATTGTTTTTAAATATGTATATCTAAAAAAAATATCAATATTAAATATGCATCAAAATATCCAAACATATTTTTGTATTGCATTTGGAAGGGGGGGGGTTCATATTATATTAGATATTTTATTTTAAAATATTTCATATATTTGTTTATATTTGATTTAATTTTTTTCGCAAATATTTCATATATTTGTTTATATTTGATTTAATTTTTTTCTTGCTGTATATATGTTATTGTTGAGGATTAACAAATAAACTTGTATAAATGTGTTACATTATAAGCATATGGAAAGGTTGTAATATAATTTACTAGGAAACATTTATAAAAGAAGAAATCAAAGATTTTATAAAAAAAGAAATATTGACTTAACACATTTTTAGGCAGTCATGGTTAAAAACATGATGGACTTTGATGGACTTTCCATCATTCAAATCCCGACAATTTTAGACGGAAAATAAAGATTTTTATGTCAATCGAAAGATTATACAAAGTTCCATAACATGCTGCCCTTTCATGAATTATTTTGCAAGTAAAAAATCAATAAACCTGTCAGTTAAGGTTAAACAAAGAAGGGAGGTGGACTTATCTGGACTTATCTTAGATCTGATTGGCTAATAAATTTTGACAACAAAGAAAATCTCTTATCAAAAATGAAATCGCTTCAATTTCTTTTGTTTTATTTTGAAAGCGATAAACAAATGTTTTAGACTATTCTAAAAGGTTTTTTTAACATTTTATAAATTATTTTGAGAAAATATGCTAAAAAATAAAATTATTTTTAAAAAAATAGTTAAGAGTTTAGCAAAAATTATTTATTTTAAGAACTGTAAAAAAATAACTGACATCACAAAATGTCAGCAACACTTTTTATTGGTGAATAACGTTCATTTAAAGATTTGCGGTATTGAGTTTTTTTAAAATTATAAACAAATATTTATTTTTGAAAAAACTTTCATTAACTTTCATAACATGACAAATTATTAATATACTTTTTACAAATGAAACTAAAATGAATATCATATTAAAAGATAAATATATTTTGTCAATTGAGTTTGTAACTTGGCCAATTAAACGTTTAAAGATTTTTCCTCACCCAGCCAATAAAATAATCAGCAATAAAGAGGTTAATTTGTAATTATATAAATTAATTTATAAATAAAGACTTAATCCCACCCACCCCCAAAAGAAAAGGAATTATCCCTTCTTTTCCCTCTGTAGACTCAATCATTTGCTTCTGACATATAAATAATCTTGGATGCATGCAAGCTCTATTTATGATGAATATCTTGTTTGAAACTTACATCTATCCATGTTTGTTTATTCATTAAAAACAAGCCAACACTTAGACAATCCTAATATCAATAACAATCAAGAATTTTAAACTGTTGTCAAGATAATTTTCTTGTATCAATAAAGGTGGAAATATATTTCTAATGTATTCATTTTAATAATAGTTAAGGGAGTAGAAATATTGAATGCCATATATATATAATCAATAGATGGAGCTTTACCAAGACCTCCCAACAAGCGTATTCTGTTTACATAAACGTCAGAGTCAATATTCACTGTCTCTTTCATTTTGCTCCACCCTCAGATCCCTTCACTGATGAGAGCAAATCAGCTGATCTGAGGGTGGAGCAAAATGAAAGAGACAGTGAATATTGACTCTGACATTTATGTAAACAGAATACACTTGTTGGGAGGTCTTGGTAAAGCTCCATCTATTGATCATTAATACAAGCGATAACAGGTTTTTACATATATAAAACTTGTTTTTCTTTTTCATATATATATATATATATATACATTATTACAATTTATTTTATGTTATTCAATTAGAATTTTATTAATATTTATTCTGTATTATTCCAATTATTTAATTATTATATATGATTTTTATGTTTTTATTTTGCACATATGCATGCGGTTTTTTTTTTTCATTTATTTTTTTAATATTAAAACAGGTAAAACTCTCTATACATATTGCCACTAAGTGCAAGCCAGAGTAATCAATGGATGCCAGAAGACTTGTGCATAAAATCCCCATCTAGTGCCTACTCACTAAATGGGGATTTTATGAACAATCCTTCTGGCATCCATTGATTACTCTGGCTTACTCTGAGTGGGAATATGTATAGAGAGTTTTGCCTGTTTTAAAACACTTTAATAGCCCGAAATGCATATTTGTGGTTGTCACCTTTAGATTGCTCTAACTCTGCTATATTATGAGCTACAGTAGCCAATTTATGCTTGATTTAAAGCTTGGAGCATGGCCTGTAAGATGGTGCCCTCTCTTGAATTATTTTACAAGTAAAAAATCAATACTAGGAGTGTTTCAAGTTTACAAAAGAAGAAGGCCAGTTTTGATTGATTGGATAATCTATTCTCAATCTATTCTCAGTTCTTATTGGCTGATGATTCCGTTAAATATTTTTTCACCACTAAAATGAAAATATATGTTTTAGAGTGTTTTTTTTATTATGTTTCGTACATATTATAAATAATTTTCATAAAATCTGCTAAAAATATAGTTATTTTACAAAAGTAGTAAGGTTTTATTAAAAAACTGTATACTTTACATGATTGTAAATTGAAAAAGAAACCAGCCTTAGCAGCCAAAGCAACAATTATGACATCTTGTCAAGAGTTTAGGTTGCTCCAAGCTGTTTATTTGATTTTTTAATGTTTTAGAATATTTTTCTGGCATTTATTTAAATATTATAATCTATTTTTGGTGTATTTTTTTAATAATATGCTGAAAATATAATTATTTTGAGAAAAACATTAAGATTTTTCCTAAAAAATTCTTAAAAAATTTGTAACGGCAAACCTGGAAGGAATATAAATGACGTTTAGATTGCTTGTAATTCACTCGTAATGTTTTCTTTGATTTTTCAGCTTTTGAATATTCTATAAAATACAAATAAAAATATATTTTTGAAAAAACATTCGTTTACTTTCCTAACATTACAAATAACTAATATACTTTTTGAAAACGAAACTAAAATTAATATATATTAAAAGAGAAAATATTTGTATCAAAGAGTTTGTCACTTGACCAATTAAAACCAATTAAAAGTTTCAGAGTTTTACTTCACTTGACCAATAACAAAAGTGATCCATGAAAGTAATAACAGTTAAGAGTAAGCATAAGAAATAATAATCTTTTAATATTATTGACAAATATATTAATAAATTAGTTTTTTTTTTAATTGCAAAATTTCCCCCTCTTTTATTATATTTCTTCTGAGGTTTTAACTGACCAAAAGTCTTTTTTGGAATTAAAATGAGCATAACATTTTAACAATTGTTTCCTAATATTTTACAATAATAACTATAAAATAGTTATTTTTATATGGGAAATAAATTTCAGCTTTAATTAATAAAGATTGCTATCTAGACAATGTATTAAAAAATACTAACAGAGAGGGGGAGGGGAAAAATAAGTTAATTTATTAATAATGAAATTTTATTTGTAATTATATATTTCATATAGATATATTTACAGCTGCATATGTACTTTAGTTTTCTTACTTTTTTGTAGGTAATAAATTTATTATTTCTTTTTTAAAGAACTAATTAGTCACTTATTATTATTATTATTATTATTATTATTATTATTATTATTATTATTATTATTATTATTATTATTATTATTATTTTAACAGCAATTTTGCATGCTTTCTACTAAAAATTTTAGAAAATATAGATAATCTATATTTTAAATATATTTTCAAAAATAATATAATGCACTTATGACAGAAATCCTAAAACAGTTGATTGGTTCAGAATTAAATGATAATATTAGAAAAAGAAAAATGTATTTGTAACATTATAAATTTATTATTTTACGCTACTGGACAGAAAATAATTTTTTTAATAAAGTCAAGAAAACTAATAAATGTTAACATTTTTATTTGTCATATATGTATGCATGCATATATAGGTAATATTTTGAATACCTTAAACTAGATGTAATTAGAAGGTTTTTGAATCCAGACTTTCAAGCTCTCTTCAATCAACCACTCCATCTTATACAACTAATATATATGTCCACATACATGTGAAAAAGGTAAATGATCTCCAATATATGTATATTGAAGATCATTTATCTTTTTGATCATGTAAATCTGTTGTATAAGATAAAGTGGATGATGGACGGGAGCTTGAAAGTCTGGGTTCAAGTCCCCTCTAAATACATATATATATATATATATATATATATATGTATTTAGATATATATATATATATATTATGTGTATATTAAAAAAAAAAAAATTTAAAAAGCTGCCCAATATAATGGATTTTTTTGAAATTTCTGAACAATCCAATTTTGGGGCTACATCTTATTCCAGTATTTTTTTACTAAGACAAAATGTATATTTACGTTCTTTTGAATATTTAAATTTTTATTTATTTTTATTACATGATGCATTTTAAAATTCAAAAAATTTAGAATGTGAAACATTCTAGAACTAAAGCATATTGGATTAAGAATACTCAATTTTTTTAAGATATCCAAATATAGTTGGATCTTCTTATATTCGTAATAGATATGAAATGACTCTTATGAAAAAACTAGTTTTCATCATTATTAATTGCCACTTGTAAATGAGTACAAGAAAATGAAAACAAAGAAAAACATAAAGTCTATAGAAGTAAACAGAGAGAGAAATTCAAATCAGAATTTCTGTTTACTTATATATATATATATATATATTGTTTATACTGAACTTAATGTAATTAGAAGGATTTGAATTCAGACTTTTAAGCTCTCTTCAGCTATCCAATTCATTTTATACAACCAATACACCTGATCACATACACCTGGATAAACTGATGAGTGCTGGTTCAGCATAAAATATGTATATTGGAGATCATTTATTTTTTACACATGTATGTGGTCATGTGTATCAGTTGTATAAGATATATTGGATAGCTGTAGGTAGCTTGAAAATCTGAGTTCAAATTTTTTCTAATTAATTAGATATTGATCATATGATTGAACAAAGACACAATCTATTACCACTGTTTCTGATTGATATGGTAGGCACATGATAATTAAATCATATACTAACTTAGGTAATTGAAGACAATAAAGTAAAAATAAATGAATATAAAATGAAAGAAAGAGTAAAGATTAAAAAATAAAAAGGTTTGTTTGTTCAAAACAGTACCTAGTCATTAATGACTAACTTTATGATAAATAATAAGTAAATAATAATAATATATTTTCAAATATTACAATATCTATCTTATAAATACATTCATTTTTTAAAACCAAATTTTATAACAGAAAATGTTTACATTAACAGAAATTATTTATGATTAATCAATATGATTTTAACTAACTACACCCTGAAATTTAGTTATAAAGAAATTATAAACTAATGTCAATAGTTTTTGTTTTTCTATTTTTACTATCTTATTTAAAAGGGATTTGAACTCAGACTTTTAAGCTCCTTATAGCTATCTATCCACTCCATCTTATATAACTGAAACACATAATCACATACATGTAAAAAAGATAAATGATCTTCAATATATTATTTTGTGCTGAACTAGCACTCATCAGTTGGTCCAGATCATCATCTTCTGCATATATATATATATATATATATATATATGCAGATATATATATATATATATATATATATATATATATATATATAAAATCAGTGCTCAGTTTATATATTAAAATAGAAAATCCTTATACTTTAATGAACGGACTGTAATTTTCTCTACCATCCAACTCTTCAGCCATCCATATCATTGAAAATCTAATGATGGAATATTCAAAGTCCTTGTTGATGCCAATATTGTTATCATAACCATGTTGACATTAAGTCTCTCTAACCCCTTACATATAGGATCTATTATTATTGTTGTTTTTTATTATTATGTGAACATTACTGGACTGAGTAATCTGAAAATGAAGACTGTATTCCAAATGCAATTTTTATGCATTATAATTTTAAATACAGTTTTTGATCTATTAGTTAGATACATAAATAATTTATATATAAAACTACTCTCAATCCAATTCATTGCTGACAAGTGTTTTTGCATAAAAACATTTAAATTTGAAAGATTACTTATATTTTAAAGTATTTAAATTTAGAAATAACAAATCAGGATTCAAAATAAATATATTGATCTTAAATGTATGCGTGTTGAAGTGATAGAATCAGATTTAACATATTGCATTAATAATGTTTCCACTTATTTAAGCACTTTTATTGTTCTTGCAGTTCATTTTTATAGTCTTTTTTAAAAACTAAGCCATGACTAATGCCTTATTTAATATTTATTCTCAGATACAAAGGTGACAAGTTTAAACTTCTGTTTTCTTTTTCTATCTTTACTTTTGTTTATCAAGAAAGCTTTAGTAATATGAAAATATTTTATTCCAGAGCTTTTCCTGACTAATGATTTTTTCATATTAAAAAAGTTATATAATAATAAATTAGCAATATATCCCTTACATCCACAATATATGCTGTTTTATATTTAAATATTTAATAATAACAATAGGTATTAATTTTAATATTTTACCTATATATTTACAATAAGTTCTGTATATTTATATTAAAATTTCAATTTTATAATTTTAAAGAATGCATATTTTTTTCACTTATTTGTCATAACATTCTTATGCCTATTTTATAACATTTAGTTATCGGGATTTTTTAAGTATACACACTAGCTTTAATAACATTTGTGTAATCTAATAGTTGACTTGATATTTAAAAAAGTAGTAATTAAAGTGTGTATGCATTTTTTTTCACAAACAATTTTTAGGATGAAATAAAAGTCAAATACTATTTGATCAGTTGGGCCACTAGTCTCCTGTAATTCAACTTGATAAACTAAAAAAGTCCCAAAAAATCTGCTTATTTCAGTCAGACATTTTAATACATTTATTTTAGTGTGTTTATTTATTTTTCACTGAACTTTGTCTATATTTTTATAATTTATTTTTAAAATATGCATGTATTAATATATTTAAGATTAAGTAAAAAATAATATTTAAATAAATCTCAAACTCATGCAAAATAATACAAGTTAATGATCATGGAAATTTTGTTTGGTTTAAAACAGATTCTTAATTATTAATTGTTAATTTTATTGATACCCATCTTGCATAATTACAATGTATTCATAGAAATGTTATAAAATCTTCAAAATGCTATCTATCAATTTTATAATTTTTCATTCATTTCTAGAGTGATAAAAACGTCAACCACCAGATGATACTTTGAAGTGTTTTTATCACTTCAACTTAGTACATTATTTATAGTGTCATTAATTTGTTTAGTATTATATACATATAAATGTTTGTTTAATAAAAATGCTTTACTTCAAATGAAAAATATTATTCTGCATAATTTAAAACTATGTCTCAATCCTTTTTTTTTTTTTTTTTTGGCATTCTTTAATTTTAAAAAATGCATTTAGAATGAATGCTGGTTAATCAAAAATAATAATTACATTTTAGAAATTATTGAGCTTTATTAACTCATTTATTTTAAATTTTGGGTGCTAAAAATACCTTTGTAATAAATATTTAAATTTTAATAAGGAGAAAAAATGGTTGAATAAAACTAAAATTATAAAAGATCATTTATTATAAAACATTTATATGGTTTCTTGTCATACAAGCAAGACAGATAATTAAATTGCTCATGATGTATATAACTTTTTGATTAATGAAAATAATTAATAATTTGTTTTGTCAAAAACAAACTGGTTCTTTATTTTATTATTAGTATTATTTTTTATATATATTTAATCAGAGTGTGAGGACATTGTTTTTGAATATTTTTTATAAAAGTTTTCTTGTCGATTTCTCAAGATGCTGTTTTAATATAAGTAACCCCACCATCTTATTGAGATAAAAATGTTGATTTATATAACCTAATTTATTCACGGATCTTTTTTACTTTGACTATCTCCATCACTGAAGCAGTGATATTCTTTCTGGACTATGCTTTATAGTGTAAGCAATGCCATCTCATCCAGTATTTTCTTAGAAGATTGTAATCACAGATACAGATTGCTACATAAAGTGGCTATTAAGAATTATAATTTTTAGTTTGTTCTGTCTAGCTTTACCCATTTAATCATATGAATTTAGTTTCAGGGGTCATAATTTTAGCCAACATATATAATAATGTTCCTTTAAAAAATGTCCAAACATTTAGTAATCATCCTTTATAGCATTATAAATTACTGGGTTTTTATTTATCTTAGATATAGGATTTAAATTTTATTTAAATATGCATTATTCTTAATACATTAGTCTGAGACGTTTTTGTTTTAGCTGTTTACCTTTCCATTCATGTGCACAATCCCATATTTTTTGAAATTGCTTTTGCATACATAGCATTAGATATTGAAAAAAAATATCTATAATGTCATTAAGATGTTTCCTATTATCTATAATTAGTGGGTTTTTTTTTAATATTAATTTTAAAATGTGAATTCACAAGTTAGTAAAATCAGTATACAGATTTGGCCTTCAACTACTTAGATTAAATTGCAACATTAATTTTGTTTATCTACAATTATTGTTTGACTCATATATATATATATGTGTGTGTGTGTGTGTGTGTGTGTGTAGTATAATTAAATTGAAACATTTAATACATATTAATGTTTGGAGCCAATGTTAATCTTCTATTTTAGTGAATATCTTATTAACTTATATATATATATTGAAATTTGTTTTCAATAGATTTTTAGAAATCATAATATTTCTCTAATTAAATTTTATTTTGTTATTGATAAAAAAGAATAAATCAATTATTGAAGCTTTTTTTCAACATTCTTATCTTTTTCAAGACATTTGGAATTACAACGTTATCAAAATCTAAAAAAATAATCTTAGATACCAAACATATATATATTAAAAATCAGATGCCCATTTATAGATCTTTTTTATAACATAAATAGTTTCTTGCCTGCCATTAAAAAATGCATCTGATATCTTTTACCCATAAAAATATTACTGACAATATATATATATATTGTATATAAATTTATCAATTTATTTAATTTATTATAAACAAATAATAAAATTGAATTAATGAAATAATGTGAAAATATATGATTGCCAATAGAATGCAAAACCACTTAATTATAATCTTCAATGACTATTTAGGTTGTGGGAATTCTTTGTTATTGATGGTCATTGTAAAATTCCTAAGACAAATGAAAAAAATTCATATATGTAATAGTTTAAAATTTTTTAAAGCCATTAATTTTTATCTGCTAATATTTTGTAAAAATCAATGTACATTCAATGAACAATTTGTCATAATTTACAACATGAGAGTAATATTTAGAGTTATCTATCATGTTATCATAAGTAAACAAGTAATTTTGAGTTGCCTATTTGGAATAATTAATAAAACTTCAAACATTTTCCCTTTGTATTATTAATATAAAAGCAAGTATTAAACACTTTCTTCCAAAATAAGTTAAAATGTAAATAGTTTCAATATTCAAGAGATTAATAATCCAGATATCTGTAAAGCGCATGTGCCGTGGTTTAAGCTAAGTTGTTATTATAATTTTTTACTTTATTTACAGGAATAATATATAAAATCAACCACAGTAAGATCTTTTATTTTATTCAGTGTCTTCTGTCCAAAATTGATGGTGTTTTTAATTTTATCAATCCAAGTTATTAGTGATGTGTTTTTTTATACAAGTTGTAAACATGTTCACTAAATATATAATTGAAAAAAAATATATAGTGTGTACAGAGTTTATAAATAATAAATACAGCTCATGAAATTGAAAAGTTAATTAGAAATAAGTAAAGAATATGTATACATACATGTGTGTATACAGTAGTCACTTCTTATGATTATTCACCTTTATTAACAGTATGTACTTTTTTAAATATATATATATATGTAACATATATAAATATATGTGTTATATATATATATACTTAATGAAAATGTGTATGACAAATATGTGTATAGGTATGTGTACATTTTGTATATACATAGTGACTAAAAAATTAAAATATATAAAAAAGAATTTTTTAATATTTTTTCGTATTCAATTTAATATTTTTTCTCATGTGTCATAGCATCAGCCGGGAAGCAAACCCGCTAACCCGGGACAACTGCTTGTAAAGCAACTGGTGCTGACCTCTCGACCACCAATGCTTGACAATTTAATAATTTTTGAGTCATGAGTAATCGAAACCATCGTTATAAAGATCGAAAATATTGGCAGGCTACTTAGATGTTTTGCATGATAACAAAGTATTGAAATGTAACTTAGATCAAAGAAAAGAATGAAAGTTTGTTGAAAATTCAAATTTTCAAAATAAAATTAAGTGAACGAAAAAATATTTGTGTGGCTGTTGTACAATATAATTTAAAAATATCAAATAATGTACATTTGAAAAAGGCTAAATAATCCACAATAAACATCAGATTATGTAATATTTTAATCCGATGCAAAATTTTGAGGATATATTTAAGAATAAGTTATAATTATAAACTGTTAACTGCAGAATTGTTTCTGGAATTAAAAAATAATAATTACATCTATCTATCTAAACACACACACACACACACACATATATATATATATATCTGAATTTATATGATATTGAAAAAAGTTTGTTATATTTATATATTCATAAACATGGACATTCAAGCTCAGTTAGTCTAAATAAATGTTTGCTTAGTAATAATTATTTATATTTGAAATAATACAGAAATACTGAAAACACCTAGTGAGCTATATTAAACTGGCAACAAACATTAAATGTAGAATAAGCCCACCTATACTTTAATTTTGATCGTATATAAGCATACCCTTTACTGATATGCTTACATGCAGAGCATAATATATATATATATCAATGTTTTTTCAAGACAACTGTAAGCTATACTGAAATTATTATAACTAATTGGAGGGAAAGACTGAGTTTCATATTTAACCATCTATTAATATTAAATTAATCTTCAGTTAATAGATGTAAATATAACTTCTTAATAGTACGAATTAGATGAAATAATGTATTTATAAGAAACACATTGAATGATGAAATGTATTCATTAATATGAATTATGATTATATAATTATAATACCAATAATAGATTGTCTATTGCATTGATTATAATTACTTTCCATCTACTTTTAGTACGTAGTATTGACTTATAAAAATTTATTAAAAACAATAAAATGTATGATATTAAACTAGAATGTATAAATCACTAAAATGTTAATTATACATGTCACAATAAAGAAACTACAGATGATAATGACATACATTTTAACAATTTATAAATACATTTTATTATTGGTATATTAATATATTGTCAGTATACATATATTTTAAGATTGACATTGCCAACATACAAATCACATTTACCTCAATTTAATATGTTATTATTTGAGTAAATAAATATAACTATTAAAAATTATACATATATACTAAAAGTTCTTGGCAAAGTGTTCAGCAGATCTGTTTGTTTACTTTAACTTAAATCTAAAGTTTAAATCCAGACTAGGGGAAATTTTACATTTTTTCCAAAATATAACAGGTCAAGAATTTTTATTTCGTATCATTGGCCATAGCTAATCTAGCTAGCCATTAAATTATTGGTTCATAAATAGATATCTGATTAGTCAAAGCATCTCCTTTACAATATCTCTTTGGTGGACAATTAAATAAGCCTTTACCCTGTAGTTCACTTTTTTAAAAACATTTTCTTTTTTTATATATGCAATACATAGAACTAATGGTAGTGACATTAAAATAATAATAAATCTTCATTAATTTATTTAAAAATATAACCGCAATAACAATTATATTTCCAGACAAATAATTATTTAATGATCCATAATCTACCAATTAGTACAAAATATAGTTTAGAACAATTGTAATGTTTATTATCAGTAATTGGTTTGATTTTCTTAGCCCAGATTTTTATTTAATATAAATTACATCTACATTATATTTTGGAATTAATAAAGAATAGGTCTTTGTCACAGTTATCAATTTATTATTACTTTAATATCAGTAACATTATTTGGTATTGTATTTTTATACAATCCCAGACTGCTTGATGGCATTACATACAGTTTAAAGCACATAAATATAACAATACCTGGCCGGCCTTTCTTTATTGTCCGATTTCTGGTATTATATTTATATCAAAAAAAGAGTCTACAGTAATTTATCTATTTATTTTTTATTGTAAATGAACAAGTTGATTTTTGTTTTTGCTTTCAAAAATACGCTTTTATTTTAATAACTATAGTGCCGGACTTTTTTTTTTTGTGTGTTTTGGCTTTATTGTTCAATTTCAGAGATTATTTTGAGATTAATTTTTAAAAAAATATATAAATTAATTGCTGTACTTCTTTTGGATTGAAAATAAAGTATAAATTAATTATCAACTTATTTTTTATTGGAAATGAACAAGTTGCTTTTGGTTTTTGCTTTTAAAAACATGCTTTTATTTGAATAACCTTACCATGCTGGACTTTTTTGTCTTTATTGTCCAATTTCAGGTATTATTTTGAGATTACAACACACAAAAAATACATGTATCAATTAATTGCTGTACTTATTTTTGATTGTAAACAAACAAATTCTTTTGGCAACAACTTGTAAAAGATGACTTTGGCAAGAGCATCAATGTATGGGGAGGGAGAATGATAGTTTAGCCAATCGTATCAAATGCATTGGCTTGAAACAACAACTTGTAAAATGTGGAAAGATCAGAGAGACAGAGAATATGTCAGTGCATAATGCTGGAATGTGCATGGGGGGACCAATGCTTTTGCTAATCCGAAGGATCATCCAAAAGATGCAGTAGTCTAAGCAAACCAATCTTACAATTTCCAAAATGAGCAGCAACCTCAGCCATTTTATTGGTCTCATATGTGTTCTTGCACAAATGTGAGTTTTCATGAGAGTTCTGTGCAATGGTGCTTGTCACTACCCTTTTCCAATTGTTAAAAAGCTTGCAAGTTGTGTATGGAAGCACAATGATGGGCTTAAAATTATTACTATGTAATACTATGTCAGGTAGGGTGTAAGATCATTACTTGGAATGTACATTTCAAGAGTTATGGTAGTTGATTTCTATACACCCTCACTTGATACAGTAGTGATCTATGAAGAGTGAGCATTTGCATAGTTTTGTGAAGCACATCAATGGGATGTAATATTGGTGTGCAATGATATCTAGGCTTGCAACAGATAATATGAACTGTTCTATAGGTCATACATTTGGCCATGTAAATGGCATTTTTAGATGTTTTACACATAAAAAGTACCATCAAGTGGGTGATATTGTCTAAAAACAGAGTACCCACTATTTATACATATTATGCATTACTTACCTATATCCATTGTCAATGATATTTAAAAATGATTAATAAAGACCTATATTGCTGTTTACTAATTTCACAATATTATTCTGATGTGATTTATTCTCAATAAAAAATTATGATTAATAAAATGAAATCATACTTTGAAAAAAACCCACTATAAAAGTACTAAATTGATAAACTTCTGCACTCCAATGATATATTGTATATGATTACATGATCATTAATATATGTTTATTTAGAAATGAAACATATCCCCTAAAGTAACCATATATATATATATATATATATATATATATGGTTACTTTATATATATATATATATATATATATATATATATATATATATATTACAGCTATCTGCCTTTTTTTTTTTAAATATTATTATAAACTATGGTCTATAACATATATAAACAATCATTTACTGTACTTTTTTTAATCTTATTATATTATAATGTAAATAAGAGTAGTTCTCTCATTCAGAACTATTTCTATAATTAAAGGGATTTGAACCCAGACTTTCAAACTCCTTTTTAGTCATCCACTCTACCTTACACAACTAATACACATGGCCACATATATGTGAATAAAATAAAAATAATAAAAGTATTTTATATTTACATATTTACATAATTAACATAATTACATTCGAATATCGGCCTTTCAAGCCAATTGTGCAAACGCTTTGCGAGTGTTAAATAATAAATGAATACCCTCTTAATAAAATAGCAAAATTGCATGACAGAAAATATAATTGAATATTATTTTTTCAGTAAAAGTCATTAAAAGTCTACCAAGTTTATCTATTTTTTTGTTTTCTGTTGAGTTCAACTTTTTTCTAACAGTAATACTAATTAGAAATTGAGATCTCTAGCCATAATGATTTGTAGTTTCATATTGAAATTTGTAAATTATTTCACATGATTACTTTTCTGTAAATAAATGCCTTTTTGGTTGTTGTGCCTTATAATTGAGAAATCATATATGCTGAATATGTAGATATATATTTTTCCTTGAGTAATGTCTTTTATAATACTTAGTTAACTAGTAAATTTTTTTATAATGTTAAATTATGTTATAGCATTCACAATAAATTACACTATTGGTAGATATAGCAAGGCATTATTCAATATTAAGACAATATCACAGCTCAATGAATAAGCTACACTTTTGGAAAGATGAAGTTGAGCATTCCATCTAAAGTTCCACCCCATCATTGCCTATATAGATGAATATACAAGAATCCAAATCATTTTCTTGGCTTTATTTTTTTTAAACAACCCAAAGAAGAACTTAATTAAATTTCTCCAAGTTTTTAAAAGCAAATGATCTAGTTTTTTTCCTTCATTTTCTGGCAACTTTACAAATTTCCATAGCAACTTAATATTTTGAAAATAATTAACTTTAATTTATAATTATTATTTTGAAATACCAAGAAATAAACTTATTTCTGATAAATTATTTCATTTTTCAACTTGTCAATACATCAGTGATTTAAAATAAATAAATAACTTGTACAAAGTTTTAAAATCATAATAATTTTTGTATTCATTTTGTTCAAAAACTATATATGTAAAGTACTTACAGAAAAGTTACATTATGTAAAAATAAATCTAATTATCTTCTAATTTAAAAATGTCAAGTTTATTTTGATAACTCCCTTGACAAGACCTGTTGCTCCCCAGTTTGAGAAGTTCTAATTTAGATACATTTTATTTATATAACTAATAATAATAAGAATTGTGGACTTAATTAGTGAAGTATTGAATAGTTTCACACTCTTAGATCTAACCACTTCAGCTTCACCTATTCATATATAAAAGTAGGTTGAAGTAAAGAACGTTTTCCTCTTTTCTTCTTAGAAAAAGCTTGTGGCTAAGACCTGTAGAGGTCCTTACCTTCGAATTTTTCAGACGCTTATTCCTAACGATTACAACCTTAGTAAATATTATATAACTAATAAATTTATTTAGAAGGAATTTGAACTCAGACTTTCAAGCTACCTATGGCTATCCATTTCATCTTGTACAACTGATACACATGACCACATACATGTGAAAAAGATAAATGATCTTCAATATACATATTTTGTACTGAATCAGACTGAGTTCAAATCCCTTCTAAATTACATTAAGTTCAATATAGACAGTGTACTAGTATTTTAATAAATTTATTGAGATAGCTAAGAAAAATGAATTATTTTAATATATTATTTAATTACTTGCTATAATTAATAATTTTCTTTAAATGTTAAAAATATTTTTAAGACGTAGTTTTTTTTAATCTTTTTAAAATAATGGTACTTACAGCACGGAAACTTTTATAACTAAAATATCCACACTTTTTCTAAATCTTGAAATTTTAAATTTAAAAAAGTTTAATCAGTGTTAAATCTCTTAAAATCATTCATTTAAAAAATATTTTTTTATCTGACATTTTTTCAAATTTATTTATTTTATACCCATGTAAAATATACATATTTAATACAAATGATCAATAAATCTTTGATAATAATTATAGTCTAGCCTCATTATTACATATGATTATACATAAGTAAAGAGTTTTATAATTAGATTTATTTAAATCATGATAATTTGTAAAAAAAAAAAAAAAATTGTTAATTTAATTGTTATTTGGTTAGATGCCCTTGAGATCATATGCTATTTAAAAATGAAAGTGATCGATTAAACATAAATTCATTGAATTGACCAGAAAAATTTTTTCCATCAGTAGAAATCAATTATTATGGGGTTTTTTTTTTTATTTCAAAACTAAGCATTAAATTAAATTCAGAATTAAAAAGAAATCCTAAATATGTAATACAATCACATCGTTTTAATGAATAGACAAGATATTTTTCAAAGACTTTTTAAAAATGTATTTGTTTTTTAATTTATTTCTTCTAAATTTTTCAATTTTAATATTTTTCTTTTACAAAACTATTTATGTGATATCTCTCTGAAATATCAATTCGTGAAGCAGAATAGCTCATTCCGTTTAACATTTCAATAGGCAGATATGGATAATTAATTTTTCTGAATTGATTTCCAATTAAAGACATTCATAAACTCAGAGTTTAAAGCAGATTCTGATACTTTCATCTATATATATTCCAAATGCATAATTATATTTTATATTGATTGTTAATTTATCTTCTGTTTTTTTTTTAAATATTTTTATTATTTTTTATTTTACAATGAAATGAGCTTAATTGCAAACTTTGAATACTTTCTATTTTTTTAATTTTTATAAATTTGAAAAAAAAAAAAAACATTGCCGTCAGCAAAAAAAAAAAAAAAAATTAATGATACCTGTAACTTTTAAATATATAGTTTATATTTTTTAATTTAGTGGAATAATAAGATTTATTGTTGAAATTTTATCTTCAAAATTGTTTGCGCTTTAAATTTAAATTCTTATGCAATGTCTTTGTTTTTTTTTCTTGCCCCCCCCCCCTCCACTTTATTATTTGTTCCAAAATAAAACGTAATGAAAAAATATAGCATTTGCTTTTGTCATCTGTAATGTCATACACATTGAGTCAACAATCCTGGAATATCATCTCCATATTTACTGCATTGATTGTATATATATATGTGGAGATGATAATTTGGACCAACTGATGAGTGCTGGCATAGCATAAAATGTGCATATTGGTGATTATTTATCTTTTTGACATGTGTGGGATCAAGTGTATCAGCAGTATGAGATAGAGTGGATAGTTGAGGGTCATGTGAAAGTCTGAGTTCAAACCCCTATATTTACATATTGGAGTGCAGGTATGAAAAAGCCTGCACTGTAGAAAAAATCATATATTAATTGTTCTAAATAAAATTATTATGAAAGGTAAAGTTAAAAAACTTATTTTCAAACAAAATTAAATAAATATGTCATTATAATATGAATTTTAACTTTTCTTCTATACTTGTAATTTAGATATAAGCATTTTCTATCACATGTGTTTTTTATACTTCACAGACATATCACTATGGTTATGATACTGCTTACAAGATATTAAAAGCATGTTTATCAGATTATATTAACTGTATAAATATCCCACTCTGAGAGAATTTGTATATCTCACTTTCCAGTAAACAATTTTTAAGCTTTTCTTAACTTGATATTCCAAGCACTTATATCTAAATCAGTCATTGAAATAATTATTTGTTATCTTGTACCAGAGAAGTGCCTCGGGATTTGCTATAAAATTTATTTCTATGTGATTATTGCATCTTGAATTAAATAAGAAACATTATAAAACTATATTTAAAATTGTTTATTTTTATCTTATATTCTTTATATCAGTGTGATGATTTTGCATATCTTTATCACTGGTTATCATTCAAAAAAAATCTCTTAAATTAACATCATAATCAAACAATAAATTCTATCTATCGTAATCACATAGTCAACCTTGAAAAAGGACTGACTGTGCAGTTTGTCATATTGGTAAAGTCACTTACTTTACCACTTTATCATTTAATGTTCTATCACTACTATTCCTTGGTACACTGGAAGAGATTACACTCAAAAATAAAAGTTCCTGAATTAATTAGCATTCTATTGTTTTAATTTTGTATATTAAAAGGAATGAATTTTTATTTAGAGTAAAAATTTTAAAATATTTATTAATTAAATTTTTAAATAAATTTTGGTACATAATACACCCTCATCAAATGATAAATATTATAATAACAATGCATTAGATTGTTTTAAAAAAACCAAGGAAATAACAATTTAAGTTTACTTGTGCATGTTCCAAATTGCATTTAACTGAATAGTACAGAATTTTCAATTTATTAACAATACAGATTAAACCATACTGTATGGAGAGTTTTGCTTTGTTTATAAACAATACAGATTCAATGATGAATCGAACATACAACAGTATTCAATAAATAAAGTTTGGAGAATGCACAAATACATTTTTTATTATTTCTTGGGTGCTTTTAATGGTTTAATGTATTGTTTTTTAGCATTTACTTTTTGAAAAGAGTTCACTGCACTAAAAAGGCACTTAAGGATTTAATTAATAAGTATTTTGAAAATTTTGCTTTATGAAAAAAGAATTTATATTTACATACAAAATTATTACAATATATTTATAAAGATTTGTTTTCCCTGTTAAATTATGTTTTTTCTAGTTAATGATCTGTATATGTCTATATTATGAGGCTTTATTTTACAATAAATAGAAATGAGCACGATTTGTTTATTCAGAACTTATAACTTATACATATGTGTATATTCATAACAGAAGAGTTTAATTGGAGTTAATTTACAATGGTGGATATTATTTATATTGTAGAATTTTGAAAAAAAGAATATATTTTTGTCTTGTTTGATATTTTAATGTTTGTTTGAATTTATGCTCTCTTTAAGGAATGTACTTTATTATTTATGAAGATTTGTTAATTCCATAAAATCTTTAGAAACACATATTTCTTTCATCTGTCAGAATAAATATGTGCTTGTGTATGCAAATATTTATTTTTATCTGTAATTCTCACCCCGGATATAATAAATTTTAAAAGGCTTTGGTAAACAATACTAGAAGTCTTCAGTAAGGGAGAACATTGATCAAACAAAGTGGATACATTTGTTTGTTACAAAAAAAATTGGTCATGTTTATCTTTTTCATAGGTAATGTGGATTTGGGAAATAAAGTCCTATATGGTCAATAAAGGTTGGTTTATTTAAAGAATAAGCTCTATGCATAGATATATCGCCTATACTTTTAAAACATTTATTGATAGGAGAGTGTGTGTCAATTTTACTGTGTGTGTGTGTGTGTGAAGAATAGTTGCATTCCACAATTTTATAGATATATAAATTGCTATATTATTTATCATTACTTATATATATATATGATTTAAATATTAAGTTGAAAGTAAAACTATACCTATGCAAATATAAAAGTTGAGGGTTACTAGAGAAATAAAATTATGACAGTTTAATTAAATTATCATTAGTAAGTTTAAAAGTTAAACTGTAGAATAATAGAGTATTTTATGATTGTGAGTTATGTTTTGATGAAATCACTCACAGTTATGCTACACACATCCATACCTAGAAAGAGAGAAAGTATTAGTAATTAATTTCAGTTTTTTATAATGCTCTTAGCATTTAACTTAATGATTACAGTGCTGGACTCAAGAAGTAAGGGTTTCTTGATCTATTCATAAATATCACATGATTCCTTAAACAACTGTCCTTACCATTTATTTGTTATAACAATTAATATTTCTGTGTTTTGTTTTTATTAGAAAAGAAATCAAAAGCTTTTTTTTTTATTTTCAATAAGAATGTATATTTTGGAACACATACAGATATAAAAATTATATCATACTTAAATGTTATAATGTTTCTATATACATAAAGTAATATATAATTATTTTCAAAAGAAGTTAATCAATATTAGTGCTTTATGATGAGTTGCCTCAAAGTATTTTTTTTACAAATTATTAATCTTGTAATTTACTTAACAAAAATCTTTTTTTCTTCTAACTACCTTGAGTATTTGTCACCTTATCCCTTCCCCCTCATTCATTAGTACAAGTAGTCTATCTGTTTTTCTGCCAAAATTTGACATTCTATATGATTGTTATCATTAAGAGAAAGTATTATTTGTCAACATCTTTTCTGGCTGAGAAAATAATTGAGAATTAATAGTATTTGTCTATAGAATATTTTTCAAAGCTTTTACTAATGTTTTACATTATATATATATATATATATATATATATATATATATATATATATATATATATATATATATATATATATATATATATATAAAACACTATTTTATTTTATTTTAAAAAAATCAAATCAACTTCTTTTTCCTTTTTTTGCTGGACTTCTTAAATACTCGTGGCACTTTTCTCTTTAACATATTATTTCATTTCTTTCTTCAGCTATTATTTTTTCTTTTATCTTTCACGATCAGTTTCATAATTTTCTTTCCTCAATGTAGATTCTCAATTTAGTTTATCTTCTTTTTTACAATTCTCTAATTAAATAATCTTTTTTCATTTCTTTATTTTAATACTTTTATATTAATTATTATTCTTCAAATTAATATCTAAAACTACCAATCTACTCATCTTTTTTTCCTAACTGACTAGACTTGCTTCATATAATGACAGAAAAACAAAACATTTAACAAACCTCTTTCTGAAATCTAATTTTAATTTTACACAAAATAAACTCTCAATCTTCTCATTAACCTGTTCTATAAAATTCTGATCAATAATCATTTATAATGTTTTTAGCTCATTATTTTAATTATTTTAGTTTTAATATATTCATTTTCAATATGTATTCTATTTATTTTATTATTTCTATCTAACCATTTTGTTAAACTACTTGATTTGCAATATATTTTTAAAACCTGGTAAAAGAATTCTTCTTTCCCAATGCTAATTCTATCGTTATCAAAACAATTTACATTTATTTTACAATAAAATTATACTAAATAAAGTGACGAATTTTTTGAAGTTCAAGTGATATTCAAACATCAGAAATAATAGGTGAGCTTTGATTCATGAATCTCTAGGTCTCATGTTTATTATTATGTTAGATTAAATAAAATAGTTTCATATGTAATATCTCCATCTTTCTTTTACATCTTTTATATATATTCACATAGAATTGAACTTGGATGGAGTCCTTTTAATAAAAATAATTTGGTATTAAAAAGAAATATGTCTATGTATATGAAAAGGAAAGTATTTTGTCACCAGCCCTTATTTAAGGATCAGAAAAACAATATAAAAATTTCAAACCATTCAGTGTAGAATGGAGAGATGTATTAACAAGAAATCAAAAATGAAATACATAGGTGAGAAAACAAACAGGTACCAATGATATCATTGAAAGAATTAAGAGGCTGAAATGGAGCTGGAATGGATGTATTATAGATATTAGATGAACAGTTAAAATTTTTAATTGGATTTCAAGAGATTATAAAATGCCTAGAACATGCGAGATGAATGGATGTAATTAAGAAATTTGCTGGTGCGATATAGAGAAAAAAGAATAGGAATCAGGAAAACTGGATTAAACTTGGAGAGATCTTCATCTTGCAATAGATCTATAATTATTAAAAAGATTATGATAATGATAATATATATAATCAATATAAACTGCAATCCATATATTTAATAACTAAGTATATAAATCATTATAATTTTTAAGCTGTTGAAAAAAAATGTAGCAATAATTGAAAGTAGTTCTGTAAGTTATTTATTATGTAATATTTTTACAATTAAAAGTTACTGTGATTTATATATGTAAAAGACATATTTTGCGGGTTATTCCATGTTAAAAAATTTAAGTATTGATATACCAATGTTTTAACTTGATCACGCAAGTCATCCACTGGGTGGTAAAATATAGAAAGACAGTTGTAGAGGCGCTACAATCACTGATTTGAAAAAAATATTAAAGTTCTACCAATAGCAAAAATGTTAAATTAAGAATGTTTTTTAAAAAAAAATCTTTTCAAATAGGAGGAAGTTTGCATGTATCATCTCACTTATTGATACAATCTGGTCTTTTAAATATCTCAATGGCTTCTTTAATTTTGCACTGGTAGATATTATCACATCTGGATATGATCCTGGTACTAGAAAAATCAATTTTATGACCTGAATCTATAGTGTGGAGTGAGAGTGCTGATGATAATGAGTGTTGTTTAACTGCATTAGCATGCTCATCTCTCCTAACACTGATGCGACAATTACTCATATCTATGTAAGAAGCTTTACAATTTTCACATGAGATTTGATAAACACCATGAGATTCAAGAGTGATTGAATCCTTAGGCTTGGTTATTATATTGCTGATCTTTTGATGAGTAGAAAATGCTGTATCTATACTATAGCATTTTAATATATGTCCAATACTGTCTGTAGTTCCCTTTACATATAGAACACAAATCTTAATAACTGATTTATCATCTTTTTGTTTCCTATTTTGTCTATTTTGGGCTTGAAATAAGGCTTTTTTATATAAATATAACTATTTGCTAACAAAACACTATTAATATGATTTATTTCTTTTTTCAGATGTGACTTAGCTGAAAGGTTAATTGCTCTATTTAAAAGAGTTTTGACTACCGAAACTATCTGAGTTGGGTGATGATGAGAATGGAAATGCGTATATATATATATATGAATAGAATGGAAATGCGTATATATATATATATGAATATCATTAGATTGAATAATTATTATTTTATACATAAATTTATTAACAAACATCTCATCTTTTAATCGATATCTTTTATAATAACCAACAAAGTAGCCTAATTTTTACTACCAGATGCATTTCCAAAATTTAACGAAAACAAATATTAATTTCCCCCTTTTCATAATTTTTGTTAAAATGGTTTTCTTTTGTATCTTTACTTTTTCTAAGTTCAACTCGCTCTTTAAATAAAAACGTGACTAATCTATTCAACATATTTCTGTTCAACCCTCATCAACATCTTAGTATTATGTGAGATCAAACTCATCATTTTAAAACCTTTCCCTTTTATCATAATATTAATTTTTTCACCCAAATCACAAATTTTGATATAAAATCCAATGTCCATTCTCCTTAGTCATTTTTTCAAAGTTCTTTACTTAATCTTTAATAATTAATTCAATTGAGATTTCATGAATTCGTTGCATTTTTTTTCTATATGCCATTTTAGGTTGTAAAGAAAAACGAAATTAATACCATAGGTAATAAATAATAAATTTCCACATAAGTATATAGATAATAATTGTGAAAACAAAATTAAGTATAAAAAATAATATTTATTAACTGCTAAGCCAGATTTCAATATAGAGTATCTTTGTCATAGCATGGCTGATATAGGAGATTATCAAGAAAGTGTTGACATTTCCAACTGTATATAAAGATGAGTTACAGTGGTTGTAGATTTTAATAAATTTGTATATTTGCATGTATACATGTGTGTATAAATCATCCAATTGAGTTAAATGGCCAGTATTTTACTAAGGCAAATGCTATTGGTTTTTATGTTAATCCCATTTAGAGAATTTATAATATACCAAGTTTCACTTTTTGTTTCCCATTGTTGCTCTCAAAATAAATGAATACTGAGCTATAAGAAATGTCAGACTTGGCTCTATTATACAAGTGAATGTTTTGAGAAATTCTTGATTTCAAATTAGTATGAGTTTTAGAGTACATTGTCATTAAATAGGCTCATTAATAATTTTAAAGACTATCATTTACAATGACAAAACTCAACTTGTGTATAACTTGGACTGCCAGTTTTGTAATAACAGCTATTATAGTGAAACTCATGTTAATTTGAAATTGAAAATTTCTCAACACATTCACTAGTATAATAGAGCCAAGTCCAACACAAAAAGACTACTGGCCATTCTTTTAAACCTGATGACCCTAAAATCATTTTTCTTGTGAGCAATGACAGGAAACAAAAAATTAATGAAGCTTGGTATATTATAGTTTTTTAAACATCATTCCTTTAGTAAATACTGGTCATTTAATTTCATTGCTTGATTTACATGCACATATATTTACACATGCAAATATGCAAATTTATTAAAATCTACAACAGATGTAACTCATCTTTATATACAGTTGGAAACGCCAACACTTTCTTGCTAATGTCCTATCTCAGTCATTCTTTGACAAAGATACTCCTTATTGAAAGCTTGGCTTAGCAGTTAATAAATATTGTATTTATACTTAAATTTGTTGCTGTAATTATTATCTAAATACTCTCATATGGAAATTGATTACTTATTACATTTTAATTTGTGTTTTCACTTTTTTTAATTACTGTGCAACTATTTGACTTTTATTTAGCATGATCATTAAAAAGTTGTTGATTTTAATGTTTTTTATGTCTATTCATTATATAATTAAATAGTGACATTTAACATATAGCAATTTTAGAAGCTGATGAAAACCTCCTAGCACCTTCTTTATTAAATTTAATTAATTATCTCATATTATGTCATCTTTTTAGTTGTTAAAGGAGATTTTATGATTATGTAATGTGAGATAAGTAAGTACTAAAAATATTTATCATCTTTTAAAATTATTTTATACATATGAGAGAGAGAGAGAGAGAGAGAGAGAAATAGTGATAGGGAAGATATTACTCACCAAATAGCTAATTGTGACAATTCCATTTTTTATTTTTCTCTATGTGAAATGTCTAGATACTAATTTACTGACCAATATTTGGATGATTACCTAAATTGGTTGTGTATTAGCTATCTAAAAGAAAAATCTTAAACCTTACTGAAATCTGAAAAAAATTTCATGTTTTACTCAGATCTAATTTAAATGAAAATCTATGTTCTATCCCTATACCAGGAAGACTTAAATATATATATATAATTAATAAAACAACTCATAAATTTCGTAACTTGCTTTTAAGCTTCCATTTAATGATCACTAGATGGAGCTTACCACTAGCTCTAATCAAACTTTATTTTATAAGTGCCGAAAGAGAAAGAATTCAAATTCTCTATCAGAAAGTCCCTATCTCCAGATCAATTGGTTTCGAGCTTGTGGCTCACCTCAGTGGAGCGCTGGGACTCCAGAAACTAGATCTAGTTATATCATATTGCATTTAGATAAAGAACATACATTGGACTCTTTTACTTTAATACTTTTTAATATATAATTTTTTTCTACAGTACAGGTTTTTTCATACCTGCACTCCAATATGTAGTATATAGGCTTTTGAACTCAGACTTTTATATGACCCTCAGATATCCATACTATCTTATACTGCTGACACACTTGATTACACATATGTCAAAAACCTAAACAATCACCAGTATATGTATTTTGTGATAAACCAGCACACATCAGTTGGTCCAGGTTATCATCTCCACATATATATACAATCAATGCTCAGCTTATATTAAGATAGCCGATCTTCATACTTTAATGAAAAGGCTTCAATCCATTCCACCCCACAATTCTTCGGTCATTCATTTTATTGAAAATCTGATGATGGAAAACTCAAAGTCCTTATTGGTGCCAACCTCATCCTACCCATGTTGACCATAAGTCACTCTAATCTCTTATGTATAGGATATAATCCATTTACATATATGAGGGATGGGCAGATATTACACCAATATATTTTAATATATAATTTTTTCTAGAGTGCAGGCTTTTTCATACCTGTTCTCCAATATGTAATATATAGGAGGTTTGAACTCAGACTTTCACATGACCCTCAACTTTTTATATTAAAACTTTTAGCTATAAATCTTTTTACAACGTGTTTCTACAATTCATTTTAATTTCAAATAAATATATTTTTGGAAGAAAAAATAATCTATAAGTTTATGATTATCTTTTATTTGGTTTTTAATAAAATTTATTATATCAACTACATACAATTGCCAAATTATCTTTCAGATAGCCAATCGATAACAGAACTAGCTAACTAGTCAATTATTGATCAGAAAATGTATATTTGTTATTAGTTGGCATGGAATAATGCAATCAATTTAAAAAAGGGACTAAAATAGCAAAACTAAAAAATTAATTTAAAAAAAATTCATTTGTTAGTTGTTTATTAGATGTGATTTTACAACTTATAAGTACATAATAACATCTATGACTACTACATAAAATGAATTATAAAGACATTTAAATATTTTATCATTATTTTAAAATTAATAAATCAATCCACAAAAACTTTCTGGATAACATTTTAAAGTTTTGAATAAAATTATCAGTGGATAAATTATAATTAAATATGGTTGTATGCAGTGATTTACTGCATAAAAAAATGTTTTGATTAAATTAGTTTTTAAATAATTTCATTTTGATTCAAAAACGTAATTCAATTACAAGTTGTTTATAATCTTGGAGTTTTTTAAAAAAATTATTAAGAAATAGATGGATAATTTTCAGTAGTATAAAATGCCAAATTTATTAAGGATCTGATATTCCTGATGTAAATTTTAATTATCTATTTGTAAAAATATCAATATCACATCTAGACTTAAAAACCTGTTCAAAATATTTTAGCCCAGCATAACTATCAAACTTTTGTATGGTGTACTAGACTGTTTTATATATTTTTAATTTTTTTAAGATATATAAATTGGTGATACATTATATTAGACTTATGAATAAATTAAATGTTGATATTATAAGAGACATGATTAACTCGAAGGACAAAAATTTTCCACATAATTATGCTGATGTATTGCATAAATTTTTGAATATTTCTGTTGTCAAAATAATTATTCAATTGACTAGTATGCCCAATATTATATTTTTATAATATTAGTTGTAACTGATGACAAGAATTTTCATTTCAATTCCTCAATTGCTTCTTATATAATGCTATTAAAATTGAATAAAACCTTTAAGTCTTTTTTTATTTTTTTTTCATATGTGTTAATTCTTCTATCTTCTTTAATTATTGTCAAAGATAAACTTATAATGACAAAGCCCTTAATCTCTTCTGTGATTGCCAAATGGGCTTATTTGACAAATTCACTGTTAGTTAAAGGTTTCTAGCACTGAAGCTGCCAGCAAGTTTATAAACTAGCATTAACAATATTAAAATTTGAATTGTTGTTAATTACATTTTAAACTAGTAATTAGTTATATATATATATATATATATATATAACTAATTACTATATATACCTGTATATATATATATATATATATACAGGTAATAATTTTATATTACATTTTGTAAAGTAGTATTATTTCAAATTATATTTTTTTAAATACTCATAAAACTTGTGTTATATATATGACATGTACAACTGCTACTATTAATAGTAAAGATTCAATTATTTTGTTAAAGATCATTAAACACTCAGCACTTATTGTCTACTTTTCTTATTATAAATATTCACTGAAATTTATATTGAATTTATTAATATGATATGTAATATTAATGAATAATACATTGAAATATTTTGATAGTATTAAAATGGAAATTGATGTGTTTTCTTAATAAATAAAATTTTTAAATTTTTATCATGCTATAAAAATGATAAGCATTTTTTATAAAAACAATTTTGAATAGTCTTTTGTTTTAAAGCTGATCTACCTATTTTGATAATAAAATTAAAAATATTTAACTATTACATTAAGTGAGATATTTTTAGTTTTACAAAGCATTTCTTTCACTTATTAAAAAAATATGTTTGTTACTAGCCTTTAAAATAATAAAAAGTCAAGTCAGATATCACATGACCTAATTTAATAAAGCTCATATTTACAAATGTTACATATAGAGCTCATAAAATAAGCTCTTAATAAGCTTTGAGAATATCCTCAATCCCAGACCAGTTTCTGCTTCTGGCATCTTCTATTTGAGTTAGATAGCTGGATTAGAAGACATATGGATGTCTGACAATTTCAGATTTTCTACTCAATAGTTATACATTAGATAAATTGATGGGCTGTTTTTTTGCTTCTGGAATTGTCAGTGAGGTGCCAGGATATTTGATCATTAGATTAGATAAAGTGCTGAGATTGTCCTTCTATTTTTAATCTAATGGTTAAATATTCTGGCATCTCACTGACAATACCAGAAGCAGAAACCAGTCTGGAGTTGAAGATATTCTCAAAGCTTGTTAAGAGCTTATTGTGTGAGCTCTATATATAGCAGTTATTAGCCTAAATAGGTATTCATTATTAAATTTAAGAAGTTTGTTCAATTATGCTTGAGCCTTTTACAATTATTAAAAATAACTATTAGATTTTTTTTACTTGATTGTCATAGAATTTATTCTAATATTTATGTATATTTAATCATATGTATTGAAAGAGATAAATATCAATAGGCCAGAGAAATACTTTTTCAGGTTGTGCTCAGTCTATGCGTCGGTTATAATTTGGAATTAAAACAAAATAGAAAAACTACAAAAGTTTAACTACTTACCAATTAACTAGCCCAAATTTATTATTTTTTTCTATTAATATTTCTGTTTTGAGAATGTTCAAGAACTTTTAACCATGAAGAAGTTGTTTAACCCACAACTAGTAAAATGTTCTAATATAAATGCTTCACATGGTAAACATATCTTTCTATTAGAAAAATATTATTTTATATAATAATTATAAATCCAAATGGGCATTTAAAAGAAGTAAAACAAATAAAATAAATACCATCTCATATGTATTGTTTTCACTGTCAGTATTAGTAGAATCTTTTCTCTAAGTATTGATTTGTAAGCAATTTTTGCTAATACTTTTAAAATTCCAAATGTTGAATTTTCTTTTACTGTTTCAAATGTTTGTATGAAATGAATAATTTGACAGCTGAAATATGTAATATTTGGAAGAAATTGCTATTGATCAGTATAATCTTTAAATTTTATTATCTGCTAGAACAGGTACATGAAAACTTTATGCAGCAAAAAGTAATATCTTGCAAAATTTTCATAGAGTTCAATTGAAAGCATTCTTTTAGAAAAATTACAATCAGATATTATAATAAAATAAATTTGATTTTTATTATACAAAGAATCACTTACAAAAAATATTATATTTATATAAAATAAAAAAATAGAAAAAAAAAACTATTTAAACAAAAATTAGAGGATCAGTATTACTTAAGTATAGACTGCATACAGTAAGACATTAATAAACTCCAAAAAGAGTGACATAAAACTTATATTATGTAGAGTAAATTCAAATTAATTTGATTTTTGTAAAATAGAGATGTATTTAGAAATATATTAAGATGGATGCCTGTTCAATTTAAAAAATAATATGAAATTAGAGCATTTGAAAATCGATGGTGGTAAAATTTATCACATGTAGCTATTGCAGATTAAGATTGTTTGCCTCAAAATATATATACATACAAGTGCAATATATTTTTACTCTTTTTTTAGAGGTATCTATTTAAGAATGACTAATCAATAAGTAATAAATAGTATATATTTCTCAAGCTTAAATAAATAGCTATAAATTACTGTAAATAGAATGAATTGCTCTATTTAATGCATATTTTAATATTGAAAAGAAAAACTTATGGGTTACTTTTTTTTAGCTAAACATACAAGTTTGTATATTTCTATCATCTAATATGAGTATTGAATGTCTATAAAAAAAAATTAACTTTATTAACTTATTTCAAATACATTCAACTGTTAGCTACAACACACAGATTAGTATATACACAACATTTCAAGAGGTATTATTCCCACCTCTTCTTCATGTGTTGGTGTCCTGACAAATGACAATACTAGCATGGGACTTGAACCTGAACCCTTAGATTCTTTGATTATTGAATTTTAAAATAACACTCTAACCAACTGAGGCATCCTGCCAAATGCTCATTTGGTTAGAGCATTACCTTAAAATTCAATGCTCAAAAACTAAGGGTCCAGGTTCAAGTCTCATATTAGTATTGTTACTAGTCAGACTAGCAACACTTGAAGAAGAGTAAATAATACCTCTTGAAACATTGTGCATATACTAAACAGTGTGCTATTACTAACAGTTGAATGTATTTGGAATATTTAAATAAAGTTAATTTTTTTTCTAAAGACATAATACTCATATTAGATGATGGAAATAGTCCAACATCTAACTACAACTAAAACACCATCATCACAAACCTTCAGGGAATCACATACAAGCTTGTATTATATGTTATATATAAGATTAAAAGAAAAAAATGTCACTAAATTGTTGAAGGCAGGGGAAAGTCATTCTCTTTAGAGAAACATGGAAATAGATAACAAAATTCTATTGTTCAATTTATACAATGGAATGATAGTTTACTATTTTCATTCTTTGTTTTATCTATTAGTTAAAATTAATTAGTTAACCATTTATAAATCTCTAATTAATAGTTAGGTGAATTGACCATAACCTGGTTATCAATGAGTTAAAATTCTAAATTTTCTAGTTTCTTTTGAAATTGAAATCCCAAATCATAGATATGCATGTTAGTGAACAACATCACAAGATCTTTTATGTAGGGCAGGGGTGGGCAATTGTTTTGGCTTGAGGGCCACAGAGGTTGGTGGAGGGCCACATTGGGGGCCACTTTGTAAAAGTGAAGGTTAGAGGAGGGCCGCACCTTTTTTCATGATGCAATAAACACACTGCTTTATACCCTGTATTACCAAAGAAATATTTTTTTGTCCATTCTTCATTAAACACATGGCATTCATCACTGATTTTTTTGGAGGGTTCATGGTTTCACTAAAGTTGGAAATGTATATATTTGCTAATGCAAAGACAAAATTGAAATTAAGTAGATCAACTGGAAAAGCCCTGTATATAGTATCTACACTGTGCATGTGTATTGATGTGGCCATCCTAGTGGAAAATAAGAGACGAATCTTCAGTCATGCACAGGAAGGACATTTCAGTTCAAGATGGATTTTCCTGATTGTCTTGGAGGGCCGCATAAAAACTGTTAGAGGGCCGCATGTGGCCCTCAGGCCACTATTTGCCCACTCCTGATGTAGGGCATATATATAAGCTAATATGTGTATTGATATATAAACACACATAAAGACATAATTATATTTTGTTATAGAACAAATACCATTTTTTATGTGTACACTAATGAACTTCGTTTAGTCATGTGTGAAACCTTTTCAATCAATTCATTTAACTGCAACTGTTAAATTGCTCTTGCTTTTATAACTTAAATTTACTGAAACAACCCGTTGTTAATAGGTACATGCATTCAGGGTTAATATACCTAGTCCTATTAATTAATAAGATAATTGTGTAAAAACTGTTGTCCTTGAAACTGAAATGTTTTAAGGCTCATATTTGATAAGTCATAAATGTCTAGGGAAAAAAAATTAAATATACTTTATTGTGGAAAAAAAAAATTCCTTAATGATTAGTTGGACTTTGAACTATAGAGCGTATTTAAGACAATGCTGAAAAATGCCTAAAGAAATATTACAAAGCGAGGCGAAAAAAACTAATATTTTTAATAATTGTTAGTGATGATATTTTGATTAAGAGAAAGTCCATTTTGTGTTGCTTGGATCATAGCTCTGTTTATGAAAATTATTAGAAAAATTCTAACAGTAAAATCTGTTCAATTTTACATTTGAAAATACTTCTGTTAATTGTAATTTTTATGCTAATTACTATAATTAAATGTAGTTTTATTCTAAATTGTTGTGAAATTTATTTCACCATGTGGAAACGTATAAATTACTCATAAAACCGGAATATTATTTTTTTTAAAAATTTTAAATCGTACTGATAAAATCACAATATAAATAACTTATTTAGAAAAATATGATTTTAATTAATAATATAATTGATTATTTGTTAAATACAATTGTTTAATGATTTTAAGATGTACAAATTCGTAGGAATGTATACCGTATTTAAAAACTTGAGTTTTAAGTGAGAGCTTTGTTGGACAATTATTAACAAGATTTTTTTTAAAGAAATATTTTTAGAGATATTTTTTTGTCAAACAGTAAATCAACTTTTAATAATCGTTCAATTATATACAGCAAAAAGTTTTTAAAGCGTTGTATAAGTAAGATGAATTCAGTCAATGTTATTGGGAGGAGGTACTTACAAAAGAAGAACGTTGGCATACATTATCAAAATTTACTAATAGCTTTATATCAGATTAATTAATGAATAATTCCAAAACGTGAAATCATTCAGATTAGGATATTACTTTTTGGTATAATATTGTGATTGAATTCACATTATCTTTCTGATTTATGCCAAAAGAATGATTCAATATTATTGTTTATGATACTTTTTTCCTTTATCGATGATTTATATGAAACCGCTCCTTTAGTTCTCATACATTACTTTATGAAGTATCAAATACAATGTTGCACAGTCAATGGAATCAAGAAAAGCATTACTTCTCTTTAATAATTATATCTTTTTTAAAAAATATTTTTATATTTATCATATTTAAAAAAAAAATTGTTTATAAATTATTATAATCCTAGCTGGTCTATTAAATAAAATTTATATGTTCCTTTCATAATGTTATAATCTGATAATAATTTGTTGCCTTGCTGCCTCTTATGTACAAGTTCTAGCAGGTACAGTTTTTGAATTAAATCAGTAGTAAAAATGAATTTATACAATTGCTGGCTACCTTGATATGATAGTAATTCAAAGATATTCATAATAGTCCATGTATTATTTTAACTCAATGGAATTTAATTTTTGAATTAAATTCAAACTATAATGCTAGTCATTTTTGATTTTGAACTATTTTCATAATCTAATATTAAGTATTGAATGTCTTCAGAAAATGTTAACATTATTTAAATTTTTTAATTACATTCAACAGTAACTAACAGCACACAAGTTAGTATTTGCACAACATTTTAAGAGATATTACTTTCTCTTCTTCAAGTGTTACAGGCTTGACAAGTGATAGTACTAGCTTGGAAATAACCTGGACCCTTAGATTTATGAATATTGCACTTTTAAGGGAACACTCAACAACTGAAGAAGAGATAATAATACCTCTCAAAACATTGTGCATATATTAACTTGTGAGCTATTACTAACAGTTGAATATAGAGTTTACATGTAATTATAAGGGATTTGACCACAGACTTTCAACCTCCTTTCAGCTATGCAATCTATCATATACACTCAATACACATGACCACACACATGTCAAAAAGATAAACAATATTCAATATACATATTTTGTGCTGAATCAGTACTCATCAGTTGGTCTAGATCATCATCTCCCATATATATATATATATATATATGGTTTATATTAAGATAGCTAATCTTCAAACTTTAATGGACAGTCTTTTATCCACTTCATCCTCCAACTCTTCAGCCATCCATACCATTGAAAATCTGATGATAGAATGCCCAAATCCCTTGTTGATGTGAATGAATATTTCTGTCATACCCATGTTGACTTTAAGTTCCTCTGATCTCTCATTTATAGGACCTTATCCATTTAAGTACAGAGAAGAGGGACTGGCAGGATACAAGCTAAATGTGTAATATTTTGAATAGAAACATATATATATATATATATATATGTTTCTATATATATATATGTTTATATCCAAGTATATATATATATATATATATATATACTTGGAGTTGAAAGGAGCTTGAAAATCATGCTCAAATCCCCTATAATTACCTTTAACCTCTTAATATATATATATATGCTTCTATTCAAAATATTACAGATTAAGCATGTATCCTGCACATTCCTCTTCTGTTTATTTAAATGGACATGGTTCTACACATGAAGGGTCACAGTGTCTCAAAGTAAATATGGGCATCATAATAATATTGCTATCAACAAAGGATTTGGGCATTCTATCATCAGACTTTCAATGGTATGGATTGCTGAAGAGTTGGAGGATGGAGTAGTTTGATGCCTGTGCATTAAAGTTTGAAGTATTTCTATCTTAATATAAAATGAGCACTGATTATACATATGTGGGAGATGATCATCCAGACCAAATGGTGGTTCATCACAAATTATGTATATTGGAAATCATGTATCTTTTTCACATGTGTGTGGTCATATGTATCAATTATATGAGATAGAAGAGATCCCTGAAGGGAGTTGAAAGTTTGTATTCAGAAAAGCCTATTAATTCATTATTTTTTTTTCATAATTTTTCTATCAAAAATTGTTGTATAATTATAGTCCTGCATGTTAATTTTTATATTTTGGTGCATTATTTTACTAATAGATTTTATTTCTTTTGCATTTGCTAAGAAGAGATGAGATTCATATCTTTTTTAAAAAAAATTGAAATCATTGGCTATGATCTCTTGTAATTGTTCACTCTTGAACATTATGATATTAAATTAATGTGTTAGGAGATGGTTGGCTGAGATATTCCATATATGTGGTAGAATAATAACTTAAATTTTATGAATTGTGGTTCATAGTTCCACACCCTTTTTTTGGAAAGTATTATAACAATATCATAAATAGTCTAGATTTAGGGATAATAAAGTTTTGATATATATATATATATATACACATTAATGTTAATAAAGAAAGGAAATGGCTGTTTTCATAGATTTGCATTTAATTTGTTTTAAATATTGGGAACTTTCTTATGAGGAAAATATATATATAGAAACAGCTTATTTTTATATAGCCTACTTTAGGGTAAACATCTTTCCAACAACTTCAATAAAGGAAATAAATAAACTCATTAGTCTCTAGTTTATTTATTATCCATGTTTGGAAAGTTAGTTAGACTGGCCATGTTCCATTTATCTATATTTTTTTTTTTTTTTAAATGCAAGTTTTATTTTCATCCTATGAACTACTATAGGTAAATGTTAAAAATTAATCATCAAATATCCAAAATAAAATCTGCTACTGGCTATAACATTACAGCTAAAAATTATATATAAATAAATACAAAAATATACAAAGTGACCGTGTAATACTGTTTATCGTTTATATATTAACCAAAAATTGCATATTATATGTATATTTTGCCATTTAAAAATTACTTTTATAAAATTTTCACGAATGAAAATCTTAACCTATTTTTAGGGAATTGCTATATAATCTGAATAGTCATTAATGTATTTATCTGAAATGGATGGCGTCAAAGTTGTGAGTGGAGGGAGTTTGACAATGGTAAATGAAAACGTAACAATTTACTCTAAATAAATATTTTGCATATAATAGAGATATATATGAGAGATAGTGACCTGAGCCAACTGATGAGTGCTGGTTCAGCACGAAATGCATTTTGGGAGTCATTTGTCTTTTATTATATCTTTATTTATATGAATTTGAAAAGTATTGGGGAAGTGTGGAGGTGTTTATTATATCTATAGTGATACTTCTTGAATTGCGTCTCTGTTGTTGCTGGAGGCAAGGTCTTAACATAAAAGTATAAACAGAAATATAGAACAACACCAACAAAAAAAAAAAAAAACTATACCAAAATTTGAACTTTCAAAAGACGTAAAGCATTAATTAAATTGTTTCAAAACCTTGTTTATTATTTAGTCAAAGGTAAAGCAGATGATTTTGGTTGAATTAGAATTATTATCCCAATCGGCAATATTTTTAACCAATCCAGTTTTTCTAATCCATAGCTTTTTTTCTCCATATCATTTCAACAAATTTCCTCATTTCACCTATCCATCTTATGTGTGGACTTTTTCTAGTTCTTTTATAATCACTTGGAATCCAATGTAAGACTTCATCCTGTTGTCATTTCTTTTTACATTATATCCATCCCAACTCCATTTCTGACCTTAATTATTTTAATGATGTCAGTAATATATTCTTTTTCCTGTGTATTTCATTTTCATCTTAACATTATTCCTAGCATACACCCTACATATTTCATTGGGAAGTATGGAAACTTTATATTGGGTCTTCTGCTAATTATTCAAGTCTCAGATCCATAAGTAAGAACTGGTAAAACATGTTTATAAAACTGTCCTTTTCAAACACATAGGTATATATTTTTAGTAAATTATTTCTACTAAATGTAGTCCATCCACCTACGATTAATTTCAGGTTTCCTCTAGTATTAACAATATGGGCAAGATATCTGTAGTAGTAAACTTCTGCTAATTCATTATTGTCAATTTTATTTTATTTTTTTCAGAAAATTCATTGAACATTACTTTAGTCTTTTTAGGATTTATCTTTAATCTTGCTTTTATTTTATAATTCTTATAACTAAAAGATATTGGTTAATAGACTTTCTATTAAATAAGTGGATAATTTAATGATTTTATTGTCCATGAGTTCATCAGAAATTTGAAATCCAGAAGTTTCAAAACTGCAATTGATCTGAGATTTCTTACATATACCACTCCACCAAACCATACAGGAGCTCTAGTAATGTCTTCAGATTACATATTAACATACTATTCCTTTGATGGAAATTCATTTTTATATCAGTGGTGAAAATATTTGATTTTAAGTAAGATTTTATTTCATTACATGTAAATCATGTGAGAAAAACAATCTTTCATACATGGGTTATTGGTATTAATTGGCTTCCATTCACCTTTCAATTAGTATTTTAAAAAACATATATGAATCACTTATGCTTAGAGCTTATTTTTATATAGACCAACATGTATTGACTATACATATTTAACTCCAGATTTGATTCTATTGTCAGTGTGATAATTCATATGAGAAATTATTTGTAAAAATGATTCTATATATTGTAGAAAAGAGACAGTATCTTATTTTTAAATCCCCACAATTTTGAATTATATTAATTTTGACTATCTGTAATTAATGTATTAGCTATTTGTATATGTAAATCATTTGAGAGGAAACTGATATTTTAGACATGCACTACTGTCTCTTTCCTATGATGTATAGAATTAAATTTGTACAAATAATTTTGCATTTGAATTATCAGGCTCACAATAGAATCAAATCCTGAATTAAGCACGATCAATAGGTGTTGCAGGTCAGAAAAATTATTTTCCTCTCATGTATTTTACATGTGTGTGTATATATATATATCGCTAATATATTAATCATATATATATATATATATATTTGGAGTATTCACAGGAGGAAGGAGAATTTATTTATATTAAAAGTTTTATTTAAATAAAAGTAGATATAAAAGTGTGATTATTAATCTTTCAAAAGGAAATTTTATTCACAAACCATAAGAATCATTTACAAAAAGAAGGACATTTACATATCAATCTCAAAGGAGACCAGTGAACAAAATCAGAGGTTATGCTTGTATATATAAACAAAAAACAATTAATTTCATATCAATTACATTAAGACATTAGTTATCACCAGAAATTGAAGACATATAACTTCCCATTCCAGAAATCATAGTAGTGGCCCATTTACATTAATCTGATCATGTATATCACATATATGATGGTGTTAGTCAATTCAAACACATATAAGTTTGTTTAATTTATGAACATGTGGACAATGATTAAAACCATATATGGCCATTTAGTCTATAGAGTTTTATCTTATCAAGTGAAGAGCATTTACAATGTTTCTGTGTGTATTAATTTAAAATTTTAAATATCGAGAGATTAATCATTATGAATCATATATGAAAACCATACACTTTCCTTATAGATCATGAGGTTAGCCAATCCAATATAGGGATTGCATTGATAAAAATTACTTAAAAGCAGGTTTTCATAGAATATGTAAGACTGAAAATTACATGAAATATATCATAGATTCTTTATAGTAAACAAATCAGTTACCATTAAGCATTGTTGAAGCAGTCTTAATATATTTATTGGGTCATTGATTAAAACTGATCTGTTAATCATCAATTAGATGAGTAACTTTATAATGGCATTTTCTAGTTCTTGGATCTCTTCCATATAAAGTTTATCTAGAATGTTTTAGGTAAATGGTTCTTTAAATTTTCTCAATAACTGTGGATTTACAACTTTATATTCTTTTCATCATCGGTACTACAATTTGTTTTAGGTTTATTAGGGACCAGGTCTGGTTGAACATCCAATTCTGAAAAAAATTTTGGTCTAATTCTTTAATTTCTTTTAGTAAGTGTAAAGACATTTTTATCATGTCATATTCTTCTCCACTTTCGAACATAGTCTTATTTCTCAATGACCAAATGAAAAAATTTATAAATGTTGCCAATCTTATGACCCCAAAATGTCCACTCTTGAAGGCCTTAGTCAAATTTACACAAGCTGATTCTTTGTTTTTAATGAAAGATATAAAAGTGTTTCTTATGCTATTCCAAATTTGACACTCCTCCAATATATGTGCCATTGTCTCATCACTTTGCCTACATGGTATGCATATAGGGTCCAGATTATAATTCCTTTTACTATGTAGGAAGTCAGTGGTAGGCAAGGCTGCAAGGTTAACCTTGATTAAAAAATCAACAAACCTCAGTTCCAATTTTAGAAGTTTGGTCAACCTGGAGAACCTCGGTATTCCAATCGAAAGAATATTGTCAATTTTAGTTTCTCTGCATTCATAAGATCATATGTGTTCCAGTAGTTTAGTTTGTTATTAAACATTGTTCCTGGCTTCTTCATTTTTAGATGGTTAAATACTATAGAGATTCGCTTTTGAATCCAAAGCCTTCCAATTTTGGGAGGTGGCCTATTGGTAGGACTTATTTCTTCTGGGAATATTGGCCCTTCCATATCTGGGTTTTTCATAAATAATCTGGTAAATACATTATGAAAACACTGTATTAATAAGATTTTGAGTGAGTGTATTCCTATGCCATTCATCTGTTTAGGTTTCTGTAGGAGGTGCAGGCTGATGACAGGAGCTCCCCCAACACAGCTTCCTACATTGGGTTTTGACATTCCTTATAAAGGCTTTCATCGGTGAGAAACCTGCAAGGAAATACGTAATCTTGGGAAGCATGACAGCATTCATCAGCATGATTTTCCCGAACAAAGACAAATAAATCTTCTCCAATGATCCAACAAATTTTGTTATCTTAGTCATTAAATCATTTTCAATTTTCTTCCTCATTTTAGATGAGGGGGCACTAGATGAAAACCCAGGAACTTCTGAGGTGGAGCCTTAAATATGCTGGGAATTTGCTTGCCAGTCATAATCAACAAGATTGCCAATTTCTCCTTGTTGACTCTTAGACCAAATTCACATTCGAATTGGTCCAAGAGCTCCTCTAGTCCAGCAAGCTCCTCCCATGAAGCAAGAAAAACCACCACATCATCCATGTAGGAGACATGATGGACCCTATCTCTTAGCAAAGGTATGAATATCCCTTTAAGAGATGTCTTGATGCTTAGCAGGAGGGGATTCACATAGGCAGTGAAAAGGAGAACACTCAGAGGAGAGCCCTGAGGAATAGAAACAGCAGGCTTAAATCCTGGGGACACCCTCCCATCCAGAGACAAAAACACCTCCCTATTACACAGGAGGTTCTCTATCATCTGGAGGTAGGCAGCTGGTACTTTGAGTCCCTCCAGGATCTTCATAAGTGCATCAACTCGAAAGCAATCAAAAGCAGCAGCAAAATCGAGCTGAACTGCGATTGGCTGAGAGATCTTCTTTATGCAAATGTCATCTATCAATAGCTGAAATCGAGTTTGATTATTAATTATGCAAGATTTTCATAAAGAAATCTGACAAATTAGCTAAGAATTCAGAACAAGTACTTTTTGTGTGTTTGGGATTTAAATCATGTGTTTGAAAAGATGTTGAATCTGATGGCAAATTGGATTACAGCTTCTTGTTTTCTTTGAGTGTCTTTAGATTAATTATCTTTTTTTTTTGTTATTTTTATTTTTACCATTATCTATTGACTTTTGAATATAACAATCTTTTATTAAAATGAGATTTAAGCATGACTATAACACATTTCTTAAAGAACATGCGATAATTTTTCTATATTAGAATATCCATTACGTATGTTCCAAGATCAATGTTAAAAAACATTCAATATTTAAAAAATAAAAAAAATTATTCTGTTTATATATATATATATATATATATATATATATATATATATATATATATATATATATATATATATTTGTGAATTAGAAAGGAAGGCTGTACAAAAGAATAAAAGTTAAAGAACATTCAATATTTAAAAAATAAAGTTTTATTCTGTTTTATATATATATATATATATATATATATATATATATATATATATATATATATATATATATATATATATATATATATATAAACATTACAAGTATAAAGCTAAACTAGTCAATATATAATTAAAATTACCCCAAATCCAAAATTCAACTAGACCAGCAAAAAAATAATATTAAACAGACTTGTCAAGTGTAAAGAACTACAAAAACTACACAATATATATAATATTAAACAATACCCACAAATCCATTCACTTCCCATCCACCCTTAATATTAAAAGAACTCTTAAATCAAAAGAATTAAGGAATCTTCATTATTGAAAATGTATTATTCTGAAGCAATTAACTTATTTAAGAGTTCTTTTAATATTAAGGGTAGATGGGAAGTGAATAGATGTGTGGGTAAAGTTTAATATTATGTATATTGTGTAGTTTTTGTAGTTCTTTACAGTTGAGTCTGCTTGTAGCAGTGAAACCTTTAGTTGTGTTTTAATATAATTTTTTTTGTTGGTCTAGTTGAATTTTGGATTTGGGGTAATTTTAATTATATATATATATATATATATATATATATATATAATTAATATATATATATATATATATATATAAGAAAGTATAATTGCGGATTAGCAAGGAAGGATGTAAAAAAGAATAAAAGTTGGAAGTTTGTAAAACAACATTTTGCTATTGGTAGGAAACTTATATCTGTAATAAAAAAAAAAGATGAAACTATTACTAAAAAGAGAGATAATATCATGAAATACATAGAAAAGTTTTATCAAAAATTATATAGTAATAAAGAACAAGTACCTCCTACATCTATTATATCTTCTGAATTGCCCAGAATTTTAAATGAAACATGCAATTAAATCTATGAAGAAAGGAAAAGCTCCAGGAAATGATGGAATTATAATCGATATATTAAAAGAAGCATGTGAAGAAATAGAAAAAAATGTTGGCAAAGTTTTATATTGAATATCCAAATGATAAAGATGTACCAAATGATTGATTTCCAAAATGCAGTATTAATATTAATATTTAAAAAAGGTCATAAAGAAGATATTAGAAATTACAGACCTATCAGCCTTTTATCAATTTTATACAAAATTTTTACCAAGATAATTACAACTTATCTACAGAAAACATTGGATTTCAACCAAAAGAAAATATCCAAGTATTGAGAGAAGCTATAGAAAGGACCAATAAATATGAGTTGCCACTATGCTTTGGATTTGTAGATTATGAAAAGGCATTTGATTCTATAAGCACTGCTTCAGTGATTAAAGCATTGGATCAGCAAGGTGTAAACTGAGGATATTGTCATATTCTGAAGAATATTTATAAAAATGCAACAGCAACAATTAGATTGCATAATGATATTAGAAAGGTTAACATTGAAGGGTGTAAGATAGGGTGACTCCATATCTCCAAAACTTTTCCAGCAGTACTGCAAAAAGTAGTTTGTGGATTAAAATGAGAAACTAAAAGAGTAAAAGTAAATGGCAATTATTTAAGTCTATTTGTATTTTGCAGACGATGTAGCTGTTTTTGCAAACAGTGCTTTAGAGTTTCAAGAAATGGTGCAGGAGTTACGAGATGAAAGTAAGAAAGTAGAACTAAAGGTAAATGTTAAAAAGACTAAAGTAATGTTCAATGAATTTTCTCAAAAGATGAAAATAAAAATTAATTATGATGAGTTAGAAGAAATTAACAACTACAAATACCTTGATCAAATTAATACTACAGATGGAAACATAATGAATAAAATTATTTATAGAATTAAACTTGGTTGGAGTGCTTTTGGAAGAAATAACTAAATACTTAAAGGAAATATGCCTATGTGTTTGAAAAGGAATTCTTACTTATGGATCTGAGACTTGGACACTTAATAGAAGAAGAGTAATACAGACTTCAAACCACTCAAAGAAGTATGGAGATGTGCCTGTTGGAGTAACAAGAAGAGATCAAAAATGTAATATATGAGTAAGAGAACAAACAGATGTTATTGACATCCTTGAAACAATTAAAAGACTGAAGTGTAGTTGGGCTGGACATATTTCTAGAAGAGATGATTATAGATGGACAGTTGAAATATTAAACTGGATATCAAGAGATTATAAAAGATCCAGAAAGAGACCACATGTGAGATGGATGGAGAAGTAAGAAAGTGTGCAGGCCATAAATATAGATTGAACTTGGAGAGACCTTCATCCTGCAATGGATTGATAATGGTTGACAATGATGATATCAGATGATGATAATGTGTGGTGGATCTGGAGTTCAAGGGCATGAATGATGATTTAATTCTATTACTTCTGGTGTTTAAACTTTTTACAAATTTTTAAATAATAAATTCTCAATTTCAAAATTATAATATAATTCTCTCAATTTTTTTTTTTATAATAATGCTATAACAGATGGTTAACTTTTTATAATTGAAGCCTTTTTGTAAAAAAACTATCTTTTGAATAATTATTTTTATTATAATACTAATAAATATTTCTTAAAATGGAATCCCTATCATGATAGACTGAGGAAATGTTTAACTAGTGCATCAGTAGTATAGCCGACCTGGTGTAAAAGATTTGCCCAGAGTATATCATAAAGAGATGTCTCGAAAACAGAAATGCTAAAGTATGGTAGAATTGATTAATATAATGCAGGCATAATGTATTTGAGATGAAAAAAGGCACAAAATTCTAAATTAATAAACAAAATAAGCAAACCTTTAGTGAATAAAATAAATAATACAAAAAACCTTACATTAGCCAATTGAATGAAACTATTATGTTTGCTCTGATTTTTAGATGCTTCTCTTTGAAGATCTTTTGAGTAACTAATTATATATATATTTGGAAATAAATATCAATATTTTCCAAAAAGATTAATCATTTTAAAAATGAATTTTCTAAGAAAGACTAGAGATGCTATTGTATTAAAATGATAGCTATTAACAGTAGTGTATGATTTTAGATTGATTTTACCTGTAGGCATGAGTATATTACAATTAGCAGCTACATTATGCATGAAAACTCAGACATATACAATCACACATTACTATTTACTTGTGATTATTATAATTATGTCACTAACTTTATAGTATTTAATTTTATTTATTGCTTATTAATTATAAATATCACACCTTTTTATCTCAGTTATGCAGTATCTGTATATGTTTACTCATATCTATCTTGATTTAGTGTTTCCTGTTTTGAGGCCTTTTTTATGAGATATTATTTGCAAATACTTTCATTTCCCCAAGACTCAACCTTAGTTTGCTGTTTTCCTTGTACTGCTAATGTCTACAATTATTTTTTCTTAATGATTTTAATATTCCCAATATTATAAGACTTATGTATTCAAACTAGTCAATATTATTCAAAATAAAGTCATGTTACTAAAAAAAGATTTGAGTATTTATTTTTTTTATAATTTATCATAAATTATCTCTATACTATTTGTCTTTCTAAGGTTAATTTCATTTTACTAACACTTTTCAATAATTTTTAATCAGCATTTTTTGAATATTATGTTTTATTCTCTCTATTATCATTTTGATTATTTTCTAATTCAAACTCTTGACTGACTAGGTAAATGTGACAGCCTTCTATAAACATTTAGTCAGAAAAATTGGTTTATATTACATTGCTAACAAAAATTGGAGGAAGACAACAGAAAATTTTAATTATATGCAACAATGCCTTGCACTCATAGATGTAAGTGTGGATGTTGTAATCTAATGACTGAAAAAGAAATAACCACTGTAGAATGTCAGTTAAATAATAGATTAACTTACTGTCTATGAAGATAATGATCTCTTTTGTTCCAACACAAGTAGAATACAGAATTCTAAAAATGAAGTCACAGAGTTCATGAGAATTAATGGCTAATTGTATTTCACCAAGATTTTCCAAACAGCAATTTAAAAACTTTGAATCCTCAGGGTTTATTAAAATGACATCAGTAAAGTTAAACGAACATTTGCCCAAATTCTTTATACTTCAAAATATTGTATTTATTTATATTTCTCTTACAGGCATTCAAATTGTTTATCTTTTTTTTATTCTCTAAGTAAACACTTATATATATATATATATATATATTAGGGGTAAGAAGTTCTGTTTTTTTTTGTTGGTGCAAAAATCCAACGTTTCCCACTGGTAAAATTGGTTTCCAGAACAATATAATGTAATAAAATTCTAAGGAAAACTAGCAATATTTAAACCTTTATTAAGAAACCGAAAAATTAGACAAAATGTAAAGTTGTTACATCTTTATTCCTTAGTAACAAAATACATCCTTTACTGTGGACTAGTTTTGATCGTATTGCAAGTTTTCGATCGTTTAAAGATTCGGAATTGGTAACAGCAAAGCAAAGAAAAATGCAAAGCTAATTGAACACAATCCCCAAACTTTGTATCCAAATCAAAAACCGTTTACAATTTTCTAAGAAAGCCCTCTCTACAGATGAAATTTCGGTTTTAGAAAAGGTTTCAATTTTGCTTTAACCCTTCCCGGATCCTTTTGAGAAAATGTCTGTAATGTTGAATCAGCTCGATAAAATTGATTCTACATCGGCTGATTTAGCTAGAGCTGAGATTTGTAATATTTTAAAAAAGCAAGCTTCCTAAAAATAATTTTTCAAAGAAAAAAGACAAGCATTAAATAATATAAAATCGGACAAATCAATGTTGTACTTCCAGCTGATAAAGGTAATGCCACAGTGTAATGGATCGTGACATTTACCATAATAAAATTTAGATCGCTAGTGATAAAACTTAAAACTATCAAAAGAGATCATACTACATATTTGGAAAAAACAACAAAAGCATATTAATAAATCACCTATTGAAACAGAGATAAAAAATAAAATAATCCCTCGTGAAAAATCTTGTGTCTGTCCAAAATTTTATGGACTTCCAAAAATTCACAAACCAGATACCCCTCTTCGTCCAATAGTAAGTGCAATAGGTTCTCCAACTCATATTTTAGCTAGATACTTATCGGTTTCATGAAACCTACAATCCCATCTATTAAATCATATTAAAAACTCTCTTCATTTTATTTCTGTTTTAAAAAGTTTAAAAATTAATGCTAGTGACATTCGGTCAGTTTTGATGTCGTGTCTTTGTTTACAAACATTCCAATTGATGAAGCTTTAAATATAATCTCACAACGTTGCACTTTACCAGACCATATTATTGCTTTGATTAAACATTGTCTCTTAAATACATATTTTGTATACAATGGACAGCATTACAGACAAGTTTTTGGTACTCCTATGGGCTCACCTATCTCAGGAGTAATAGCTGATTTATTCATGGAATATATAGAAACTCGTGCTTTAGAATCATCATCTTTAAAACCTCTCATTTGGCTCAGATACATAGATGACACTTTTGTCATATGGCAACATGGAAAAAATACATTAGATGTTATGTAAATGATATTAAATAATATGCATCCTCATATTAAATTTACAATGGAGACAGAGTCTGATGGAAAACTCCCTTTTCTTGATGTTCTAGTCACCAGAACACCAAATAGTTTATCTTTTTCTATTTACAGAAAGGATACACACAGACAGACGTTTGCTCTTCCATTCTCATCTCACCCAACTCAGATAGTTTCTGTAGCCAAAACTCTTTTAAATAGAGCAATTAACCTTTCAGATGACACACATCTGAAAGAAGAAATAAATCATATTAATAGTGTTTTATTAGCAAATAGTTATAATTACAAATTTATAAAAAAAGCCTTATTTCAAGCCCAAAATAGACAAAATAGGAAACAAAAAGATGATAAGTCAGCTATTAGGATTTGTGTTCCATATGTAAAAGGAACTACAGACAGTATCGGACGTATATTAAAACGCTATAATATAGATACAGCATTTTTGCTCATCAAAAGATCAGAATATAATACCAAGCCTAAGATTCAATCCCTCTTGAATCTCATGGTGTCTATCAAATCTCATGTAAAAATTGTAAAGCTTCTTACATAGGTATGAGTAATCGTCGCATCAGTGTTAGGAGAGATGAGCATGCTAATGCAGTTAAACAACACTCATCATCATCAGCACTCTCACTCCATACTATAGATTCAGGTCATAAAATAGATTTTTCTAGTACCAGAATCATATCCAGATGTGATAATCTCTACCAATGCAAAATCAGAGAAGCCATTGAGATACTTAAAAGGCCAGATTGTATCAATAAGCGAGATGATACGTGCAAACTTCCTCCTATTTGGAAAGATTTCTTTAAAAAACATTCTTAAATTTAACATTTTTGCTATTGGTGGGATTTTTAATGTTTTATTCAAACCAGTGATTGTAGCGCCTCTACAACCGTCTTTCTACCTTTTTATAACTCTGTGGATGGCTTGTGTGACCAAGTCGAAACGTCAGTGTATTGGTATTAAAAGTTTTTAACACGGATGAACCCGCAAAATATGTATTTTATATATATATCCTGCAGTGTATTGATAATGGTTGATAATGATATATATATATACCATTTTTGTTATTCTTCCAAAATTTTATATGGTTACTAGATGAGCAATATAGATTGCTTTAATGGTAAAAGTTATTAATGTACCTGACATTTCTCGCTCCAAATATTAAAAATATTAACCCTGCATTATTTGATAATTATATATTTGTTATTTTATTATTTATTTACAAGGTGATTAAAATGATTACAAATTAAATCTGCCTTATGAATTTAAATTATAACTCAATTTGAATGAGGTAAAATGGCATTTCTGCTGATGTAATTGTCACCTTAATAGACATTTATTTTATAAACTACTAGCCATATAAGATCTTAAAACAGGCAAAACTCTCCATGAAGTAGTGCCACTCAGTGTAAGCCAGAGTAATCAATGGATGCCAGAAGTCTCGTGTGTAAAATCCCTCTCTAGTGCCTACTCATTCAATATCCCCAGATTGTGGCTTTTGTCAGTGAGGATACTTGGATCTGAGAGCACTATACCTAGATCTACTTTATGCAGAGTTTTGCCTGTTTTAACAACAGTTATGAAAAAGCATAAGAAATGGTGATCATGTGATGTTTAGTGGTCATATAAGATCTTGGAAGGCAGGCAAAAGTGGATTTATTTTTATTTCTAATATTACTTATTTTGATATTAGTGAGTATTGCATTAATACAGCTGATCCTTTATAAAAAAGTTTATGGTGCCAATTATCACATATTATTAATGTTGTGTTATTTGATATATATATATATATATTAAACTACTCTTTATTAAATGTCGCATAATTAATAGTTTTCAACAAGTGGTGGATTTATAATGATCAACAACAACAAAACATATTTTTCTAATTCAGAAGTTATTATAAATGTTTTTATTTAATAATGATGATGATGATGATGTCAATGTAATGCTTTGGAAATTTGGATATATTTAGCATATAATAACACAAAAAACAATTTGGTTTATTTTATGCCTATTTTAAATTTGTTTTCAATAACAATTACATGGCCGTGAAAATAGTGATAAAATAATTAAGTTCAATATTGTAAAAAAAAAAACTCCTAACACCTTAAATCTCTTAATATTAGCAGTCATTATATCTTTGAAATGATGCTATGTAGTGCATAGTGATTACCATAGCTGTGATGATCAACTCTTTCAAATCTGAATAAACTTGGAGATTTTCAGTTATAACATAAGAGGATATTTCTTTGGAGTAACTAGTTCATAGATAATCTGCCTAAGCTATCTATTTTCATTTAAAAAATAAAACAACTTGGCACTTGTCTTGTGACAATTCAGTCTGTATTATTTTCCTATGCAGGGATGGCACAGATGATTTTGTCCAGCAATGGGGTATTTAAATGTTATTTTACTTATGCAGAAATGATTCTTAAAAAAATTATAGAATTTTATTTATTTTTTAACCCATGCAACGTCTTTTTTGAAGACTCTTTAAAAAGCCCTACAAAGATAGCAAGTTTGTTGTCAGCAATTATTTTTATAATTACGTGTAATTGTTATATTTTTGGAATTTAATATTAACTGATAAAATATGTTGAGATTGACAAGATATTCTTTTTTTAATGCTACAAAAATGTTTTTCATGTTTATTTGTCGAATCTGATTAATTCAAACAGTATGATCTTTTGTAAATGTAAATTAATCTAACTCTTCTTTTTTAACTATTCGACATCAGATATTTAATTAAAATAACATGTTTTCTTTGAAATAAGCACAAGAGTTAATTGTTGACCGTTATTCATATCATTTTTAAATGATGTTATATAATATATATGCAACCATATGAAAAGTTATCAAATCTTCAAAGATTTATCTACAATATATTTTAATATATATATATATATGTAATATCATCAAGGATTACTTTACTGCTGTCTAACAGAACTTTGTATAAGGTCTATGCAAAGATTAAATCTGTTATTTAGATTTAATTCACAAAGACTTATAATGAGTGATGATATATAACGAATATATTTGTGAAGTATCATTATTTTTTTAGCTATCTCTTGTAAAAATAAAATTACAAAGAAAAAAAGTTCTTTTATTTTTTTCTATAATATAGAAAAAAAAGTGCAAACAAAAGATATGTGTGCGGCCGTTTCAAAAAAATGACATTTGCATACTACATTCGTATAGTTGTCAACACTTTAATAGCTATGATTATGGAAGCATAAAGCCTTCCAACAGCTCTCAGCTCATTAAATTGCAGAGTATTATTTGCTTTTACAAACTTCATTATCTGTGCGCAAAGCACATATATATATATGTTATATATATATATATTTAATTATTTACTATAAGCAGCTACAGGCCATGTGTTCGAGCCCAATTCTGCCCAAATAATTTGAACAGAGAAGAGTGACGCTAAAAGAAAAGTCAAAGAAGCTTTTTACATAGCAAATGATCTCAGCCATTAATAGAAGAGAAGCATGCTTTGCTCTCTCCAATCAATGGACTAACTAATTAAAAATTCAAACTCATTTGCATATGTGTACAATAAATCACAACAGTCTTCATTTGTAAAGCTATGAGTATGAGATTTGAACATTAAATCTCAAAAGCGCTAAGCAGACATATTACACATTATATTATAATTATAGCTTCACTAACGTATGCATTCGCATATTTATAATTACAATTTTTACTGGTGAAGAGAAAAACAATTTATTATATAAGTTTTTTAAAGATATCTACCTATTTATCACAATCTTTATAAAGTAGTCTATGGCAATCCAAACAGAAAATAATCACTCATAGTTCTTCTCATCTATTATTATTTGCTTAATTAAAACAGTGATTTATGTTAGACTAAATCACCGTGTTTGTCTACAGCTACATAAGTTACAGGCTATTAAATTACATTTCTGAAGCAGATAATATATATTGTATAAGCTGTTTCTGACCTTGTTTATGAAACTTCAGTACTATTTAGGAATATAAAATCCCTACATGGCTTTATTTTTGGAAATACAAAAAATAAATAATAGCATGAAGTATTTTTGCACATAATTATTCAGTTGTTTGGAGAATTTCTTGATTAATAACATCGGAAAGATTTTGAAGATTGTATCAGATAATAAGTGCTAATTCTTTTCTTCTATATACATTTTTTAAGAAGCAACTTTTTCTCTGACATCTATGGGAGGAGTGTGTGAAAGACTGATAACCATACTAATGCTTTATTGAATATGCCAGAAATATTTAATATCTTTCTTTTTTCTATTTTTCATATTACATGCATTGTAAACTTTGTCCTGAGTTTTTATCATTTTCAGCTTGGTGAAAACTTATAATTTTTATTAACATATATATATATATATATATATATATATGTTAATAAAAATTATATATATATATATATATACAAATAACTTAATTTGTTTTGGATCACATATACATAAATATGAATTCTTGTTTGTTGTAGCAATATATGATGAAAAAAATTCACTCATAGCAAATTCATGTAACTACAAATTTACTCATCTCATTGTTTACTATCTAAAAATTTATTTTATTAAACATAAAGCTGGTCTTATACCATTTAGAGCAATTGAATTGTGGCTGACTGAAGCTGGTTAATTCCCATCGATAGGGAAAATAAGATTATATGGATTAGCATTTTAAGAAAAGAGCTAACAGTAATAGAATTAAGATGAAAATGGAATAAATTTAATACTAAATTGACTGAGGAAATCAACTATGTATGAAGAGAGTACTGTGAAAAATTTTGGAAATAGTATGAAAAAGAAAAATAAGAAAGGAAAGGTTGTCACAGTGTCAAATGCAAACTGAAAAGAATGTGACTATGGTATTTGTAATAAAATCCTTGGATTATAGGTAGTTGATACATATATGTGATTCATTAGAGGTTTAATTCATGGGAGGATGAATCTTTAAAGTAATAGATGCAGAATTGTATAGAAGAATAGATATATCCATAAAAAGGGAAAATCAAAATGAATAGATGATATGGCAGTTGATATGTAATAGGTATGTTAAGATCAGTGTAACTGATTTTAAAAAATATGATAATGAGATTCCAAATGAGTGAAAGAGTGGGAGTATTAGATTATTATGTAAAGAAAAAAAAAGTATTTTTGGTTTTTAATTAGCTGTAGACCAATAGAATATTTTTTTTATATAATTTACAATATGTATATAATTTAAATAGTTTACTAATACACTTCTTACAAAGAGAAAATATTGAAAACTTAAATATAATCCTAATGTATTTTTGGTGCTAATCACCCTTTTCATAAGTAAACATTGTATTTAAAATGAATAAATAAATAAAACTCATAAATAAATAAATGGTGTACAATATAACTTTTAAAACATTAAATTATTAAATAAACTGCAGAAACATGCTTTGAATTACTTTGATGTGGTTTATTTACTTATCATTTATTCCAACTTTCTATATTTTTGCAGTAACCACATAATAACAACTTTAGCAATTAAAAACAAATATTATGTTAGTGTAGTATAAGAAGAGCAATACAGAGATTTTAGACCACTCAAAAAAGTATGGAGAGATGCATGTTGGTATTAACAAAAAGAGATTGAAAACACAATATATGGGTAAGAGAGCAAACAGGTGTTACTGACCTCATTGAAAAAATTAAAAAGACTGAAGTGGAGTTGGGCTGGACATATTGTAGAAGAGATGGTAATAGATGGACAATTGAAATTGTAAACTGGATTCCAAGAGACTGTAAAAGATCCAGAAAGAGACTACATGTGAGATGGATGATGGATGAAATAAGAAAGTGTACAGGGATTATGTGGAGAAGAGAAGCTAAAAATCGGAGAAGATGGATTGAACTTGGAGAGACTTTCATCCTGCAGTGTATTGATAATTGATGATGATGATGATGATTGACATGTATATATAGGTAGTAAGTTATATTTTTAAAAATGTGTCATTTACTAGTAGACATAATGTATGTTTATATGATTAGGTATTTGTATGTTTACGCCATTTATATATGTTTTGTATCTTTGAAAAAAATTACAGAGCAGTCCAATTAAGCTTGTTAGATGGATTAATTTTAATTCAATAAAATAAGCATTGGAAAAGTAAAAAGAAAGATGGATTTGTTTGATTCTTTAAAAAATCAATATAATTATATATTTTGCACTTATATAGTTTGATCGTGAAAATTATTATGATTTGTAGATATTATATATAATTCCTGAAAACTTTTACGAACAGTCAAGTACGATATTAAAGTATATTGTTATCAAGGCTTTGGAAAAATAACAATTGTCTTTGACTTGATAAAGATATTATTACATGGGTATTGCAAAATATAAAAAAATGTAAAAAAATTAATTAAGAATTGTAAAAAGAATTAGAACACGTGAAATTGTAAAACAAAATAGAAACAGCTAAACATTGCATTTATTCTCCAAACAAAATAAAAATAATAGAAAATGACGAGTGAGAATCAAATTTGAGGTGATGAAGAAAAAAAACTTCTATTTCTTTGCAACAATGATAACATTTTCACCTAGTCAAAAGCAAATACTAGTTTGCTTAAATATTGATAATTATATATTTTAAAATTACACATGGTTGTTCCTGAAACTTACTCATAAAAACTTTCATTTCAATATAAATGCATACAAATAAAATTTGAATAGAGGATCATAAAATCTTAATGATTCAGAATGGATTTTATTAAGGCTGATGGATGTATAAAAGTTAATTTATCAATTGTACTGATAAAAACTTTCATTTCAATATAAATGCATACAAATAAAATTTGAATGGAGGATCATAAAATCTTAATGATTCAGAATGGATTTTATTAAGGTTGATGGATGTATAAAAGTTAATTTATCAATTGTACTGAAGTGATTTATAAGGAATACAAATCACTATTTATTTCATTCTTATATTTAAAAAAATCTTATAATTAGATGGAAAAAAAACATGGAAATTTTGAAGAAATGGGAATAGGTTTGAGATTATTAGTAGGATTTTACTACAATAAATTTTACAAATATTCATTGTGGGATATAGAATTAATGGAAGTTAAATACAAATTTATTTGAACAGGAATGACTTTTATCAGCTTAATTAATTAGTTTGTTTCTAAGAGACTTGAGTGAAATTATTAATCTCTCTTCTTTAGGTATTGCTGGCTTGACCATTAACAGTATTAGCTTAGAATCAAACCTGGACCTCTAGATTTTTGTAAATATTGACTTAGTAAGACATGAACTAACTAGAATATCTTGTTAATATCAATAATTGTGGAAATTTTATATACTCATCTGTGAGTGCCCTCTTGATTTCTTTAGTTTTACCCCATAAGTCAACATAGTGGGAAATCGGGACTCTCATAGATAACTATATAAAATTTCTATGAATCTTATCTTTGACATAATAGCCTATTTGGTTAAAACATCACATTAAATTTAATATTCACAAATCTAAAGGTCCAGGTTTGATTCCCATTCTAATACTGTCAGTTGATTAATATCTGAAGAAGAGAATAATATTATTCAAAATGTTTGGTTATGTCCTAACCTATGTGCTCTTACTAACAATTGAATTTCTTTCAAAATTTAAATTATATTTAAATATAATGGGAATATTTCCATGTAATTATGTAAAAAAAAAAAAAAAATCAGCTATAATGTAACCAAGTAAGAACAAATTAAAAATAAACAATGCAAGCTGAAGTCATTATAATAGAATTTGTCTGATCTAGATTAAGCAAAGGCTGGAACCATGTTCAGATTATACTATAGTTGATATAAAAATTATAAGTTGATTCTGTGCATGTAATTAGCCTGCCATTTAGATTTTGTAAGTATAATTTCAGAACTCAATGATGTAATAGATTGTATCAAAAATATTGATTTTAATTACATTCATAATAAATAAGAAGTGCTTTGACAGATAACATATTCTAACTAACACATGATTTAAAAAAAAAACAACTAATTACCCAAATCCATTATATTGGAGATATTTGAGTATTTCTCAAGACTTCAAGCAAAACACTAATGTTCAGAAACTTTATTTGTTCATTACTGTGTTCATAAATTAAATCTTAATTGGTTTCAAATTCTTAAAATTTACAAATCAAAAGATTTAAAATTTTCTTTAAAATAGTGGTATATGAGGGGATATCCCCAGAAAATGTAGAATTTTGTCATAAAAAATTGTGAATTAAGTTTTAAGTTTTACAAATTTAATCTCCTTCAAGATACTGTTCATTTGATGCAATATATCCATCTAAACATGTTTTCCACTTTTTGAAGCAGTTCGAAACTTACAAAGTGACATCTTTTAATTCACTGTCATTTTTATTTTCAGCTCTTCCAAATCCATAATGTTTTTTTCTTAGAGACATTTTTGATTCAGAGGAATAAAAAAGAAGTCTTATAAAATGAGAGTGAGTGAATAGGGCAAATAGATAACCTGAATTATGCTGTTTTTAATTTAAAAATTGTTTCATACTCAAGGTATTTTGTTCTGGCACATGGTCATGGTAGCACTCCTCATTTTGCTGGAAATTTCTTTATTTCTCATACTAAGTTTTTTGTGTTACTAGGCGATAGGATTAATAGGCATTTATAATTCAGATTATTTAAAAAGAAATTATTAAACATTTTAATTATATAAATTCTTTACATTTAAATTTTACCTTTCCACAAATGATAATGTTGTCTATACTTTTTTCCACTTTATCAGTAGAAAGATCCTTTTTATCACTAAACATACTTAAAAATCATCCCTAAGATACTATTAATATCAATAAAAAGGTCTTTATTAACAATTTACTCAATAATCATAAAAAAATATTTATCAATAAAGTAATAGAAAATTTTGTAAAATGAGAAGCAAGGGTTGACTTGAATTTTTAAATAAATCAATTTTATAACTTCTATTTTATATTAAAAATAAACCTCACTACTACCTTTACTGAAAGAATTAATCAAGAAAACTATCTAGTTAGAACATTGATTGGTTGTGATAAAAATTTCTAGAGTAATAGCAATTAAAAAGCTTCATTTTAAAAAATGTATTGTATTAACATTGAAATATATTTAATTAATTAATTATCAAAAAATGTAATAGATTCCTTTCTCTTTACTCTCAATGCATGCCACTTTCATAGATATATAGAAAGCATCAGCAAAGCATTTGCTGTTTTATCCTGTCTTATTCGTAGCATTCATATTGAATATGTAAAATACATTTTGAATGTAGAAAAAAATATTTTGATAACCAGTTATAAGTATATTTGTTATTCTGAATATGTAAAATGTTAATATAGCAAATTTTCATCTACCTTGAAATGGTTAATTCTATTTAATAATATTTAGTCAAAACCCACTATACATAATGCCACACACAGCAAGCAAGCATAAGAAGTGGTGATCATGTGATATTTATTGATGTTAAAGAACATTGTGATCTTTAACAATAAAGTTCTTCAAGTATTTAGTATTAAATTTTTTTATCAAATATTTAGAAAATTTATTATTCTTTATTCATTTCACATGATCAATTTCATGAAGATACTATTATATAAAGAGACTAGTGTAACATTCATTACAAAAAATATCATGCTGTTCTTTAAATAGATATTCTCATATATGAATATGAAAGCCACCTTCAAATTGAATATTGGTAGTTTGGTATTATATATTGAAGCAATGGATCTGAAGTCCGATCCATGCTTCACAGCCTTCTATAAACCTAATTAGTATTGTAGGCCTGAATTAAGTTTATAGTCCAATATCAGCAGGGTTTTGCATTAAAGCTAAAATTAATTATGTTTATTAAATTTGTATTTACATTTAAATAAATTCTATTCTAAGATTAGATTTCTGTTAATAAAAATTACTTGTAAAATCTATTAGTCAAACATATATATATACGTCAAGTGTATATATATGAGTTAATGCAAAATTCTGCTGAAATAAAATGCTTATTTTATTAAAAGAAATAAGAATGTATTTTTCTTTTTAAATCTTGTTAAAATATTTAGTATGATTTGATTTTGAGATAAGCCCGCCAACATTTTCTAAAAGAATGTATATTTTTAATTAATTAGCCCATTCAAGGCAAATTAAAGATGGCCTTCTCTTTCTTTTGTAATTAATAAAATTCAAAGTTTAAAGAAAGAAATTTAGAGTAAAAAAGTAAAAGTTATTTTTAGAACATGTTACCTTGAAACAAAGGAGCATGGGGGCTTATCAAGATCTAAAATCATACAAACAATAGAGGGTAGCTTACAAAAAAGGTATAAATAGGAGAGTGAACAAAAGACTTGGCATTCAGATTTCCCTTTTGAAATTTCATTCAGATTTCTCTTGGGAGAACTCTTGGCAGATTTTGCTTTTGCTTGTTGAGATTTTATTCCAAAAAGTTATACAACTGTAAATCATGGAGAAGTTTGAATATGCTCAAGCTAAAAGTCATATGAATTTGATGGATTCTACTATGCTTGGCTAGGCAAATAAATAGATTTTCCTATCACCGAGGTTCCTAAATACCATCCAAAATGCTGTAGTATCCACCTAATAGTGATCTGAACTCTGTGTAATGTCTGTAGGATGTTTCATAAAAGCATGCTACTTATTTCCATTTTCCTTGTCCGGACAAATACCTATCGACGGTCGTATCAAGCCACGAACGCCGTAGGAAACATGACCAATGAACCAGGATGGTAATCATGTCTCTCCTCCATTGAACTATTTACTTTCTACCCTTTTGTTCATACCTTTCTTCATTGAATTATATTTCTGAAATGTATTTAATTATATTTGTTATGTAACCATTTTTCTTAAATTAATATTAGATATATATATTGTGTGATCATCTATCTATATATATTTAACCCTTTTTCCTTCGCTATTCTTCATTACTAACATGTATAAATATGTTGTATTCCATTGCGGTTAAGTTTAAAGGTTAATTTTTCATTTAAATCTTTTTCCAATTTTCATTTATTTATGTTTCTAAATTCCATATGAGCAAGTTTCCTTTGCTTGCCAGCTTGATCTCCTCGATAACACCTCTTTTGTCCGCCATTAGCTCTTTACATATATCTGATTGAGCTATATACGTCTTAAATAATTGTAAACTGTTTTTAGTGCAAAGCAATTAGAAATGCTTTGGCAAAAGATCTTTTTTTTATTGTACTTTATCGAGGAGATTCGAGTTGACAATTTTATTAGAATTGGGAAGAAAAGACCTAGACTGCAAAAATATTATATCGTTTAATCTGTTTTTATTGTCTAATTAGTTTGTTTCATTAATTTAGAGGAATAGCGGAGGTCATTAAAAACATTCTTAATATTTTAAAGTCATTAATTAAATACCTTAGTTAACTAAAAAGCTTGAGTTTGCTAATTTTGTTCTAATGCTTTATGTTACTTTTCCAATGATCCAGGCATGCAAAACACCTATTTCATAGTACTGTTACACACATTTAACTATTTAGCTCCGTAGGTGTTCCCGTCCATATCTCTACCACTGATGCTAAGCTTGGCCGGATGAAAATTAATTTATGTATGGCTCAGATAATGTTGTTGGTTCATCGTTAGCCTCGAGAATAGGCGAATAGGGCAGAGGTCATAGTATTATTGATTTAATATCTCGCATATGGGTGGCCTCAAGGTACTTTCACCTAGTATTCAAACTGGTTAAACCAACATACATCATCTGACTGTCACGATATCATACTACAACATATTATTGCGGTGACATTTTCATCCAGTAATAATTATTCAAAGTTTCCACTTATGATGTCAATGTCATGCTAAAATCCTGTCATGACTAATCTATGTCAAATATGTATATATTATTAACTTTTTACATATATACCCATCATCATGTTGTAAAACATGCTTACCTGTGTGATTTTGTGCTATCAAAATAGAGTGATATATTCATTATGGAACAGAAAAAACATATGCTACTAAATAAAAACAGGTAGGTGTGAGTTTTGATACAATACTTTTTGTGAGTTTTATTTCAGCACTTTGAGCCATAAAAAACATCCTTCTCTCTCCCTGGCATAATATGACACTTTGTGTGGTCATAAACATCCAGAATGTGTAATACCAACTCTCAAATAAAAAAAAAACACAAAGTTTTATCTCTCACATCGTTTGTAAGTAACACAGTTTTACATTTGAAAATACTTTTACAGCTAAAACTTTATATATTTGTGATATTTTTATTTGCTAAAACTTTTTATATGCTTTTTTTAAAAAAAAAAAAATTTCAAATATAAGGTTAAACTTACAGTTTGCCATTTTTAAATAAAGCTAAAACTTTATCTTACAGTTCGCCTTTTTTTTTTTATGTTAAAAAAGATGAAAAGCTAAAACTTTGTTATAGCTCACCCTTTTTCATTTTTATATTTTTCTTTTTTCCATAATGAATATATCTCTCCATCATCAGAAATAAGACGTTTTTTTTTTAGATTTGAAGTTTGGTATTACACATACTATGTGTTATGATGGCACAAAGTGCTGAATTTTGCTGCAAGGGGGTAGGATGGCTTTGATGGCACAAAATGCCATAATAAAAAATCATAAAAAATATTAAAATCTCACAATGTGTGATTTTTTTTCTTTTTCCATAATAAATATAACTCTCCATATTTTTTTTTAGATTTGAAATTTAGTATTACATGTGGTATGATGTATTACTCTGATGATTTATTATTGTAAGTTTATGGTGTGTTTAAAATAATGCCTCTATAGGATCTGTGAACAAATTTATCGATTAAGTTTGTCCACATATCCCTTGGGAGCATTCTTTTAAATATATCACAAACTTAGAATAATATTTCACGAGAGTAATATATCATAGCAGGAATAATACCAAAGCACCATAACTAGCAAATTAGTCTGAATTGGTTAAATGAGTACAAATGTACTGCTTGTGGTAACATGATATTCAATACTGACAGAAGAAGATGTATGCTTAGCCCAAAGGTTTTTATTACACAACTTAACAGTATATAATATAAAATATGAGAAAACAATTTTGTTACTTTAAAAAATGCCTTTAGATTCAAAATATATAAAGAACAAGCCAACACTCTTCAGTTCATTCTTCCGAAAAACCAAGATTTTACCCGTTTTCTTGAGGAAGTGGGGGGAGGAGTTAGGAGTGTAAGGTATAGTCAGGTTTTTATTGTTTTAAAGTTTCTTTAAATATATGAGTAAGCATTTTGAGTATATTAATCATAAAGCACAAGAATTACAAAAACCAAAAAAAAAAACAAAGATGAAACCCAAGCTTAAAACACTGAAAACCATTAAAGACACTAAGATCAATCAATCAATATTGACAACTAATCAAAATGATGAAAAATCATTGAAAATCACTCTTAAAGACCAAAATTTAAATAAATTTGAAGATTCCGTTGAAAATTCCCATTCCCAAGATTATTACAGTGATAATTCCATTAGAATAGAGAGTGCTGCATTGGAAATAACTGAAATCAGTCAATCAAGGTTTAAAACTAGTCAAAATCAAAATAAATCAATGAAAATCTCTCTTGAAGAACACAATTCAAATAACTCTAAAAATTCCACGGAAAATTCTTACTCTTCCTTTAACACAGAGAGCGCTCCAATGGAAAACAATGATGTTACATTAAACAAGCCCAAGTTTGGTCCAAAATTAAGTGATAACATCACGAAAGGAGAAATTAATAATATAAATAGTAATAAAATTATGTTTCACATGGATGTTGATAATGATAAGCTTGTACAACCTAGGAACAAGGAGGAATTGGTTGGTTGGTTGGTCAAGCTAGTCATAAAAGTTACAATCAATGCACAATTATTAAAAGCTCAAATTTAGGTGTAAATGTGAATTGCAGGGAAATCGAAGTTCCAGATATCTCTCTGACTAGAAGGATTACTTCAACCAAGGCTGAGACTAGTTCACCACAAAAAAAAGTGATTCACCCTGAAACATCAAGACACACGGTTCTAAATTCACTATCTCATGATAATAAGCAAACTTATGCTAATATAACTGCAAAAAACCTAAATAAAATCAATAACTTATCAAGAAGAAGCAACCAGCTTAAACATCATTGACATTGATAAAGACCAAGATTTTAATCCAATAGATAATCACACTGAAAACAATAATATAAACCCAAATCTCACACAGGACAAGTGTAATTTAAATGATTATGAAAGTATTAGTGGACAATTCAATAACAATCTCCGTAAATCTTTTTCTCATTTTCACAATGAGTTCTCACTGATATTAACTACCACAAATGAGAAATGTCAACTTTTTACTTTTTCAGTAGATGAATTCTTTGCTATGATAAAGGAACAAAACCTTAGTAACATAATCAACAGAATTCTCCATCACCCAAACAAATGCTATTTCATTGTGGAATTTGTGAATCAATTTCAAAGACAAGCTTTTAGAAACAACCATCATATTTTAAATGGAAAATTACTCATTAGCATTGATATAAGTAGACAATGTAAGCTTAATGGATTGGAAAGAAATTGTCATATTCAATTTTCACAATATGATCTTCAATGCTTGTTAGATCAATTTGGGAAGGAGGAAAATTTCAAATTCCTATGGGAAAGACATTCGGAAATAGAAATCTTATCTAATAATGCTTCTTTTATATTAACCCCTCTCAAAAATATATCACCACTCGATATCCCTTTGGTCTTTGTGAAGAAGGAATGCCCAATTTACATATTATTCCATGGTGTTTCACCACAGTGTTTTCTCTGAGGGGACAGAAGTCACCTCATTAAACAATGTCCAACATGTATTTGCAAAAAATACAAAAACATCAGGTAAAATCACAAATGCAACTTATGGAAAGGAGATGAACTCAACAAAGACAAGCCTCCTCACCTCATTCAGGAAGATCAAGTTTGGAAATGTGATGAGCAAATGGAGACAACAGTGGAAATCCTTACATTAGATGTTAAGGACTCTGATAGCAAGGTAACCAACTGGTGAGGTAGAACCAATACGAATAAACCATAATCCAATGGAAAAAATGATCATTCAATTGTCCATGGAACTAAAGCCATAAAGAGGAAAACAATAGACTCAAACAGTTCTCAGCAGGATGATAATAATGCATCGTCTTTGAATACTAGTCATAATCAAATTAAACCTACCATGTTAAATCAAAATCAAACAAAACCAAGAAATAAAAAGTACAAAAAATTGAAAAAAAAAACATTGACAACAATAGAAGGGTGTGATTACCAATCCTCTGACAATTAAATCCATCCAATGGAGTTTTCAGACTTGAATGGAATCAGCATATCAACCATGACAGGCATTGCAGTAATACAATTTCAATCCAATGAAATCAATAATGATAATCTAAAAATAGATCCTGGAGGGCAATTATAGAATTCTAAATATTTCATTCCCAGAAAATCCAAGAACTTTACCAGGTATTGCTGGAGTATTAAGCACAAGATAAACCATGAATAGCAATGCTTAATGACCAAAGAAATATATTGTATTCAACTTGTATTTCTACTTGACTAATAAATTCTAAATTCATCATCATATTTCAAACCTGGAGCCTCTATCCCCCAGGGCTCTCCCCTGAGTACACTTATGTTTATTACTTATATCAATCCACTATTGAAGGCTATAGAACAACAGCTTCCTGGCATATATATATATATATACCTAGACTGGCTAAAACAATCAATGTGATTGCATACATGATGATATCATTGTTTTTCTCCCATCATCAAATTTTCTAACTCAGCTTAACTCCATCTTGGAATGGTATTCCAGTAAATTTGGTCTCTTAATAAATCCATTGAAATCTGCATCATGGAAAATCTGTAATGGAAAAAAAATTGCATCTAAGTTCAAAGCAGAGCCTCAAAAATTTCTAGGATTTGCACTTGCCAAAACACATACCCAAATGTCAAAAGACATACATAATGAAATCCTATTATCAATGGAAAACTTAACCCAAAAATTGTCCAAAGTCTATCTATCCCTACCTGGGAAAGTAGCCATATTGAATATGAAAATTATGGCCAAAATAAATTATTATGTGCCAATCATCAAACTTACCAAAACATTTATCAGAAAAGTAAACACTCTTGCAGCGAGATTATTCTGGAAATGCAAAGTTGCTGCATTTAGCATTAAGCTCATGTAGCAACATAAAAAATACAATGGTTTGTCCCTGCATTATCTCCAGGCTATTGTAGTACAGAAAACTTTCAACTTTATCTCAATAATAATCAAAACCTTTGGATATGAGCAGATTCTGGAGCCAGTAATTCCTACTGATAGACCGCTACCTTAAGCTAAGAACTTCATAGACTTGTCAATTGAGCTGATTAAAAAATACATGGTCATCACCCATAACACATTTGACAATCGAATCAAGATATGGGAAGCATACAGACTAATACATCCAGTCAATATCAACATATGTCCCAAGTTGGGGACTCCCAATAAAAAACTCATGACTCTCTTCAGCTTCTGGAGCATGGAGCCTAAATACCTGGATTTTGTACTCAAAATCAACATCAATTCAGTGAGTACCAACTGGTTTCTTGCATATAAGAGAGGCATTGTTAAAATTGATCCTATTTGTCCTCTCTGTCATTGGCATGAAGAAACATTTGAACATCTGATTCGCTCATGCCCTGGTCTCTGGATCACAAGAAGTACAATTGTCAAGAACCTCAACGTTGACTATTACTTAATCATATCGCTCAAAGACAGCATAAGAACAAGATCAATTGCCACAATCAGATTCTCATTATTTATAAACTATGCAATTTGGACTGTAAGATGCAGAAAAATATTCAACACCAATGCTTTCGATGAAGAGGCTTTTACCATTAGGAAACTACAAAAAATGAAGAATCGTGACAAACTGCTAACTCCCAACTCAAGATTTTATGAAACATGGAATCTCATTAAGAACATTTTATGAATGGATCAGTCTGCTGAACTGAGTCATACTGTTATATGACAGACTGCTTGGTTTGAACAGTAGACAATGGTACCAGATATGACAGTTATTATCACACATTTATGTTATCCCTATTCTGTTTGTATTAATCTATATGTCCTTATGAATTCATTAATGTATATAACATATTCATCTTGCTTGATTATCTTTTTTTTTTTTTTTACACATGTATTAGCTTATATTTTATACTTGTTTCCTTTGTACAATATATAACATATTGATTTTGCATTCAATAAATTATAGAGAATAAATTCTAAATTTTTTTTTAAAAAAGCCTTTAAAACAGCATTCTGATTAAGCAATAAAAAAAAAGCTAAAATTTAAGCAGCTTTCTATGTATCACTAAGTTTATTTTTTTTGGTTTATGAAAATATCAAATAGTATTATTTGTAAGTTGTTGTTGTTTTTTTTTTTTGTTTTGCAATTATATTTCTTATATATTCAAAGCAAAAAAAAATGCTTTTAATAATTAATTTTTTTATCATTATCTAACAATACTGCTTAAACGTGTACTAATGAGTAGTAATCTATTTCATAGATCTGCTTTTAAAAAGGGAAGGTGACTACTATTCATTTCTTTGTTTGTTTTAAAAAATTCATTTTTGAAGATTGTGATAACAATCAAAATTATTAATTCTATAAATACTATTTTCTATATCTGTGTTCTTTTTTTACACGTTTCTAATTACGTATTTTTTTAAATACAATTAACAAGTTACTTTCAAAGGTGTTATTTCCTTATGGGCCTTACTTTTCTTTTTCTTTTTTCTTTTGACATTTAGTTCTCCATTCATGTTCAATGACACCTGGTTACATACAGATTTCAATCAAGACTTTACAAGGAAAACTTAAGCCATTATTTTCTAACACTTAAGACAAACCATTTCCTCAAGGGTTTTAGATAAAATGTTTCATTCACAGTAATATGTAAATTTTATTACTAAAATAATAGTGAAAATAACTAATTAATGATTTATTTTTAAAAAATTGATGTAATAAATTTTTTCTCGTGATTGACTTTTTAGAATCATAACATCTTATTTTTAGCAAATATAGAGTACTAAAATGTAACTATACAGTTATCATAAATAAATAAAAATAAATAAAGTTAATAAATGAAACTAGACATTTTGAATTGGCCTAAAGTAGCATGAATTGTTTAGTTGCACTTTAGATTGCCTCAAAAATGATTTTGATTCTAAAAGGGTCAGAAGAATGTGTGTTTTTATGGAGTGTTATTTCAGAGAAGGGCAATATATGCTGAATGTTCAGGAACAATTTTCCCAAAATAAAAGTGTCAAATTGACACATGGTCCATGCATTAATATAGATGGTGTATGCATTAATAGAGAAGTTTTATGTGACAGGCTTGGTTTGGGACTGAAAATAAATTTTTGAATATTAGTGATTCAATGATGCAGAGTCCTTCAAAATGAATTGAGAAGTTGGCACAACACATGATGTCATCATTGGTATGGCATATATCACAATAAGGAAAAGACATAATCTTTTCCCTTATAAAGTTACTGCAGTACAAGAATAGAAACAAACAGATTGTAATCAATAGTGAAGATACTCTTGATGTTATGCTTTTTACTAATGAGGCATGGTAATTGGGAGAATGGTATGATATGGTCAGCACTTACTGTTTGCAACAAAAAATGTTAATGCATGAGTGGCATTTTCTAGAAACAATATCAATGGATCCATATTCTTTTATGATAGCAGCAACAGTGATCAGCATTGTAATGATATTTTTTTTCTCGTGTATCATAGTATCAGCCGGGAAGCGACCCACTAACATGGGACAACTGCTTGTAAAGTAGCCGTCACTGACTTCTCGATCACCAATTCTTGACAATTGTAATTATATTTACCTGTTCATCAATGAACTTAACAAAAAGGAACTAAATAATGCATGGCTCCAGAAAGATTGTGCATAGTACATTTACAGAACAATCAATGACCCTTATTTTGGAGATCTTTAGTGGCCATGTAATTTATATATTTTCAATAATTAATGGCTTAATTAATAACTTGAATTATATTAAGAAAGTAATTATTCAAGTAACTTTTTGCTATTTAATGCAACAAATTAAACATTAATATTTTTTATAATTCAACTGTTGTAGATTTCATTTTTCATAAACGTTATTAATAGTTTGTTTAAATGGTTTTGAACAATTATTAGTAAGAAATATTTTCAAAATTGTCTCCTTTTTTTTTGGAAAATTAAATTGCTTTGTATATATCAAGTGATAAATTAATATTTTGTGCTATCACAAATATTACAACCTTGAAATAAAATATTAATCATTAGGGGCCCTTGCATACAGACAGTTTAAAACATGTTTTATCTCAGTAAAAAGATGACAATAATCATGGCTCTAGTGATTTTATAATCTGTAAAATCTGCAATAAGTCTCTGATAATCATTTGCGACTTGAAAGAAATTATTCAATAATATAGTTAAAAATAGTTTTGGTGTAATGGTTAATAATGATATTCCTTAATAATTATTTCTGTGATTTCTTTTTTTTTTTTTTTAATAAACTGGAATAAAAGAATAATCTGTAAAGAACAACTTCAAAAGTTCTTATATTCAACAACAACAAAAAAAATCCATAGTTTGAAGTTAAGATATTTAAAAACTTTTCCAAATACTCTTTAGAACCTTAAAAACATTACCTTTATGAGTAAATAAGATGAATATATAGTAAAATTCATATAATTAAATCATTTTTTAAAAGTTGATCAAAATTCTCCTTCCACTCGCTTAAAATATCATCAGTATCACCTAAAAAATGTTATCCATGGATTTTTTAAAATTATAATATTATTTCTTCATGTCTATATATATTTTTAAGGCATCAAACGAATCAAAAGTGATCACAATTAGAAAAAAAATGACGATCTTTGTAATATTATTTCAGAATTAATATTAAGGCCTTCTTTTTAGTCATTAAATTTCTATTTTTATGTTTCTATATTGCTTTGAATTACCACTTCCAGCTTATTATTTTGTCAAAAAAAGAAAGTACCATGAGTTTCTATCAATTTATTAACAATGTGATAACTATTATCATTATCAGATCAAACCTAAGAACAAATTTATTTCTATTTACAACATTCTTATTAGGAAATTTCTATGCATACACTAATGTGATGAGCTTCAAAAGCCAAGTTGAAAATGTAAATGTTTAATTAATATTAAAATTTATCATGAGTAATTGTTGCTTTCTAAAAACAAATAATAAAGATTTCACTAATAGGTTCAAATAGGAACTATTTCCTAATAAAACTATTATTTTAGCATTGGTGTACTATAACACAACCCATAGAATTCCATTGCTGTTAATTTCTTTCATCCAAATTATTTTATAGGGTTTTTTTAATCTAACCATATGTATATTTTAATGGTCAAGTTTTGTACATTTGCATAACAGAATCTAGAATCCAGACAAAGAGACCAAAGCCGACCAGACCAGAAATATGATGTCCCAAATCTGACCAAACTTCAACTTGGTTGCTAGTACTCCACACCTCAAGACCCTACGAATGACTCCACTTGAAGTTACATGTAGTATATCCATCTTTCACGGCCAGCATAGGACAGGGAAAAACATGAGACTCAGGACTTAAAATTATATTAACTAATTTAATTGCTACCAACACGAAATTAAAGATAACTTTCATAAATGGTAATTAATGCATATATAGTTATATCACACATATATATTTAGCTAAGACTGAATTGGATTGAAATAGGAACAAGAAATAACGCGCGAAACCGGAATAAATTTAACAAATAATTTATTAAACAAATAAAACATAACTTAATGTGAAAAAAGCATGCAGGCTTTATAATGTGAGGATTAGCATATCTTCTAATTAAAACATTAATTATTAATATTGACATATTTAAAGAAATCACTAAGTGATGCCCAATTAAGTTATGCCAATTTCTATTGAAAGTGGTGGCTACTGTTATAACATGATGTACCAGTCTTAGGCAAAACATTTACTATCTTTTCTTTTAAATATTCCATTTAAGCATTTAAATAAATATTTTAGACAAAATATTTATTGCAACATTATTAATTTAATAAAGTAGGAGCATATAGCTCAGCTCAGGGTAGGGACTGAATCCAGAAACCAAAGATATAAATTTCAGTTTAATACTGAATAATTAATTAAATTATGGAACTTAGAACTGGCTAAAATTAGATTACCAACATGCTACAGCACTGGCAAATTACAATAACAGATTTGAGTCAAGGGTTTTTGTGACAAACACCGGTACCCTGGAACTGAGCATCCTGCTGCTAAAAGGTCAGGGTGGTTAACATGACTGCTGGGAATAATTATGTCCAGTCTTACTAGTGTGCACCCCAAAAGAAGGTAAGATGGGATGGTCTTTCTCGAGGCCCTATATTAAGGAGAAGATGCAGCAAAATGTTAAACTTTGAACATGAATTTAATGCATCTAATCTGCCAAGTGAAAGTATGACATTTAATTATTACAAAATATGGGGCAGTAGCCCAGTCAGTATGACTATCACGAGCCAATTCTAACAATGCCATATAAATTCAAGTGACATTAGAAGGATAAAGAAAATATAATAAAACTCTGGTTTATAGGTTTCAATCAATATAAATTATTACAAAGGAGGTGAAATTATATTGATCAAATGGCCAAATAATTGCTGAATATACTTTTGTATTACTAAGACCAGTACATTGTGTTATTTAGAAATATCATTAAGATAAAAATTTAATAGCAGGCCACAATACATTTAAAATTAAATAAAAATTATAGGAAATCAAATCAGTGAGCATTGATAATGTTATTAAAAAAATAGTTATGGGGAAGATATTTGCAATAATATCTCTGAATATTTATTTCATTTAAATGCTCACTGCTTCGAAGCATTAGCATATAAATAAGAACATAACAATGAAGAAATATTAAAGGTACACCTGCAGTGATAGATAAAATAATTTAGTGTAGTTTTCATTTAAGTTTACTTAAGATATTAAAGAGGTAAGCAAGTTATATAAATAATACATTATTTCATTTAACGGGAATTTATAATAAAACATTTATGGAATTTAAAAATTAAATTATTTTAGTTTGCTAACTAAACATTGGAATAGAAAATTTGAATTTAGACACAGTTCGTTAACACAGAGTTCTACAGTTAGAGGTTTGGCATATTGATTAATTGCTGGCTGGATAACCAGGTGTGGGCTTTCAGGTATCATCATCTTCTTGAGTGGCTGTTACAGGATGGTTTCTTGTGGTCTCTGGTGGTTTAAGCATAGTCTGGCAGCAGCACATCATTCTTCCATGGATTCTAGAAGTAGCAGTTGCCTTTCTCCAGTCAGATCTTTCAAAGATCAATCTGACGTAGATTCAGCATGGCAACACTCTTCCAAAATTAATGACTCCATCCTTCAAGCTTCAAATATACTCTATTTATATTTTTCTTATGAAGCACTTAACTGGAAAAGAATTTATTTTGCCTGGAAAACCATTAGATCTTAAAATATTATTTTAAATTATAACATTTACCAAATTGACCAAAATGCTTTTGTTTAGATTTTCATGATGCCTTAGATCCTCTTCCAGGTGTGAAATAGTGCTACTTCAGTGATTTTAATGAGTACAATTTTGCAGACAAATTTGGATAAAGCAATTATCAAACTTTGATATAGCCACAGGTGCAATGGACTTAATGCAAATTTGTTTACGGCTATCTTTTATTTTTAACTAATTAAAAACTAAAAGCTTTTTGCTCTTTTACAAAATTAAATCATGCCACTCTATATATATTATTATATAAGGTGAATCATATATCCACATATGAATTTATATTTACTAAATTTAATAAATTGCCATTTCTGAAATATAAAATTATAACATTAAATTCTACACTTTATAAATAAATGATCTAACACTATATTCGGTGTACAACTATTAGCCTATTTATGTACAGTGTTTATTCATATGTGCATATATAATGCTGCACACGCAGTCATGATAGTATGGTTTAGATGTTTATTTTAATAAAATGAATATTTTAATAGGGTTTGAACCCAGCACATATAGGTTTTGTAGTTAAACTGAAAGGTGCAATGAGAAGGGCTTGAACCTGATCATTGCAATATATATGATAATCTTATTAAAACTCCCTATAGCTATCCACACTATCTTATATAACTGATACATATGACCATACCTGTGATAAAGGTAAATGATCTTCAGTATATGAATTCTGTGCTGAACCACCATTCATTCATCAGTTGGTCCAGATCACCATCTCCCACACATATATACAATAAGTTTTCAGTTTATATTAAAATACAAAATGTTCAAACTTTAATGGAAAAGATTCAATCTCCTTGACTCTTCAACTCTTCAGTCATCCATAACACTGAAAATCCAAGGGTGGAATACTCAAAGCCCTTATTGATGCAATATTATTGTCATACCCATGTTGACTTTAAATCATTCTGATCCCTCACATATAGGACATTAATATGTCCATTGAAATATACAGAAGAAGGATGGGCATATTGGAGTAATTTCCTTTTTCACATGTATGTGGCAATGTGTATTGGTTATATAAGATAGTGTGGATAGCTGTAGGGAGCTTGAAAGTTTGAGTTCAAATCTCTTCTAAGTACATTGTTTAGTATAGATAATATACACATGTTTAAATATTATATATGATAATTTATACTTGTGTTGTCCTAAAACAATAATAATTGTTTGACTTTACAGAACCCGTAATATTGTTTTCAATAACCTTATATAAAATGTACCGTTACTAACAAGATAGGAATTCAATTCTCCATTTAAAAATGATATTGATATAATAACACTAAACCCAAGAAATAAAAGCTTTCTTTTTATGAGCTTTTTAAAACTAGTCTTTAATATCATTAACTATTATGTCATATATATATATATATATATATATATATATATATATATATATATATATATATATATATATATATATATATATATTGAAGCAGTCAATCTTAGCTTAAGATTGAGCTTCATTGTTCTATCTACTAACCTAATATATATTTTATGTATATATTTGAGATGCGGACCTAAAAGTTATAAAATTTTAACTTTTAAATAACATTTTTTTTAATTATTATTAATTCTTTTTTATTAAAATATACAGTTGTCACTCAAATATAAATATAGGAGCAAAAATACTAACAAAATGTTGATTTTTTAAAAATATTTTATTATATGTCATTTTTAAAACTTTGTCTTTTTAAATTGTTTTTCCTATTAAATTGTATAATTTGTCAAAATCCAAGATGGAAGATGCAATTGTTCATTGTCTAAAAATAATTAGAGGGTTGGAAATATAATATTGTTTTAATCTTGGGAAGGAATTTTTAATTAAGGTTTTACTGAAAATAAAATTAGGTATAGGATTAATAGATTTTACTTTTGTATAAACATTTTTGTCAAATCTATTTTCAATCTGAAAATAGATTTGAATTTATTTTGGACAGAACAAAGAAAACTTAAGATTTTAGATTAAAGATTAGATTTGAGCTAGAAATAAATTAAAAGCATTCTTCAAATACCTGAGCAGTATATAAAATGGGCTAATTTTAATCACTAACAGATTGGCTATTAGTGAGAGAACTGATTGCTATTAGACTCCATGCTGCTTTGAAATCTTAAAAAAATAATTGAATAGAAAGCTCATCACTTTTCTGACCCTTGTGGTTCATTTTTATGCTACCGTACCATCATGCTCCCATAGAATGAAGTAAAAGCCTGATGGAGAACTTTAGAATGCTGAATAGAAACTTGCTTGCCACATAAAAACTCATATGGATCCATTAAATGCTGCACTTTGAAAATGGACTCTTAAATTGAGTAAGGTAATGATTTGCATACCGTCTAAAAGTAAATCTAGCTGACTAATCTTGAACCCTACTATCAATTTCTCCTAATGTATGATTTAACTTTGTAACATTTCTAATAATGTAAATTGTTCTCAAATAATTTCTATAAATTTACTTCTCTCTCATATGCTCTAACTTTCTTTAACTTTGGTGTGGTCATTTATTTATATATATTTATTATTTAATTTATATGTCTATTTTATTATTAATATGCCAATCTCAAGCAATCTGACGAGTTGAATTTCTAAAATCTTTTCTTTCTTCTTTTTAAGTAAACCTCTATGAATTAAGGTTACTAATGTCCCCTAAAACCTAATGCATTATTAATTAATATGCTTGCCAGATTGTTTTTATGAGTAAACATTTTGTTTATGTTTTAGAATAAAAATTTGTTATTTGTTAACTCTGGATTCTACCCAAGGTGAATCCAGAACTCAAGCTAATTAACACTCTGAAATCGTTTAAAATATTATTTATTCAATTCTGAAAGTGTCTTATTAATTGTTTTCTATATATAACTGCTAGTTATTTTCTTTTTCCATACTCTTAACATATCATAAGCTTAAATATCCAGTTGTTGTAAAATCCATGATGATGGGATTGAATTATTTTAAATAGCAGAAAAGGAGTGGGTCAAATCTTAACATATATTTTTATTAAATGAAATCTTCCCTATATATAATAGTGGCATAGCATATTATTTATCTAAATTATGGCATTTAAATAGGGGTCATTTATTTTTAAAACAGTAAATCTTAGTCAATGTTGTTAGTGACATTTATCAGTACTGCGTTACTGATATTCGGCATATCTTTGTGAATAAATATATTACACGCTTTTAATCTGGGGGTTGCGCCAAGATTGAATCCATAGATTTCTTTTCAAGTCTTGTCATGTGGATAGTTGACATTCCCTGGGCCACTTTCTTCATATAAAAAGCTTCTGCACATCGGTGACATCCATGGCATGCCTTATCCACATTTCTCTAAGCACTGCCCAAGAAGGGGGTCTTAGACTTCATTTTTGTCCAGAAGCACAACTTTTCCTCTTATTTCTTCACTGATGTCAGTACTGCAAACTTCTTTGTATTATTATTTCTTTTGCTTCATGACCCAGTTTTGATGTTATAATATTAAAATTGCGTTCTGCTTAAATATATATATAAAATATCGAGTATTACTAATTTTATTAATTAATAATGTTATTTCAGTCTTATATAATCCTGCCATTGTAATTTAGTATTTCTGTATTTAAGGGTATCTGCCTTGAGAAAAATCAAGTGTTCTGTCTTCTAAATGTTGAGCAAAAAAATTTTTCAATAAATATTTTGTCATAGATTCAAATATAATCTTTCAAATGTCTTTTATTTTCACGACCTCAGTGACATGAAAATAGTTTTCTTATATATATAATGAATCTCAGAATGCTCCACAAAATTGTTAGTCACCACATTTCAGAACCATATATAAAAGCATTAATAGCAATTTTATGTAATCTTTTTAATAATTGATTGTCATTTTAATATTGTACCCACCAAAGATGTGCGTTAATGTATAAATACTATTTAGTTGATAAAGAGCAAATGAGAATAGTTCATGTGAATTTCATTATGTAATTATTTAGCTTGCTCATTCACACACATACTAATGTATGCAATTAATTTATAATGTATATAATAATTATCATATTAGACTATTTTATTGTCTAAACTTATTTGAGTCGTTCGAATTCCTGTTTCTCCACTTCCACATGTACAACAAGTATATGCATATTTTAATTTAGTTAATATTGAGTCTCATTGTCTTCTCCACTCTGCTAGTGGGCCAGATTTAAAATGAATTCTTGTGTGCCATCATTATATGTTATTCATTAGGTGTTTGATCTGGAGTTCGGGGAATGGGTTCAAGTCCAGCTTGGTCCCTGATCTAAATCTCAGACTTGACTGGGTTTGAAGTACATTATTGAGTTCCAGCTTATGTTAGATGGATCAACATGTTTTGACTGGTACAATATATATATATATATATATATATATGTATAGTATATATATATATATATATATATATATATATATATATATATATATATATATATATATATATATATGAAACTCCAGGAATAATAAATCCAATTGAAATCTCTTAATAAATTCATAAACCATGCAGTTTCTTTTCATTCAAGAATGATATAATCCTCCAGAAATCTTAACTTTTGATATCTTTTCAATTATAATAATTCATTTTTTTACTCTTCAAGCATTGAAAGTTCCCATCATGAACAATTTGCACATTTTGCATATCTATATTTAAAAAAAAAGAATATTTAAATATATTAATGGTACTATCTTATACTTTACTATTATTGTAATAACAATTATTTTTTAGCATTTTAATGAAATTTCTTTGATTATGGTAACTAGTCAGATTTTGAAGTACATGCTCTTTGTAGACTACCTTTTGTAAGTTTTTTTATGTTTGAAACCAGAAGGGAGATTCCTAAATTGCCAAATATTCATTCATTTTCTGAGTGAAAGTACTGTTCCAAATGTAGATCCAAAGAGACTTATTATTGATAGTATTGCCTTGTATAAGATTATAAGTAAAATCTTGTGGTCTACTTAACATATTACGATCACTTTTTTCTAAATGCTGATAATTATTTCCAAAAAATAAAGAGTTTAGAATCAGAATTTTTGAATGTATATTCAAAGGATGAAAATGCTGTAGATTAAAAGTTTTAAATGAGATTTATACATCATGTAGTTTGGTTGATGTATTTCTAATTACTATTTTTAAATGTGAAAGTGTTTAAAACTTCACTCTCTTAGTTCAAAATGCTTGAGTCTGGCTTATTTATATATAAATTTAAGTAGAGAAGAAGGTAAGGTTCCATCTTTTTCTCTTAAAATCTCTGACTTGTGTTTGAACTTAGAGTTTCTTGTGCAGTCATTTTTAACTTGCATCTATCAAAGGCTTCATTCAGCCTTTCATGTTATTATTAATTACTATTTTTTATTGATGAGTGTATATTATTTATCTATTTCGTATTGATTTTTCACAAAATTCTTATAAACTATATTTATACTATTTAGTTATCTTGGATTTCTGGTGCTTAATTCAACTTTTGAATATTTCAAAAACTATAGAATCCATTAGAATTAAAGATTACCACATTGTATTTACATTCCAAAATCCAATTGTCTCTGCGAAAAAATAAAAATAAAATTTAAGCTGTATAAACTACAAGGTTTTATGGCTTGGTCTGTAATAGTAAAAAAATTATATTTCAATAATAAAGTTATGATGTTTATTCACCAGTTATTTATCAAATTATTACCTCATTAAAAAAGTTATTTGCCATTAAAAAATTAGATTATTTATAATGTGATTTGCTATGTTTTGTTTGCATATCATAATTATTAATTATAATTTTTATGCATACATTTTAATGCTACTTTTATAACATTAGTTGTATACACTATTCACTCACACACATTTATACATAAATCAGTTATTCATAAATAAACACGAACCTTCCAATTCCAAGACGAAAAACTGTCTAGGGATGAGTTTTGCGATGACTATACAAATGCATCGCATATAAAATAATCTACAAATGTCCACTTAAAAATATTGTCGCGCCATATACTTCAACTTGTTTTAGTAATTAATTCTCTTACATATTTATAAATTATTTGTGGGTAATGAAATTTATTTTCAACAATGTTGCATATATATTATTATTCAATGTTAGATTTTATCTGCATAACTTTTAAATAAAAAAATCATGTGAGCATCTTCTGGGTACTTTAACACTGGCAGGCTTTCAATTTCTTGGTGATTGCAAGCGTTGTTATCCGAGAGGTAAGCGCAGCCGCCTTGCAAGCAAGCAATTGTTTGCAGACAGTTGTTGTGGATTCGCCTCCTGGCCGACACTTGCATTATTTTAGTTTGGCATATCTTCATTATCAAATATAATTAATAAATATAAAAGTTATTTTTCTGGCCTTATATATATATATATATATATATATATATAAGACCAGAAAAATATATTTTATATATATTATCAATATATATATATATATATATATATATATATATAAAGAGAATATTGATAAAATATATAAAGATATTTTCTTTTAATATTATTTCTATAAATAACACTCCATGTGTAATTCTATGATTAATTTCATCTATTATATTATTATGTATATTATTAATCCAAGGTAATTAACTATGAATATTCATGTCTAATTTATTTTTGTCAATTTCCAGTTTTTATTTTTGAAAAATTATTGAAAATTACTTGTCTTTTATGCATTTATTTTAAGCCTTATATATTACTTATATCTGATATCCTTTCCAGCAATTCAAATTCTAAAATGGTATTTGCAAAAGCAATCACAACATCTTCAATGTTTAAATCATTTAAAGTAACTTTCATCTATATATACCATCATTTTTAATCATTATTATTTAATTGTAGGATAAATGTTTAGAGGTTTAATCCAGTTTGTCCAATTCATGGCTTCTTTATATCACATAATTTTAACAAATTTTCCATTTTTGTCCATCCCCTTCATATGAAATCTCTGTTTTTTTAATTTTTTTTTGGAGTTTAAAACCTTAGGCCATTTCCAGTTCAACTCCATTTCAATCATTCCTTTTAATCTTATCAGAAATGTCTTAATTTTTTTTTTACTTTATATATATATTTTCATATGTCAAATGTGTTGACTGGGAAGTGAACCCGGGCCAGCTGCTTGGAAGGCAGCTATATTAACCGCTAGGCCACCAATGCTTGACTATATTTTATTTTCACTCTCCCCATCTTATAACATACATTTCTCTATATATTACTGTATGATCTGAAGTTGAAGTGTCTATCTATATCAATCTTCTATTAAGTGTTGATGTCTAAGATCCGAAAGTAAATAAATATTGATAGAACACTTTTATTAAAAATACTTCTTTTCAAATATCTAAGCTTTTTTTTAAAAAATTTTACTTTGTTTTATAGATAAATTTAATTTTATGATTAATTTCATCCATTATGCTTTTGTCTGTATTAATAATCAAATCAAATTCATTATCACAGTACCATCTTCTAATTCATTGTTACCAAACTTTACATTGCTGATTATTATTTTAATCTTTTTCGCATATATCTTTTCCTGCTTCTTGTTTATTTCTGATAGCTTTTCTAATATATCTTGAAGCTCTGAAACATTATTTAAAAAAGAAAAATTCAGCACCAAAATCTACATGACTTAAATAATTTTCGTTTATTTTTATTTTCTTAGATTTTCATTTTAATCCACAAAGCTTTAAAGGCATAGAATTGTTCTGCCATATAAACAGTACTAATCTTATGTCACTATCTAATCCAATCATTGCTATTGCATTTTAATAAATATTCTTCAGAATTTGATAATATCCTGGATTTAGATCTTGATATTCCAAAGCTTTAATCACTGCTAAAATACTTATGGTATCAAATATTTCTTCAGAATCTTTAAATTAAAAACTTAATGACAACTCATATTCACTGGTTCTTTTTATAACTTTTATCAATACATGTATATAAGCTATTGTGTTATAATCACCTTTAAATCTATTTTGTTTTTATAGTTGCTTTGAATCCAAAATTCTTTATAAATGTCATACAAAGATCTTATAGACAACTGATAGGATATTGATATTTTTGTAATTTTTAATTTCTCTCTTTTCATCTTTACTAAATATCAATATCAACTACTGTGCTTTTCCAAATATCTGATATATTTTTATTATTTAGACATTTGATATATATAGCATTATCAACAGTTCCCCTATTACTTTATCTTCTTTTTTTAAAATAACTAGAATACTTTGATCATTTTCTTAATTGTGTTTCATTTCATAATAAGTAAACCTTCATTCCAGTTAGAAAATGCAATCAATGTCTGATTTTAGATCTCACATAAACAATGAACAATTATAATGAGTTCTTATAGAAAAATACATAATTTGTTACATTACATTCAAAATATATAAAAATTTGATTAAAGAAATAAAGCTTCAATTGGAAAAAGTGTTAATTAATGAATACACAGTTTTACTAATTTATATTATTTAATAGTGATATTAGCAATTAAGCCAATGCATGAATACTCTCAATTTTTACAGACACAAGATATGTATTTTAGAAAGAATGGAATGAATCTACCCATTCTTTTGACCCAAACATTTATGTATGGGCAAATCTTAAGCATGTGGGAATGAGAGCGTGAAGGTGTTAAACGATCACTTTTAAATTACATTTGTTATGTTTGAACAAATGACACTTGTGAAATATTTACAATTTACGACACGTCATTCTTTTAGTTGAAATTAAACATATATAATGAGATATTATTTTATGTAGCGCTATGTTTTTTATGTAATAGTAATATTAGCAATTAAGCCAATGTCTGGAAAAATTGAGAGTATTCATTTATAATTTATCTTTAAAGCGCATGTGCATTGGCTTAATTGCTAATATCACTATTACATAAAAACATAGTGCTATATAAAAGAATATCTCATTATATAAGTTATATTATTAAAAAAATTATTAACTTGTGGGTAAATATAACACAGAAAATCATTTTAGTAGCTATATTTTTTTTTTTAAATTATACTTTTTTCATTACCAGTATGCTTCTATGTTTCTTATGTAGTGGGAGAATATTTCCTAATTTATCATTTGTTAAATTAAATTAAAGTATTAAAAAAAACTAATTACAATATACATTTTAAATTTTCTTTTTGGTATACTTTATGTTCCATTAGCAACATTTTTTATTCTTGTAATGTCTAACCAATTAAATTTTGAATTAATTTTGCAGTTTTTTTTTTTAAACAAATCTTCATGAATTGTATTTATTTTAAATAAGCACAGTGAAATTAAATAAAAAAATGATAAAGAAACATAATTTACAGTTGATTGCAAAAATTTTAACAATAAATTATTAAATCTTTTTTTGTTTGTTTTTGCTTTTATTATAAAAGTTTTTTTTAACAGCTGCCCATTTTGGAATATTAGAGATAAGATGACTGATTTAAAATTAAGCAAGTAAATAATATTTTTAACTAATGTCAAATAAAGTTGATTATTAACAACATAATGCACAAAATCATTTTTCTCTCTTTTCCCTCTTAAAATAATTTATTCTTATAATAATCACAATTATGATTAATGAACTTTTTACTGCAAGCAAAGTAACATTTATAACAATTATAATCCATAAATAAATCAAAGACAAATTATGAGATTGATTTAAAATTGAGAAATAAATAATATTTTTAACTTACATTTAGTAATCTTTGATCATATAAAGTTGATTATTAAATACATAATGCATGGAATTATTTCCCTCTTCAAATAATTTATAATTATGATGAATACAATTATGATTAATGTACTTTTGCCATGAACAAAATAACATTCATTAAAATTATAATCCATATTGATTGAGTGAATATATTTTATCTAATGCACAAATTTTAAAATTCAATATTAAGCACTGTTGTTATATCTGATCAAATTATGTTTTGTGTACTGTGTTGAATGAAACAAACTTTTTTTTTTGCTTCTGTTGTCATTAATGTGAAAATCTTCTTTACTTTGGATATTGTAAATAAAAACACTTGCCAGCACCCTGGATTAAAACTACATAAAATACATTAATCAAATTTAAATTCCATAGCAGAAATCTTATATTAAATATTTTATAATGAATAAACACTTTACTATATTGGACATTTTTAGCATCAATGTCACCATTTCCCTTTCAGATAACATAACTTTAATGAAGTCGGTATCTTATGATATCATCAACTTCCAAAATGGCTTCCATTTTGAAAAAAATGATAACTGTTTTTAAAAAATAATTTGGGAATTTTTTTAAACATTATAACAGTGGATAATTGATTATAAATCAAAATAATAGGTACAAATTGATGATGAGCAGTATGATGAATTCTTACATAAAGGTCAGTTGCTATCCAGGGAATTTAAAAAGATACTGTAATCTATTCTTTTCTTTATTGATTATTGTTTTGTTTAATTTTCCATACACATTATAATGCAATCTATATATTTTTTTTGCAATGGTGCCATGTTGAAATAACTTCCTTCAAATACCAAGATGCTTTGTTTATATTTTTGTTCTGTTTCTTTAGATTTTTTAGTCCTTTTTAGCCATATTTCCTTATGTCATATTTCTTCATGTCATCATTAACTCATTTTCATACTATTCTAAATGGGTCATTTTCAAATACTTTCATATTTTTCTTTTTCTACATTGAATAACCATGATCCAGCTACAAGTTTATTAATAAATTGTTCCTTTTTTATACCAGTTATCTGTATAGCAGTTTTCTATAGACTATCAGTTTTTTTATAGAACTTGATAATGTCTTCACATATATATTTTCTATTAAGAATATATTTTTATTTTTGTTTCACAAACTATTTGTAATTTTTTTTAATACGTTTTTTTTTTGGACACATACAAATCTAAATTATAAATTACCAATATAATTTTAAGAATTACAAATTTGAATAAATCTCATTTTCTATCTCCTTCATATTTTATATGACTAAAACATGATAACTATCAAAGAATCATAAGTTTTTCTTATAAGTAGCACTCATAAAGAAGAGAGTAGTCTCCTTAAAGATAGAAGATAGTATCTTTATAAACTGTAATATATTTAGAGAAAAAAATATTTTTAAATGATGCATTTTTAAAAATATATTGTGTGTATTTAGTGTACCTATTGTGTTAATGTTTAAATAATAAATTATTGTTATTGAAATGTGTTTAGACGTTTAATAAAAATAAAAAACTAATATCTAACCTTTTTATTACTTATGTCATTTCACTTTATTTTAATTTTTTTAAGTAAGTATTTTTATCTATTTAAAAAAATTATATCTTGTGATTATTCATCATATTATTATTGCAAAAACTAGTGGGGGTAAAGGAATATTAAACGAAGTGTGTGTTCAATGATAAATTATATGCATTTTACAAAAAACTTTGAATGACGATAGATTTTAGCTCTAGAGTAAAAAATCATATTATAGTCAAGCGTCGTTAGCCGAGAGATCAGCGCAATCGCCTTGCAAGCAAGCAGTTGGTTGCAGACGGTTGTTGCAGGTTCGCCTCACGGCCGATGCTATGACATATGAAAAAAAAAAATCATGTTATACTAAGTTTTATATAAAATTAATATTTCAATTTCAATTTTTTTTTTTAGGAGCAGTATAGATTCTGCTACGAAATGGCCAGTGCATTTTTAGATCTTTTTGAAACGTATGCCAACTTCAAATGAAGCTACTTTACTGCCAACACTCAAGCTGTTCATCAGGTCACCACCCGTTCTCAGCGCCTGCTTTCTTCATGAACAAAACAACGAGGGCAAAAGGTTTATTTTTATGCAGTATTTATAAAAAAACAAACACACAAACTAACAAAAAAAAAAAAGAGAAAATCTATGCCCGGTATTGATTAGCATGTTTTTATTTACTTTTTGTTTTAACACAAAAGCCTGAATTGTATCACAAACAGATTTTAAACCTAATTGTAAATTAATTAAAAGACAACCTTGTTTTATTTTAAAATAAAAACAGAGGGAAACTGTTATTTTCTCTCTTATAGTTATATATCTTTGAAGAAAATACCTTATTTTTTATTATAAAAAAAAAAGTTTAGTTTTTATGGTTTGAAAGGGCAGATTTTAGTTTAATTGCATCTGATAAAGCACTGAAGTCGAATTAACTGTGTGCATCCTGGTTTCGGTCTAAGTTGTGATTAATTATAACCATTTTTATTGGTTTTAAGATCATGTGACATTTGTCACGTGATCTTTCTCATCAAATTGCCCAGTTGTAAAGTGTAGATTGTTATTTGTACATGGCTGTAGAAAAAACAAAATGCTAATAGTTAAAAAAAGGACAGTTCTAGTTTTATAAAGTAATTTTATGCAAAGTGATAAAAGTACTTTTACGTTCCTATTGCAATAATTAAAAGCGTGGCCCACAAAGTTGTGAGTCCATAAATCTGTATTTTATTTCTTTCTATCTATCTCTATTCCTCTTTAAAAATATATATATATAAACAAAACCTAATAATCAAAAAGAGTAATAAAATTAATTTCTAAAGACTCATATCACTAAGGCAACTATTTATTAATCTCCAAAACTGAAAAAAGTGATTTTTGTTTTAAAACATTATTTTATAAATAATATGCAAATTACCTCAAATTTCATGCATTATATATAACTTTGTGGATCACTCCTCAAGCTGGCTTAGAAGTCAAAGAGTCTACGATGGGGTTTTACACAATGGAAAACAGTGGTCCTTTACGTTTTTCCCTTTTTAAAATAATAAAAAAATCATGAATGAATGATATATATATATGTGTGTGTGCGTCTATCTCTCTCTATATATATATTTAAAAAAAATCCTTTATAATTTGTAATATATTTTTATCATAAAGTCCCCCTATGTACTTATAATAAGTAATGCTCATTTAATTTTAACTTTATAATAACTGAACTCTAATGAGCAGATACTATTTTAAATTTTTTAGTTATAACAACAACTCAATAGTTTACATATCATTTTTAATATATGCATTTTTTAATTTAAATGCCGAACAGAATTTTTTTACTTTTTTTTTGTTGTTGTTTTGTTTTTGTTTATAATGTTTGTTTCAATTTTGGAAATTAGTGATTTCAGTTCAAAATATTTATTCTATTAATCATGTAGATAATGTGGTATAAATTTATAAAGTTGTAAAAAAAAAAAAAAACTATACATAAATATAATATATTGATGTCTATTTTTGTTATAATGTGATTATGGTTCCTTGCTCTGCATACCCTATTTTTGTTTTATACTCTCATTCTCTGGGAAATGGATTTTTATTTTTTTTTGTTTTCTAATTTTAACAATACATAAATATATTTTTTTTAATAAGTGAAAATTTAATAGAATATCTTGACTACACAAGATTGTAAAATCCTGCAATTTGCATCAGATGTTTGTGAATCAAGAAGTCTTGGAACTTTCCACGAGCTATCTGCTGATGGCTTATAAAATGCAGGAGAGATACAATTAAGACATCAATTATCTGGGGTCCGAAACGTAATCACAAATCAATCGTTTGTAGTCAAGTTATGTGAACAATCAATTGTTTGTAGTTAATGTTTAAAAAAATTTAAAATTAAAAAAAAAAAAGTTCCTAGATTAGTTAGGAATATAGCATTTGCAATGTGCAGCTAATTTGACGCCATTTTTCCAGTGAAATGTGAAGGGCTCCAATTGGACTACTTTACTTCTAAGCCATCCAATGGATTTGTTTTGGTTCTGCTAGACTAAGTATTAAATAGCTCAGTGTAGAAATGGCTTACGTTTCTGTAAAGGGATTTAAAAAAAAAAAAAGCAGGATTCTATACTAAATGCAAATTAAGTCTTAAAAGTATAACAAATACTGTATTTTCAAATGCAATAGTTGGAAATGTTTTGTTTTATTTTTTTTCTTTAGTTATATATGTTAAGATCACTTATCTTTTAAGTTTATTGTGTGCAATTCAAAAGAAAAAAATCATTTGATTCATTTCTATTGAATTAAGTATGTGGATATCTTATATATACATGTATTAAAAATGAAATTTTGATAATTAAAAGTTTTATTGAATAAAAATGATGTTGTACAAGTATTTATTAACACTACATCTTTCATTTTGTAAAATCATTTTACTCTTATATAAACAACAAAACATTGAAATGTAACTCACTGGTTATTTATTGGAATACTATGACTAAGTAAAAAAAATAAAATAGCCTTTAAAGATTTTCATTGCGAAGTTAATGCTCTAATAGTCCCCCTCCCCTCTCATAGAAGAACAATGATGAAGGTATTATTCACAGGTTTTATTTCTGGATTGTGAGTGTTTGAGAAATGTTTTATACTGTCTAACTAAAAATATCTAAAAGGATTGGCTATGCTAGTTACCTAAGAAAAAATCCCAAGTCATATCAGCCTAAAAAAAATATCCATGTTTTATCCAGCTGACAGGGTTCAAATTCCAAGTCATGATACTGTTATTAAAATTTAGAAATATTTTCATGAGTTGTCAAAATGACAACAGTTTATATATTTAAATGAAAGTAAATGGAAAAATATTCATAATATTATCATCCATATGTTATCACTTTTTATGCTTAATGGTTAGCTTAGCAGTTATGCATGGTTTTAAAAAATATTATATACTAGAAGAATAATTTATATATCAATTGCATACAAAAAATTATAGATGTACGCACATTTGGTAAAATATATATGTTTATCTTATCATAACAATATAACTACATTTATTATTGCAAGAGCAAAAATTAAGAATCTTATTTTGATCAACTGAATGAAACTATTGTTTTTTACCTTTTACTTGTTATTTAAATGTCATTTGATTTTTTCAGTAACAGAACATGTGTTATAATAATGAATTTTGAGTTTGAAAAATTAGGGTTAATTAGGATAGAGTGGGGTTAGGATTAGGTAAGGATTAGGCTTATGCATGATTTATTTGTTATGTTTTTTTTAATTTATAAGTTATTTAAAATTTTATTAAATCTTCTTATAGATAGTATTTCTTTTTTTTAGTTAATCACATTAACATATATAATACTATACATAAAATGTTAATATCAAAACAAAAACAAACAATTATATCTTTATATATAATTGCATGGGAACAATGCTGTACACATTACTAAAAATATGACAATAGATGAGCAACTGAATACTAAATTATATTCCAAAAGATTATAAGAGATCTAAAAAAAAGATTATAGATGAGATAGTTGGATGAGATAAAGATGACAATGGAGTGCTGAGAAAAACAATAGATTAATAATGGCTGAATTATAATGGTAATATAAATACATGGTTATTTCCTCAAGGTGTCATGTGACATTAAAGGACGGTGAGAGCTTGAGCACAGTGATTCATATTTAACAGAGCAAAGTGAGATTTTTTTTTTATTTTCCTTATCTACAATTCAATCCAATTACATTAAAATGTAATTAAAAGTGCGTAATAATAGCAATACAAAAAATACTAAAGATTTTGAGGAGTAAAAGTTAATTTCTACATATTTGCATACCTGAAATATATAAAAATATTAAATCTCTTCTTTAAAAAGTAGAGTTTAGTAATTAAACATTTATTATTATAGTTATTCTGCAAAAGTTAAGACTGATATATTTCCAATTTGTAATTATATAATGCTTATTTCAAAAGATTTTAAACTAACTACCAATAGTAAATACGCCAAAACATATATAGATTTTTATTTTGTAAAGATGAATTTCTAATTTAAAAAAATAAAAAATTGGACAAAGAAAATGTTAAAATGCAATGGAAGTCGATTAGAGATTCCTAGAATTTTTGTCACAGAAAAAAAGATAACCTAGAATTTATTACATAATGTTGCCACAGGATATTTTACCAGAAAAAATTCTTTTTAAAAAAATAGACCCACATCATTTATAAAAATTCTGCACAATGTGTCAAAGGCAAACTTTAAGAATCAAATTTTTGTTCATAGTATTCTTAGGAATTGCACTTGAGTTATTTGCATTAAATATATTATGATTTTAAACTCATATATTGTAATAATTTAATTACTAAAAGATTTATCTTGTGATTTATAACTGAAACACACAGGCTTATTATATACCTGTGTCTATATATGTAATATATAGGGTATATGAGCATGGACTTTCATAACCCACCACTCTCCACACTCTCTCATAACACTGATACACTTGAACACATATATGTTGAAAAGATAAATAATCACCAATATACATATTTCATGCTAAACCAGCAATCATCAGTTGGTCCAGATTACCATCTCTACACATATATGCTATAAGTGCTCAGATATGTATTAAGATTATCATAACTCAAGAAATCATTGTTTTAATTAATTTAGATTACCATAATCTATTCAGTATTTCAATAATGTGAGCTCTTTGATAGTGCTTAAAATATCCCGAATATAATTTATTTCTGACTGGATTATAATAATCTACTAATTAAATCAAAATGGTCATGAATTCTTTTGTAGTTTTATTTTATATTAACTACAAACAGACTAATTGACATTTTATTTGAAATGAAATGTTTGTCAAAATGAAATGTCATTAAATATTTAAAATTATTCATATTAAATATGGTATATAAATATATAAAATGTAGCATTTTTAATATTAATATATTTTCATAGAGAACGTAAACAATGAATTATTTGTAAAAATATTTTCCAGTGAGTATGAAATAGATGGTTATTATTTATAGTTATTTGATGACTCTTTAAATATAATTTATCCTAACCTTTAATAATTGCAATACAGTATATTACTGTATAATGTTGCAGGATTACTATTTGTCTACTTTCGTTAATCTTTGATAAATAAATTATCACGTTTCTCCTAATTTACATTTTACATCAGCATTTAACAGCAGCAACCTATTTTATCACACTACTATATAGCTATGTATTGTAATATTAAATAACTAATAGTTCCAATTATACTCATGGCTTTTATCTAATGAACTTAACTAATAACAAGCACTAAATTTTCAGTCCCCAAATCCACTTTTACTTCTCTTACTATCTGAACTAAGATTCAAACAATCAAGTCAAGTTAGTGACTTTATTTATGTATTAACCATAACATCTTTCAATTTGGTAAGAACGTGTGCAATTCCAATGTTCCTCATATCTGAAAACTAATATCCAGAAAATAGTCTGAAGCATTTCTATTAAATTACTCAACTTTACAGTGATGATTCTGAGAAATAGTATTAAAAGGTATTATTATATCCAATGTAACCAACCAAATAAATTTATTAAATTTTCTTAATTAATACATTGAGGAAAAATTTAGAAGTGAATCTATGACATTAGTAATATTCAAAGATAATTCACTTCTTAGAAAAAATGGCAATATGCTACATTTCTGATATGGAAGACAGGTTATGAATGGACTGAATGGATTCCATTTACTGATAGAAACATTAAGATTATATACATTCAGGTATATTGCATGTAAAAATAGCTGGAAAAATCAGATCAATCTAAAAAAAAACAAGTTTACAAACATAATTGACTTCTTAAATCACTTTGAAAAGACATGATTAAATTCATTTTAATCATTAGTACTTTATTTACAAACCAGGCTTAATTAATGCAAATGAACTTTTGATATTCATTACTATAAAAAATATGACTGCAGACTTCTTCATGTAATGTACCATTATTAAAAAAATTTTTATCTTCAGTTATCTATTAACACATTGGTGCTAAAATAAGTATATTGTGCCATTCATCTATATCACCTATATGACAATTATAAAGTTTCTCATTCTAACTGTTTATAATGCAGAATTTAGTTGCTTTAAAGATCTCAGGTATACAATTTGATATTTCATTTTAAAATAAGTATGGCGTAATCAAAATAGTTTCATAAAGACAAAAATGTTCAAATATCAAGTTATTACTAACTGGCTTTCTAAGAAAGGGCATCAATGACTTTTTGGATTTCATTACCAATAATGACCTGAAGATATTGAATCCTAACAATGAACATATAATATTGCTAGACATGAGATTCTAGACACTAGTAAACTCATGCTTCTGACATCAATCACAGACATTTTTACCAAACACATTACTGATTTTCATTAATATAAGAGTGGTCACAAATTTTAAAAACAATTTTTGCACACTACACACATTATATAATATATGATGTACACACATGAGCATAAAATATTCTTCAAAAACATATTCTTATCAGTTTAAATAAATATATAATATTCTGATCTGAATTGAAATAAGAAAGAATAATGAAGAATGACAATAAATAAAGAATTGTATTCTTCTATTTCTAATAATGAAAGATTCCAGGTAATAACTTCTATTCCATTAGAACATATTAAATGATTTTTGCCATCTCAACATGTAATTTTTGATATTTTGGATAGATCAAAGGCAGAGTTATAATTTTCAAAATATATTTTTATATGATAAATACATTTAGAATAAATATATTTACAAAAGTTTATTTTTTCATGAAACATCACAAAACATTAAACAATAATCTTTTAGGATAATCTTCACTCTGCTAAACATTCCAAGAAGCTTGTCATTATGCCAAATAGTCACAATAAATGTAAAGAAATTGAATAATCCACATTTCACTCACATTTTTATGAATTATCTAGAAACTATATAAGCTGTTTAACAGTTGAATATGCAATCTCTGAGCAAACAATCAGAGTTGAAGTAGTATATCACTTAAAAAGTGAAAACTAAATGGCTGTTTAATCCCATTTTCTTTTATGGATGATGAAATTGGCAATGATTGGCTGGAGATTTAATCACCATTTTTATTAATGTTTTTTCATGTATCATAACATCAGCTGGGAAGTGAACCTGCTAACCCAGGACAACTGCTTGTAAAGCAGCTGTGCTGACCTCTTGACCACCAACACATATAATTTCTCTTTTTTATGATAGATTAATATATTAAATATATAATTATAGGATTTAAAACTCAACTATCCAATTTCATTATTAAAACAGTGAAAACTCTATACAAAGTGCCAACATGTTTTTGAAACTCAACATAGATTTATTCTATGATATCATCCATTTAATAGCTTACTCTTCTAACACTTAACCATCTCATGATGTATCTCAAAAAATCTTTTAATTTAAACTTTTTTAAAAAGTTTCTTTTATGTATACTTCTAACACTTTCTTTTCAATGTTGTACATAAGCTTTTATAAGAACATTCAAACTCATATATGGTGTAACATATTTTAATTTTTTCATTAAGAAATACAAATTCTACACCTGAAGAAAAGAAGAAAAAAAATACCATTGGAATAAAGCATTGTGTTATATATTAATCTGGGTGCTAATATTAACAGTTAAATGCATTTGAAAAGTTTAAATAAAGTTCAAATTTTTCTAAAGATATTCAATATTTAATATTAAATTATTAAAATAGTCCAACATATAACTGCTATTAAATGACTTGCTTTCTATCTAAAATATTGATTACTACTTTGTAAATCTTCAATGACCCTTTGTTTTCTAAAGCAATAAAAATCTCCCCAAAATATACACCCATTTAGTTTTTACATTTATTTTTATTTGTCTTCTTCTTTCCTTTATCAATAAAATCTTTTCTAACCACACATATAATTTTAAAATAAATTATAAAAAAGGAAAAAAATTGTTGATACTTCAATAATTCTTATTTTTTGATAGTCCTAACCTTTAAATTATGTAGGCCATTACTTCTACAACTTATAATATACAAAATGTCCTTCTTCTATTAATATTTATTTTTATATTCTAACAGTTTGATAAAATATTGATTAGAGCATTGCATATTATTCTCAATTCAGAATTCAAATCTGAATTCTCAAAACATTTTTCAAGCTCATAAGCTGCCACAGAATTTTTTTCAGATAGCTGACTCACAGTCAAATAATAATTCCTATAAAAATTTAACTTTTAATTTTATATTATACTAGTAATTGGAAAGTCAAAATATCCAATATTTTTAAGTTTAGTACTACGGAGAGAATAAACTGCATTTCAATTGTTCATTTTAAATTTAGATGTATGTAAAGATTATCATTTGAAGCAGTGAGAAATATGTAAGTCAGTCAAATAATGACATACCTGCATATAAGATAGTGATGAGTCATCTTAGATATCTTGTAAGATTCAAATGTATTAGAATCTTAGATTTACATATGTATTATTTTCATATTTGACCAGGAAACAGTTACTGATTTAATATTCCATAAACACTGATAACTTAAAGCTTTTCATGTACTTTAATAAATGTATAAATATATATAAAAGAAAAGGCAAGAATATATCTGCATAATTAAGATCACATTGAGAATATCCTCTTCTGCATAATTTATATCATATTGCATTATGTGATTTAGTAGTAGTAGAATTAGAAAACTACATATTCACAAATCACAATACAATGTTATCACTTCCAATGCTCAAAATTATATGATCATCCAAATGACAAACTATTTGATTTATTAGCAACACCAAATTCTTAATATATAACACAATATTGTTTGTAGTTTGTAGAGGCATTCACACCCATTTGCACACATATGCAATATTAAAGATATTTTTACTTATATTGCCTACAGAAATTTTCTACTTTTAAATGACAATGTTTAATAGAAAAAATCAAGTAATCTTTTGCTGGATATTTGGTTTTTTTTTTTCAATAATCATGATATCATCAACAGTACTGGAAATCAGTTAAGATCATATAAAACTGCAACACAATTTTTATTTATGTTCAATCACAACATTTAATATGATCTCACAGCTTGAAAATGAATTTGGTAGTAATTTAATTAAAACCTTTTAATGTTACTAAAAAAATGCAGAGCTTTTAGATAATCTTATTTTAAATAACCTTGTTTTCAAGTAACAGTTGAAAGTGAAAATCGTCAATTAATTAAATACCATATAAATAAAAAATAATATTAAGTTTATTTTTGTTTATGCCCTATAATAAATTTTTAATCTTTTAAATGACAATTTTTGATAAAAATATGTATTTTTATCAATAAACATGATGTCATTGGCAGCAATGGAAACCAGTTAAATAATCCATTAACAATGACAACACAATTTCTACTTATCTTTACTGACAATAGCTTGAGAGAGAATTTAACAATATTTTAACTAAAATATCCTTTGTCTTAAAGTTATAAAACACAGTGGAGCCTTTAACCCAACTCATTGAAAATAATTTATTTTCAAATAAACACTTAAATATAAAAATAATTAATTAAATACACATAAATCTATAATAATATTAATGTTATTTTTACTTATGCCTTCAAATTTTTGGTCTTTTAAGAGCAATATTTGATAAAAAAAAAAAAAGATAAATAATGTCTTGCTGTACAGATATTTTTCTATGTAAAATATGCATGTAAATATTTAAATTTATGCAAATAAGGGGAATCAAAATCGTATATGTTTAAATACATTTCATTAGTAATATACAAAATATAATTTCCTACTTCTGTTAGTGTAATACAAATAAAACAAATAAAAGTATTGATAAAGTGTATAAGAAGGTGTAAATGGTATAATATGCAAAAGATATTATTTTTGTTTTATTAATGCTAAAAGCCATAGTTACCTTGCTCTATACACTTGAGTTTAATAATAAAATGATACACTATAAGGTAAAGTTTTCCAGATAATAGCTCATATCATGGCATCTGATGCTCAAACATCACATTACCACTCAAGCAATTACTTATTCAATTATTGCTCTAGCAATCTGATGCAGTGATTGATTTTGATAAGTTGAATTGATTTAAATTATCATATGCAACATTTTACATGCTGTGACAAAATCAAGTAGATTTAATAATAATCCTTTCAAATTCTCTCTAGTAAACTCTAATTATGACAGAAAACATCTTTCATAAATCCTTTACACTTTCTCAAAGAAAATCTGGTGATGCTAAAAAATGAAATTGGTAATTTTAAATTACTACTTAAAATATTGACTTATTTTGAAAATTTATTTATACTTTTAACATTTATTGATTCATATTCAATTTTGATAATTGAAACATCTTATTGACTTTCTTAGAAAGTTTACTACTGAAATTGTGATAGCTTCAATGAATTCATTACTTCTTAATATTTTTATTTTATTTTGATATTTTATTGATTTTCTACATAGATTCTTATTTTTCAATTCTGAAGGGACTTTTTTAGTGAAACATATGTGTTAATTTTATATATATGCTTTTTCCCCTTTAAAGTTATGATATCTCTGCTATCCACTCATTTTGTATTTGTAAAGTTATGCTATCCTTGTCAGCCACTCATTTCATACCCTCTATCCACCCAATTTCAAAAAAAAAATATGATAGGCATTTCAACTTTCTTGTCAATATTTCCCATTTCTACATCAAAATAAAATGAATATAATGCCAAAATTAATTCTTATAAAAAAAAAACCCAATGTTGATTTGTTTTAAGTCTAAAATTGTGAGTATAATAGATAATGTGATCAATTTATCACTTCATTGTTGGTGAAATATCACAAATAAATATACACACAATAAGACTAGTAAAACTATAACTGGTTATCTGTCCAAGTTTAAGGCAGAACCATCTTTGAATCAACACATTTATTCCATAGCAACATTGTTCAGCTATTATTCCCAAAATTTTGAGGTACTAGCATGTCTGTATCACGAATTATGACAATATAACTTTTAAATAATCACAATCTTTTTACACCTTTTAAGCAAAAAGATATTTATTATTTTTATTACAGTTTTGACTGTTCCTCACAATCTTTTTCAGATCTACAAAAATTTAAACATTATAACAATACAACCAAAACAAACACATCAATAAATTAACAATCTATTTATACATATAATAACACTCTTAAGCACTCATTTCAATAAATTAACAATCTATTTATACATACAATAACACTCTTAAACACTATGTAAGTGTTTAAGAGTGTTATTATATGTATAAATAGATTAATTTATTGATATATATATATATATATATAAGTTTCTGTTGTATTGTTGCAATGTTTAAATTTTTGTACATCTGAAGAAGACTGTGAACAATCAAAACTGTAATTAAAACAGTAATTTTTTTTTTTTTTGCTTAAAAGATGTAAGAAGATTGTGATTATTTAAAAGTTATATTGTTGTATATGAAGAAACAAAATTAAGAAAGAAGGAATAAGTGTTTATGAATTATTTAATGAAATCTGTTTGTACTTTCAGTGATCATCTTCAATGCTCCTTTCCATCATGAAATCTCGCAAATCAATTGAAACATCCTGGGGCTTCATAACAGTTCGAAATATTTTAAATATTTTAGTAGCAATTTTTCTCAATTTAAAATAAAGTTTAATATAATAACTACTATAAGATGTTTATTTTTGCATATAGTTTAAAATAATTTGCAGTTAGATAACTGTTTCTTAAAGAAGTCTATTTATTGTTGTTTTTTAGAAAAGTAAAATCCTTATAAAATAATTTCTACAAAATTTTCATCTTGAGAAATAAATCTGCAATATTCCCTTATAGCAAAAACAATTATGAATATGAACCCAAATATTATCTTTCCTTTAATACAAGATAGTCTAAATCTAGAAAATATATTTCTTTACAATAAACTATTCATTAAATAAGCATTAGACACTTGTCAATAAATGCTATAAATAGTATACTTATTTTTGTTGCACAATACACTTTATAAATAAAAATAATTTAATAGAATTAAGGATCTCTGCAAATATGTGTATTTCTTAGTATATAAAAGTACTACAATTCTGCAATGCAATAAATCATCAAATTATATTAGCATGCCTTACTTTTATTTAAGCACTTGTAATTATCTAATGCTATTAGCTTTTGCTAGATCATTCATTACTTCATTGATATTTTTTTATTTTCTCAACTCCTAATCATTTAATATTAATTTGTAGTATATTCTAGTATTTTATGATTCTTCTTGGTTCTTCTTGGTTCCTCCTCTTCATCACATGATCACTAACAAAGGCCACAAGCCAGAAACTAGTCTGGGGATATTGGATGAGTAGGCACTAAATAGGAATTTTATGTATAAGCCTTCTGGCATACATTGATTACTCTGGTTTGCAATGAGTGACACTACTGTATGGAGAGTTTTGCCTGTTTTTTTCTTCTTTAGTGTTGGCAAAAAATATATATACATCAGCAAGTTACTTTGTATAAGCTCTCCATTAGAAGACTATTATTCAATGACTCTTTAATTATTGTTAGGTAACTTTTCAAATAGTTTGTCTCAATTTTTTTTAGTATCATTCTTCTCTTTACCTGTTTTTTGCATCACTTTTTATACTATGTTTGAAGTTTGGTACAGAAATTAGAAATATTAGAACTTAATTTCTCATTTTGACTTACTACTAAGTCCCAAATAATTTCAAATTCCATATCTGAATTATCTAATCAGTATTATCTTACAGAAAATATCTACAAAGTGAATAAAATTTCATACCTATTTAAAATTGGAAAAGTTAGTAAAGCCTTCAATTAATTAATCTTGAACTTGGTTTTATAGGGAAAAAGTATGAGAATCACTTAATGAAATGATATATATTTAATATTATATTATTCATTCATCTTTAAACATAGTAGTATACCTATTATAATTACAATATGGCAGTATTGCCTTATAAGTGTATATATGAAATGATAATCTTTCACATAATCATTTTTTTGATATTTTGTTTCCACATGCATATATAATAATAATGCAATATTTTTATCTGTCTGTATATAAATTCAATCTCAATTTTCACCCAATGTTGTCATGGTAAGGTTATAAACATCAAAAGCTTAAAAAATAGTTGGTACATATTATTTTGGATATTTGTTAAACATATTTAAAGCTTGAAGGAGAGTGATTTGCCCTTTCTTAATTATAAATACAAACATATATATATATTACCTTTATTTTATTTTTTTTCATGTGTCATAGCATTGGCTGGGAAGCAAACCGCTAACCTGAGACAACTGCTTGTAAGGCAGCTGTGCTGACCTCTCGACCACCAATGATTGACATTATCCGATATTTTGAAGAATTATTTTTTCTCCAATTACTTTCAAATCACCAGGCTATTTTGTAGCAGCTTTCCATTATTAAACATATTGAAAAACTCTTATATATGATTAGATAACTTTAGAAAGTAATTGATACAAAATAGCCTGATATTTTTTTTTACTAAGGATAAGTGTAGAATAAAGTAATACAAGTTAATGCAAAGTGTTTAGAAATTTGAGAAAAAAATATAACTAGAGAAAGGAATAAATCTTGAAAATGATGATAGAACATATTCAAACTAGCGGTGGAGATTATACTGATATATACATTGATGTGAAAAATTTTTTGAATCATTTAATAAAATAAAAAAAAGAGTATGTAAATAATTACTTATTGATTAAAAGCAAAGCCTACATTTAAAATATAAAAACTTAATGAATGTGTTCCTAAAGAAAATACATTTCAAACTGATGACGGTAATTTTATGCTGAAACAAGTCTTTTACTTTGATAAAATAAAATCTTAAATTTCTCCAAAATAGAAAACAAAATGCTTTCACTCTTAATTATAAGTGCTATATTATTTTTTTATAAATTTGGTTAAAGATGCAATTTGTTTTATTAACTTCACTTTACATAATGCAAAGGTTCAATATTATATATTTCTATAAAGTTAATATACCATAAAAATTAACAAAATCGAGAAAAAATAGTTCTTATAAAATAAATATAAAAAATTTAAACATTAAAGTTATAAATTTATATTTATTCATAAATTTTAAAATAAATGTTTATTATATTTTCTGTAAGTTATAGAGACAATGATATATTTAAAAATCTTATTTTTTATCATTTATCCCATTATATTCAAAAAATAAAAATGTCTTAGAAATACTTCTTACTTAGGAGAAGTAAAATAAGTATGAGTTTTATGATAACTCATTAATATACAATTGCATGATAGAAAATCAATAATGAACAACTGAGATGATTTTTTAAACTATTTTATTTTTTCACAAAGCAATATACTAACAAAAACTATATTTTTAAGTAAATTTTTGCTATTGGTGATGGCTGGTGTTTTTATGTTGACATTTATCTAAAGGAAAAAAAATATGCATAAAATTGTACCATATATAAATAATTACATTTCTTAACAAATTCAATTTTTGCATGAAACAATGTGTTAATAGCAAACTACACAACCTATACTTTTTGAACACTTGCTTTTGCTAATTGTGATATCTGACATAAAAATGCCATGATATTAGAAACTTTCCCATACTTCTTTTGTTAATATTTATTTTCAGAGTAAACTTTAAGTATATAATTCAAAGTTTCTGATTTTTCAGTTGATGCATAGCTGAAAATCAATATATATCAAGTATTCACATAGCATATAAGTAAGCATATTTCCATCCATTTTTTTTAAAACAATTTAACTTTTTTTTTAATGTGTCAAAGCGTTGGCCAGGAAGCGAATCCCGGGACAACTGCTTGCAAGGCTAACTACTCGGCCACCAACGCTTTTCTAGTGAGTTCACTACAAACATTATAGTTTTTGATTATATTTTTATGATTGCGTGATGAGTGGCTTATTTAAAAATTAGAAGTTAATAAATTTATGGGTTTTGGAATGATAGTATTTTATCCGTGTTCCCTTAATGGTGCTTTCAGAACTAGCTGAAGAGGTGTAAATAGTGTGACCACACAAGATCTCATACTTGTCAGAGTCCCATGTTTGCATGATATACATTTTTTGCAAAATTAAAGAAAATACTAAATATAACTTTCTTTTTTGTCAAAATACTGTAATTTGATCTACAATGATTATCACGTGTGAAGTATACGATTGTAGAAGCACTGTTTGTGTGGTGGCTTAGATTTTTCAGCTATATGTAGCATGTATACTTAAATATTTCACCATGTACTTTTTAGTCACATGACTGTAAAATAACAGAAGTCAAGAATGATTCTCTTCATTAGCAATTTTATCTATTGAATTAAATTTTGCAAAAAAAAAATTGGTTGTTGTCAAATAACTACTATATCCCACTCGATGGCACACTTTTCACGCTTAAACTATAAAATAGGATCATTCCCGGGCTGTTAATTATAATCATTTTGATGTGTTTTTTGTAATGCAAAAATAAAAACAAAAGAAAATTGTCTTTTTTAAATATTATTTAATTTCAAATATTATTTTTTATTAATGTATACAAATTAAATGATAATAATAAATGTAAAATAAAATAAATAAATTACAATTTGATTCATCTTTTTTAGTTTGCTTTTTATTAGAAAAATCAATTTTCTATAGGAAATTTTTTTACTGGGGTTACGGCTTTTTTTTTGTTGTTGTTTACCGCTATTTTTTATTTTAAATCGAATGACAACTAAAAGTAAAAGTTGTTACGGTTAGGTTTAGGGTTACTTTTAGGGTTAGTTTAGGGTTAGTTTTAGGGTTAGCTTTAGGGTTAGTTTTAGGGTTAGGTTTACAGTTAGTGTTCTGTTGTTTGTAATGCTAAAATAAAAAATATTAAAATCGTATTTTTGTAAATATTTTTTTTTACTAACATCTATAAAATAAATGATAACAATAAACGTAAACTATATTCAACAAAGTATAACGGTAGTCGGAGAAAAGAAAGAAACTAAAACTTTTTTAAACAACGACAAATATATATATAAAATGTTTATAATATATGCTTTTTATGACATTTAAAAAAATCAGTGTACAATTGTACTTTTCTTTCTGGATATTTTTGTGTTAACGCTCTTTTTTATTTCAAAAATATACATACACACAGTACAATCTTAAAATGACTTGTGGAAATGTTACGAACAGTACGTTACTTGACACGTTACCTAATTCCAATTCACTTTATACATATATCTCGTCAACATTTACTACTTAAAACTTCAATACACTACGGTGTAAAAAGTCTGTTAATTATTACTTTACAAAATCTGAACATTTCAATACTTTAAAAAAAAAACCCATGAAAATAACATTTCCATCCAATTCAAAAAAACACACCCTCTCCCCAAGCCGTAACAATTTTATAAACTGTGCGAATTGGGAAAATGTATTTGCTGCATAAACATACATGCTGTATTGCTATGTGACATAGTGGCCTGCAATATGTAGTACAACAAAAAGTTGTATTATAGAAAACGCGGGTTCGAACGTGTCGGCAGTGGAAACGGCATTTTTATGTGTTTTAGCGTGAAAACAGTGCCATCCAGTGGGATATGGTGGCTCATCAATGACAACCAAAAAATTAAATTATGATGATGACAATAAATCACAAAAAAACATTCATATAAAAGTGATTTACCCGCTGCAGAAGAAGCTATAAGTATTAACCAAAAAAAAATCAAATCAATTCAGACCTTGTACTTTTGAGGTTTTCTCTCATATTCATGGCCAAAATAAGTTATAAAAACATTGCTGTGATGTTATAAACTAATAAAATATGCAAATGTGAATGCAAATTAATTTGTCCATTTTTTCAAAATAGAAAAACATGTATCGTGTCTATTTATGGCATTGTTATCACTGACAATAAAATATGCCTCGTTGATTTTTCTTTTGCAATCATTGGCTTTGGAACATACTATCTTGGGGTTGCAGGGTTCAGACACATGGCCAGCCTGCTTCTCATGTTCAAAAAAAAAACATTCAAGAAAATATTATACTGTATATATATATATATATTGCATTACATATATTTTATTTTGTTTTCTTAAATATTGATTCAATAACATTGTCCAAAGTCATATTTATAATTTATAAATAATAATGATAATTTATTCAATTTTATGGCATCAATATTTGAATAAACAAAATAAATTACTTATAATGCAATAAATTATATTTTATTTTCTTGAATGCTTTTTTTTTAGCGAATTCTCTTTCAAAATAAATAAAAAATTTAATGGAGAAAATTCTTCTAGATTTGACTTACATATCTGCAAATAAGATCTTTTTTATGAAATATTCTAAGTATTTTTTTATCATTATAAAATATACACATCGTATGAAAATATTACTACAGGCCCCATTTTCTCTTAGGTCAACTCTGAATGCTTTATTATTATATATTAAGTAAACAAAGTATTAATCTAACGCTTTGCTTGTTTTATACTTTCAAATTTTATTCATAAGCATACACTCCATAAACAAATGAGTAAACTATGTCATCAAACCCACTAAACATCATAATATATTATTAGTATTAAGAAAATTTTATAAGTATTACCATAGGAACACAATTTGAGAGTTTTTTAACTTACGGATTCTGCTACTTATAGTTAAGTATTTTTTTCACAATACTCCCCGCCACAATGAATTATACAAGATGAAAGATATTTTTAACATTTTCAGGATGCTTTACAAAACTAAAAAATATAGCACAATTGATAGAAAAAAAATAAACTACAAAAATTTACCTATTTCATGAAAATTAATTATGTGAATGAGAATCGTGTAACCAAAATCAGAAATATTTAACAATAACCTGGTTAAACCAATAAATATCACATGATCACTATTTCTTATGCTTACTCATAACTGTAATTAAACAGGAAAAATTCTCCTTACAGTAGTGCTACTCAGTGCAAGCCAGAGTAATTGATGGATTCCAGAAGGCTTGTGCATAAAATCCATATCTAGTCCCTATTTATCCAATATCCCCAGATTAGTTTCTGGCTTGTGGAGGGTTGCATTAGATCCTAAGATCTTAGATGCAGTGCTCTAAGATCCAAAGCCCCTCATTGACGAAGGCCACAAGCCAGAAACTAGTCTGGGGATATTGGATGAGTAGGCACTAGATAGGGATTTTATGCACAAGCTTTCTGGCATCCATTGATTACTCTGGCTCACACTGAGTTTCACTACTGTATGGAGAGTTTTGCCTGTTTTAATAATAACTTGGTTAGTTAGATTTTGATTCTAACATGCAAAACAAAATTAATAGCAGGAGGACATTTTTGCCAACATCAGCCAATAAAGAACTTAGTATAATAATTCAAAACAAAGCAAAACTCTCCATACAGTAGTGCCATCTTGTGCCAACAAGAGCAATCAATGGATGCCAGAAAGCTTGTGCATAAAATCCCTATCTAGTGCCTACTCATCCAATATCCCCAGACTAGTTTCTGGCTTGTGGCCTTCATCAGTGAGTGGCCTTGGATCTGAGAGCACTGCACCTAGATCTTAGGATCTAATGCAACCCTCTAGAAGCCACCTTTTAACTCTACTTAACTTTAAAACTATGAGCACTAGATAGGGATTTTATGCACAAGTCTTCTGGCATCCAGTGATTGTTCTTGTTGGCACATGATGGCACTACTGTATGGAGAGTTTTGCTTTGTTTTGAATTGTTTAATAACAATTATGTGCTAGTATGAGATAGTGATCATGTGAAACTTAGTATAATATTAAAAAATAAAATTTATTAAGTTTTATAAAAATGCAATGTTTGACTTACAGGAAAAAAAATAATAATGATGAATTATACTTGCAAAAAAGAAAAATAATACTGCATTTACACAATAGGCAGTTTACTGACAAGATTTATTACAAATTTCTCATTATTCCAAAAACAAGTATAAATACAAAAACCTTCATATGTAACTTTGAAAAATATATACATCTATACTACACTCAATAATGGGTTTTTATGCAAGGATTCACTATAACAGTCACCATCAATTTGTATCTATTATTTTAATTGTAATAAAAAAAAATCAATATTTCTTTTTAAAACTATCATTTTAAAATAATGGACATTTTTTTAAACATTGATGATATCATACGATAGTACATTTTATGTCATCAGAAAGAAAATGGTGGCATTCATGCTAGAAATATACAGTAGAGAATTTATTCATTATAGACAGTACAGTGAACAGTATAGTATTTTGATTATAAAATTAAAATAAGATTAATGTACAGTATTTTATTTAATCCTCACCCAATGTCCTTGGTAAGACAATCAATATATCCATTAATGGCATATCCAAAGTCAAGATTTTTATTGTTAATGATTACAAAATGAAGCAAAAGTTTCATTCAGTACAATAAGTAATCCAATAGCTATTTTCATGATGTATAACAATCAAATGTATTAATATTATATTTTAAAATCTGTACATTAACTTCAAAACTGTATACATATTCATTTTTATGGATTAAAATTTTTATGAACAGTATTTTGCTTGCAGCAAAAATTACAATTGTGATCAAGTGTATCAGCTGTATGAGATAGCATGGATGGTTTAGGGTCATGTGAAAGTCTGAGTTCAAATCTCCTATATATTACATCTACAAGTGCAGGTATAAAATATCTGTACTGTAGAAAAAAAATCATATTTCAAAATTATTATAATTGTAAAATGTAATACCACAATTGCAAGCTATTTTGAGGGGCAAAAAAGATTTTGTGTGGTAATGCAGTTAATAATCAATTTTATATGAACAAAGTTATTAAATATAAGTTTTAAATATTATTTACTATACAGTATTTGCTTGATTTTAAATCATAATATTGTAATATGTTTATGACATATTCAAGTCAAAGATGACATTATAGCATATATATATGTATGTATGTATGTATGTATGTATGTATGTATGTATGTATGTATGTATGTATGTATGTATGTATGTATGTATGTATGTATGTATGTATATATATAAATTTCTTTCAGCATAAAACTAAAAATACATTTTGGTCAATTAATGCAATATTAATAATTAATTTTAAATTGAGCATTGTATTATCTAAAATATTCAGTCATATAAATTTAAACTTTTCAGTCAAATCAAAACAGTTATAATAATAAATCTAAAGTATTATCAGTAAAAAGGAGTGTGTGATTCCATGAATTATACAATTAATAATCAACTTTATATCATCAAAAGTTACTAAATATAAGTTAAAAAATAACATTTACTTACTCAATTACTAATTATAATTTCATAATTCATTTCAATCAGGGGGCCTTTTTGGCAAACTTAAAAAAAATACAGTACCAATGAAAACAATTTCATTTAGAAATATCACCAAATTCACCACTTGCTTTATTTTGCTATAATATCTTATTTAAATGTAATTCATTGGACATTAAACACTTCTTAGCAAAAATCTTTAATTGTACACATATACATACACAATCTTACGTTTCGACTTTCCATATGCACATATATACAATAAAAGATTTTTGCTATAAACTGTTTAAAGGACAGTGGATAAATTGCATTTATATAAAATTTTATTTAGCATAAAATTAAAAATAAATTTTGGTCATATACTATTAATAATTAATTTTAAAATGTATACTACATACGTATTAACTAAAATATTCAGTCAAACAATTTTAAATTAAAATCTTTATGAATGCAAATTCAGCCAAACAATAAAATAGATATTATTATAAAGGTATTTTTAGTTTAAAAAAAGAGAAAAGACATTATGCATTTAATAATATTTGTATGATGAAAATACATTAAAAATAAATTGAAAAGGATTCCTGCTATTAATTTTTATTTATAAATTCTGTATCTCTGCCATTACAATGTATTGTTAAAAAAATTGCTAGGTGATTTCAAAAACATCACTACTGCACATTAAAATTTAATATCTTATGTCATAAAAAAATCGCAGCTAGCTTATTTGTGTATAAAGTGCTGATTATTTAGATTTGCATAGCATGTACTGTAAAAAAAATTAAGTATTAATTTCAATCCATTAGATACATTTTTTTAAATATGCCACAACTTTTATTTTTATTGAAGTTAAGTACATGATCAAGTTTAGATAATGAACAGTACTGTAATTTCATACCTTAATGTGATGATAAATAACAAGTCTTTACTATCAGAGCAATACAGTTAAGTAAGATATTATTAAACATTGCTTTTTTAATTCTAAATAATTTTACATAAATAATGTAAGATTATGAATTTTTTAAAAAAATGAAACTTTGGCATGGATTTTTTTTTTAGTAGAGTGAGAAACAATTTTGTGGAAAAATACAAAAAATTGTCAATTGCGAGTACATTTTCCCATTCTCAATTTATTTTGCAATACATGTCCACAATGAACACCACATTTGGTTTCTAGCAATATTGGATTTTTTTATAGTTTTTTTTTTTTAAAAAAAAAAGGTTTATAGCTATATATATTTTCAACTGGAATCATGATAGAAACTAATAAATACCACATTTCTTCTTCAATTTATGGATCAACGAATCATCACAACCTTCAAGATGTACTCCCTTCAATAACTAATGCAGCATCTTTCAACATTTTGGATAAGGTTGCCAATAAGACATATACTGAGCATGGAAGGACATCAATATAAAATCCTCTGTTGATTTTATTGGCAAAGCATGAATCAAGATCACTAATATAACTGTTAAACTTATATGGAAAAAATCTGCCAAAAATTCATTACAAGTAATGAAGCCAAAAAGAAATCTATGTCAATCATATGGGAAACCATATTTGACCTAACTAAAAAATCAGAATTTACAGAAGTTGTTGCTGACAACATTGAAAAGTTTTTAGAACTATGCATGGAAGAATTAACTAAGCAAGAATTAATGCAACTGGATAAAAAACAGAAAAACAATAACGGAAAAAAAATTGACAAGTCTGTAGAAAAGAACTTTGGCATTAAAACACTGAAAAAAACTGACTTCATATCATGATATCATGAATACCATAATGTCAACAAATGAGACCTTATAACATGTATGAAAAGAAAATCAAAAAAGCAAGACACTCATTTATTCTAATCTTTTTCTTTTGAGATCATCAGCCATCAGTACCTGGTATACCTTCTTCAAAAACAAAAACAAAATTATTAAAGATTTAGAGGACAATTGTAGACTCTTAGAATGAACATCTGATGATTCATAAAACTGGATGCCAATGAGCGCTAAGTGGATGGATTATTTAAAAAAAACTTTAAACTAATGGTTTTTTTTCTTTTTATATTAACTTAATTTGCATTTTCTTGCATACATAAATATTTTAAATGCATACCTAAATATTACATACACAAGCACAGTTTAAACATTCATATATTGTATAATAGGTTTTTTTTTTTTTTTTTTACAATTACTATATATACTAGGTTAAGTTGTTTTTAATACAATATTTATAATTTATGGTACAATTTTTATCTGCAATAGTAAATTACCACTCCCCCTTAGAAAAACTATTATAATTCCTTACTTTTTAATACTAAATTCTTGCTTTATATGAATTTTGTGGAATCAATTGTCCTTGCTAATTGGGATAAAGTGTATATATAACAATGCATAAGTTAAACCCATCTAGAAAAAAAAAAAAAAACATGTTGTCAATAAGAAAAAGAATTGATAAAATCAAAAATAACAAAGAAAAAAGAAATAGCTTAATGGAGTAGAATTAGAGGAAGGGTAAAACAAAAATGGTGTTGAAAGACACAATTAAGTGAAAGATCATGAAAACAAAAAGTCATTAAAAAAAACATAAATATAGTTAAAAAATGGTGGATTCCAAATAGAATGTGATCATATTAAAACTGTAACGAAAAACATGAATGCAGACAACATAGTTTTGGGGCCAAATTTTACAAAATTTTCACAAGAAAACATCAAAATATAAAATCGTGGACTAAAATAGTTTTCATCAATAAACTAAAATTGTTATAAACTTGATTTATTTAATCTAATAATTGAATTTAAAAGCAATAATTAAACAATTAACATACTATTTATATATTTTAAACTTTATGAAGAGAGAATGTCGGTGAGAACTAATTTAACTTTTTTAAAGGATAATAACTATTAAATAATTAGTGCAATAATTAAAAAAATCAACAACAAAAACTAAATTGTTAACTTTTATCGATTGGCATCTTTGAGGCACTGAAATGAGATTAATTATGGGTTAATACAAAATTTCTTTTTTAAAAAAAGAAAAAAAACCTTTCTTAGGCTTAAATATATTCTTTTTTAATTGAATTTTATTTTTTCTATGCCTAAAAATCAGATACAAAAAAAATTCGGCGTTAATATTAGCATTTCAAGTATAAAACGTAAAAAAAAAAAAAAAAATCACTATTACCGCCGCTGGCATAATTATCTACTTTGAATAACTTTACTGCCATCTCGTGATAAAATATTAAACTATCAAATAAATTGCTTTATAAATGTATCAGTCTATTATGTACCTCGACATTAAATTTAAAATGCAGGTGTACTTTTAATCTGCTACCCGTGTAATTCATTAAGACATCACCTTTAAATCTTGTCAGTAGCTTCAGGCAATATAATTATTTTAGAGTGGAAACGTCTGTTCCAGATGCTATCCTGAGACGAAAATTATTATGAGCTACAATTCTTTTTAATTGTAAACTAAAATAACACATTTTATGGAAATTTTACATCTCCGTTATTCCCCCCTATGTTTTTTTTAAAAACAAATGTTTATCTTTTCGTTTAGAAAAAAATTAATATGTATTTCATAAGAAATACATATTAATTGCTTGAAATAAATTTCATGTTGTCGCAGTAACTGAGTTAAAAATAATTAGCTACGGTTGGAATTTTTTAGTTTGCGTGGGTCTGGGTGCTTGTGATTTTAGATGACGTTTTTAAGAGCAGATATAAGAGCTGGTATAATTTATATCAATTAACAATCTTTTATTTATGAAAAAATTATTATAAAAAAAATAAATGCAATAATAATTTTGTCATTTTTGACTATATGTCTGTGCGCGTATATGACAACCTAATTTTTACTTAGCATTAATTTTAATAATAATGTTAAAATGAAATACTTTTCGTGGGTGATTTTGCGCACTTGTCGAATGTATAATCGCTTTAGTTTGATTTTTCACCTTACTCTTATTTGTATGAATTAAAATATAATATGAAAAAGAAAATCATTTTTATGTATAGCTTTACTCAGATCAACATCAACTTCTGTCAGTTTGTTCCAGAACTTTTTATGTATATCTTTTTTTTTTTTTACCCACATCACTGCGGCAAACTCGTTTATTTATTTCATTTATCATTTTTTCCAAAGTCTTTTAACCGTTATTGGGGTGTAGTTTAGGCTTTTAGTTCATCACTTATAGTAACATGTTCTTTCAACCCACTGTTTTTTAACTTTCATTTATCTAACTCAAATATATTCTATTAAATCGGTTTTTTATATTAACAAAATTAATAATATAATAATAAAAATTTGAGATAAAATCAAATTGATCAATTACATTCCACATTATAATTAAATATCTAGATGTCTCAAAAGTACATCTGATATAAACAACGGACAACTTTTTTTTCATTAATACATCTGTATATTTTCAGCCTCATTTAAGAAATATTACATATTCTTGAATGTTAATTAGTTAGTCTGTAAGAAAATATCTATCCTATGAAAGCATATGTTATAAATTATTTCTATAATAAATCTACTAAACGAATGAATAATCATACTTAATTCATTGATTATAACGACATTATTATTAAATTATTTTTACATAAACAACATTGTTTAAAATGACAGTAAAAATGTGGAAAATATTTATTTCTATCACAACAGTGAATCCTGCATAGCTTGAGAGAAAGTATTTAGTAACTTTGAAAAAATTTGGTTCTGGAATGAGGCTTTAATTAAAAATTATTTTAAAATAACTTCTATCACATTATAAAAGAGGTTAAGTGCATTATGTAAACTTCTTTAATGCAACCATTATAAATAAAATATTTGAAGTCTCGATAATAAACTTCAGCATATATATTATCACTCTAGTATATCGTATTATTATGTGAGAATTACATAATATTAATTTTTATTTATTTAAAGTGTATTCTTTATTTAAAAAAAAAACTTATATACACTTTTTACAAATAATAGTTATGTTTTAACAATATGCGGTACAGAATAACTATTTTATTTGACATTTAACATCCAACACACCAACATGCCACCACATCATTATATATCAAACTTTATCTATTTTAAATAATATATTTAAAATATACATTATTAATAGCAAATGGTTTAAAGATTCAACTTGTATAAGCTATATTCATTAGTACGCATTGAATGCTTTCTGGCAAGTTTGACAAACAATATTTATGTGATATTGATCAACTGAGAAATGTAGCTTCTACATTACTAAATAAATAGTCTTTTTTGATTTTGTATAAAAAAATGTTTTCTGCAACATCTATCTTCACGTGTTATTTAACAATAACATATATAAGCACATTACAGCACAATTATTTTATTTATCATTAAACTTTTTATTTTTAACAGTTTCATACTGTATAACCTTTAATATTCTAATGTTGTGTTTTAAAATGGGTTTTAAATAACTTTATTTAATATACCCATTAGTGATCTTCTAGAAACACGATATTGATGATATTGCTTTGTCTTTTTAAAATAGATCCTTTTCTAAACAGAAAAATCTTGCCAAATACTCAATTTTTTGTCTAAACAAGAAGAGATCATCTTGTAGCCTGAATAGTTTTTGCAATAATCTACTGAAATAGAATCTTACTTTGTTATAATCGAGTAATCTTTGATCATAACCATACTTATTTTTTTCTCTTCAACAAGGTTAGATGAAAATTTTTAGAAATATATTTTTTGGGGAAAGTTAGCTTGCACTATTTGAATTTGTGATGCAAATATTTTAAGAACAACCTCTTGGAATTGACATTTTCTACTGGTAAATATTGTGTCCCTGTTTATAGATAAAGTATCACAATCTTTTGAATGCTTAATTAAATATTACAATAAGAAATATCACTAGAAATGTCAAGTCTATATCTTCCTAGTGATTTCTTTTTCTTTTATATATTCCTCTACCAATTAATAGAAAAGGAGTTGCTTTATATAAAAAGAAATAAAATGCTGATAAGCAGGTCAGAGTTGCCAATTTTTTAAAGTAAAGTTTTGCTACCTGAGACTCATTGTCAATCAGGATCCCAATTTGGATGTTAAGCCATGAATCTATAATTGAAGAATTATGGCATTAAAAAAATAGAATTCTTCTGATATTCCAAACATTTTTTTTTAGAACCAACAAAAAAACTAGCTGGATTTGATTTTTCTAGATATAGAGTTTCTTCAACAGATACATAAGAACATATGGTTATTACACTCATCAGCTTTATAAATGGGGCTTATCACCACTGATATATATATATATATAAAAATAAGTAGAAACACAAACTAAGAATCATTAGTTAACAAATGTCAAATCTATAGCTACAGTGGCAGCACTGAATGATTTAATGAAACTAATGGTGATTCTAGATTATGATTGGAATCTGTACAAGTTCATATATGATATTTTATTAATAGTCAAGCTGTCAAAAATTTGATAGGCTAAATAAATAATAATTCTTTATTTATATATTAAATTAATTTTGCTTATTATACTATTTAAAAAAATATAAATACAAAAACAAAGTTGTAAATAAACAAAACATAAAAATGTTAAAATTCATAAGTTTAATAAATTGTAAATTAAGGCAGCAATCATTCGTCCATTTTTGAAGTAGTTTATACAATTATATTTATTAATAACATTTGTTTGAGTTCCGTGAAGTCACACATTCACTATGATGTGAAACGCAAAGTGAAGGAGGCTTGTTTTATCACAGATGATCACAAAGCAATCAACCGAAAAGACACCTGCTTTACTATCTTTAAAAATTGGGTCCTTTAAACATTACATTACTGTGGTATTCACTAACTACTAACGAAAAGAGTTATGAATATGGGAACATAAAATTCCCAAAAGCACTTCAGCTTATCAGTTGTTATGTATAGCATCTTTAATTATAGATAAAACACAAGCTTAGTAATATAATAAAATGTTTTCTAAGCATGAAGTTTAAACAATTTACAAAATATAAGAAAATTTATTTTTCTCAAGCAATAATATAAAATCCAGCATTTACTAGTGGCAGAAAAATGAATTTATTATAAAACATTCTTGAATTGAGTGAAAAACATAAGTAAGAATTTGAAATGCCTAATAGTAGGCATAAAACTATACAGATTCTGAAATTGTTGTAGAGTTTAAAACGTCAAAACAATTACAGAGGGTAAAGTTTTATGATAATGAGATTGTTGTAGTATTTTTATAATAAAAAAACGAAGAAAAAGAATTTTGTCTAAAATATGTTTAAATAGAATTAACTCTAATACTTCCCTATTGATTTATTTAATAAATAAATATATGCAGATATGGTTCAGTAAGTTTTTTTACTATTCTTTTTTGAGTAAATGTGATTGAATAATCATACGTAGTAAATATGTGTGTATATGTGCTTCCATTTATTATTAATGAGGTACTTCATTAAGATTATTTTAAATATGCATACTATATACACAAAACAATCTGTGTTTTATATATATATATGCATATGAAAAGTAGGTAGTTGTTAATTATCCACTGTTCTTTATGTGGTGGCACTGTTTCTGAGCAAAAACACAGAAATATGTCATTTACGCAGCCTAACGTATAGCGTATAGAACAGTTCTATTCATATTAGCCATTAGCAGACCTAGATGATGTTGCACACAAATTTTATAGTTCACTGATGTGCTTTGTGATACTATGCAAATAGTGTGCACTTCACATATTGTTATGGTATGATGTAAGGGTGTATGTAATTCAACTGGCCATAACTGTTTTAATGTGAATTTGATGTAATGATGTTACACCCTATCTGACATACTATTACATAGTAATAATTGTAAGCCTGGCCTCTTGTTTCCCTACATATCTTGGAAGGGTGAAAATAATTTCAAAAGGGTAGAGCAAAACACGATTTCCCAAAACTCATGCAAATAGGCACATTTTCGTGAGACCAGCTACGAGACAAATCATAAGCTCGGTTTGTTGAGAGGAGTATTGTTCATATTGGCAATTTACTATTAAAAGAATAACATACATTTCTAAATAAAAAGAAAAATATTTTGTTTGTTTTTGACATTTAATGTAGAATGCTAAGAATAACATAAACTTGTGGGTGGTTGAACATTGTTTTGGAAACCATAAACTTGGTTTGAGCAGAGTAATGCATCTGCTGTTTGATCGTTCAGATCTGCAAACCATCGGTCCCCCTCCCCTGCACATTCCAGCACTATGCACTGAAATTTAATTGAATGGAATTTCATTTCATTCAGGCTCATTAGTCTGTTAATCAAATGTTTTTTTTTTGTTTAAACATTTCATTTGCTATTAGAAAAGTAACAGAACATTTTTTTAAAATAAAAAGAAAAGTGTTTTGTTTTGTCCCAGCCAGGAAATGTTATATTAAATTGTTTTTGCACAGAAACAGCCCCATCACACAATGTACAGTGGCTAATTAACAATTACCAAAGAGTATTATGCACTTCCAGTTCTATTAATAAATTTTGTATCAATAAACATATGGTATTTTATGCGATGTATTATGTATACAAGGGAGTCTTGAAAAAAAAAGATTAGATATTATGGCCTTATTGTATTTACTTTTCCATGTAGGTGAACATTTAATTACTTATAAATAAATTAGGCAAGGCAGATACCTACAGTAATAATTGGAAATCAAATATTTTGCTTTCATTCTTTTGTATACATTTAGTTAAATATTTATACAAAAGAATAATAGGAGTAATGAATAAGAAATTATTTTGATTTTACTATTACCAATAGTATTAAATTAATTTCCTATATATTTACTCACATATTAGCCAAATAAGTTCTCTCTGCCCTACTGTAGAGCCAACTATTAAAAGCTTGACTATTAATTGATTTTATGTAATGTTATAATATTTTCATCTCTATTCTCAAGGACTGGCAATAAAAGTTGGAACTTATATATCTAATAGGCACTATTTATTATTTTATATTATTTAAGCTAATAGCCAATAAATAAATATGTAAGTTTTTGACCTCATGCTAATACTTGTGTACTTACATAAATTTCTTATTAGAGTCAGTTTTATGGCAATTATAGATTTATTTTACTCTTTCTCTAGAAAGATTAATCCCACCACCATATCCATTACTTTTGCCTATGCACTCTCATATGTGGCTAAGAGCAATTTTTTTCAGTCAGCACTAAAGTTATCTACTGTGAACTTATACAATTGTAATCATTGATCACATGATGATATAGTGCTGCCACAGTGAAAACTAAAATAATCCTAAAAATTAACTTTTAGTAATTGGAACTATCCAAGCTGTTGGAAGAATATGAGTAAGTATATAAAAAATAACATAATTTTGTTACTGGTATTAATCTTTCTAGACAAAGAGCAAAAGAGGCTGACATAAACTGAGATCTTAGAAGGTATAAAAACAGACTTGATATTATGATTATCATTTTAAATATCACTTGGTTCACAATATTACATTTTCTTGCATATCATACAGTTATCTTGAACAAATGAAAAATAGCTGCTTCAATATATAAGTTCATTAGTTCAAGTTTTGAATCATAGTTCCCTTTGATGAAGGTAAAAGTTATAAACCAGATTTGGAATGGGGAAAATATAGCATTCCATCAGGTGTTCATTCATTATTCAAGTTTTAAGAGATAGGTCTAAAATATGGTAAAAAGAACTGCTTTTGCATAAAATGAACTACTTTGTTAGAGCTGCAATTAGAACCAAAGTTATTCGATCATGGTTATTTATTGCATTGGTTTGATTTCTTAAAGTATGAACTAAAACATTTTTATCAATTTAAATTTTAATTAAAATATCTAGATATCAGCAGATATTAGAGAAAAGTCAATACGGAATGAGGATAGCACTCTTTCTCTTCTTAGAAGATACTTTTATTCATTTGCACATCAGCTTTTAATTGAAATCATAAAAATAGAAATTATAAGTTTACATACAGTTAATTTGCTTATTTTATTTTTGTAAAATTAAATTAAACATTTGTTTTTTTAGTAAGTATCTGTTGATTATATTCAATTAGTCAAAATTTTCTAATTTCAAGCAGGAAATGCTGTCAAATAAATGCTTTTGTTAAGAATATTATTGTTATTTTTTCTTATTTTTCCTGTAATTATAAGTTGAATTTTTAAATTTAAACAATAGTTTTATTAATTTAACTCATAATTTATTAAAAGTTGTTTTACACAAACAAATTTGTTTTTTATTAGAATATATTTTTATACTGAAGGTAAAAATAAATGTTTTGTTTGTTCTTTTTTTTTTCTAATTATTATTTTTAATATTATTTCAAAATTTTCCAAAAACGTGAAGATTTAATGGAAAATAATTTGTTTTTATTAATTATTCAACTTAAACAAAAATAGTGATGAAAATGAATACATGAATGACTTTAATAACACCACAAAAATTAACATAAAATAAACAGGCAATTAAAAATTGTAATTAAACTTTTTATTCATCTCCAAGTTAGTGAATGTATTAATTTTCAAATAGGGAGGAAATTATTTTACTCTTTGAAATAGAATTTTTTTTAAATCTTCAAGCAATATTGTTTAGATATTTTTCGTGAGATAAAATGTAAGGTGAATGTTATAAATAATGTAAAGAATTTTATTTTTCTTTTATATTAGCATTAATAATAAATGTTTATTAATCTTCATAATATAGATAAATAATGTGCATCTTTATTTTCAACTTATCTCTCCAAGTTTAAATTAGTTTGTTTGCTTTATAGCTTCATTTCTTTACATTATATGAACAAACTTTCTCATTTCATTTATCCATTTCTTTTACAATCTTTTGAGATCCAATTTAAAACTTCAACTGTCCATCTATTACCATTTCTTCTGGCAATATTTCCAGCCCTGCTCCATTTTAATCTCTTAATTGTTTCAGTGATATTGTTTTGTATTCTCACTCATGTATTTCAATTTTGATATTTTCTTGTTACTTTACTTACATCTCTTCATACTTTAGTAAGTGGTCTGAAATCTTTGTATTACTCTTCTTTTAAGTATCCAAGTTTCAGATCCATAAATAAAAACTGGTAAAATCTATCTACTAAAAACTTCCCTTTCTAAACATATTGGAATATTTCTTTTTAGTATTAAGTTATTTCTACCAACAACATTAAATTTTAAAGTTTATGTTGCCATCTGAGTCAATAGTCTGAACAAGCTATTTGTTGTTATTAGCATTATTAAAATTATAACTATCAATTTTTATTTTGTTTTTCTGAAAAAATCCACTGAACATTGCTTTAGTCCAGTGTTGTACAACCTTTTACACTTGCAGCCTCCATACTCAGACTGAAATTTTACATGAACCATTACCATTATAATGTACTCATATAAGGATAATAATAATAAGTCATTTTAGCACGTGCGCACACACACACACACACACATATATATATATATATATTTCATAGTACATATAAGATCTTTGAAAAAACTGCATATTAACAAAAAATGGATAATAATATTTGGTTTTTAATAGATCTGTTAATTTGTACTAATTACAATTTTTTAGCATGTTTTAGATAATGTATACATTCAGGAATATATTACCACATAATGATGTTAGGCCAATATCAGCATGAAGAATAAAACTCAGAGAGTGAAGAAAAGAAATAAAAGCAATATAAGTGAAATGCCATTATTATGTGCTGTATAAAGAAAAAAGTGTTTAAGCACAAAAGTGGTCAGACACACAATAATGAGTTCAGCAGTTTTCATGTATTTTTAATAGTGTTTAGGTTTTTGTTTTTTCAATTAAAAATGTATTATTCAACATGAGAACTAAAAATTTTCACAATCCTCTTCAATCTTTCTGTGGTCTCTTGAACGGTTGAACCTACAGATTGTGCATTGCTGCTTTAGTCTTTTTGAATTTATCTTTAATCTTACTTTCTTCTGATAATTATTTTAACTTTTCCTGAAGTTCTGAAGTATTATTGCTAAAGTAAACACATCATCTGCAAATCAAGATGATTTAAATAATATATATTTGTTTGCACTTCTTCAGCTTCCCATTTTAATTCATAAAATACTTATTGTGAAGCTATATATTGTTTACAATAACTCCCCATCATATACATTGTAATGCAAAAATTTTTAATATAATTCCTTTATTTTCCTGACAGTTTCGACTGTCCTTCAGTCTTCATCAGAGCTGATGAAGACTTCAGGACAGTTGAAACTATCAAGAAAATAAAGGAATTATATTAGAAAAATTTGCATTAAAATGTATATGAGAGGAGTTATTGTAAGCAAAATCTATGAATATATGAATAAAGGCAAAGAAAATAAAGGAGAAAAATAAGAATATACTTCTAATTTTTGTAAAACTACTGTAAAAAGTTTTGGAATTATAAAATCATTCTGCCATACCTTTTCTCTATGTTAATCTTTTTAAGTATCATAATATAATGGACTCACTGCTGTTGCATTTGGTTAAATATTCTTCAGACTAGGACAATATATCATGTTTGTAATTACAATTAAAATAATTATAGAATCAAATGTCTTTTCATAATCTACAAATCCAAAGCAAAGTTGCATTTCCTATTACTTAGTTTTTTTTATAACTACTCTCAATATATGGATGTGATATTCTGGACTAAAAATATTTTAAAATCCAGTTTGCTTTTTGTTTGCTTGAATCCAAAGTTCACTTGCTTCTTTTAAAGTATAATTCCATCATTAATTGGACTCTTTCACTACTTTGTAGATTCAATTGCATTTCTCATCTCTTCATTTAAAATATTTGACAATGTAGAAGATGCAGATTTTTGTGTTGTTGTTGTTCAATACATTTCACAATAGCATCTGTTTCTAATAATAGTTCCATCCTTTTTTTCTTATTGCACAAGTAAGTTTCCTACTAATACCAAGATATTGTTTTACACATTTGAGACTTTTATTTCCTTCTATAGATTTCTTTGCCAGCTCACAAATATTTTTTTCTTATATCATTCATTATTAACTCTTTTTACTTCCATTTTACAAATCTCTGGATATTCATTTCTTCTTAATGTCTTGTCTCAGTAGAAAATTTATTAATAAATTGTCATTTTTTGTGTCTGCTATCTTTCTTACACTTTCAATAGAGTATTCATTATCTTCTTATTGATTTTAATCAAATCGGAACTATCTTTCAAGTCTGTTAACATTCTAAAATGATTTTTTCAAGTTTTAATTTAAATTTATTGGAATGTTTTTACAATTTAGGAATGTCAACAGTTAATGCTAATTTTCTTAATAATTTCTCTAGTGCTTTGTTGATGTTTTATATCTCACATTTCAATGATAATTTTGGTGTCAAATCTATAAATAACATTACAATCTTGAAATATAATGCTGTATTTTCATTTGGATACTTCCATCTTCACTTCTTTCTAGCATTTTTTGCAAAGAATGAATGCATAATATAGAATTTTTCTCTGAAATTCACAAATCTGCATCCTCTCTTATTCCTACCTCCATAATTAAATTTACCTACAGCACTTTAAACATTCAGTTATTTACAAATTCTATTATTGAAGTCTCCCATGACAATTTTAAATTGTTTTGTCTGACTAAAAATATTTTGTATATCTACATAAAAATCATTTACTCCTTTATCACAATGGGAATTTGTTTACATCATAAACATGATTTGCATTTGATGTTTTATTAAGTTGGATAACTAATCTTGCAACACTGTCTGCTATACTGTCATTCTCACAATAGTTCTTCTGTCACTTTTTATTTATCATGAATCCCACTGCATTTGTACTTTCCATAATTATGCCTTTGTAGTAAAATACATGTCCACTTTTTAAATCAATTATCTCTTCATCATTTCTCCTAACTTCATCATGTCTAACCATTTAATATCAAACAATTCTCTTTCCGATTTACACAATTTTCCTTCACTTAAGTTATTTGAACTTGTAAGGCCTAAATAAATGGCAGCCTGGTTCAATATTCAGATAATTCTTAATATTCTTTGCCTTTGGCCATTATATGTTGCTCTTGCTTATGACATTGCAGCTTCCTTGGAACTTGTACCATAATTAAATTTATTAGTCATGACTATAAATGTCCACAAAAAAGATCGTTCACACACACTTTTGTCATGCCTTCAAGAAAATTCAACTGATATTTTAGCTAACAACAATCAGGCAGCTGAGAAAAAAACCATTGTACTTCTCGATCATAAACATGAAAATAATAAGTAAGTGACCATACTGTATGATGATAGTTGGTAAGTTACCCATCTATGTTTTTACTACATGAATAATCACAAATATTAGTTACAATGGCAAGAATCTATGAAATGGAAAATAGGAATTTGCCCAATTCATATCCTCTAAGCCACAAAAAATCTCTTTTCAGTTAACAGCAAATATATTAAACGTAAAATGATCTTGATTTTTAATACCACATAGAAATCATTTATAGAAAATAATAATAGCTTTTACAATTTAAATTCTAAATTATTCTTAAATAATAGTTATAATATTTTTTTTATATTGAATGCTTTTATTTTTGCTTCAAAGCACGAAAATTGTTCTTCATGATTTGTGCTATAATGTCACTTAATGTTGTATTTCTTTGAAAATTAAGCATGTAATCTTATTATTCACTTCAACACAAAAATAGTTCAGTTTCCACCTTTCTTAAAATTTTCTTCCCTCATCATCAATCTTTCATTTTTTATTTAGCATTGGAAGTGGTTGGTTTTTTCTGTAATAAAAATAGTGCTTTAAATTTAAATTTTAAAAATTAAAAAATTGCAGCTAACATTTGCTTACATTTTTTGAACGAGTTATAAAAGAAAACAACCAACAAATTTTTAACACACTGATTGGGACAAAGAAACTAGCGCGACTGCCTTTTGTTACAATTCTAAGAAAAACCTAACATCTGCAAATAGGATTGCAACATTGGTGGCATAAATTGGTGACTAAAGTTTTTCTGGAATGTATTTATGTTCTCAGAAGCACAGCAGCACATTATTAATATTACCAGCTTTGGTGTTTATCATAACTCAAATGCTTCATCATCATAAAAGTGTGTCCTCAAAAATATTTAGGTATGTTTGTAACAGAGAATTATAAATTAGCTATGTATGTAGCTAACAATTATTGTATATATTTTACTTCATGTAATTAAATATAAAAGTTTGTTTTATAAAAAGTTTTTACAATTAATTTATTGTTTGCAACATATTCTGTTTTCATTTTATTGCATAGCATCACAGCCACAGGCCATGAAAAATCACATCAAGGGCTGCATGTGGTCCACTGGCTGCCAGTTTGACATGGCAGATTTAGCTGATTCTATAGTCCAAAAGTAAATAAAAAACTTGAATAAATAGTTTATTGTAAATGTAAGATATCATTAATTAAATTATATACTATATTTAATGATTGAGTCAATAAGAGAATTAATGGATTGTTGACTTTACAATTTTATCATTACATTATATTTTGACCAAGAATAACTCATTATTATCATCATACAATATCACACACAGTAATTAATTTTATCATTTTACTCTGGAGCCATCTATTGTAAAATTGAGTAATCACTGGAAGTTAAATACTAGCTAGTGCCAATCAAATCTTTAAACCATGTCAGTGAGAATTATTGGATTTGCACTCACGTATTCACAGCCGTCTTTACTTATTCTTTTATATTCTCTGGTTAATGATTAAATTAAAATAAAACTTTTGAATCAAAATAACTATGCTTATTTATCTAAATAGTTCTGACACTAATCTAATTATAAACTAAGAATGTTTCACCTTTACTTGGCAATATAAACATTCAATAAAATTAGTATTAATAATCTGAATACTTAATTTGTTTTATAATAAAAACATCCATGAATCTACTTGTTTGATGGAATAAATAATATTTGACATGACTGATTGTGCATATTTTATTACATTTGATAAAATATTTTAGAGACTACTGTATTATTGCACCAATGTTTTTGAAATAATCAAAATAAATTTTGTTCTATCTGGATCCTGAATGTAAAAATTTGGAATTTCCTTTGTTATCTTAACTCACAATGCATGCTATATAACATACTATTATGAGTAACAATTTTATGCAAAAATGTTATGGAAATAATTTTTTGAATGAAAACAAGAATTATATACCTTTATAAAATAGGAAATTTGGTAATGGATCTTTCTTTAACATTAATACACTTGCAAACCATCATGAAGAACAGTTTTATTAAAAACTACTTGATTTAAATAAATATTAAAATCAGCAAAACTCTCCATACAGCACTGCCACTCAGTGCAAGCCAGAATAATCAATGGATTCCAGAAGGCCATATGTGCAATGCTTTCAGATCCAAGGCTCCTCACTGATGAAGGCCACAAGCCAGAAACTAGTCTGAGGATATTGGATGAGTAGACACTAGATGTGGATTTTGTGCACACACCTTCTGGCATTTCATTTATTAGTCTGGCTTGCACTGAGTGGCAGTGCTGTATGGAGAGTTTTGCCTGTTTTAATAACAGTTATAAGTAAGCATAAGAAATGGTAATCATGTGATGTTTATTGGCTTAAAATATTAAAATCTTTGAAAAAATTTTCTGGATTCATCAACTTCAAAAACAAAAGAAAAAAACTGTTCTATTCAATGTTAAATTAAGTAATATTTTAGTGTACAATGAAGCTGTGATATAAACTGTATCAATGTACATTTATTTCAGTTATATGTATCCAAAAAATGCAACCAATTTTCATTTCAGAGGTCTGTATGACATTATGTTTATTCATAATGTATTTCCAGCTTATAATGAAAACATCAAAACAATTAGAGAGATTATACTTTGTTGTTAACAAGACTAATATTTTATTTTCTTTGGGAAAAAATTTATTGAATAAAAAAGATATTATTTAGAGTGCATTTCCTTGAAATGAAAGTCTCACATTTCGCTATTCATTTTACTTAAAAAAATAATAATATGTATCGTAAGTTTGTTATTATTTTTATTTTTTTGAATGACTTTAAATTATTGAATGCCCAGTAAATATATATATCTAAATGTGTTCTTTCAATTTATTATTATTATGATTTTATTATTTTGTTTACACTACAATCTTAACTTACATATTTATAATATATACAGAAAATTGTCTCATCCATTCATGAGCATGTTGAAAAGCATTTTACATGTGCAGTCAAATAAATAATGCATATTCAGTCAACTTATTTTTTATTATCTTATTGAAGCTTAATGATTAGAAAATTTTAAAGACTAAGATTTTAAAACAAAAGAAATACATGATTGAGTATAACAGTATGATATGTGGTGACTAACTGTGTAACAATTATATATTTATTAGGTGAAAACTCTTTGGCAAAGAATGGTATATATTAATACAAATAATATGACGCTTATATAGATGACTCCTGAGTGGAATATTATATAGTACATATTTTAAAGGAAAGTGATACTCTATTAAATGACTCCAGTTTAAAATACGCTCTGTTAAAAATTGCCACATAGATTGTTGCAACATTTTTAGTACAGATTCTAAGTGTAATTTACAGAATTCTTCTGATACTCTGATAGATGGCTTTACAGTAATGTAATAGCGATAATGCAGATATTAACTGTAAGTTGTATAATGAAGTAAATGTCATAAATTATTATCTAAAAAAATGATTTAACTATTTTTCAAATCTGACCTGTTTTTTAAACAGTTGTGGATATCAAAAACAGATAATGTAAAAAAAAAAAGAGAAAGAGAGAAATATTTTTAAATGCTTACTGCTAAACTTCCATTAAATTTTAAAAAGTATTTTTTAATAATCTTTTATCTGAAATCATTTTTCCAAACACAATGTTAAATTTAATCTTTCTTTTTTTAAAAAAAAAAATCTTTATTATTACTTGTCCAATATCAAGTATGACTTAAAAAGAATCTGTTAAGAGCAGTTGACCTAATTCATATTCTGTAAAACTAAAATAGATTTTAAAATTTGAGTAATACTTTCAAGACTCTGACATATATAAAGATCTGGCTTATGTACTTTTTTAGTTTAAGAATGTTTGACCTCAATGATGAAATTGTAGTTTGCATCATTTTCTAAAATCTAGCATCATAACAAACTGAAGGACGTTAATCTGCTGTTTTATCAGTTAAAAAAGAAGTGTAGATAATTTCTGTTTAACAGACTTATTAACAAAATGTGCTGTGTATTTTTTTTAATTTTATCATATTAAAATGTTTTATTTTTGCATAATATATCACAATACCGAATTATTCCTGTCAAGTGTTGGTAGCCTAGTGGTTAGCATAGCTGCCTTCTAATGCGATTGGCCCGGGTTCGCTTCCCGCAGCGCATTTGACATATGAAATATATATATATACCGAGTTATTCCTATAAATCAATCATGAAAATGTTATTCCAAGAATTTTACATATAATTTTATTTTATTAGATATATAAAATAAAAAGCTAAAAAAAAATTTTTTTATCTGGAATATATATAAGTAAATACATGCATTAAGTACAAGTATATTGTCTAAACTGAACTTGATTTTATCTAAAAACAAATAGACGTTTGCTAGTGAAATTCAACAAAATATACAACACATATATACAAAACAAAATACATTAGCTTATACCCACATATATAATCAAAAATACTACAAATCTTAAAAATATGCTATAATAAAATAAATGTTTTTTTCGTCTTGCGTTGTTAGCAGAGAGGTATCGCAGCCGCCATGCAAGCAAGTAGTTGGTTGCAGACGGTTGTGGGTTGACACATGGAAAAAAAAAAAAATGTTTTCTATTTATCTTTCACTAGATCTGATAAAAAATTTCATTTTATTCCGAACATAAAATTATATCTATATCTTATGTTTGTTTATTTAAATCCAACAGTGTCATAATCTTTAATAATTCCGAACATTATATTCCATAAAATATCTAACATTATTTCTTTTAAACCACTAAACATCACATGATCACTATTTCTTTTGCTTGCTCATAACTGTTGTTAAAACAGGAAAAACTCTCCATACAGTAGTATTACTAGATAGGGATTTTATACATAAGCCTTATGGTATCCATTGATTACTCTGTCTTGCTTTGAGTAGCACTACTGTATGGAGAGTTTTGCCTGTTTTAATTATTGCTTTTATTTGCATTTACAGCTTAAATTATTTCATCAGTTTAAATTGATTACAGCAATATTTGTTAATATTTAAAAATTGAAAAATATATTAAAATTAACACATTGAATGTTTAAAATTTCACTGACAGTGCTTAAGTAATAATTACTTGATTAGATATTTAATTACTATCATTATTTAAAAATATTATTACTCTATTACAGGATGAAGGTTTTTCCAAGTTTAATCCAGTTTCTCTACTCCAAAGCTTCTCTTCATCACACCAACAAATTTCCTTATTTCATTCAACTATTTCTCATATGATCATTTTGTAGAGCTTTTTCAGTCTCTCGGAATCCAGCTTAAGATTACAATTATTCATGGATTATTTTCTCTCTGGTAATGGGTCCAGTACAATTCCATTTTTGTATATATTTCTTCAATAATGTCAGTAAACTATTTTTTTTTCACTTAAATACCATGCTTTTGATTCTTTCAAGTATCATTTACAGGATCGTCTGTGTAGTAAAAATATAACAGCTAAATAGCTGACATTTCAGTTCAGTAACAAGTACTGTCATCAGAACATCTTTCTCAAACCATAAGAATGTGTGAATGGTGAGATTTAAAATTATTTTTTTCTTTACTATTTTCTCCTCATTCTCAATTTTTATTGGTTGATAAGTTTTAAAAAATATTTTATCCTCTAATATCTTTTACCAAATATTGTTAATTTTCTTTAATTCACACTTTTTATTTATGCTCTTGGGCTTTTAAACATCTCTATAGCTTCCCTTAGCAAACTCTACTCATATTGTTCAATTTTTGCCACAATATGTGTTTTACTAAAAATGATGTCATGGTTAGTTAATTTAATGTGTAAAAAAAATGGCTGACCAATTAGATTTTTCTCTAACTGCCAAAATGTGTTCATCTTATCTTATGTTTATTCTATGATTGGTCTGTCTAATGTATGAATATAAGCAAACTCCACATAAAATTTTATATACACCATGATGTTCTAAATGATTTTTTTACAGCATGGAAATACTTCATTAATTTTTTAAAATACTGTATAAACTGTTTGGATATTATTTTTCTTTAAAACATTACAAATTTTATCAGTTAGTGCCTTTATATATGGCAGAACAGTCTTAATTTCTGAAATATCAAAATCTTTTCATATTATATTAAAAAACTCTATTGATAACCATGTGATCAAAACCATTATGCAGAAGCATTTATTTACTTTCAGAGATATCTTAGTGAAAATGGCTGTCATCAGAAAGTCTATTAGTTCTATCTAACAATGTCTTCACAATTGAAAATAATTATGCTGGATGGTGGATGAAAAGAAAAATGAAGATATCTCCCAGTGTGTGCTTACTTTCTATATATAATAAAGAATCATCCTTTTTTCAATTAAAACATCTAAGAATAGAAGTTGGTTATTATTTTCTACTTCCATAGCAAATCTGATGTTGTTGTTAAAAAATATTCAATTGCCTGATTTTGTTGTGGGATTGCTTGAATACTGCTTATTGAATATTTTTTTTTGTTTTTGATGGTCACATGTATAAACAAACAACAGGTTTAGCCTTGGGTTCACCAATTTCTCCAGAATTTGCTTCTATTTTTATAGAGTACTTGGAAAAAACAATTTGATATCAATAATTAAAAGACCCTGTATATGGCAGAGATGGGTTGATGATACCTTTATTATTTGTCTAATTGTAAAGTTCTAAAATTTATTAAACTCTTTTCACAACATCTTCCATTTTTAGATGTCTTAATTGCAAGAAATAAGAATAGTTCTTTATCCCATGGTACATATATAAAGCAAACACTTACTGGGAGATATCTACATTTTTCTTCTCTTCATCATACAGCACAATTATTTTCAGTGGCAAGACATTGTTAGATGGAACTAAAAGATTTTCTTATGTCAGCCATTTTCACCAAGATATCTCTGCTAGTGGTTTTGATCATAAGATTATTAATAGGGCTTTTTTATATAATAAGAAAAAATATTTTAAAACTTCAAAAATTAAGACTGTTCTGCCATATATAAAGGGAGTAAATGATAGAATTGGTAAGGTTTTAAAAATAAATAATATCCACATAGGTTATATTACATTAAAAAAAAATTAATAAAGTATTTCCATACCCTGAAGGTAAAATTCATCTGGAGTGTCATGATGTAAATGAAATTCCATGTGGAGTTTCTTTACATTCATACATTGGACAGACCAATCATAGAATAAACATAAGAAAGAACGCATTTTGCAATTAGAGAAAAATACAATTCATCAGCTATTTATTCACACATTAAATTAACTAACCATGATATCAATTTTAATAAAAAATTAAACAATATGACCAGAGGCTGCAAAGAGAAACTATAGAGATTTTTAAAAGGCCTAAGAGCATAAATGAAAAGTGTGTATTAACGAAAATTTAACAATATTTGGGAAAAACTATTGGAAGATAAGATAACTTCTCAATGAATAGAAATTGAAAATGAGGAGAAAATAGAAAAGGCAAAAAAAATAATGATTTTAAATCTCACCACACACACTTGTATGATTTGAGAAAGAAGAAGCTTAGAGAAAGGTACTTGTTATAGTACTAAAATATCAGCTATTTAACTATTATATTTTTACTTCACGGAAATTATCAAAACATTACTATGACTTCATCTTTTATCTGTGAGAATATTAGAATTTATATATATATAATTAAAACAAATTATACATTTCGGAACTTGTTTTTAAGCTTGCATTTTATGATCACTAGATGGAGCTTACCAATAGCTCTAAACAAGCTTTGTTTTTATAAGTGCCAAATGAGAAAGAATTTAAAATCTCTATCATTATTCCCACCTCCAGACCAGCTGGTTTTGAGTTTATGGCTCACGTCAGTGGAGGTCTGGGAGACTAGAAACTAGAACTAAAATACCAACTCAAAAGTCAGCATTTATAAAACATGTTTCTATCAATTTGAAAGCATGAACTTATCAGACACATAAATATCTTCAAAGCCATATATATATATATATATGGTACTCACACAAAAGTAAGTTAAATAGCACAAATAATATGCAATATAGTCAGAAATATAAACATTAATTTAAATATGCCATCATACATAATGCAACACTCTAATCATTTTCATATATTTTCACAATATTGTATGTACATCTTAACAAAATTATAATAACAGCAATTATTAAGATTAAAACAGCAGTGATGTTCAATGTAGACTCATATAAATTGACTTATGTACTCTGAATGGCACTACTGTATGGAGAGTTTTGTCTGTTTTGATAACAGTTATGTGCAAGCTTAAGAAATGGAGATCATGTGATGTTTACATAAATATATAGAACAGATATTCAAATATGTATAAAAGATGTATTATTTTTTGAGATATCAGAAGATTTCTACACAAATTTATTGTTTAAAAATAATCACCCCATAGAGTATTTATTTATCTGGCAATTTAATTGTCCGTTATCAAATAGGGATTTAGCTATTATTATCTCAAAAAAATAAAAAATAAAACTATAAATCTTCACAAATCAATAAATGGGGGGAAAAATCAGTGTTCTTTTTTACTGATGTTATTTTTAGATTATTAAAGAAATTATTGCCGTAAATGATTAAACAAAAATCGAATATTACATTACATTCTTAGCAATATTTCCATGATTCATGATGATTTAGGTCTATTTCCTTTCAATTTACTAGAAGAAATTACAGAAAGGGTGTCAGTTTATATCTGTGTCTAAAGCTCTCTAAATTGGATTGGAATTTTCTATACAACTCTTCTGCTACTAATTATGGTATTGAATTTTTTGTTTACACATAATAATCTGTTTATCTCAAAAAATCACTTTTCTATATAGTTCTCAATAATTCTCAAAATAATAATAATAATAATAATAATAACAACAACAACAACAACAATAATAATAATAATAATAATAATAATAATAATAATAATAATAATAATATCTCAAAATAAGAAATATCGTCTTGTCCAATAATTTTATTAATTTTAGAAGATTTATCTAATAAGGAGTCATTTGTTTCTAATAATATCCCAAAATGCTGGTGCCTAATAAAAGATTTGATCTAATTAAAAGGAAATTACAGCATAATACTAATGCAATTTTGAAGGCAGATGATTTTGCTAAATTCTTTTCTGAAATTACCAATTCCTCTCAATTCCATTCTACTTCTAGTATCTCCAATGTTTTTATACCAAAAAATAACCTTTGATACCTTTCATGAATCTTAGTTTGACTATAGTTTAGGTCTTGATAATATTGTTCCCTTTATATATAAAGACTGTTAAATTCATTGCATCTCCTCTTTTTTTATATATTTAATGGTCTATAAGAAATGACAGTTTTCCTATAACTCTGAATTGGCAAAGATTATAGGCCTATTTTTGTCTTACATGTTAGTGCCCAAATCTTTGAATGATATATTTATAACAGAATTATTTTAGATATTAACAAACTGCTAACCCCTAATCAACATGATTTCTTACACAATAAATCAATAGAAACTAATGTCATCATCATATCTGATCATATTGCTTATGCTACAGAATATCAGAACAGGCTTGATATTTTTACTTTAACATGTCTAAAATTTTTGATAAAATTGACCAAATATTCTCTTAGCCAAATTATATAATTTAGATTTTTCAAAATCACTAGTCAAATGGTTAAAATCGTTCATATATTATAGAACCACTTTTGTTAAATATATTAATATTTCTTACTCTTTCTGAATTGATATACTACAAGTTAACATTACATATACATATATATATATATATATATATATATATATATATATATATATATATATATATATATATATATATATATATATTGAGCGTCGATCTGATTTGTCCTACTTGACATCAGCCATAACCCACTTCAACACATAATACTAACCTTAATTTGATGAATGGGGCTTATACATTATCGCTATTTCTAAATGAAACTTATTTTATAAATGCATACTAAAATTAATTAGTTTCAGTTTAAAATTAATCAATGCTATTAATAAATTCATGATAGAATTATTCTGAATTTATATATTATAACTGCGTGATTGTGGTATATTTTGTAAATTTTAAATATATATAATTGTTGAAAGTTTCTTGTCGGGAATGTTTGTTTTATTTTTAAATAATTTGTTAAAGTTTTTTGATTAAAAGCTACATTCTTTCGATAAGCTTTCAGTTTTTCCTTTCAAAAACAACAGTTAAAGTTTTATTAATTAGAAAAAAGTATGGATTTCTACTTAAAATCATTTTCTGATTTTAAGAATTCATTTTCTAATTAGAATATGAATTCAAGTTAATGAGTTTGAAAGCCTTATCGAAGGAATGTATCTAAAAACAACCAGTAAATCTAAAAACATTGATAATGAAAGAAGCTAGCCCAAGGCATCAAATACAGTAGTATATATAGTCTGAAAAGTTTGGAAAAAAGCCATCTTTGTTGTAGAGAAGTGCAGTAAACTCTGTGTGTTTTAAATAGTGTTTTGATCATGGTAAGGGGCTGAACATCAGGAATCTGGCTAGCGGTTCCTGAAGTTCCCTGAAAATCTTCAATGGAGCTGCTAAATCCTTTCTGGACCAATCATGCTGCTAAAATTATGAAAGCCACTAAAATGCTGTTCAAGTAATCGACTAAATGCATGCCTACATTTTTTTACCAACCCAGACATGTAAACTAAGAACCAGCCCCGGAAGAAATGGGTAATATGTTTTCATAATGAACCATAAACTTTCTGGCCAGTTTCGAACTTTACTTTACACTCCCTTTAAGAGCTCTTTTTATTCTATAAATGTCATAATCTCTGTGTAAACTTACTTTTATTTATGCTATTATATCGTAATTCTCTCAACTTATAGTCTTTAACTTTCTCTTTTCTTACTTGGCGGTTCATTTATTATATTATATATATATATATATATATTTGTGTAATTTATTAATGTTGTTACTTTAATTATATGCCAATAATCTTTCAACTCGATAAACTCCTTTGTTCTCTTTGCCTTATGTAGAAAATATAATATTAAATCTGATAATAATTCTCGCCCATTAGAACTAGATTTATAGTTCTATCAATCATCAAGTCAAAAGAAATTATTAAATGAGTGTTATTTTTATAATTGGCTAATAATAAATTATTAGATCCGTTTCTAATCTATGCCTCCGCTATTTTCTCGTTCCACTAATATTTATTTATTCAAATATAATCTTAAAATGTTTTTATTGCAAAAAGGGCCGATAAAGGATTAAATATATTTTAATTCCACTTTGTTATTTTCTATTAAGTTTCAGGAAGGGCACGATGATTGGGACATAATTAATATGATTTTACAAATACTTTAAAATAGTTTTCATTAAAAGCTCATTTGACTTTAATTAATTTGATCAAGTCATCATGTAGAGCATTCTATAGGGGTTTATGTATTCAAACGATGACTATCAAGTCATCATCTTCGAACGTTGTGACATAGGCAATCTTCCGTTCCGTTAGGTGGTCGGTGATCATATTTCTGTTATTTTAAATTATCGAGGTAGAAACTTCCTCTCTGTTCATATTAGTCAAAGGGCATAAGACTTGTCAGATGCAAGCCGCCATAGGACTTTGATTATCGACTAGCCATCGTCTTTCAATTTCATTTTATAGTTCATAATTCGTCAGCACCGTTACCTCTCTGTTCCAGTAAAGCCCGCTCTGATGCTCGTAATTCATGATGAAGTGATTTAAATTAAAGTCGAACAAATTCTCAGTTATATTTAATTAAATAAGTTTTCCAATCAAGATTAAAGTTATGCCCTAAAATATGTATCTTGCTCTTCATGAATGGATTTGTGAATGTGAAAATAAATATCACATTCTTTCATATAAAATTAGAGTAAAAATTTCCTTTACTAATGAATACCTTTATCTGCCTTTTATTTTCTTGTTGGGGGCATAGACATAAAATTCCAATATTGCGTAATATCCATTGGCATATAATAAGGACCACCACTCTTATTATAATTCTAAACTATATTAAAGGCTAGAGGTGAGTAATATGATCATTATCTTATTCAACCAAACAAATTATTATTACTAAATATTTTCTAAACACACTTGGTTTCTTAGTTCATAATTCTTTTATAATTATTTTAATGTTAATACTCACTGTCTGTGTTGGCAACCCAAACATATACATATGATTCGATTTAAAATCAATTTTAGTCAGTTTATTATCAGATATTAATGTCAGTTCAGGGGTCTCTGATCCTCACCAACCATTGAGCTAGTTTCTTGGCGCATAGCACTGTGCTGTCGATTTAGATTTCTACTAATCTGAGCTGTTGAGTTGGGTTTGAATTCAGTTTTGAACCACCTGAGTTTGGATCTGACTTGCAGTTCTTTTGGTGGGTTTTTCGACTGGTACAATATATATATATTAATGATCTCAGAAGTACTATAAAATATTTTCACCTTCTTTATTGTGTTGATTCTATTCCTTTTTGATTGCTTTTTATTGCAAAATAATATAATTAAATTTATTACATGAAGTATTAACAACAAAATTATGATTAATAAAGACAGATGCTCTATTGTATTGTTCTCAAAAAAAATCTGGAGTTTTGCAGCTTCCCTATTCTATTTATAATTTTGAAATTGTTTTTGAAAATAGATCTTGGTATTAATTTTTTTTGTAATGTCTCCTTTTATTTTCACATTAATATCATAGTAAAAATGGCATTTAAAATAAAGAGAATCATATATTGACAAAGTTAAATATTTCATCTATTAATGAAATACAAACTTTTTCTTTCTTTGATCTTTCCAATCACAAGATTTGGCTCAGTTATTGAACTATCACACTAAAAGATGTATTCAAAATAGCCAATCTGTAATTTGTAATTACTCTAAATATAATAATTTTCCTGACATTTGAAACATTTTATTGATGGAAAGAAGAAAATCAGAAACATATTTTTTCATGATCATCTCCACATTTACAATTACCACAGATTTGCTTTCAAACATATAATCCAATCACACTCAATATTATACTAGATCATACTTTAAATCTAATTCCTGTCATTCAGATGATCAGGATATACAATAAGAATTTTATGAATAATAATATTCATCTTGATTTCAATCAATTCCACAAAGCCCTAAAACTAAAATACAATTTGGGATCACATTGTCCAAACAATCGATTAGGTAGTCCCATTCATTTCCTTTTTTCATATTTCTATATCATTTTATTCAATGATATGGTTTTTCTATTATTATTATTTCAATGTGCATTTTGTAATTAGTCATTGGTTTCTATTTTGCACTTTAAATAAAAGTAAATTGAATTAAAAGTATTTAAATGCAAAAGGGACAAAAAGTAAACATTTGAAATGCTATAAACGAATAATGACTAAACTAATGTAATATTATCGGGACAAGGATAAATCTACTAGCCATAATTCTTTTCAATTACCTGTGTCATTTTTTTTACTCAAACTTATTCAAAGTGATATTGTATTTTTGATTGGGACCCTCTTTGCATTTGTCTCACAATAAAAATATATGTATAGTGCTTCTTAATTTTATTATATCACATTGACTCTACTAATGGTTAAGGTATTACTGGAACCAACTTGTGATACTCTTATACTTAATATATAGCGAGGGAAGTCATATTAAATAACAACAAATACTAGGTAAAATTGGTGTTTAAAAAAATTAAAAACCAACGTAAATCTTACTTAATTTAAAAAAAAAAAAAAGATTGAAAGACTCAGTAGAAAATTAAAGAACAGAGTGAGAAGATGGGATTATGGTTAATTATGACTAAAACAAACATTGCAATAGTTGAACAAGAATAAAAAATCTACCCATCAAAAGATTCATTGCACACTAACAAAATTACAATAAAATTCTAAAAAATATTTTTAGATTATAAAGTCATTTTTATGCGAATTAAATATTAATTTCATTTAAACAATGAAATTTTCTATAGTTCTCTATGGATGTGAAAGTTGAATATTGAAAAAGAATAACAAAGTATATTAATGATTTTGAACTTCACTGATTGGTGAACATTTCTGAGATTATCATCGACATAAAAAAAATAAACAAGTGGATATTTGATCAGAAAAGATTTTAACTCTCCCTTTTAATTAAGCAGAAAATGAACAGATGAAATGGTTCTATTTTGAACATATGAGGAAATGATATAATTCAGTAAAAACAACAACAACAACAACAACAATAATTTAATAATTAGCAACCACTGAAAATATTAAGTTATTGTTTGAACACTAGAAATATCAGTTTGAATTTCAATACAAGCATATAGTTCTCACATTTTAATTCTATCTCTGTGTTAAACTACACATGAGATCAGCAGCAATGAGATGAAAGAACTCATGATGAATATATCATTGACATACTTTTAAAACAAAATACAACTCATAAGCTAAACTATTTTAGACAAATGATATTCACATGAATACCACAAATTGATATCAACTTTATGATTTCTTATAATAGCTGGTAAAATGATTAAAGTAATGAATGAATAGATTTTCAAAGATAAATAAAATTATAATTGATTATCATGAAACTACAAATACTTTGGCATAATTATTAATTCAGATGAAACATATTAAATAAAATTAATTATTTATATTTGGTTGTAATCCTTTTAGTAAAAATAATTTAATATTAAAAAGATCCATGCTTACATATTTAGAAAGATTTTAATAATTGTATTTGATTAGATCTTACATACATATCTGAGAGTTAGATACATAATAGAAGTGATATACAAAGACTTCAAACCATACAACAAAGCATGAAGATATATATGTTGAAAGTAACAAAAATGAATTGAAAGTAAAATATAAATGAAAAAGAAAATATGTCTAAATGATAGAATGCAATAAATTAAGTGATGGAATATTATTTAGAGATTTTTCTAGAATAGATGGACAATAGAACTTTTAAATTGCATCCCAGGAAATTGTTAAAATGCTAAAAGAGATTATTTGTGAGATAAATTGATAAAATAAGAAAGTTTCTGATGTGACATAGAGAAGAATGTTTATAGATTACAGAAACTGAATTAAATTTGGGATGTCTCAAATCAATAGATAGATATGGTTGAAGTAGATGGTAATGAGCATAAAACCTTTTCTAGAAAAATTCTTAATTATTTTACATATTCTATTTTATAATGTTATGACAAATAATCTTCTGAGTTATTATGTAGGAACATGTTGTAACATAACATTTAATAAAATGTTATGGATTTTTAAAAAAATTGTGACTTATTTCAATAACGATGAAATTAAATTAATCAGTGAAGTCTTTAATATGAAGAGAAGTTCTGTTTATATATGATTTGCTTATGTAAACATATGATAGACATGCATACTTGAAGAGATTGCTTTTGCCATTTCCTATTTGCATATTAAGTACCAAAAGATCAGGAAATATCAAATGTTAATTACAAATCTAGAGCAATTAATGGTGGTTAGAATTGAAGTTAGCTTGCAGTATGATATAGTTTGTAAAATGAACATCAACTAGAAAACATTGATAGAAGTTTAATACAAAAGAAAAAATCTGATGTGATCTATCAATAAAGAAAGTTATTTGCAAAGAAACAGTGTTATTTGGAGGACAATATATTGTTAATGTTACAATGTATGGCTTTATACATTTATCTTATGAATTTTACACTATAATGTTAATTTTTGAAGCTAATACTTAAAAGTATTCATTAAAAGTTTTAATTGCTTTCTAATTTCTCAAACATAATTTTGCAAGACTCTCTGGCATCTTATTTTCAGAGATTAGTAACAGATTTTGAAAATATTGGGTAACATCATAATTCCCTACTTTGTTAATGATTTTCTATTCAGCGTCAGATAAATTAAAAATAAATTTTCGAAAATCTAAATATTTTATTAATTTTAACTTTGACAAGAAATATAATTAAATTTATAGATAAGTAAAATATTTCTAGTAGTTCTCAAAAGATATCACTTGACTTGTTTTCCTTTGAGATTTATGTTTTAATCACATTTACTAATAAAGCCAAATGCTTTAAATTTAATTGTCTTCATGAGAATATTTATAATAATTCCAACCAATGGTGCATAAATATGCCAACAGTTGAGATTAAGAAGCTTTATGGCTTATATAAAATTGGATGCATTCTGGTAAAATAATAAATAACATATCATGCATTTTGTAATCTACACATGTTCTATACTTTATTTATAAATTTGATCTTGCATTTTCTGAATTCAAGATATGTTGTTAGCCATTCTGTAAAGGTTTTGGTGCCATTGTAGTAATACCCCCCTACAAAATCAGTCATCGAGCAAAGAGCATAATTTTCCTTGTGCAACATTATGTTGTTAAATAAGTAAGGCATAATTTCTGCAAGCAATTACATTTTTTTTTAAATATTCCAGTCTATTATAAGCCTTGTTATAATGTCTTTTTATTTCCAATGTTTTTTTAACATGGTCATTATGAATTTATGTTTTATGGCTTTTATATTGTATGTCTCTACACATTTAAACTTTAATTTATGAATTTGGGTGGCTGCTTTTTGAATATAATCATTAATATTTATTAGCATGAATCTATTACCTTTATCTTCTATACAGCATATGATATTAGCACTTTGCATAGATTTGTCTGTGCTTTTGGATCATGTTTATAATTGGATTTCTCTGGTATGGAATGAAATGCTTGGACTATTTGTCCATCTATATTTTCCCTCTGAAACATTTTCATTTTTAGCTTCTATATCTATGAATCTGGCTTCATCAGCCAAAAGTGTGCTCAGACATTGTGTGTGTATACACACACACACACACACACATATATATATATAAAACGAAAACCTCTTCTTATACAATGGTCAAAACATTGAAATAAATCAGTTACAACTATTTGTAAACAGCTTATCCACTATAATATCAATAATTGACATTAGAAAACTATGATCAATCATAAATATAAAACAATTATCACACCCTCACATTTCTAATTATTTATTCAAACTTTAGAAGGAATGAAATTTTGTTATATCTTTATAATTTAATGGTTTAGAGTATTTCATAAAGCACAATGAGCGATATCTGAGAATGTAATTAAATAATTATGAAGAAAAAAAATGTTATAACACCCTAAAACAGTTTTGGTAAATGTATGACTCATGGTTCATAGACTAACCCATAAAACTATTTTAAATTATCTATATATTATTTGTAAAGCACAAAGTAATTAATTATATAATATAAAAACAATTTCCCATAACAAAAAGGAAAAGTTCACACAAAAATAATTAAATATGATATTTACTTAAGAAAAATAAGCATATTTAGTAATATACAAACTTAGTATGGCAATCATTAATCAACAGAAGCTGAATGAAACAAGTTCAAGGTTTTATCATGCAGGATGGTTTGAAAAATGTAATGTTGTTGATGTAAAGATGGATACTTTTGCATAATTTGTAATGAAAATGTCACAACTTGTAATTACAATGCAGAGCAAAATTCTGAAAAATGCACATCGTTTCTTTTACAGATGAAGAGAAGAAAAAATATTTTCTTAAAAACTGAATCAATATAATTCTCAAACCAATGTATTTAAAATATTTTTTTTTTCTAAAAATAATGTTACAGCAACTAGTTTTCATGTATCATACTGTATCGCTTGATATGCAAACCTATTTCAGAAGGAGAGTTTTAAAAGAAGCATTTTGGAGAAGTAGTGCTAAATTATTTGCTGATTTTTAATAAAAAGATCTGATAATAAAACTCATAAATGAAAAATATCAATAAGTCATAATACAATGAAATGTAGAATATTAGCTTAAAATTTTTTTTTTTTCAAATTAATTGTAATTTAAAAGGTGCCAAAATCCATTCCCTCATTTTAAATCGAAATACAGACATAAATGGTCATGCACAACTTAAAATTTTTGTCAGGTATTAATATGGAAATATAGAGAAAAATTGGTAAAATTAATAATTTTAACAGAAAAGTTATCAGTCTTAATATTTTTAAAGAATATAGCTATAAGTTTACAAAAGTGATATTGATGTCAAACATTGATGACCTAACGATTAGCATAGTTGCTTTCCAAGCAGCAGGCCCGGGTTCGCTTCCCGGTCAACGCATTTGACATATAAAAAAAAAGTGACATTGATTTGAAAAAAAAATTATTTATCTAACAATTGATGACATTCCAAACATGAGTGTGAAAAATATTGGATTTATTCAACAACTTAAACATAATATCAGATATTCTTTAATTTAATTTTATTATCTTATTGATCAAAAAGTACTATGTGCAAAACAGAAATCGAAAACATTTTTAAATATAATAGTTGCAACAAAAGCTGTCAATTTTATAAATGCAACAAGTTTTAAATAAAAATTTACCCAATTATAACAGGAAATTGAATCATAATATTTTGGAAATTTAATGAACAACAATGTTCTATGGTTATATCATGATTGTTTCAAATCAGTTATTAATTTATTAGAACAGAAGAAAACGGAAGAAAACGGAATATACCTTTTTCTTTTTTGTTTTTTATGTTGTACTAATCCTTCGAAATCAAATAAAATGTTATAAAAACATATTTATAAACAACAAAACATAACACTTATATTAATTATATAAAAAGCCTTTTTCGGCAAATTTATTTTTTGCCCTTTTCAAACATGTCTTCCAAAAATACTACGACTACATATATATAGCGACATCTATGTTAATACATGATAAGTAAAAATATAATAAAAGACAAAAGAATAAAAGAAATATACAATTAGAATAAACAATTCATATAGAACATCTGAGACCGAATTGGACAGTCTATATTATCACATAACTTATACAACTCTACTATAATTCAAATCTCCAAACAAATTATATTATGTATAATAAAACTAATTGTATGAATATATATAAGGCGTCTATTGGAATGAATAATAAATGGTTGATGAAAAAAGAATGGATAGATAGCTGATGTGGATGATTGTTTGGAATGCAATTTACGAAATGGAGATTTGAATTATAGTAGAGTTGTATAAGTTATGTGATAATATAGACTGTCCAATTCGGTCTCAGATGTTCTATATGAATTGTTTATTCTAATTGTATATTTCTTTTATTCTTTTGTCTTTTATTATATTTTTACTTATCATGTATTAACATAGATGTCGCTATATATATGTAGTCGTAGTATTTTTGGAAGACATGTTTGAAAAGGGCAAAAAATAAATTTGCCGAAAAAGGCTTTTTATATAATTAATATAAGTGTTATGTTTTGTTGTTTATAAATATGTTTTTATAACATTTTATTTAATTTATTAGAAGAAATAAAATTCTTTTATATAAAAAAAATGTTTATGATGAATTATGAAATACAAAATGATTAAATGGATTAATGCTTTTATATGTTATTATTCAGCATTTCAATAAACTGACTAAAAATTTCAAGAAAAACAGTTTTATGCGGGGGGGGGGGGCATATTTTGAAAATTTAACGACGGAGTTAGAGAAACTAATTTCTGAAAATATTATTATCGGCAAAAATAAAATCATATTAGAAAAAAAACAGAAAATATATTAATAAAATGCAACTCTTTACCAGGGAGATTTAATTTAATTAAATATGGGAAAATGCTCATTTAAAAATATTTGTTCAATATATTTTTATCAGCTATTATTTTCATCAATGAATTTATAAAATCTGTTGAGAAATTAACTGGTCTATGTGTGAAAATAATGAACACTAAATATGAATCAAATATCCAAGAATTATCTGAAAATAAACACCAAATATTGCATCAAATGTACGTAATATGAAATTTGTTATTATTATTATTTCATTGATTCATCATAATATTTATTTTTTTCTTTAATTGTACCTTTAATCTAAATAAAATTAGATTAGCTCAGTTAAAACAAAAATTTAAATTCAATTTTGATCCACTTTTTAAAAAGATTTTACCATTTCTACCCTAGAAGATCATTTTTCAAATAAAATAAGAACATTCAGTGGAAGGGTTTATAATTGACCAAACTCAATAGTAATAAACATACAAGATTACCAAACTCTCTGCTTTTAATATGCAATATTGGATCACATTACAGATAAATGCAATCTAAGTGACTGTAAAAATAGGTCAAAGTAGATCAAATCAATCACCTTTGTATCAGTAATCAATAACTGATCTCATAAGCAAATACTCTTTCTTCAAACAACTTTTCTTACCCAATTTCTAAAACTTGTAATAGTATATCTGCTTCAAATAAAATCCAGTCTACTAATAATAAATAAACCTAGATTTAAATTAACATTTATTTGATCTTCAGTCAAGGATGACCTGCCATTACAGAATTTTGCTGATGTACACCTCACCAAGATAAGTAAAATTTATAAAATATATGAAAAACCTACTGGTAATATACAAATACCTAATTATATTACTTATGATGGCATTCCTACAAGCCGATTTTCAGAGCCTAAGGAAATAATCTTAAAAACAACATATAAATTAATCCCTGATATTTAATTCCACATAACAATAATAAAAGACTAAAAATCCCTAATTCTAATAAAACATGTTAAAATGAATAAACAATTTATTGCCATTATAAATAACAGTCATAATTAAAACTTTACAATTATTAATATGCATGTGTAAAATGTATAGAAAGAACTTTACACTTAATGCATTTTTTAATAAAATATATATTGTTATAATCTTATTTGTATAATTTTTCTATTCATTTTAATAACATTTCAAACATTTTTTATTATTGTGAACTAATTTTCTTTATGCCAATATGATATGCAATATTTGCCTGAAGTTTAGCAATGATGGTATAAGAGAAGTGATAATATATTGCACTATTTCCATCATCTATCATTAGATGTAGAATGTATAAAAAAATTTAAACTTTAATTAAACTTTTCAAATACAAACAACTGTTAGTAAAACACACACATAGATAACACAAGTTAATTGATTTTATAACATTACAAATGATATTATTTTATCTTCTTCAGATATGGCTGATCTTACCAGTGACAACATTAGTTAGAATTGGTACTTACATCTTTAGATTTTGAAAATTTTAAGGCAATGCTCTAACTAACTGAATAGTTCCATCAAAAGCAACAGTCAGCAGAAATTTTATTTATGGGAGTTGATTTAAATCCTGATTCCTCCAATTTTTTTAATACTTTAAGTTATAAGATTATTTGCCATTGTCATATGAGTAGCTTCTTTGAATTTTCTTCTTTGCACTTTACCTCTCTATCCATATTTTTGTATTTTTATGTTCATTGGTACACACATAGCTGCCATTATAGACATATCTGTTTTTACTTTGATAATAATTATCTTTTTTCTTACAATCACTGTTTAACAGGGTAACTGGTCTCATCAGTGTAAACTTTTTGCATTCATGTGGTATTTCATAGATATAGTTTTTGATTTTGAGCATTTGTAGAAGTTAGAATTTCTAGAAGTGTGGTGTCACGTCAATTGCATATTTTCTTGAAATTGTTCACTATTCTTGGTATGTGTGAATACACTCAATATCATTGTATTGATAATTGTTTTTTTGAATTGGATATCTCTTTTTGTTTTTAATAAAGGTTTTCTTGATGAGAGCTCATGAAAGTTTGTCCTATCTAGATTTTTTATTTTCCAAATCACTGGTTTCTTAACAACTTCATTTGCTCTGTTTTATTGTGACAGTACAATTCAGGTTTTATGTTTCTGGTGTGATTGGATGTATTAACAAATACTTATCAGTGTCTGTTGGTCTCCTATATCTGATTGTTTTTACTTTTTCATAAGAGAGTGTTATCACAAAAACATACAAGAATGCTAATTTTTTATTCTCTTTCTGGTGCAATGTGAATTTAATCGAAGGGGTGCACTGACAATAAGTGTAACAATGCTTCATGATGTGGTCATACAACAAATGTATCATTAACATAGCAAAGCTACACATTAGGTTGAAATGAAGTAGTATTTATGATTGTGTTTTCAAGTTCTTCCATGTAAATATTGCTAATCAAGGGTTAGATTAAAGAGCCCATGGCATCTTTTAATTTTGTTGGAAGAATTCTGAGTTATATTTAAAGTATGTTATTGTTATGCAGAAAGTTAATAGTTCCATTATAGTATCAATAGTTGGGTTGTCCTGGTTTGTAGACTATTATTATCATACAACCTTGTGTTTTCACTAGACAATGCTTCATTACATGGTTCATTTGTAAATAATTTTCCACATCAAAGCTTATCAACATGTCAATATTTTCAATTTTCATACTGCTGATTAATTGTATAAAGTGCTTACAATTTTTGGTGAAAGACTGTGCCCCATATGCCAAAAGTGTAAGAATTTTAAAAAATGTCAATAAGATTTGACATGATGAATTTCTAGAATTAATAAATTGTCTTTATGAATTTTAGATAGTCCATAAATATAAGAAGTATAATGTTAATTTCCTTTTTTCCAAATCACTAAAATTTTTGTAATGCTTTTAGAATAGTGTTTGCAACTTTAGTTTTGTACTTAGAATTATTTTTTTTCCACTTTTTTGTATTGTCCTGCTGTAAGAAGTTCCTGTATGCTATTACTATAATCATATGTATCCATTACAACTATCATGTTATGTTGTCAGCAGAGAAAATGATTAGAGATATATTCTGTTTGAGTAGTTCTATAGCTTTCCTCTCATTACATGAAATAAATGTTTTCTACCTTTTATATCTGTCAAGTACTCTTTTAATACAACAACATAGTTGAATTGATTTTTCTAGAAGCAATTTTGGATGACTTCCTCATTGGCTGCCATTACATCCAGTAATGAGACAGTAGATGGTGTAATGGTGTTTAAACCTTTTTCAAGAACAAATGATTCAGTATCTGTAAGATGTTTAGAACTAATACTTTTAGCTGATGAAGTTGGTAGATTGTTTGTTAGAGTGTGATTTCTAATATGACCATATAGATTTATAAACTTTTCCTTCTGTCGTTCTTTTGTTCTTTCATATAATTTAGAATATGATCTTTTTACACTCGGAAAACTCTTGTGAACTCTTCATAAGTTAATTTATTTCTTAAAAAAACATTCCAAATTTCTAATGGAACAAAACATTTCATATATGAAAATTTTTGAACATTTATTCTTTCTCTCAATAGGGCCTCCATGTTCTCTGAATAAACTTTTCATCTTTTGGAATGAATAACAGATTTTAATTTTAACCCCTTATAAATAATCTCTTCAGATTTACATTTACATTCTATTTTGGCCAATATTATACATAATTTTTCATTAAATCTATATCGTGTATTTAGTATTTTCCTAATGGTTTGTGATGATGATATTATAGATGTGATAATATGTTGGACTGTTTCCATTATCTATCATTAAACTTTGAATGTTTGAAAAATGTTAAACTTTATTTAAATTTTTCAAATACAAAACATAAATAGACAACACAGATTAGTATATTACAGAACATGTTGAATGGTATTATTCTCTTCTTTTCTTAGATGTTGCTGACCTGACCAGTGACAATATTAGGATAGGAGTTGAACTTACACCTTTAGATTCTTGAAGATACAATTTTATTGTAATGATATAACCAACTGAGATACTCTGACAAAAGAACAGTCAGTAAATTTTATATGCTTATTTATGAAAATTGGCTCAAATCCTTCTGATTCCTTCAATTTTTCTAAGAGCAACATTAATTATATGCTTTTAAACATTATGTATTGCTACACTGGATTGACTTATAGGTGTATTTTTCATTGTCATGTGATTAGCTTTTCCAATTTTCTTCTTTGCATATTTTTTCTCTATCCAATAATTTTGCATTTTCCCAATTGAACATATGTTTATTGATACATACCCAGTCTGCCACTGTAGATACATCTGTTTTTTTTTCTTTTAACCATTAGTTTTTGTTCTTTCAATCACCATATAACAGGGCAACTGGTATCACCAATATACATTTTTTTCCACATTCATGTATTATTTTGTAGATCAAGTTTTTGCTTTTCAGCATTTCAAGTCTAGACTTTGTAAAAATTAAAAATTTTTGAAGTATGGTATGTTTTTGGAAAGCTGTTCTAATGTTATATTAATTGCAGATTTTCTTTAATTTGTCTGCCATACCTAATATGTATGGGTACACTACAGCATCAATAATTGTTTTTCCTGTTGGTGACTCTTTTATTTGTCTATTAAAGGTTTACTAGCTGATGAAGACATGATAATTTCTTATGTTTTGTTATCAAAATCAGTTGTATCCATTGAAACAGTAGTGTTACATTTGTCAGCAGAGATAATGATTAGAGATGCATCTTGTTTGAGAGATTTAATCACTTTCTTCTTTTCATAGAAAAGTTTGATTTTTGCTTTTTATGTCTCCCTAGATGTTTTTAACTCTCCAGCATAATTCTGTTGTTTCTTCTAGAGGTAATTTTGGGTGTTTTCTTTATTCTCTACCATTATATCTAATAAAAGCATTGTAGACAGCATAATAGTGAAGTCTTTTCTTTCCAAGAATAGATAATTCAGCATTTATATGTTCAGAACTGAGATTTTTAACTGATGAAGTTGATAGATTGTTAGATACAGTATGATTTTTGATGGCTCCATGTAGCTTTATAAGTTTTTTTTATATTCTTTTATTCTTCCATGTTTAGAATATGTTTTTTCCACAACTTGACAAACTCTTAAGAAATCTTTATTAGTAAATTTGTTTCTTAAAAAACATTCCACATTTCTAATGAACCAGAAGGTTCAATACTTGAAAAACATTTAAGCATTTATTCTTTCTCTCAATAGAGCCTCACATGCTTTCTGAATAATTTTGTCAGCCAGCTCTTTTAGAGTGAATAGGAGATTTTAAATGCAAATCTCTTCAGATTTACATTTACTAGAGAAAGTTAAGTTGTTTTCAATGTTAGCCAGTTTATACATAATTTTCTACAATGTCTAAACTTCAACATAGGATCTGGTCCATAACAAGTATCTTTATTTCTTTTTTTCTATTTTACAATCATATTTAGTTATATCATTTTATAGCAGGAAAGAGATAAAATCTCATTTTTAACTACCTGACCTTGAAATAAATATTAAATTTTTGAATTAACTGTAATAAATAGTATATTTATATAGTTATTGACTATGCTTTTTATGAATTTACACACACTATCCCATAAGCATCTGTTTAAAAAAGCATAAATAAAACACTTATGCTGGGAGATTAACATTATATAAGCCAACTTTTGTTCATTATACCAAAATGAGGGCTTTAACATATTGTGTGGCAGATATATAACTTGGCAAATAAATTGTACAAATTTATTCATTCTATTGGGAACAAGAAATATAATCTCACTTTTATTCATAGTCAGCAAATGTTGCTTATATAGTGATAACCTCTGAGCATAAGTGGTCCATTTATGTTTTTTTTAAATGATGTTTATGGAAATGTGTTAATTTATAAAGACTCCATCACTGGAGATTTATCCCCTTTTTATATTATATATGTAGTCAAGCACTACATAAATTCAACATTTTAAAATTTCTAATTACAGGAAATTAAAATGGGATTCTATCTTTCTCCTACTACGTTTTACAATTCATTAATCAAGTAATATTTTAGCACACAATAGGTTAAAGTTCTGATTTCACCATGGTGAGAAAAAGTGGCTGATATAATAAGTTCTAAGCGCAAATGGTCCACTTATGCTTTTTGGATTGATGCTTATAGGTGAGTGTGTGTAAATTTGTAAAAAAAAACAAAAACACATGACTTCTTTATGTTATATACATAGTCAAGCACTATATAAACAGACTATTTATTAAATACATTTTATATAATTTAAAATATTAATTATTACAAAAAATAATTAAATATAAATTGAAAACTACATATATATTAAATTAATACTAACATTTTAGTCTTATTATAACCACATTTAATCTCTAGAGAAGATGACTTATGTTGTGTGGCTGTTTTATTGTGTGGATTAGTGTTAGTTCTCCAAGGCTACTGATGAAGCAAGATATTTTTAAAACGCATGTATACTGTAGAATTATTTGTGTAGAATAGCAGTCATAATAAAAAGGGTAGAGTTATTTAAATGTGCTTATTATTATTTCTCTAACTGACCTAAATAAAAAAAATATTTTTTACACTCAATTTATAAAGTATTCTTGATCTTCTTTTCAATATTTTTATTACTGTTAGCTTTACTTATGGACATTTAATGTTTTATTATTTCTTCATTCTAATTTTACATTTTCTTTTTATAATTCTTTACTTAGCTTTTTATATGTTACATTTGTGTGATTCCCTATTACAATGATATAATCTGTATTTCTGTAATATTTTATAATTTATCTTTTATTGATATATTTTTATATTACTTTTGTTTTTATTTTAGTCAGTAACAATAAATGGTTATAAATTTATTTATGAAACAATCTATAATCTATTTCTATAATTATATATAAATACATGTATAGGTGTATGAAATTATAACTATATATTTGTGTATAAAGAACAACATATATAAACAACAGCTCTGCCTACATGACTTTATATGTACACATGATTTTTTTTATGATCAAGCAAATGAATTCAAACATAAATATATATTATAGTTGAACAAATTATTGTACAAAGTTCCTGGGGATAAACATTATCTTAATTACTATAATTGAATAGATTAATATCATACTTTCGGAATATGAAGTAAGAAGCTATCTTTATTTTTTAAATTTTTTATTTGCGTTTATATATATATTTCAAAATCTTATATATTGTACAGTAAATATTTATAACGAACTTAAATTATCAATTATTTTCATGTAATATTTATACAAACAAACATTTTTAAAGATGATGTATCTAAAACTAAAAATAGTTTTCCATTTTTCTTATTAGTTTGTGCCATTTATTGCTACAAATTGTATTTCTTACTATTCATGAGATTATGATTATAGGTGAATCTTGGAATGTTGGTTAAAGTCACATGATCTGCATTCAAAATTATAGTTTTCTAGAATATGTTATTATAATATGATAGACAGGTTTGTATGTATATAAACAGTAGCTTGTTGATCTAGTAAATCATTTTTCATTTGTCATTTTTTTTAAAAAGATGATAAATATTATTTATAAAGAGAAATATATATATATAACATTTATGAATACTAATATATAAATAAAAACCATATGTGTATGTATCATCGTTATCATTTTTAATCATTACTTTTCATTGCAGAATAAAGATTTATACAAATTTAATATAGTTTCTCCAATCCACAAACATTTTTGTCTCATTCATTCATCCCAACATAATCTTTTTTAGATCTTTAAGAATTTATTGAAATACAATTAAAGATTAATATATAGGATATATGAGCACAGACTTTCACATGACTCACCACTCTCCACACTATTTCATAACATTGATACACTTGAACACATATATGTTGAAAAGATAAATAATCAATATACGTATTTCATGCTAAACCAGCAATCATCAGTTGGTCCAGATTACCATCTCTACACATATATGCTATAAATGTTCAGATATATATTAAGATAGTCAAACCTCATATTTTAATGGATAGGCTTCAATCTACTCCAAGTCTTCAACCGTCCATCCAAGCAATCTATCTATTGACAGTTTTTTTTAGAAACCAGCACCATTTCACTCTCTTAATTCTTTTAATGGTATCTATTTGTGTTTCACACACGAAGTTTGACTATTATCTCATTTTATTATTCCTAACATATATAACAATACATTTTGCTTTGTTGTATGATGTAGTAACTATGTTTAAGACCAGTATGTAAGCATTGCTAAAATACAATTATTAAACCTTTCAATTTCAAATATATAAGGCATATTTTCTTTTGGAAGTTATTTCTAATAAAAACACTTCAACCAAATTTAATTGTGTAATTAATTTTATTCATTAGAATTTTTCAGTATTTGTAATAAGTCTAAAGTATTTGCAGTTAACTTTTTTTTCTAATTTATTACTACCAATCTTTATTATCTATTTTTTTTAAGGTCATTGGATAAGTAACATTTTTCGAACTCATGTAATATTTTCTGAAGCTCTGAAGTATTATTTGCAAAACGACTATATCATTTTCAAAATCCATATGTCTTAATTATATTCTAATTATTTTTTGCTCCGTTAGCTTTCCATATTAATTCACAAAATTTTTGTCAAAGATCTTTGTCAATGCTAATCATTTTAGTATCACCATGTAATATTAGCACTGAAATCACTGACTTAGCATTTTAATAAATATTCTGCAGACTGTGATAACACGCTGGATCTATGTCTTGATGTGTCAAAATGTTAATTAGCAAGAAAATGTTTAAAGAAATAAATGTCTTTAAATAATGCAATACAAAATGGCAATTATATCATTGACATTTTCTATGACTTTTCTTACTACTAGTATGTGACTTTTGTGCTAAAAACACTTCAATTCAACTTTTTTTGGTTGAATTACTTTTTTTATATTTTCTGATGTTTGAAAGTTGTTATTCATAGTTCTTGGAATTCCTATATAATTTACATATAAATTATGAAATGTATACATAATATTTAAGAACATATAAAATAAAACTAATGGTATCTCTATAATACATTTAGTACGTTAATTATACATTGAAAATATTAAATTACACCTAGCTTATGATTCATCCATCCCTCTCATTTACACACACACATATATATATAATTTTATACCTAATTATCATTATTAGCAGATATTTAAAAAGTGATTATAGTCTTAATTATAAATCCATAAAAAATGTACAAAAATTTAATGAACAAAAAAGTTAAATCTTTATTTATATATATATATATATATATATATATAAAGATTTAACTTTTTTGTTGGAAATATATATATATATATATATATATATATATATTTCCAACTTGGAACACTCCTCATCCCAAATTCCATTATATACTACCTAATAGCCAGAATGAAAATTTAGACTATTCTTTTTCACTTTATATCCATTTTGCAGACAATCTTCACTCATTCTAAGTCTTTAAACTACTCTCTCATAAAATAGGGATTGAATTCTAAACATTTTCCCATTTTTTTCTCAGCATGCCTTTCATGATAAACTTCATTGTATTGCAACTATTTATCAACATAAATATTCATATGACCCTCTTTTACTATTCATATATTTTATTAATATTAGTTTGGAGGTGAGCTATAGGCATTAAGAATCTAGATATTCATATCCTTGTTCACAATTTGAAAATTTTCATATTACCATTCTCTTGAAAAACAGGGTCTGGTTTCTGTTCACTTTTAATATTTTGTAGAGAGGTGAATAATAATTATGTTGTAAAAATATTTTTGATTTTTTAAAATTTATATTAGAATATCCTTATTTCAAACTCCATTTTCTGCAGCTATTTACTAGTGCAAAAATTAAAATGACCATTTCTTACAATATATACACATTTCAGAAACTATCATTATTCATCAGATGAGTTAATTGTATTAAAAACCTGGATCATTCATAATGAGAATTTGATATATATGATTAAGCATTATGCTACAAGAAAGTATGTAACCAATCACACAGCATTCATAAATTAGATTCAATAATTTTAAAAACGATTTAAACTAGTAAAAAAATATATTAGACAACCTAAAATTTAAAATTTTAAACAATGCTACTTATGTTTCAAGATTACAAAATTAGCAGAAAAAGAAAATGTACAATTTTTATTTATTGTTAAGATTTTAAATAGACAATAACTCAGAACAATATAAACCAGAGGAACAAAAATAAACAGTCTGGCATGTTACTAGAGCTCTTATTGACCAAATTTCTATTTTATGTTTATATAATAAAACCATCTTAACTGACTATATAATAAATTAAAATATGCATAGCCCCATGCTAGAATTAAATTTAACAATTCTTATGACCTTCTACATATCAATGAACTTTCTATTTGGTGTTTACAAAGTAAGAATAAATACAAATCCTTTTAATAAACTTGAAAATCACATTAATTGACCATATAATAAATTAAAATATTCATAACACTAGATGGAATTAAATTTAACAAACATCATGACAATTTAATATTTAAATTTTCCACTACCTATATTTCACATTTTAAATGAAGCAGATAGAAATTTTATATATGTATTCAAAAAATGCAAATAATAATAATGAAGGTAAATGAGATGTTACCATGACTCCTATTAATTGTTTTTTTATTCTACGAATGCATAACATTATTGTTGTAAATAAATTTAATAAATGATGACAAATATTTAAATTATTCAGAAACATTATTTGTATTATAAAGTTCCAATGGAAGCAATTTTTATCTGTTGCTATATTTTAAATACACAGTTTTTATAAACAATGTAAACTGCAGGAACAAAGCTAAATATCAAATATGTTACCACAGCCTTTATTGATTAACTTTCTATCCTATTGATTAACGTTCTATTCTATTTTTTTTTTAATTTTACTTTGTAAATGCAATATTATTCTGAGTTACTGCCTAATTAAAATCTTAGTATCAGATAACATTTTTCATTTTTGCCCACATTCAGGAAACTTTACACTTGAGGTAGTACTGCTGAAAGATTTAAATATTAAATTATTATGATATATCAAGATGATATATCATGATTGTCATATATATATATATATATATATTGTAATGGAACGTACTTGCTGCATTCCATTTAAATTGAAGAAAGACAAAATTATCCCGGTTATATATAAATAAATTGTGAATTCAATTAATTTCGTAATGACTCTAGCATTAAAAGAAAAATAAGAATAATATATTACCGCTCTTCCAAATAAATTACAAAGACGTTACTTATAAAACAAATAGTACATCCTTTATTATTATATTAAGGTTTAATTTTAGGTAATATCAATGTTTTAAATACAAACCCAAATAATAAACATACATATATACTTGCAATAAATATATATATTAAATATATAAAGACATATCTATGCTTAACAAGTAAATATGAATATAAATACAAATCCATACTTATACTTTTCAGATATTTAAAATAATAAAAAAAAATATTACACACAGCAAATACATATAATTATTGTTTTGGCATGCATAAGAATTATTATACGAAGTTTAAAAAAAAAATGAAAATAAATAAATTAAGGATAAAAATTTTATAATAAAAAAAATTTACGAATATAAATTTACTTATTAAAATATATATAACAATTCATATACAACCAAACCTATAAGCCATACTTTAAGATTTTAAATTACTTAAGTATTAATTTTAACACCTGTTAAACGTTTATTGCTGTTAGAAAACAAGACGCTTGAATTGACTATTTATAAAACGTTATATTTTTATAATGAAAAATAAAAGTAAACAAAAATATCAATCTCAAAAATATATTTATATATCATTTATACATATAAAATTATTAACTACCTTTTCAAAGTTCACAGGTCCAGTTTTCCTTCAAAAGTTAACTTATTCCCTTGTTTTATTTCTTTATCCGTTTAATATTAGAATGCATTCTATCGAAGGTGAAGAAACTATTACGTTAGAGAAAATTGTCAATTCTTGGATATATGTATATTTTTATCCTTCTAAAATTTCTTTCCTTGAAAAATAAATAAATAAATTGAAATGTTGAATCCAATATATTAATTTTAGTTACCTCCAGATTATTATTAGATTGACCATTATAGATTCCAGATAGCTATATCAAATTTCGGCTCCAGACGCGATGAAATACATATATTGAAATTTTCTTAGTTGTTTCATTTTAAATTGCCTTGGAATAAATGAAAGTAATGGGGCAGCCTCTTGGCTGCGATATATATCCCAATTAGCAGGCCATAATTTATGTATTTACCATAAAAATATCTCTTATTCCAATATTCTGAAGAATGGTAATTTCAAAGAAATAAAGTACAACAAAATTTTTATCCTTCAGTTGGTTTTATTACCATCTTAATAATAATAATAATGGCCTCTTTTATTGTTGTTGTTGTTGTTCCACGCGCCAGCAAATGCTGTTTTGAAAACCCTTGTTATACATGTTTTCTTTTAAAACAATTAACATTAAAAAATATATATATATCCAGCATATATATATATAAAACATTCAATTGAAAATTTATTTGACAGCTTTAAAAATATACATAAATAATAATATTGCATTTTTTTAATAATCACTGCAAATAAAATAATTTTTTTATATAATCTTCAATTTATATGTCTTTATCTATTTATAATAATTAAATATTCATAACGATGTACTATCAACATATAAATAAAATAATAACTTCAAACAATAACTATACCTAATAAACATAAACAATAATAATACTTCATATGTAAACATCAACTCAAAGAGATTTTTTTTTTAATAACAAATGACAATTTTTAAAATATAGATAGACTTATCGATATTTACAATACCCTCTAATCCACCGAAAAAAAAAATGTCTTTGCAGATAACTAATGAATTATGAGATATCGAAAAACTTCTCAAATTTGTAATCTTTCTAAGGACTACCATGGTTTAAAGAATATTATTTTTCTTATTAATAACCATATTCATTTATTTATATCTATCTTTCAGATCATCTAGATATTTGTCCAAGTTTTCTTAAAAAAAAAAAAATAATAATAATAATCAAAAGTGCCTTTTTAATTCTTCTTGTAAAGAATTTCCAGTATGTTGAACTTTGTGAAGAAGTTTGCTTTAATTTACAAGATTTTCATATAGCATTTTGGTATAATTCAATTGCTTTTGAATAATTTTGAGATAAGTACCTAAAGATTTTGCTATGAATTCCTTAGATTCTGCATCTATATCCTTTACATAAATAGTAACTTGATCATAAGCACTAACATAATTCTTAACTTTATCACTAACAGTTGCTATTTTATCAGATAATCTAACTTTTCCTTTGACTATCTTTATAAACATCGTCAACTTGAGTAAGTCTTTATTTTACTTCACTTGTTCTACGTTCAATTAAAAATAATTCTCTAGACAATTTTGAATGGTATTCATTCAAATTTTCCAAATAATCCTTTAAAAATTGCAAATCAGATTGATGTAATACAATTTCAGCATTAAAAAATTTCTGAAAATCATTTTGAAAATCATTCTGTTCTATATTAAGTCTTTTCAGTTTAACTTTAGGTTTATTTAAATCTCTTTCCTTATCAATATTCTCTCTAAGAAAACCAATATTATTTATCATTCCTTCTATAACTTTAAGTCTAACTTTGGCTTTTCCAATATCTTTTATAAAATCTATACTTCCTTTAAGATAATTTATTTTAAACTTTTCTCTACTCAACTCTTTGAATTTTACTTTAATTTTCTTCATATTTTTATTGGGATAAATTATCTCTTTAAGAAAATCTATTTTAATTTTCTCCTTACTTCTGAATTTAAGTTTTATTTTGGCTTTGCCTAAATCTCTATTTGGATCAATTTCTACTTTCATAAAATTTACATTACATATTATATTGTTAATTCTTGTAAAGAATATTTCTTTGTAAATATTAATTTTTGTATAAACGTTTCCACAATTAATGGTACATTTTTGAACTAGATTTTGCATTTTATCTTTAAATTTATTACTGGTATTATCCGTAATCTTTAGTAATTCATTGTCTAATAACTTTAGATATTTTTCACCTAAAGAATTTAATTTTATTTCTACAGATTCATCAATTCTTTTATCCTCATTATAGTATTCATCAAAATTTTTAGGTTTCTTTATAGTCTTTCTTTCAACTACCTCTTCAAACAACTTACTCTCTCTTACATTATCATTATTAATTAATTCAAGAGACTCTTGAGGTTCTTTTAAAATTTTATCATATAATTCATTATCTTTATCAACCATTTTAACATACTCTTCATTTTCTTTTATATTTTTACTAGTCACACCTATGGGTTCTTTATATTCTTTTGTGTCTAATCTTATAAAACTATTATCTACCAGAGTTTTTGATGCAACTTTTAATTCTTTAGAAAGATCATCAGCATTGGTTTTCAACCCAGCTTTAAATTCATCAGAGTTGCTTGTTAATGCGGTCATCAGTTTCTCATGATTGGTTTTTAATCTAGATTCTAGTTTATCAAATTTAGACTCTAGTCTCTCATATTTGGTATTTAATCTAGATTCAAATTTTTCCATAAAATCTCTTAAGTCAAAATCACCACTAACTGGCATTTCACTACTGTTGTCCATTATTATTAGAATTACAATATTATATACTCATAAAAAAAAAAATCTAAGATATATATATATTTCTATATAGTAATTACCACAGATCAAGGGCTCACCATCTCCAATCATTATTCCAACAAGCAATTATTCAACCAAGCAAAGTATAAGCCTTTTTAATTTTATAATACATAATAGCTATCCGACAATCTAAATTTCAGTTATTTGAACTCATGAACTTCTTGGCTTAAAAAAAAAATCTCATCTATCACTATAACAATAATAAATTCCTCAATATATATATATATGTAGAGAGTAACAACTGATATCACTAAATAACATTTATTTATATTTAACGATAATAAATATTCTACACTTATACAATATTAAAATGTGGAAATTTCATATCAAATTCAATATAACCTTGAAATATTTAAAATACAACTAAATGTTCACATGCCTTGAAAACCACCAATTCAATAATATTGTGAGATAACTTTCGCACTCAAGATAATGGTAGTTAAGCATAAACTTACTAAATTGATACCTATAAATTTTCTGGACCTTAAAACTTAATAATATTTTATATACATAAAAAAAAAAATCAACTTCACTAATTATTAGCTTTTGTGCCCGAACACTATTTTACTAAAATTGTACTAATGCAATTTATTATCAACAAACATTCACTAATTGAACTTCATGTTTAAAAGTCACTTATAATGTAAAATAAAACATTGATATGTTTGTTTTCAAACCCTAATTGATAATCAATGTAATAGATTATTTGTTACAAACAATAATCAATTAATCAAGCCCTTAAGTTTGGTGTTATATATTTAAGTTATATACTTATCTATTCCTCCAAAGATCCGACAGATACTGACAGCCAAAAGATTGATTAGCACTTCACAACTTTGATATAGATAAAAGAATTCAATCATTACTCCTAAAGCATACAATGTTTCATGAACACTTAGATGACTATCACATTTCATTTTATCCAAGCTACTACAACCCATAATAATTTTCTGAAAACACTATTACACTGCCCTCTTTATATCCAAGTCTTAGGGGCTATTATTTATAAAATATTTCCTTGCTCATCTTTAGGAGACTTAGAGGCAAATATTATACATATATCAAAATAATTATACCTTACTCTCTCTGGAGTCTTAAAGGTAAAATCATGGCAGGACTACTGTTAACTGCTTCATGATAAATAATAATAAACATCAAAATTTGGGTTGGAGCAATAAATGATATCAATCAATCACAAGTGACATGAATGCATCACATCCTCAAGATAATGACAAAAATTCCCCATCCAACATCAATACCTGCAACAGAACCAACCAAACTCCAACAATCAAATATCCAATCCAACCTTCAAAATTATAGATTTTCTACAACATAAACTTTCCAAATATGGACAAAATTATTACGCTATAATTTAACACCATCAATATAATTTTTAAATTGAAATTAAACTGCTTCATGACTATATTTATCTTTCATCATTAAAAAATACAATAACAGTAACAATCACCATCTAAACATAAGGCCAAAATATTTCCATTTATATAAAAAAAATAAAAAATTAAACACACAAAAATACTTCTCTTTCTTTAAACTATACATCTCATATCAATATATATACTACACATCTCTCAGGTATGTGGGGTATTTCAAGCCCTAATTAGCTTATTTCGAGCCCTAGTTGTTGCGCCAAATGTAATGGAACGTACTTGCTGCATTCCATTTAAATTGAAGAAAGACAAAATTATCCCGGTTATATATAAATAAATTGTGAATTCAATTAATTTCATAATGACTCTAGCATTAAAAGAAAAACAAGAATAATATATTATCGCTCTTTTAAATAAATTACAAAGACGTTACTTATAAAACAAATAGTACATCCTTTATTATTATATATTAAGGTTTAATTTTAGGTAATATCAATGTTTTAAATACAAACCCAAATAATAAACACACATATATACTTGCAATAAATATATATATTAAATATATAAAGACATATCTATGCTTAACAAGTAGATATGAATATAAATACAAATCCATACTTATACTTTTCAGATATTTAAAATAATAAAAAAAAAAATATTACACACAGCAAATACATATAATTATTGTTTTGGCATGCATAAGAATTATTATACGAAGTTTAAAAAAAAAATGAAAATAAATAAATTAAGGATAAAAATTTTATAATAAAAAAAATTTACGAATATAAATTTACTTATTAAAATATATATAACAATTCATATACAACCAAACCTATAAGCCATACTTTAAGATTTTAAATTACTTAAGTATTAATTTTAACACCTGTTAAACGTTTATGGCTGTTAGAAAACAAGACGCTTGAATTGACTATTTATAAAACGTTATATTTTTATAATGAAAAATAAAAGTAAACAAAAATATCAATCTCAAAAATATATTTATATATCATTTATACATATAAAATTATTAACTACCTTTTCAAAGTTCACTTAGTTAGTTTTCCTTCAAAAGTCAATTTATTCTCTTGGGTTATTTCTTTATCCGTTTACTATTAGAATGCATTCTATCGAAGGTGAAGAAACTATTACGTTAGAGAAAATTGTCAATTCTTGGATATATGTATATTTTTATCCTTCTAAAATTTCTTTCCTTGAAAAATAAATAAATAAATTGAAATGTTGAATCCAATATATTAATTTTAGTTACCTCCAGATTATTATTAGATTGACCATTATAGATTCCAGATAGCTATATCAAATTTCGGCTCCAGACGCGATGAAATACATATATTGAAATTTTCTTAGTTGTTTCATTTTAAATTGCCTTGGAATAAATGAAAGTAATGGGGCAGCCTCTTGGCTGTGATATATATCCCAATTAGCAGGCCATAATTTATGTATTTACCATAAAAATATCTCTTATTCCAATATTCTGAAGAATGGTAATTTCAAAGAAATAAAGTACAACAAAATTTTATCCTCTTGTTTGTTTTATAACTATTCCAATAACAATAATAATAATGGCTTCTTTTATTGTTGTTGTTGTTGTTCCATGCGCCAGCAAATGCTGTTTTGAAAACCCTTGTTATACATGTTTTCTTTTAAAACAATTAACATTAAAAAATATATATATATATCCAGCATATATATATATAAAACATTCAATTGAAAATTTATTTGACAGCTTTAAAAATATACATAAATAATAATATTGCATTTTTTAATAATCACTGCAAATAAAATAATTTTTTTATATAATCTTCAATTTATATGTCTTTATCTATTTATAATAATTAAATATTCATAACGATGTACTATCAACATATAAATAAAATAATAACTTCAAACAATAACTATACCTAATAAACATAAACAATAATAATACTTCATATGTAAACATCAACTCAAAGAGATTTTTTTTTTAATAACAAATGACAATTTTTAAAATATAGATAGACTTATTGATATTTACAATATATATATATATATATTGTTAAAAGGAAGTTGCCTTGACAACAGTTTGAAATTGTTGATTGTATTGAAATAGGGATTGTCTAAGTATTGATTGAGTTTTAATGATGTATGTGTATATTGGTTTTAACCATTACTGATCTAATTGTAAGTTAAGTCCAATTTATCATATCCATAGTCTATCAACTCCATATTACATCAACAAATTTACTTATTTTATCCATTCATCACACATTTAAACTTTAATTGTCCATATGTAAACATCTCTTTCACAAATATGTCCAGTAAAGTTTTATTTCAGATTTTTAATTCTTTCAATGATGTCAAATGATACATGCTAGTTCTCATATTCTAGTAATTCACATTAAATTCTATAAGCATATTAATGGTGATTAATGCTTTAAACCATCAATTGTCATAATTTGAATGATATTTATCAAATCCAACAGCAGTACTAAATTATATGATAACTCTAAGAAGAATAGCAATAATAAGGTTATATGATAAAGTGATTCCATATCTTCAACATTTTTATAGCAATTTTACAATAAAATAAAAATGGTAAGCATAATGAATAAAAATAAATGGATTTTATTTAAATCATCTAGATTTTGTGGATATGGTTGTCTTTTGCAAATAATGCTTCAATGTTGATAATCATGAATCAGAAGAAGTTAACATTTTCAAAAACTTTGGTCAGATAATCATTACTAGTAGTGAAAACATAATAAATAATATGCTTTTGATAGAAATAATTTTATATTGAAAGGAAATATATTTGTATATTAAAAAAAAAAAAGTTTTAATTAATGTCTTTTATCAGTTCTTAATTATGAATTTGGATCTGACACACACTTAACAGAAAAGTAATACAGTGATGACAGATCACATAGTAGAGTATCTAAGCCACAAAACATCACATAATCACCACTTCCTATGCTTTCTCACAACTATTATTAAAACAAGCAAAACTCTTTTTATGGCGGTGCCCCTCAGTGGAAGCAGTGCAAACAAGAGTGCTTGCACTGAGTGGCACTATTGTATGAACATGATCACCACTTCCTATGCTTGCTCATAACTGTTATTGAAACAGGCAAAGCTATCTATACACTAGTGCTACTCAGTGGAAGCCAATTGCTCTGGCTTGCACTGAGTGGCACTACTACATGGAGAGTTTTGCCTGTTTTAATAATAGTTATGAGCAAACAAAGAAAGTAGTAATCATGTGATGTTTGGTGGTTTAATACCAATCCTGCCTAGTAGGATAGTAGTGTCTATGGTTACTAAAGACCCAAAGACACCAAAATGTATGGGTACTGAACTGAGTTCAGTCCTCTATGACTATATAAGCTAATGAGCTTAGATTGAAAATATTATTGTGTTTTCAATTTTATTCTCATAGTTTTATAGTTAATTAGAGATAAAAGGTGTCTTCTGGAGAGTTGCATTAGATCCTAAGATTTAGGTGCAGTACTCTCAGATCCAAGGTTCTTCACTGATGAAGGCCACAGGCCAGAAACTAGTCTGGCAATATTGGATGAGTAGGCACTAAATGGGGGATTTATGCACAAGCCTTCTGGCATCCATTGATTACTCTGGCTTGCACTTAGTGGCACTAGTTATGGAGAGCTTTTCCTGTTATAATAGAGCATCTAAAGTTATATGTTGACTGAAACCAAGGTGGATTAATATATATATATATATATATATATATATATATTAGTATATATATATATATATATATATATACTCCACTATTCAAGTAAACTAGGAATGTAAGTACTTAAATCTTTTCACCAGATATGATAGTCTTATTTCCAAATAAATACTCTGAATGCATATTAGTTGGGCTTTAAAACTTAAATCACAACATTTGTATAGAAAGTTGGGTTACCATATCTGGTGTGAAGATTCAGGTGTTTAAACCCTTAATGCATCTGAATAATAGATATTTTTCTAATGTAATGAGATCAATTAATTTTATACCTTTTCATCGATTAGATAGCTTATTGGGATTATAGATGGCAATTTACGAGAGCTGTGAATATATATATATATTTCGAGAGCTTTTTATGCTTGTCACCTCTCTAACATATATAATATATATATATATATATATATATATTATTGTGTTAGAGAGGTGACAAGCACGAAAGTCTATTATCATTAATGATCAATATTATTCGTTGGTCACAGTATCTTTAATTCTTCTAAAAAAAAGAAAAAAAGGTTTTATACTTATAGTTGTGCGTACATAAAATATTATTTTGCTATTGCTTATTTTTAGAGATTTTTGCCTAAAAACATTCTGTAATCAACAAACCTGCTTTTAAATTAAAAACTTAACATACATTATTGCTATCTTTTATTGTTATTACTAACATTAATAAAAGTAGTTTGCATATTTAATGATTATAAATATTAATATTGGTGTTAATTTTGTTACCAACTACATACACATTAAACCAAATTTTAATAAATATAAAAAGACTAATCGCATAATTAATGTTGTGAAATTGTTATAGATGATTAAAGTAAACAACCGATTGTACCTACATGCTAATAATTGATTTGCATTATTCTTTTATTATTAAGATTTAAAATGAAAATGTAAAATTTTAAAGTGCAGTCTATTATTAAATTTTGTGGGCACTATTATTAAAAAATAGTGCTTTAGTTTTATTAGTCGTTCGCATATAAAAACGTCAAAGAGAAACAGTCGCAGAAAGTAATGTGACAGATCTTGCTAATGGTCTGTTATAGCTTAAGGCCAAATAATAAAAATTTACAAGAATAAAAATGATTCATTTGATGATTCATTAAATATAGTAATTAAAATTACTTTAAATTGAAGATTAAAGCCCGATTCATTTTTTTATTTTATTTCATTAATGGCATTCCACTTTTTTCCTCACCTTATTTCTTAATTCATATTTATTCATTACATTTTTATTTAAAATTATCTTTCCTTTTTTTTAATTATGCTTTTATAAATAAAACAAGATAGCATGTTTAGAAAAAGTATTAAGCTTAAATTAAAATCTAATTTTTAGCAATTTTCATTTATATGTTAGTTGTTTCCTATTTTTAATACATAGTAGGTGTTTCGATTATATCTACTAGTCAATGCCGATTTTGAAAAATTCAGAATTAAAATATCTGTATATATATTTTTAATCAACCTAAGTTTTTTTGTATTCTCTATTAATTTGTAATATTGTATTGTCAATTTGTTTTAATATTAATGATGATTTCTAAATTTGATTAGTAGATGTTTAAGGATAATCTAGGCAGAATTTAAAACGCTTTTCAGGTAACAGAATTTCTAAGTACGTATCACATTTCTTCAGATATTTAACTTATATTCAAACACCCAGACATCTAACTATTTGTTGGAAAATAGGTATTTAGTTACTCTTCAACTAAAAAAATTAACGTCAAGCGTTGTTAGCCGAGAGGTCATCGCAGTCGCCTTGCAAGCAAGTAGTTGGTTGCAGATGGTTGTGGGTTCGCGTCCCGGCCGATGCTATGACACAGAAAAAAAAAAAAAAAACTAAAAAATTAACAAAAAAGAAACCTATAAAATAATTTGTTGTTGATTGGTGTTAAATTATATTTTCTTCTTAACCGTTCCCTTATAGAAAAAAATGCAGGAAGTGTTTAAAATATAAAAGCAGAGTATACTTGGATATTTTATAAAGATCAAAAAAAATGTTATTTACAAACAATAAGGCATTAATTAATACTAATAATTAAATGGCTTGTTGATGAGCAATTTACATGAAAATTCATATGAATATCAAGCAAAACAATCAAGCAATAAAACATTATTATAATCATTATATTTTTTCAAATTTTAAAAGTCCTATATTAGTCTTGCGTTGTTAGCCGAGAGGTATCGCAGCTGCCATGCAAGCAAGTAGTTGGTTGCAGACGGGTGTGGGTTCGCGTCCCGGCAGATGCTATGACATATATAAAAAAAGTCCTTTATATTACTTAGATGAATACGCGCATATTTTTAATTTTGCTAAATTTTCAATCTATTTTACTAATCCAATGATCAAATGAAATCGTTTGTCTCAACCTAATTAATTCGGAATTAACTGAACATTATTAGTGGGAACCATTTTCATTGCGCAATATGTATTTAACATTGTTTTAACTTTTACTGCTTACGTAACACAGAAGTAAATACAATATTTAAATAGTTGAAGTAGGGATTGTGGTACACTTTATTGTTGATTTACTTTGAAAGAACATCTAGCTTTTTGAAAAAAAAAAAATAATTGCACACCTACAAAAAATAAAATTGCGAGCATTTAATATTGGAAAGCATGTATAATAAAGTTGTATTTATATATTGGACTATTTCCATCATCTAATATTAAATAATAAATGTCTTTAGAAAAAATCAAGAGGAACCTCATAGATTAGTATATAAAATTTCTACTGACTGTTGCCTTTGACAGGATAACTATGTTGGTTAGATCATTATCTTAAAATTCAATATTCAAAAATCTAAGGGTCCACTTCGATTCCCATATTAGTAGTGACATTGGTCAGGCTAACAACACCAGAAGATGAGAGGAGAATAATACCTCTCAAAGCACTATGCTTATACTAACCTGTGTGCTATTACTAATAGATGAAGGTGATTGAAAATTTAAATAAAGTTAAATTTTCTAAAAAACCTTTAATACTTAATATTAGATGGTGGAAATAATCCAATATATAAATACAACTAAAATACCATCATCACAAATCTTCAGGAAAACACTCTGTATAATAAAACATATGAGACACTAAAAGACTAATCTAGAAACAAAAAATGTGACTCATATCTTGACCTGAAGAAAGCAATATAACCACTGGTCATTGGGTTATCCATCACTATGACAGTTTCCCTCAGTTATTGACATTGATAGTGTTAGTCATAGTATGATAGAATTCCATCATCTATATTGTAGAATAAACTTTAATAAGAAGAAACATTTTATTATTTATTGGATTTTTCTTGGTATTTCATGGAATGAAATATTGTTCTACTCAAACAATATTCAACTAAAAATTCCAATCATACTTGACTCATGCCATTCTGGAATAAGTGTCATATCCTAATTTATCTTTATACACTTAAGTAAGTATTCAACAATACTTCTGCCAAATCTTGCCAAATTCCTATTAAAGAGGATATATAAAATTCAAGAACTATATACAATCTCAATGATTCCATTTGTGAAGAAAGCAGTGAATATTTCATTACATAATATATGATCTATTTCAATGTCACTGTTTGGAATTAAAATTCTAAAATAGTATTGAATAATAAAATGGGACAGTATTTATTACCCTTCTTTCCTCAATATAGTATGCTAAAAATCTCATACGTGGTACAATTAGCTCTTTTGTTTCAAAAGTGGATATGGTATGGTATATTCTAAGTCTTATCACAATGTAACTTAATATCCAGACAGAATTTTGGTCAGTTCAAATTAATAAATGTATAGAAACATTAATAAACACATCATTATTGAAATTCCTAATCTAATTATTTATAAACTTATTTTATGTCTAAAAAAATTCAATTTTATATTACATGGAAAAACACCCACAACATTCACTCCACTTCAATTATTATCATAGAAATTGCCTCTAAGTCCACTACTGTTTGATATGTATATTAATCCACCTTTTAAAGTACTATATTAGAAGTTCTCAGGGCTATACACAATTGGCTTACAATCAAGTATATTTGCATAGTATATATGGATGATTCAACAGTACTTTCAATAACAAAAATAAAATACTTATTTTACTCAATTTACTAGAATATACAAAAAATATAGTCTAGAATTTAGTATGAGTAAATCATATTATATATATATATATAATAAAAACAAGTTATAAATCATGTAACTTGCTATCGCTTGCATTTATGATCAATAGTTGGAGCTTTACCAAAACCTCTGTACAAGCATATTTTGTTTACATAAACATCAAAAGAGTCAGAATTCACTATCACTTTCATTGGTTCCACCTTCAAATCAGTTGTTTTCAAGCTAAGTTGCTATCATCAGTGAAGGTAGGGGTCAGAAATTAGATCTGAACACTAACTCCAAGTGTTTATGCAAAAAGTTCCTATCAGTTGCAAGCATGAATTTTTCAGACACGTAATGTCTTCAAACCCTGCCTAACAAGCCAGATAGCTACATGGGTCTGATATCAGTTCAGTTTCACCACATAGTCAAAGCCTCTGCAATATATACCATTGCAAAAACCTTCAACGATACATTTATGAAAAACAAAAACAAGTTATAAATCACGTAACTTGCTATCGCTTGTATTTCTGATCAATAGATGGAGCTTTACCAAAACCTCCATACAACCATATTTTGTTTACATAAACATCAAAAGAGTCAGAATTCACTATCTCTTTCATTGGCTCCACCTTCAGATCAGCTGATTTCAAGCTAATTTGCTATCATCAGTGAAGGTAGGGGTCAGAAACTAGATCTAAACACTAACTCCAAGCATTTATCTGGCTTTTTAGGCTGGGTTTGAAGACATTACATGTCTAAAAATTCATGCTTGCAAACTGATAGGAACTTGTTGCATAAATTCTTGGACTTAGTATTTAGATCTAGTTTCTGACCCCCACCCTTCACTGATGATAGTAAATTAGCTTGAAATCAGCTGATCTGAAGGTGGAGCCAATGAAAGAGATAGGAAATTCTGACTCTTTTGACGTTTATGTAAACAAAATACGCTTGTACGGAGGTTTTGGTAAAGCTCCATCTATTGATCATATATATATATATATGTGTGTGTGTGTGTCTTTTTTATGAACAATTTTTTTAAAAAAACCTCCAAATTGATTTTCTATATTACATTTCAGCTATGCATAAATTCATAAAATATAAATTACAACCAGTTGGAGAAAGAATAAATTCCTCTCTTTTAAATTAATATTTATCATTATATTTTAAAGTAGCACTTATTACAAAAATTACATACTGTTTACCTATAATAACACATCAAATTCTTTATCTCATGCCTATATTAACAATGCTGAATGAAAACTGTTGTGAAAAGGAAAAATAGTTGCAATTTCACTATAATTTTTTCAAATGCCTATTTCATTTAATGAACTTGGTCTTCATCCATTACAATACTTCAAAAGTAAAAAAACCTTAAATTTTCTGTCATCACTCTTTATAATGTTACCCTCAATTACAATATTTGTAAAATTATTTCTATATACAGCCACCAATCATTATAGGTTTGATGGCATTACTACAGAGATTACTAATAGAAAGTAAAAATATGACATTTACACTTCCTCAATAAACATTAACGTACTGTAAAATTCATGAATTACTTAAGCTTCATTCATCTGCTGAAACAATCACACCAGTATTTAAGATTAATAATAAATAACTGCTTAAAAATATAGATTCTGGACAATGGAAGCAAATCCATTTGATGTCCTTTCTTTAGATTACTCTTCATAAAATATATGATAAATTAATAATGCAAATACATTATGTTTGTCTTGTCATAGAGATAATGAAACTTAATTACACTTTTTGTATAACTGTCAACAACTTGATTATATACATGCAGAAATACTGACACAATATAAAGAAACCAGAATACTTCCATTCAATCTCTTGTTAATTCTTTTGCTAAGAGAAGTTTTCAGAATTTGTGGTGCAGCATTTATACTTTATGTGTTGGCCCAGACATACATATATGTATGTGAATAATTATAGAAGATACTTAATATTTTCTATAATAAAGTCAAATAAATAAGATTATAGAATAAGAAGATTGCTCCAATAGACATTTTTGCAGCTCAAGGTCACATAAAACAAAGATCAAATCTTTAATTCTATGAGACTGAGTTGAATTAGAACTGTTTGAGTAAGATGATAAACATTAAAAATCAGAGCTGAATAAAATGTTGTCTTCCTGACCATTCTTGGGAAATTATATATAAATATTGATTGATTGAACTGGTAAAAAAAATCTATGTACACTTACGTAGCTTTGACCTTTGTATAGAACTCAAGAATAAAATTTCTCTTTAAACAAAATAGTTTCATCATTTTGATTTTCAATTTCATTTTCAACATGTTTTATTTTATATCACTTGTATATAACTTAAGAAATAATTTGATAATTGAATGTAAAATTAAAAATTAAAACAATAAAATATTATATTTGATACTTCTGAAAAGTTTGTCATAGACTCTATTTGACCAGGTAAAAGACTTGGGATATCTTTTCAAGTAGTTAGAATATGATGGTCAAGAATTGATTTGTCATTAAGGTATCTAGCTATTACAACTCTGCATGTAAAGTTGCATATTGGTGCAAAAATGATTTTATTACATAATGTAAGTAGGATAAATTTTCATTCTTTTAAGCTTAAAAATAAATAGTATGCAAACTTTAGCAAGTGTGCATAGGACAGGGTCAACAAATTATAATATTATAAGTCAGAAAATAGGCTACATAGTCTTTTTATTTTAATCATGAATACATTTTGAATTGAATATTTAAAAAAACTATAAAAATAGCATTAAAATATTTATGCATGTGCAATTATAATACATATTTTGTTATTTAACAATTTTTATCTATTTCTCTACCTGAATTTACATTTAACTCTTAAAATTTTTACATATATTTATATAAAATCTGTCCAGTGGTTAAACATTTTGCTGTTACATAAAATAACACTCTCATCAAGTTTTTATTACATTTTTCCTTGAATTCATTCAGTTCGACCATAAGCTTAATTTTTTAAATATTAATACCTAATACACATTATACAAGGCATGTCTTTGATTTAATATTTATTTTTCGTTTCAATGTTGAAAAACTGAACAAATTAAAGCAATGATGATTATAATTTTAATCTCTTAGTCTGAATTTACTATACAAGTAAATAACTTGTTCCATGCTTGAAAATATTGAAAAAGTCTGTTACAAGTTAAAAAATATATCAAGGAGTAGAACTTTTAAAACTTTAAAGTTTTTCCCAACCATAGAAAAATATTTTTCTTGTAAATCTTTTGTTATAATTGTAATCAAGTATGATGTCTTGAGGTAAAATGATTTTTTTAGAATATGTTGGAATTTCTGTGTAAAAGCTATGCCAAAAAACCTTGTTACCCTAATTAATCATTTCCCCTCTCTCTGAAACAGTTATATACCATAGTAAACTAAACTAATTTATTTTCTCTTTACTCTATATCATTTTAATAAAAATTATTTTATTAAGTGCCTATGTTTATTATCATGTTTGTCATTTATATCATTATCTATTTCTTAGGTAGGAAGTTAAGAAATTGTATTTGTGTTCTTCCCCCTCTAATGAGAATTTTTTCAAATCTTTTTTTTTTACAGTTTTAAAATTTACATATATATCTTTTCTAATATTTCAATCAAAAAAATTCAAAAGTTGTCAGCATAATCACATAAGTGGGTCTTCAAAGTTTCCAATGATGTGATGCCTACAATGCATTTTGTGATCTCAAACTTTGTGAGATTATTTTGAGATAATATTACAATGGTCTAAAAACATGATTTTTTTTCTGAAATTTTATGATAATTTTTGAATTGGGTAATAATTATTGGAAATCAAATATATATATTATTGCATTTTTATTTTTTTTACAGAAATGTTTTATTTTTAAATATAAAGAAATATATTCTTCTGATTCTTGTTACCATAGAGATTAGGATCATGGAAAATGCAATTGTCTAGAAATGTTGTCACTAAACAATCTGTTATAACATTATATGATATCATAAAAATTACAAAAAGAAAATTAAAATTTTAAAAGTTTAATTTGATAGATTTACTAGATATTAAAAATAATTCTTTCACATTTTAAAAACAAACATCAAACAAAGGAGATTTCATTCATTTTTCAAATTGAATCTGCTTCACCTGAAATTTAATGATGAAACAGCACTTTGTTCTGATTCTTTAATTTCTAAACAAAAATATCAAATGAGAGCAAATTTATTATATTCTGACAAATAATAATAGTTTATATTAAAGTGAAAGTTGAAAGCTTAATGTAAATGACAAAGAAATCTGTCAGATTGCTAGTGTAGTATAGAAGGATTAAGATCTAAAAATAGAAAAAAATATTTTAATTTTTTTGCTCTCTTTTATATTTTCACTCTTCATACAATCTATCTTCAGTTGTCTTTTAATATTTTATATTCTAAAAATTAATATTAAATAATGCTCATTCCCAATTTCACACTGTATCAAATAATAACTTTTCCCTATTTATTAGTTTAAAATATTGTAAAGTCTTTTTTAATTAACCTGCTTGTTAGCTCTGAGGGTTATTTAATTACAAACTATTTTTACTACTCCTACTTTCATTCATATTTCCAAATATTTTAAAATTGTTTTTATTAAACACTTTTAATTAAATTAGAAACTTTGTTGGTTTATTTGTTTTTTTAAATAAATTTTGTAATCAAGATTTAACAGGATTTTATCAAACAGATTTACTTAAAATTTTGTATATATGTAACAAATTAATGGCTATGTAATATGTGATAATGAAATATTTCACGTTATTCCCCTGATTTTTTTATTGTAAAGAAGCTGGGTACCAAATTTTGAAGTGTTGATTTTGGTTCAGTAAATTTCAGTGATGCACGTGATAGGTTAGTATTTTCTTAAAAGCTTCTATTTAAAAAAAAGGTAATCTAAAAAAGTATTAATGATCAATTAAAATAGGAATAAAAACAAATCCTACTTTCAATTGATCATAAAATGTACTTTTTTAAAAAAATGGATGAAATTTTATTTTCTTTTGATTGTAATTTTTTTTATAAACAAAATAGTATTGAATTGATTTTTAATATGCCATAAATTTCTTTTAAATATTGCATATTACTTTTATTCTGCATTTAAAAAGGAAACAATTATAAAAAATATACAACTACTAAAAAATTAAAAAAAATATTTTATAATAAATTCTTATTTGCTGTGCATTAAAAGCCCCAAAATAATTGTTTTCATCAATCGCAAGTGAGGTTTTTATATTTAACTTGAAGTAAAAGTGTGATCGAAGAAAGCAATTACTTTTTGGCTTTTTAGTACACAGTAAATAAAATATTTATTATAAAATGTTTTAGTATATATTATCAATTTTCACCACATTTGTTTTTGAATGGCCTTAATTTTCACCTACATTTCACTAACCAATGATATTTTTCAACTTCTTTTTAAATTTTATCTAAAAATATTTGAGTTTCTTAAAATCTTATTATTTATAATTTTATTTATGCTTTTATTTAAATCAATATGTGCACATTTTTTCATAAATATTAACAATCCAGCTGAATTCTATCTAGTTTCTCAAACAATATTAAATTTTGGAAACTGTCAAAATGTTAGTAATATTCATTTAAAATTCTGATATCATGTTGGAATAGCCAGCTAAACAATTATCTCAAGTCAATTGTTTCTTATCATAATATATTATTCAGTTATAAATTTCCTATTAGTATATATCAACATAATTTGCAATATTTTTTACATATAAATACTAAATCTAAATCTTCCAATCTTAAAGTATCAATTAATCACAATCCAGAATTACAAACTTAAAGTTTAAATATTACACTGATATAGCCTAACGCAAACCTGAAAAGAAATATATAATTTAATTGCTTAACTATTAATAAATATTAATTAATGTATTACGTTGTAATTCGTTATTAAATTGGCTGATTAATAAAATATTATTTAAATAAATTAATTTATATATTTACTTTAAATAACAGTATATTTATCACAAAAAAATAAATAAATAAAAAATAATAATAAAATAAGCTTGTTATAAATATTTGCTCTTTATTATATATATATATGTGTAAAGCAGTTTTAATTAACCACTGCAAAATATAGATTTATTATTTCACTGCAAAGAAATAATGAATTATATATAATATATTAGTAAAGTCAACTTCCAACTGGTAAAGATAATTACTTTTTAGTTTAAAATAATTAGATAACCTTTTAATTTTTTATGATATATAATTATGTCTTTTGTCTGCAGACCAGTTCAAAAAATCTTTATCTTGTTTTGAAATCCTCAGATATTTAAAGAAAGTTCCAGATCAAGAGCTTACATGTAGATATCCTAATCACTGTATCATGAGTTTTTTGATAACAATTATATGAATAGATAACAAAATATTATGTGTTGTCCAAAAAATCCAACTGGCAAGTTTATCCCATTTGGTTTACTGAAGTGATTTTTTTTTTTACTTTATCTGAGAACTGATTCAAGAATCTTATCTTTATTGCTACAATTTAAACTGTTAATGTAAAACTTTTTGCACTCAAATTTTTAAGACCATCCATTTTACTAATATATAAATTTTGAATTCAGTCAAACATTAATATATCTATTTTTTATTATTGTACATAATGATATGGTATCATTACTCCAATTCATTTACTTTTCCCTGTATATGTTATCTTTTATAATATATTTAAAACTTTCAACCCCCCCTCTTCTCCCTTATATTCATAAAATATGTGAATAAAGTAATTTAAAAATGATAAATGACCTACCTCTTTAAGGCTAAAACAGCATTTTTCACTCAATTCAGTCACAATGTCTTATACAGGTTTTCATAATAATAATCTCTAACTTGATTAATTATTAGTTATATTCATTGGACTAGTAGTTCAAACTGAAATGATAAAGACATACCTAAGAGATTGTGACTGGCCCAACTGAAGAATGCTACTTCAGCATAAAATGTGTTTAATAATATATATATAAAATCCACTAGAATAAAACTACAAAATTTAAAAAAAATGCCTATATAAAATTGAAGAGTAATATCCTTTGCTATAGCCAGTTTCGGCATATTCTGCCATCTTAAGTAGCAATATGTTAATATTTAAATCATTTTAAATTCTCACACCAGTAACACTCCCACATGAATTACCTACTTTCCATAATTTGTGAATACTAACACAATTACACTGTTTATTCCATACATTATCTGTACTATTTATAAAATATGACTCCTTATTTTTTATTTTCTTCAAATCATTTTCCATATGTAAAATAAAAATAAAGTTTAAATAGAAAATTTAATAAAATTTATTTTACCAAATATACTTTTGATGCTTTCACTTCATATTCGAGGTTACTCTGCTGAGAACACTCATTTTTTACTGATTTGAATGTTATTTGATTTTTGGTCATTACATATTCATTTTGTGTAATAAACCATGCCTCTTTTAATTTATGTTTCAGATCGTTTCTTTCTTTGCACATAATTTCAACAGCATTTCCACAACATAATCTTTGTCAGCTTTATAGTCTTTATATCTAAATTCCCCTTATTCTTTCTCAACCCCAGCATAAAAATGAAGAACTACTTTCTGTATAATCACTTTTTTATATGTATTCTTCTGCAACTTCATTATTTGTACTCTTTCTGCTTGCAGGCATTTACATTTACTTAACAGATGCCTAATGTTTTCTATGCCTTCCTTACACAACTTGCAGATAAATCACCCATGTTTTTTTATTTATGTGTATATTTCCTTGTTGCTAAAGATTCTCTTCAAGCATTAAATAGTAAACTACTTTCCTTGCTATTATTATAAATTAACTCAACCCAATATTCTATTTACTTCTATATATATTTAAACTCCTTTTACTCTCCATACTAATTTTCCATCTCTCCAACTTCCTATTCTTTATTAATGTATGTATTCTTTTATTCCATTCTTTGCCACTATAACACTCAACTATTTTCCTAATACAATCATCCCAAAGAGTATAAGGATACTGACAAATTCTTTATCCAAATCTTCTGCATGCCATCTACCTTTCTCACCCATCTTGTTGTTTTCCCTTTACTCATAACCTAATTAAATACTATTTTAGCTATTCTTTTATTATCTATAAACTGCAATCTACCAAACATTTTGCTTTTTGTATCTCTCATATAAGAACTTGACCATACATTTCTTCTTGAATTGCCTCCTTTGTCATCCACACATTTGCATATCAATTCTCTTCATACAACAGTAACACTTAATGAAGCTAAGTGCTCTATTGCATGAAGAGAGTTATTACTATTATAATATGAAGAATTGAATATCTGAATTGGAAATATTTTACTAGCTGACAGACTGAATTGAAAATGAATGATGACTACAATTAACACTTTCATTTATAACTAGTCATTAATCTGATAATTATTTGATTTTTCAAATTAACTTTTTGGTAAATACACTAATTGTTTTTTTCTTTTATTTTGATTCATATTTACTTTTTATAAATACAAATATTTTATTATTTAAGTTTACAAATTTCATTTACAAACAATTTTAATTACTATTCAATTTTAATAAATTCTTATTCTGATTTTAAATGTGCTCATGAAGTCTGACTAACTTCACCTTTCCTCACTTTTGACATCAGAAAAATTAACATTTGAAAATAGAAACCAAAATAGATTTTCTTCTGATTTTTTTCGTTTGATTTTAATAATAATTCTTACATAGATAAAGTATAAATATTATTTAATTATTTTAGTTTTACATATTTGTTTAAAATCATTTCTGAAATAATTGCTTAAAGATAAAAAAAAAAAAACCATTTTTTCACATTCATACATGTACTAGGAAATAGTAACGACACTCCCACATTTTGTTTTACGATTTACAAATTTAGGGAATATTTACGTTTTGACAATATATAAGCAACTGTGATCCATTTATAATAATTTTAATCATATTTTTTCCATACATTGTTTATATTGTTAAAATAAATATCAGTCATATTAAAGCTTGTTCAATCACCAGCAAGGCTAATTACGGTGTATTATTTAAATATTATCAAAGTGAGTTTTGGGACTGAATATATAAATATAATTAAGCTTTCACTCCAAAAGCAATTGAATATTATAGACAAGCATCAATAATTAATAATTATCAGTGGTAACATTCTATTTCTTGCTACATTTATCTGTTAATAATATAAATTAAAGCTATATCATAAATTTTAATGAGTTCATATTAGATAAAAAAATTTCACAGAAGTTTCTACTGTAGAGCAGAAACTATGATAATAGGTTTCATAAATAATTTTTAAATTAAGCATTGGATTTTATGTATTATTGTAATTCTTTTGTAGTGTTAATGTTGATCTAATAAACAGCTATATCACACAAGTTTCTAAAATGAGGCAATTATGAATTAATTTTATTATTGCATATTGCAATCCAAAAGCAGAAAAATCTGATATTTAAACAATTTTTTGTTTAAAAATAAAATGTTAATTCTAATAATATTCTGTTTTTAGAATTTATTATTATATCAATTTTATATTATTATTATTTTTTATTAGGATGGGATCACTATAAACAAACAAAATCTTGAAAGTAAGACTGTTTTGCAGCAAATTATCTATTCTGAAGTAGAAGATGTAATTTTAAAAGTCAATAATATGCTTAAAAATAAATATATACAAGCAACAAAGATTACAAATTATAAAATTATTATAGAAAAGCCTTTTCTCACAAATTATGTTTTTTGCCCTTTTCAATATATCTCCAGAATACCATGATTTAAACTACATACAGCACAGCGACATCTATATCAATACACAAGAGAAGACAGATAAACAACTGGATATCTGACACAATCTATTATGTGATTTTTTTTTATCCTACTACAAAATTACCCTGTTATATATATTGAATGGATATATATCCACATATATTAACTAATTAACTATCCATTCTTTATCCATTAACCACTTATTATTCAACTTAATGGATGTTTTGTATATATTCATACAGTAGTTTTTATTATACATGATATAGTTGTTTCATATATTTTACATCTATTAACATTTTTAATATAATCTAGAACATTTATATTATTAATACAATTTATTTTATGTCTGTATTGCAAATAATGAACATATAACACAGATCTATCACCTTTCCTAGCAATAGCATCATTGTGTTTTTTAGCTCTTTCTCCCAATTGCTTTGCCATCTGACCATAGTAAACCATATTACAAAAATTATATCTAATTTTATAAACTATTCCTCTCTTATATTTTATATCATCTTTCATCCTATAATCAGTTATCAATTTATCTAAATTTTTGCTATTAGCCCATCCCACATTAATGTTTTATCTATATAATTTTTACCTTTTTTTATTTAATATATTATATACACTAGGCAAATATGAAATTTTTATCCACTTCTTTTGTTTATTAGTTCTATATCCATTATTATTCGTGCTATTTACCCCATATCGTGAAAGTATATTATCAATCCTATGCACTGCATAGATAATGCGATGCACGATTAGTGGGTTTATGGCATCTATGTTCATTAATGACATGGAAATCAATATTATAAAAGGCAATATAATTAAAAAAGTACTACATTATTTTAGATATGTAGTGACAATTAGTAATAAGAGGCCAATATATATATATATATATATTGTAACGTTTATTTATATACGTTACAAATATATTGGCATTTGGTAAAAGCTAAAAAAGTAAATTTAGATTTTTTTTTGATTAGTATAATTTTTGTTAAAACGTGCAATGAAGGTTAAAATTGTCATTCTTATTTTTTTTTATCTAATTGGAAAGAATAAATGACATTGAGATTACTAATCCAGATAAATTAAAAGAATTCCAAAAGTATAAGCTAAAAGAAAAATATTTTAGCTAATTAAAGATGGAAGAATAATGCTAAAAAAAAAAGAGAACTTTGTAACTTAAATTTAAGAGAGAGTGTATAAGATTATTATCTTATACACTGATAAAAAGACAAAAGAGTGCGCAGAAGTTCCAAAAATGGAGCGCGATATAAAAAGGAGATGACAACTTCAATCTGGGTCTTCTCTTTAACTTCTAGTTATGTCTCCGAAAGTTGGAGGTTTCCACGAGAATAACCTGTGGCAAGAAATATACTTCTACACAGGTATGCCCCTTGCTGTACCAAGCTGTCACACAAGCATGGAAACGGGACTTGTGAAGACCGCTTTTTGCAATAAAAGGGTCACTACAACCGTGCCTTTTCTCCAGCTATAGAACGGAACAATAATGGAAGACGCCGGCAGGAGAGACCAATGGAAATTCTCATGATCTGGGATCCCATAAACCTACATGAACTTACCGGTAAGTTAAGAATAAATTTTCCTGATAGTGACTTAAAAGTTTGCAAACAATTATTTATCTAAGCTTAGACTACCATCCTGATATAGACTTTACTTTCACATTCAAGGGACTTTCTTATAAAGAATTTTGTACAAGATCTTGGAACATTATTAAATTGCATTCATCATTTAATCTAACTGTTTTTGTTAATCGATTCATTATCTGGATTGGCATGTGTGTACTTTCCAGTTTAGTTAATTCGTAATTTAACTTATAAATATTTTAGTTTGTTAGAATAAAAGAGATTATACTTTTATCAATCTTTTCATTGTGCGTTATTAATAATGGTTATTATTCTTTTTAGTATTAAAGTTATTATTAGTTTAGTGGGATTTAAATGGAATTTACCTTGCCAATGTATTTAAACAAGCCCAGAAATAATAATCAAAAAGGAGAAAATAGTTCTCGTTACGGTATGATGCAATACCAATTAGTTTAAAAGCACTTTTTTTCTGTTTAGTTTACGAGTTATAATATGTTTGACGCAGTCTCAGGGGGTCTAACAACTCTGGCACCCTCAAGTAGAAATTAAAAACTGGTTCTGCTCACGATTGTACTCGGTAATAGTTCTAGGCCGAAGTTGATCAGGAAATATAGCTATGTTTTTAGAATAGAAATATAACTTTCTTCTTTTTTGACATAGCTTGATCAACTCACGTGGAGTTTATATTAGCGTGTAGAGGCCTAGTATGGCAAAGGTAACTTACGTTTAAATCTTATTACACTAAAAATAAAGTTAATAATAAAAAATAATAACTATTATTAATAACGCACAAATGAGAATTGATATTAGAAATATTTTTAATTTTGACAAACTAAAATACTTCATGTTAAGTAGCTAATTAATACCTTGGAGAGAACACATTTAATTCAGGTGGGAAATATCCAGAAAATATAAATATCAGTTAAAATAAACAAAAAGTTCTTGGTTAAATAAGAGTCTCTCATATAGAAAAATTAAAGTCACTATCGGGATTCTTTTATACATATATTTTTACGAGTAGTTTTAAATAGTTAACTTTGTCACAATCAGGATAATTATTCTTACCGGTAAGTTTCATGAATTCAGTAGTAGATAACTATGCATAGTTTTTTGGTTATAATGAGCTCGGCCTTTTGGTTATTGCTTGATCTTGTGGTCCATTTCCCCAGTCAGTCACGAAGGCTTTTCCTGGTGTACATCATTAGGTCCGATGTCTTCAGAAGCTCCGGTTCACTGTGACATGCCGAATTCCTTCAGCGAAGAGCGATCTTGGATATATTAATGTTATCCAAGACCAACTAGAGAAACAAAATGAACAAGACCCTCCTTCAACCGGATCCCTCCTTTTTATATCCAGTTTTCAGGACTTCTGCGCATGCTAGTACCATGCTTTTTTAATCTTATCCAGTCTTTATAAATTTTATGTAATAAAGTCTTTATTTTCTTCAAGTTTTCACCATCTTTAATTAATTTGAGTATTTCTACTTTCAGCTTATCTTTTTTTACTTGCTTTTGGAATTCTTTTGTTCTCTCCAATTACTGTTATTACTAATCACATAAAAAAAAATAAGAAGAATAATTCAACCCTCATTGTACGTTTTTTTTTTTTAAAAAAAAAATTACTCAACAAAATTTTAAATCCACTTTTATCTTTTAGTTTTTTTTTTTCCCCAATGCCAACATATTTGTAACGTATATAAATAAATGTTACAATACCACCAGTGCCAGGAGATGAGAATAAAATAGGGGTTTACACTAATTTTATTCTTAAGTTTTTAAATTCATATTCGTATTTTTTTTTTCTGTAGTAGCGTGCTGATATATTGTGTAGACTCATTCACAAGCGATGTTCGGCTTTAACGCCCACTTTTAGGTCTAACACGGCAGGAATGGAAAATATTTCAACATTCATCTGTGTCCTATCCGCTTTAGTGTAATATTAACGATAAGAAGCCCAAGTTATAAGCACAAACGAGCGTTGCTCATCGTTCTGAGTCTTACAGGCTCATGGCAACTTGGTCCAACTTGATCCGCCTTCCCCTTTATTGGGATCTCTGCTAGAAATAGTCTGACAAGCATTTAAAGATGGTCTTATGTTCATATACTGCGGATAAGGACACGTTTTTCGTTTTGCTAGGCCTCTTACACGCTAATATAAATTGCGCGTGAGTTGATCAAACTATGTCAAAAAAGAAGAAAGTTATATTTCTATTCTAAAAACATAGCTATATTTCCTGATCAACTCAGCCTAGAATTATTGCTAAGTACAATCGTGAGCTGACTCAGTTTTTAATTTCTACATGAGGGCGCCAGAGTCGTTAGACCCACTGAGTCGGCGTCAAACATATTGTAACTCGTAAACTAAACAGAAAAAAAAGTGCTTTTAAACTAAATCGGTATTGCATCATACCGTAACGAGAACTATTTTCTCCTTTTTGATTATTATTTCTGGGCTTGTTTAAATACATCATCAAGGTAAATTACATTTTTAAATCTTATTAAACTACTAATAGATTTAATAATAAAAAATAATAACTATTATTAATAACGCACAAATGAAAATTGGTATTAGAAATATTTTTATTCTAATAGATAAAAAAAAATATATGAAATAAATTACTTATCGAGTAAATTAGAGAGAACACATTTCAGACGTGAATCAATTAATAAAAAAAACAATTTTACAATTACTGTTCATATCTAAATTTCTTCTAGAAATTTCCTTAAAAAAAATGGATGTCTCTTGTACAAGAAAATTAATGTCTCTATCGGGATTGTTTAAACATACTTTTAGAAATTGTTTGAAAACGTTTAATTTGGTCACAATCAGGAGTAATGAAGTATAACTTACCGGTAAGTTTTGTGCATTTAGTAGTAGATAACTATGCATAGTTTTTTGGGTAGAATGAGCTCAGCCTTTTGGTTATTATTTGATCCTGTGGTCCATTCTCCTAGTCGGTCACGAAAGCTTTTCTGGTATACATCTTCAAGCACGATGTCTTCAGAAGCTCCGGTTCACTGCGACATGCCGAATTCCTTCAGCGAAGAGCGATCTTGGATATATTAATGTTATCCAAGACCAACTAGAGAAACAAAACGAACAAGACATTCCTTCAACCGGATCCCTCCTTTTTATATCCAGTTTTCAGGACTTCTGCGCATGCTAGTACCATGCCTTTTTAATCTTATCCAGTCTTTATAAATTTTATGTAATAAAGTCTTCATTTTCTTCAAGTTTTCAGCCATCTTTAATTAATTGGAGTATTTCTACTTTCAGCTTATCTTTTTTTACTTGCTTTTGGAATTTTTTTGTTCTCTCCAATTACTGTTATTACTAATCACATAAAAAAAATAAGAAGAATAATTCAACCCTCATTGTACGTTTTTTTTTTTAAAAAAAAATTACTCAACAAAATTTTAAATCCACTTTTATCTTTTAGTTTTTTTTTTACCCAATGCCAATATATTTGTAACGTATATAAATAAACGTTACAATATATATATATATATATATAAACAATTTAATAATAATGTTGATAATATTAGGCTTACTATGAAAGAAATTGATAATGAAATAAGGTATTTAGCTATTGAAATTATTTTAAATCATAATAATTAAGCATTTTATTAAGAATTATAAATTAAGGAAAATTATATCAATTGATTCAAAACAACCATGGCTACAAAAGATGAGTGTAATAAGAATTTTAAATATGAGAATGATAGATTTAATACAGATAGAAATATTGCAATGTTACAGAAGGATAAATTTAAACAACCATATATAGGATATGGATATGCAGTGCATAGTATTGTACTGATCAGAATTGTATGCTCATTTAACAAGGTTTAGAATCTAAGCAAAAGTACCCTAAATCCACTCATGCCTGAGAAACACAGGTCAGGAGCAATCATGGACTCTGCCCTATTTGTTCTTCTCTAAAATTATAACATTATGAGCAACACTTCTGATGATAATAGATGAAATTTTATTCATTCCGGTCAACACAGCAGAGAAACATGAGATCTACAGAGTAATTATTATAAATAAATACTATTAAATTTTGGCTCAGTCAAATACCTTATGTGAAGGGAAAATCTATAAATTTCAATGAACTGCAAACAGCTAGCATTGCAAAAGAAATATGAATTAATATATAGTATCCATCCAGAATGAGCAAGAACAGAACAACCCAGGGATAATGTTCATTTAAAGTAATCAGTTATAATTTCTAAATACTAGTATTATTATAAGGAACAAGTGAGATTCAGTAAGACACAACACATGAGTAATTATTAACAATAATAATTTAATGAACATAAACATTTTTAATTTACATCAGAGACATAGCACAGATTTCATGCGATTAACACTTTGCATATAGGCAACTGATTTAGTATATTAATGAGCTACAAATAACAATAGATTAATGTTATTAATACTATGATCATTACTTTAAAGTAATTATAAAAGACATCTATAAATTCACCTCCAAAGAGAGGTTTACTCTCTTGATATGACAGTTAAACAACTTATTGTTCATGAGTACATCTGATCCTATACAAATAAGGAAGGAGTTAGCTTACATAAGCCTTAGTGTGATAATCCTAAAATATTCTATTAATTATTAAATGAGTGGTTTACAAACATCACTGTGTCATGTCTTATAGATAATAGAACTATACATAAAGAAAACTCGCAGTGCTGACCACAATGATAGTGTTAAAAATTGAGTTTATGTCCATCTTTGGACTAAAAGGCTTTATCATATAAGAGACCACTTGTATTTATAACAAGGCAGTATTCAAAGAGATGAATGGTAAAGTTTCCATGGTACATTTGCCAACATTATCCTATACAGAGCCTTAATAATCTAACATTTGTCCTGAGGTCGAAGGTACCAAGTCTCATTCTTAGACAAGTTACATGAAGAAAATCTGGGACTTCTGGAGGAATAAATATGATAAAGCGAATACAAACTCTTGAGAATGCTATCATAAGTAAGCAACATGAATATAGCTTAAGTCTTAAATGATTAATGTATTAATTTAAGCTTAAATAAAATAATAATATCATGTGTAATGCCATGACAAAATATTAACCCACTCAGCAACATATGTATAATGTTAGCAAATTAGGATGTCAAATATAGAAGAAGGAAAATATTATTTTCCTATTTAACAAGCCCTAACTATTTTTAAATGATAGTATATTATAAGCAAGTTAATGCTCAATGGCGTAAAAGCAAAGAGTAATTATTAAAATAGATTGATAATCAGATTTATTTAGAGAATATAAAAATGCATTTAAATCAATAGTGACAACAACAAAAGTTTATCTTATCCCATAATATAATGTTTTAAACAATTCACCATTAAGCATATATTTCAAAAAATTCAATCGAGTGAACTCTGTTCAATAAGAAATTTTACATTTAGCTATTTAAATAGTCCAAAACATCGGCACAGTGGCTGAAATAATATAAGTTCACTAGATTGAAAAATTAGCATACTAAAATTAATTCAATACAATACATAGTTTAAAATAAGTTTTGCCACATGAAACTTAAAACCTAATGATAGATTTAAAATACACCTGGGTCTCATTTTACCTGATAGATAGGTTCCTCAGAAAACACACGCAAACGAAATCACACAAAAATAGACGTAACTTACCTTGAAAAAGGGGGGCTATGGACTGTGATTTTTCAAAGATCACATAAAAGCAAAGCACCAATGTAAAATTACTTTAAAATTTGCGCAAAAAAAATAAGAAAATAAAATATGACTAATAAAAATTTTCAAATTTGAAAAAAATTGATACAAGACAAACTTTTTTTAACTATAATATTTAATTTCATTCAAAACAATATATTTTTGTGCATAATTTACAGTAATTTACATTTTTTATACAGGTTTTAATTATTATCACTATTTGCCGCTAAACAGGTTCGTTTGCAAACTGATAACGAATCAGATTCTTCACAAAAGGAAATACAACTAGTGCCAACATCACTCTCATGTTGTGTTAATGGTTTTCTGGTGACAACATAATTAGTAATTAATCTAACAACTAAAATTAAATTTTTATTTTTGTCTTTAATTTTTTAATTTGCAATTTTAATTGTGCCCACTGCTATTACTCACCTTTTAAAAATAAACTTGCAGACACTAAATGATTAATAATTGATTACGTTTTTTTTTTTAAAATCAAAAACAGAATGTGATTTAAAATGCAAAATTAACACGCACAATGTTTGAACAAATTTACATTATAATCTTGTAAAATTTAATGTGTGTATACATAAAATGTGGAAATCATGATTTTAATTTCATTATTGCATAAAATCTTACTATTATAAAGCACTGAAAATATTGAAATTACTAAGATGAAAGTTGAATTCCAATAATGTGCTATTACTTTCAATATGACATAAGTGTGCAAAATTTATTATTTAAAGTAATAGCACATTATCGGAGTTTGACTTCCAGAGAAACGTGAATCACATAACTTCAAAATCGCATTAAATAAATCCATGTGAAAAGAGACCCAGGTGTACATAATTCTGCGCTAGTATTTGATAGAATGAGATTTTAAAACTTTAGAGAGAAAATCATAAATTTAACAATGATGATAACTGAGCTTATAGTCAGTTATATAAAAATAAAAGAATACATTATGAATATAATTAGAATTTAGGAAAGAAGTGAGGAATATGAAGAGGTCATTCTTCGGCAAAACAGATTACCTTTTAAATATTATGGCAGCCATTTAGAATGATGTATACAAAGTTTAGACATGAAAACATTTTCAGCAAGGCACAATATTAACAAAATAATGGTAGACATCTTCCAATTGTTCTTTTATAGTTAAACAGAACAGTTCTCCAATAGTGATGGCATGGCAGGAAAAGCAGTATGAGGTGATCTAAGATCAGGAAGGGTGAATTTTTGCTTTACTCAGAATTTATTCTGTTTTTACTCCCTAATAGAATGCAAGATGATTGAGTGACCTGAGATCATTTTGCACATGCCAAAAACTCTTACTCCTCCTATACTTAAAATTTGGCAATATTGGAAGATGTAAACAAATACGTTCCAGAAAGCATTATTTAAACGTATTTTTTTAAAATTGAAAATAGTTTTAAGGATATGATTTAGTTAACTTGTAACAGTTGAAATAATTAAATAAGAATAACATTGCTTTAGTTTTACATTAATCATATTCATTTTTGTATCTGTAATACATATATGCACATACACAATTATCTAAGTAAAGGAATTTACAAGCTTAGAAATAAAATATACTTAAGTTAAAATAATAATACAACTGGTTAAACATAACCATTTTAAATAAACAGGGGAGAAGTTATATGTGTATGTGTGTGTCTAATAATCCTGGATGACCAAGTAAACATATAAACTGTTTCAAACCCTACTTTAAAGGTCTGTAATGTCATCAGGCAGTGAAGCTAAATATGTACTACAGATTTACTGCTTCAGTATTGATAATATATTTTCATGATATGGGTAAATAGCATGAATAATAATAGATGTAGGACTAATAAACAAAAGAAGTGGGTAAAACCTTCATATTTTCCTAGTGTATATAATATATTAAATAATAAAGGTAAAAATTATATAGATAAAAACATTAATATGGGATGGGCTAATAGCAAAAATTTAGATAAATTGATAACTAACTATAGGATGAAAGATGATATAAAATATAAGAGAGGAATGGTTTATAAAATTATATGTAATTTTTGTAATATGGTTTACTATGGCCAGACGGCAAAACAATTGAGAGAAAGAGCTAAAGAACACAATGATGTTATTGCTAGGAAATATGATAGATCTGTGTTATATGTTCATTATTTGCAGTACAGACATAAAATAAATTGTATTGATAATATAAGTGTTCTAGATTATATTAAAAATGTTAATAGATGTAAAATATATGAAACAAACTATATCATTTCTAATAAAAACAACTATATGAATATATACAAAACATCCATTAAGTTGAATAATAAGTGGTTAATGGATAAAGAATGGATAGTTAATTAATTAATATATGTGGATATATATCCATTCAATATATATATAACAGGGTAATTTTGTAGTAGGATTAAAAAAATCATATAATAGATCATGTCAGATATCCATTTGTTTATCTGTCTTCTCTCATGTATTGATATAGATGTCACTGTACTATATGTACTTTAAATCATGGTATTCTGGAGATATATTGAAAAGGGAAAAAAACATAATTTGTGGGAAAAGGCTTTTCTATAATAATTTTATAATTTGTAATCTTTGTTGCTTATATATATGTATTTTTAAACATATTATTGACTATTGTATACTTGAAGTGCAACATAAAAAAAGAATTGGTTTTAATTCTGATTCTTTTTCTGTATAGTAATTTTAAAAGTAAAAATAATTACAAAAAAAATGTATTTTCTGCAATATATATACAGATGTAAATTATTTTATATAGTATATGCAAATCGAAATTATTTCATCATAACCTTAATTTATAGATTTATTATTTATCCACATTCCACACATAGATCATTGCTTCGATAGCCATTTATGATACATGCACAATTTATAATCTAATTATAGGTAAAACCAAGAAATTTTTTTTAGGTGATTGAAAATTTCCAAATTAGCTTAATATGTTTTGTTTTGTTTTTTCAAATAGGTCACGATCAATTATTGGTCGACAAATAAAAATGTAGTTATTTTTATTGATAAGATAAAACAAGAAAGAAAAATTATATACACTTGCACTAAAAACTGAAAATATTTATTGTCTTTCAACATGCTATATTAGATTATTTTAACTTTCATCTACCTAAAAGGCATATAATAAAAAAACAAAAACATAAATATTTAACAGATCTAAATGGAAAACAATTATTGACAAATACTTATAAAACAGAGATGTTATTTTGAAATTTAGATAATTTATTTATAATAGTATTTTTAAAATATATTTTATTGATCTATGAATAAAAATTACAGTATATAAAATATAAATCTGACTCAGCTTTAATATTGATCAATATTTCATTAAAATTAGTTGTATATATATATGATTATTAATCAGTCTTGCTTTCGAAATAACAAAATATCAACTTTGTAAAATTATAACATATTTTATATTTAATCTTATATATAGTTTAGAATTTTTAAATTTTATTTTTACAACTAATATAGGTGTGTGCATGTTTGTTTTTGAACTGGTTCCGAAAATTCTTCTCAAGAAAATTATTAGTTTATCAAGGATAGTACACATGTTAATTTCTAATTTAAATTTCAAGTCAAAGATTGTTTAATTGATAAGTTTATACATTATTTTACCAAGTAAGGTGAAGGATTGATATTTATTACATATTTTTTTATTCTGTTCTACTTTATTATATTCCACCTACTAAAATCTCTATTTTTATAACAAAAAGGTGAACTGCTTTTTATGATTTTGTATATTATAGTACAACTCCTCAATGCTTATTTTATAAAGATTTATTGTAAACATACACATACAGAATTTATATTTAGGAAAAACTGTCGAAATGATTAACCTTTTTGACTTTTCATTCCAAATATTTTCCAATTACTTACATGATCTAGTTTAAACATGAATTGAATACTAATTATGCAACTAATCAAAATATAACCCACAACAACAAAAAAAATATATATTAAATTATTATTAAAACCATGCAACAGACTTAAAATAGTAATATATTTAACATATTCAATTTAAATATTGAATAATAAATATATTTGTACAAATAATTAAAAAGAGTTTTGTCTTTATGTGAATTTATTTCCTGTTCCGAGAAGTGTAGTTCGGTATAAAAATTGTCATTCAATAATAATTAAAAGGTACTGAATAATTATCATCTATGAGAGTTAAAAAAGAAATGGAAAACAAAACCAGTTTATTTACTATTTAATACATAATTTTATTTACATATTCAGAAAATAATTTAATAATCAAGGGTTGCATCATTACAAATTCATAATTTATATTATTGAACAAATTATGAGATTACAATTAAAAAACTCATGTAAAATTTGAACAACTAAATGTGACTGAAGAAATCAATTTCTATCAATGGGATCAAATCTAGACTTTTTTTTCCTTAGATAGAAATTGATCCAGGAAGTTTTATCTCTAGAATTTTCCATTTTCAACCCCTTTAGCTTAAAGCAGTGGTGAACCATAGCTAAAGATTTCTGGGCCAATTTGCAGCTAAAAAAAATCTATAATATATTTAATAATACTATTGTTCTGAAACTGCTATGAAGAGATGGGTACTTGAATATCACATAACCTTCAGAGCAACTAATCATGTGATTATTTTTTATTATGACTAAATAACCATGTTGATCAGCTAAAAACTTAATCTCATAATATAGTAAAGTACTACATGCCTACAAAGGTATATTTTTATTTAAATGTTAAATTACATCTAAATTGAATAAAAAATTATCTCATATTTGAGCAAGTAGTGAAAATATAAAACTTTTTATAGAATTGAAGTATATTCCAAAAGCCAAAATAAGTTCATTATAAAATAATGCAAGATTTTTTTTTTTGCAATGTAATAATTTGTTTAAAGAAAGTAATATTTAGCAATAAATTTATATATGTATGAGAATATATTTAATGTAGACGTCATTTAATACCATTTACTAAAATTATAAAAATTAATATAAAATTTCTTTTTTTTCCTCCTCAGAGATTTTTGTTATTTTAAAATTAGCATTTATTTTAATTAAACAAAGTTTAAATAATTGTATTCTTTTTTTAAAAAAAAGTTTTTATGGTTTTATTTTTTTAATACTTAGTTTCAGGCCTCAATCACTGATAATTTTATTATTCTTCACCATTATTTCATATCAAACATTATTTAATTTATTTTTATATTACACTATTATGTAAAACATTCAGTGATAGTAATTTTTTAGAGCTCACTTATTCATTTCTCATAGTTTCACTTTATAGAATTTACTTTACTATTATACTTTCTCTAAAATCTTATCTCCATATTTTCTTTCTTATAAAATACAAGCTCAAGTTATTTTATTAACTTTATTTTTTTATATCTGTTATTCTCTTATCTTTTAAATATCAGATCTTTTTTCCACATATATTTTTTATATTCATATTTATTTTCAGATATTGGTTTCAAAAAAGTCTAAACATTATTTTTAAATATTCCACAGCAAAGCAAAAACTTCTTCAAAAGCCCCCATCAAGAAATAGTACAAAGATATTTTTATCACAATTTCTAGCTTTAGAATGTTGAAAGATTGAATAGTTTTTCATTGTGTTTCATCTTCCAGCTTAGAATTATTGGATATTCATTTACCAATAAATATTGACTTATTAGTTGTGTTGGTTATAGCTGGTACCCTGGAATAAAATCTATAAACCTAGTTATAATTTAAAAAAAGGTTTTTTTTTCAAACTAGATTTCAATCTAGATCAAGAGGCACTTCTCATATATTGTTATTAACCATTGTTTTACCTATTATAGGACTATTTCCATTATCTAATATTAAATATTGAATGTCTTTAGATATATTTAACTGTTTAAATTTTCAAATTACATTCAACTGTTAGTAATAGGACACAGGTTATTATATGCTCACCATTTTGAGAGGTATTATTTTCCTCTTTTTTTCAGATGTTCCTGGCCTGTCTAAGATAATATTAGCATGGGAATAAATCTTGGAATCTTATATTCTTGAATATTGCATTTTAAGATAATGCTCTAGCTATTTATTGTCTGCTTTTATAATCTGATTATCTGCACAATATAATTTAAAAGTATTATCAACTCTCTATTGGTATTTCTCTATTTTTATAGCTTCTGCATCAATTCTTTAAAAATAAATGTAAATATATTGCAAACACTGTACTAATGCACAGAGTATTTTCTAAGAAAATATGATTTATGATAACACTACTCATATAAATGGGAAGGGGAGTGCATGATATAATATAACCAAGAGTTATACTAGTGTAGCAGAAGACTTTCCAAAATAGGCAAATGTCAAGGAGACAGAATCCCTCTTACAAAAAGATTAATTGCCAAAATATCCATGACGATGTGTTTTAAATTTTTAAAGAAATACAAACATGAAAATAGGCATTGTATTTTGAAATGTAAATCATTTGCAGATATAAAATTTGACTCCACATATTAACACAGTTGCTCTTGGGCATTATATGATGATAAATTGTATATATATATATATATATATCAAGAAATGGGCATCACACACACAATCTAAAATTAATGACTTTTAATCATGAATTACTTATATATTTTTATGCAATCATATAAAAATAAAATATTACAGTTTTTGTAAAATTGATTTTTTATAAATACAGAATATTTTTTCTCAAAATCCATATTTATATTATTATATATCACCCAGGATAATAATAACTTGATACCAGCACACATATAATACAATGAATCTAGTTCCTTAAAATTATCAACTTCTATACATCAGGAAAAAATTGCATAAAAGATGAAAAGAAAAACTTTAAATTTTCACAACTTCCAGACTATTATTTTAACAAAAGTTAGGATTTACTTTAGTGTGACTTCTTATTTAATCTTGAATATTTATATACTAAAATAGAGACACAATATATTACATAAATTAATAAATACAAATTAAAGATTAAGCTCATGTAAGTAAATACTGATGGATTAATCAGAACTAATTAACATGCACAATATTTTTCTGTTTTGTCTTTTAATCATTTTTTTCTAGTAAAAAAATAAAAAAAAAATCTTTCTATAACATATAATCGGAAGAGGAGAGTTTGATAAAAGGGGTGATTTATCTCTAAATCAACTTCAGAAAACATTACTAAAGTTTTAAAATGCATTTCAATAAAAAACAAATTGCTGATAGTGAAACCCAATAAATTTGTGATAAGGTATGTGTAGTGATATTCACTTCATGCATGCATTCTTTTAGTTTTCATGTAATCATGATTGAACAATATATACTATGGTATGGATGTTTATTGCTTTATAAAATGGGAGCTTAATGGTTTCAAACTTTATAAAATACAGAAAATTATTTTACAATATGACTTGTTAAAAAAAAGTGGGAATAATTTAAAAATATTACATGCTATACTGTAATTATTTTTTGATGTTATGACAGTGTCTGCAGAAACTAAATATATTTAAGATTTCATTATTATTGTACTTGTATTTAGCTGCTACAATCCAAACACTTTTTTTCACTAAATTTTCAACAGTACCTATACTTAAATTATATTTACAGCTTAAATATTTTATATATATATATATATATATATATATATATATATATATATATATATATATATATATATATATATATATATATACTGAAATGAGCAATCCATTATTCACTTCAATACAAAAAAAAGATACTTATTTAGTATGGGTTCTCTGCAATTTTGATTTCTAAAGGGAGTCCCAAACCCACTACTGACACAACCAACTGATAAAAAAAGTCAAACCACCACAATAGGTCTGCAATAGGTAATGTTCTAATTATTTGATCCATTGTTTAAAAATTGCAATTTCCATTTAGAATTAAAAAAATTAATGTGCAAATTTTGTATGACTATGCTTTATCAAAGCATGTGACCAAAAGATCAAATTACAGGGAAATGTCAAGAAATGTGTGTAAGCTAAAATAATCTAAAATACAGTGATCAAAAGATCAAATTATGACCATAACCATGTGTTGAAAAATTAAAAAGTAAATATACAAATTTTGTAGAACTATTATTCAATCAAAAAAAAATTGAACATATCTAGAAATCAAAATATCAAGGATATCTGAAATTAGAATATGACAAAAAAAAATACTGGGATCATAATCACATGACCAAAATGTCAAATTATGGTAATGTTGATGTAATTACATGATGAAACAAAAAAAATAATAGCAAAACTCAAATTTTCAGGAACAACTTTTAGTAAAAAGCAAATATATCATGGGGGGGGGCAGCAACGGTGTAATCACGTGATCAAAAGATCAAATTATTACTAGCAATGAAATATGAAAGAATGAGCACAAAGTGTAATTACATGACCACAAAAAAAAGCAAATACACCATTGAAAAAATAAACTCACCAATGGAAAAAAATTAATAAACTAACTTATGAAATGAATAATACATGCTTATGACTGTAGAAAGGAATTTGATTATAAATATTTATTGTAAGGTGTTCGTTTCAAATAGTTTAGAAAATATTTGAACAAAAAAAACTCAACAAATTACTATTATCTTTTATCATGTTAATTAATATGTATAAGTTATTCTTAATTGTCACATATAAAAATATTATGAATATTTTTCTAAGGGAAATTAGAACATGATCAAAAAAAAATCCTGCCGTCATAATCACATGACCAAAATGTCAAATTATTACGGCAACTAAATACTAAAAAATGATCACAAAATGTAAGCATAATTAAATGATAAAAACAAAAAAATTAGCCATACTCAAAATTTTAGAAACAATTTTTAGCAAGAAGCAAATATATTAATCGGAGGGGGGGGGGATCCAACAATGTAATCACGTGACCAAAAGATGAAATTATTACAGCAGTGAAATATGAAAAAATAAGCACAAAATGTAATTACATGATCTAAATAAAACAAACAAAATAAAAGCAAATATACCATTGAAAAAATAAATTCACCATTTAACTATCTATCCATTCACCAATCCATCCTTCTTTCCATCAATCCATTTATCCATCCATATATCTATTTGGTTTTCTTTCTACTTATCTGTTTATTTATGTTTGTTTCACTATTCATTTATTCTTGCATTCAATCATACTTTAATTATCTGACCAGTAACCAAGGAACTAAAAAAGGCTGTCTTTATTGTTGCTTGAGATTTGACGGTCAGTTCAAAATGAGATTTATTGAATGATTTGACAGCTCAACAAATTTGTTGAATTCATTAATACTTGATAAACTATGGTGGAAGATGACTGGGGGGATATTTGAGAGTACAGATAAGCTTTCTACTGATGTTAATTTAAGAGTGCCAGAAATGATATACATGGTATCCACGAGATTAGTATGGGTATTTTTATATCATGCTGGAGAACAGTATTTCCCACAGAGAAAACAGGGCTAGTCTAGAAGTTTGAAAAAAGTCAGCATTAGAATATCTTTTTATGCTTGCAATCTATCTAGTTATTCATCTATTTATCGATTAATCCATCAATCTAAATTTTTATCAATGTATTGTTGGTCAGAGTTTTTATCCATTCATTTATCTATCTTGTTGAATTGATCAAATCATCCAATCAATCTCATTTTTAACAAACCTCAAGCAAAAATTATAGCAGCCTTTCTGGTTACTGGTAATTGTCAGCAGTGATCCACAATGGATTTCAACAGCATGTAGATACATGACTGTAATAACTTCAACATAAATAATCCCACTCTAATCACTAACCTTACTCTCTGAATACCTGATTTTCCTCAAAAAAAAACTATTTGAAGATTAACAGAACGAGAACAGGTCGGAGTAGACATTATTATATGTTGCACAAATGGATATTTAAAGACTCCAAACTGTGAATGTGGAAGATCACAAATTATGACACATTCTTACAGGGAGTGTCTAATTTGCCAGGCTCCAATTGGCCTCTTTGCTTTAGATAACTTTGAGCCATCAAATATTGATTGGTTAGAAACTGTTGATGTTGAATTTTAGTGAGCTGTCCCAACATGCAAATAAAATAAATAAATGTATGCAAATAAGCAGATAGTTGTGGGATAAATAAGTGAATTGATGGTTGGATGCATAAATAAATAGATAAACAGAAAATCACATAGATAGGTAGAGAGATATTTAGATAAATAGAGAAACAAACATAGATATATAGGTAGATAGGTTAACAGATAAAGATACATAGTAATGTGGTGGTTTTCTAGATAGTTAAATTGTTGGCTGGAACAAATACTAGAAAACAAAATATGATAGATAGATAGATAGATAGATAGATAGATAGATAGATAGATAGATAGATAGATAGATAGATAGATAGATAGATAGATAGATAGATAGATAGATAGATAGATAGATAGATAGATAGATAGATAGATAGATAGATAGATAGATAGATAGATAGATAGATAGATAGATAGATAGATAGATAGATAGATAGATAGATAGATAGATAGATAGATAGATAGATAGATAGATAGATAGATAGATAGATAGATAGATAGATAGATAGATAGATAGATAGATAGATAGATAGGGAGGTAGGTAGGTAGGTAAATAGATAGATAGATAGATAGATAGATAGATAGATAGATAGATAGATAGATAGATAGATAGATAGATAGATAGATAGATAGATAGATAGATAGATAGATAGATAGATAGATAGATAGATAGATAGATAGATAGATAGATAGATAGATAGATAGATAGATAGATTTAGATGGATCAATAAATAGATGGGTAGGCAGATGGATGGATAAATAGAAAAATAGAAGCATAAGTAGATGGATGGATAAATAGATAAGTAGATAACCAAAAGATAGATAGACAGATGATAGATAGTGGATAATTAATTGGATAAATAGTTAAATGGATGCCTAGATACATAAATAATTATATAGATAAACACCAGAAATAAATAAAATGGATATATAGATAAATATATAGAGAGACAAATAGATAGATTAAACAAAAAAGAGATAGTAAATAAATAAGTAGATACAAAGACAACAAAAAAAGAGATAGATGAGTATCTCAATAAACAGCTAAAGAGATATATAAATAATAAACACATATATAGAAAAATTAATAGACTAGTTAAATAATAAATGGATTGTTAGATAAACAGAGAAATAAATAAATGACAGATATAAACAAGTAGATAAACAGAGAGACAGTAAATAAATAAACAGATAGAGAAATAAATAAAAGAGAGATAAGTGTATCTTGATAAAGAGACAAGTAAATAATAATAGATTGAAATAAAAATAAATAGATAGACAAGTGAACTAATAAATAGATTGATAGATAAATAGAGAGACAAGTAAAATATAAATCAATAGATAATTATTAGATTAATAGTTAGCTAATACTCATATAAATTTGTGGGCTAAATAAATGAATTTTATGTAAATGAATTTATATATACACAATTTTTTATTCAGCATTAAATGATTCACATATGTTTGCATCCATATGGGAGAATACATTCCTATTAGTTTAATAAGTTAGAGATCAATCTCAGATTGTGTCATTTCTGTATGAATTGCAGTTGTATTAAATTACATTTAGGACTAAAAGGACACTCATTATTATTGTATAAAAGGTTTATTCGGTTAGGGTGCAGAGCAAAAGGCTATTTTTATAGTTAATATTATATTAGTATTTATGATTAGGATTAGGATCTAAAAAGAACATTCATATATATCCCATATGGAGCATATGCATGTGTAAATTATTAGGAGACATACAAATCAAAAATGTTTATATTTTTGACTTCATACATAAAGTCAGAATAAAGATACAGAGAATGTGTTGTATTATCTATGAATATGTTTATACTATGATGTAAGAAGATTAAAAGATTTTGCTAAACAAATAAATTGCAAATCAATTAATGATTATACATTGTAAATAATTTACTGTTATATGATTTGTTAGTGTTATTAAAGAAAATAAATTGTACATTAGATAAGTACACTTGTAAATAAATTGTTATTGCATGATTTGTTACTTTGTTTATGTAATATTGCATGGTCTATCATCATTCATCAGAAATAACTTATGTTCTCCATGATTTATCCTAGCATTAAAAATTGGGGTGTGTAATGATTAGTTTAAGATTAAAATTAGATGATGTTATCCTGAGAGAAACATATAAATATTGCCAATTAAACATTCAATTATTTCATATAAAACTATCAAATAAATTTAGAATTGTAAAAATTAAAATAAAAACATATTGCAAATGAAAATTTAATAAAAACTTATCCAGATGAAATAAATGTAGGATTTTTGAGAGGATTGCATTTTAAAACAAATTTTTAATATTCATCCCAAAAACAAACAAAAAAAAAGGTTACCTTTTATTACATTTTGAAATGATCTTAGAAGTCTTGCTTATGTAATAACTAAATAAAAAGCTGTTACACATTTTTTTTAAATTAAAATATTTAAAAACTATTGCCAGATCTTTATTACTATGTATGTAAACCATAAATATTTTTCAACTTGCTAAAAAAAAGATTTTCAAAAATATTTTTAAGTTTGAAGATAAAAAAAAACTATTGACAAAAAAAATTATAAAATTTTTATCTTTTTTCCCCATTCATAACTGATTCTATTTATTTTATATAAAACTTTAACTTTTGTGTTTAGTTTATGCATATCTTTATGTTATTAAATATATATATATATATATATGTTATATATAATATATATATATATATATATAGTAAAATATAACACATTTATTATGAATGTGTATTACTGTTAATCTATAAAAATAAATGTTATGGTTTTTTTTTGAGTTGCAAGCACTAATTAAGTGTTACTAATATTGGAATTTAATACCTTCTGTTCACTAATTCAATCTTCACATAATTTTTTTAAAATCAATCAAGCATTTTGGAAAGGAGCTAACTATATTCACTATATAATAATATGTACAGTTATTTACATTTAATATTTATTTTTTATATTTTATAATTAAGTCAAGTTTATAATAAAGAAGGAGGAAAAATACATTGTTTAATTATTTTTAATCAGAAATATTAATATAAAAAGATTTAAAAATGTTAAGATTAATATTATAGCTTCTGTATTATTATTGATACTTAGAATTAGTTAATTAACATAATATAAACCACTAAACATCACATGATCACTATCTCATACTAGCACATAATTGTTATTAAACAATTCAAAACAAAGCAAAACTCTCCATATATTAGTGCCATCTTGTGCTAACAAGAGCAATCAATGGATGCCAGAAGGCTTGTGCATAAAATCCCTATCTAGTGCCTACTCATCCAATATCCCCAGACTAGTTTCTGGTTTGTGGCCTTCATCAATGAGGAGCCTTGGATCTGAGAGCACTGCATCTAGATCTTAGGATCTAATGTAATTCTCCAGCACCCACCTTTTAACTCTATTTAACTACAAAACTATGAGAATGAAATTGAAAACACAATATTTTTAATCCAAGCTCAATAGTTTATATAGTCATATGGATCTGAACTCAATTCAGCACCCATACATTTTGGTGCCTTTGGCTCTTTAACAACCATAGCCACCACTATCCTATTAGGCAGGATTGGTGTTAAACCACTAAACATCACAATTATGTGCTAGTATGAGATAGTGATCTTGATCTAATAATTTTCTAAGCAGAAGGATTAATATTTTTTATCTGAGTTTTATAACCAATCCGTATAATTATTAGTGTATATGGTAGCTCAAAGCCTAATTATTTTGCTCAGAGAATAGATGGTAGTCCTAGTATAAGTGTTTCTTCTCTCTTGGTATATATGTATAAGTTGGGATATTATTTTAAATATTTCTGAGCACATATACATGAACATATTTTTAAATTATTTTAATTTATTTGTTTATAATGCAGATTTGATATGCCAAAAATGAACATAAGCAGTGTGATTATCATTCTCAGTCCAATGTGAATTTTATTACTGTTACTCTTTTGGTTGCCTAATGTAGAATCTGAATGGATCATCATTTTTTCAAATACAACATTCAACTTTTACACCATTACAATATATTAACCATCTTTTAATATTAGTTTAAATAATTTAATCTTAGTTAATCTTACATATGGTGTCTTTAAAACTAAATATTTTAAAGCTTATGATGTATTCAAAAATAAAAAAATATCATAAAGTTTAGTTATATTCATATTTAAATAAATTCACATAATTTTTTTTATAATAAACAACAATATTGCTTAAAGTCATTCAGTAATTTGTACTTAAGTATTTTTCCAGTTAGTTACATTACAGAAATGGTCAGTAACATATTTATATAAACCATATTTTCCAGAATTGTATGCTCTGAAAGTAATGATACTAAATGCAAAGTTAAAGAGGTCTGACACATTGCCAACAACATACACACAATCAACAAGAAAGAATCATGTGTCTCCCCTATCAAAAAAATGGCAAATTTAAATAATTTCATTTACATCTTATAATCAAATTATATGTAAATTACCACTTATGTGTTTCTTCTATAAATTTCACAACTGTCTTGGATAACTTATTTGAAAATCTGCTTAGCATAGTATATTGTTAAAGTATTAAACATGCTTTTCTTAGTATATATGTTGTATGTATTTTTTTAATTACATTTTTTGAAGAAAAGTTTTAAAAGATTAGAATTATATACTATATTTGCAAGTCATATAAATTCAGTAAATAATGTACCTATGTTTGTAGATTTTGGACTAAATATACAGTTAAATTTCATTAAAAATAATCAAATAAATATTATTAATGCATGTTATATATTACTAGTAGTAATATACTGAAATGTAAAAATATAATCTCCTTATATTTATTTTATGACGTATAATTTTAAAGTGGGTTGTACATTTTATTTTTGTATTTTTAAAATTCATACTTTATTTTTATTAAATAAGGATTTTCCATGTTTTTTTAATATTAGCATTATTTCTATAAATAGTTATAGTAATACTAGGTAATGTATTTCAAATGTGTATATAAAGTGAAATGTAATCCTTGTTTACATGTCAAAGCATTGACCAGGAAGCAAACCCAGCCAGCTGCTTGGAAGGCAGCTATGCTAATTGCTAGGCCACCAACACTTGACAATGTGATCTTTGTTTAATTTATAAATTATAGAAAAATATTGGTTTTTAAATATAATTCATTCGAAGGAATGTAATATTAATAAAAATATTTTTATTAATATTAAATACAGTTTTTTTTTTTAGTTTAAATTTGTGCAAAACTATTTCTTCAATTTTAAAAATACATTAACTAAGTATAAATGGATTTTTATTTATTAAAATTACTCTTAAATAAATATATAATTTTTTATAAGCATTATTTATTTAATGTTAGCAATAATAATTTTCAACATATGGGCACCCATCAAGAACTCTACTCTTTATGATGGGATGATAAACTAATTCTATGGATGGTGTATGACAAGAGTACTTCAAATATTTTAAGCTCAAGATTCAAAAACATTTTGAATAGCTACAATAATACTGCCCTGCATAATTTATGCAGTGATAAAGGGGAAGACTATGGAACTCAAGATTAATGATGAACGAGCCCTGCTATTTTTTGTTCTTCCTGAATTTGAATATTTTATGACTTCTCAAATAATAAATCATTTGACTATTTAGTTACTGACAATAACATATATTTCAATTTTTATAAGTGAAGATTAAAAATATTAGGTATTACAGATGTAAATAATAAAATATGCAAATGGCATTTGTTTGCTAATTTAAAATTCTAATTTGGTTTATTTGTAGAATTATTTTAAATTATATTCTATTGCTTTGTGCAGTTTGCATAGATGTGGAGTGATGATCTCACAGAACTAAAGATTCCTGATTGATTTCATCTTGAGAAAAGAACATAATTTAGTTTAATCAATAAAAGAAAACGACTGGTGCTCAGCCTGCCATTATTAGCCTCAAATGTTACATATTCTTTTGAGCAAATGATATAATTTTGTTTTATTTGGTATAGGGTTTTATTGTAAATAATTTTATTTTAAAACTGTTAAAAATATTTTAATTAAAAAGTATATTATTACACAAAATGAATTTGGACCACCAAAGCATCACATGATCACCATTTCCTGTGCTTACACAAGCTATTATGAGTGGTATGTGATGTGATGTGATGTATTGTGGCTTCTCCTTAAACGAAGTCAAGAATATCTCAGCAATTATGCCCAGATAAACCTGTTAGCCACTTTATTTTCCATTCCCCACTCTAAATTTTCCCATATTCTGCTCCATCCCATTTCCACAACATAATCTTTGTTTACTCTATAACCTTTATATCTAAATCCCCTTTATCTTTTCCCAAACCCAGCATAAAAACAATAATTCACTTTCTGTATAATCACTTTTTTCATATTTATTCTTCCATAACTTCATTATATGTACCCTTTTTGTTTTCAAGCATTTACATTCAATTAACAAATTCCTAATATTTTCTATTCCTTCTTTACATAATTTACAAAATAAATCACCTATTTTTTTCCATTTACATGTATATTCTCTTGTAGCTAAAGATCCCGTTCGAGCCTTAAATAATAAACTACTTTCCTTACTATTATCATATATTAATTCACACCTAATATTTTGTTTATTTCTATATATATTTAAACTCTTTTTACTCTCCATACTATTTCTCCATCTCTCTAACTCCCTATTCTTTATTAATAAATCTATTCTTTTATCCCATTCCTTACTACTACAACACTCAACAATTCTCTTAATACAATCATTCCATCTTTTGTACAAATATACTGATATAAATTCTTTATCCAAATCTTTTTCATACCACATTACCTTTCCCACCCATCTTGTTACCTGCCCTTTACTCATAACCCAATTAAATACTATTTTAGCTATTCTTTTATTATCCATAAACTGCAATCTACCAAACATTTTCATTTTGCTTTTTGCATCTCTCATATGAAAACTTGACCATCTCATTTCTCCTTGAATTGCCTCTCTTGCTGTCCATATATCTGCATCCCATGCATGTCTTCCTACTTCCCTTTGAACTTTTTCTAAGTAATTTAATACTTCTTTACTAACATATAATGCATCATTACCATATGTTAACCCTGCTACTGCAACTCCTTTCCATATAATTCTAACTACATCATATTTATTATATGAAAACACTGTTAATTTCTTTATCAATCCCTTTCTTTTCTTTGCTTCATTTATCAATTTTTTCTCCCATTTATCCAAATAATATTTCTGATTACTTAAAATAATTCCCAAATAACTATATCTATTCACCACACTTAACTTAATATCTCCCAATAAAAATTCTACATCTTCTCTTTCCCCAGTATTAACCATCATTATATTTGATTTTTCTTCACTAAATTTAATTCCCATCTCTTTACCAACCCTTGTACATGTCCTCAACATAACTTCCATATCTTCTCTTCTTTCTGCACACAAAAATATATCATCCGCAAACTCTTCATATAGTAGTGCCACCTAGTGTAAATCTTAATATTCAATGATGGCTTGGCATTACTATATGGAAAATTTGCTGTGGCAAAATGCATTTGACTTTAAAAAGTTATGTTATTTTATTTAAAATCCATTTTTGTTGTAAGAAATTTTTATTATATATTTCCAATTAGATTTTTTTTTTTCACTTGAAAGAAGTCTGCTAATATTTATGGTCTAAATGATTTTATATTACTAAATAGGCTCTTAATTAGGAGAAATCATAATTGATAAACTTATTTTCTTAAAATTTTTTTGTTCTAATGTGATATGCCTTATTATCACAAAATCATTCAATTGAAGCTAATTGTAAATAACATTTAATTGGATTTTTATTTATAACCTTAATGATAATGCAGTATCATCTGCTAAAATTCACATTAAAACGAGTAATGAAAAATGTTTTATTAAATTATGTTATTCAGAAGATTGTATTCGTAGATATTAAATAATGAACGGTTAATTAGTAAATATCAAATTTGGAATATTTTTTTTATCAATTAAATTTGTGTGTGTGATAAAATAATATAAAATAATTTTTAAATATCCCCAAAACCTTATCAACGGATTAAAAAGAACACACACCTAGCTAGCCGACTGCTGAGTGATGAGTTTAAAGTTTTATTTCTGGGTGATTGTGGGCTGGCTCTCTGACAAAAAATCCTAAGTCTACACAGAACCTGAAAATTTTTCAGTTTCACTTTATTTGGATTTAAACTCTGTGTCATGAGTATGTATATAAATATGCCATCCATTTTGTACTAAAGACTTTTAATGCACACACATGTATATACTTATATATATATAATGTATAAATATATATATATATATATATATATATATATATGGCTGCAGAAAGAAATTTGCTGTTAACTGAAAGAAGACCTTTTGGTTTTGCTTGGAGTTCTTAAAGGAACTGAGCAGGAAAAATTCTTAATGTTCACTCCATACCTTCTTCTTATCACAGCTGTTATTGCTATGTAATTATTTATAGTATAAGAACATGGATCCGTTGTTCACCAACATGCTTTAGCCATTGTGGAGACTTTATTGGTTTTTTACCTCTGAATTTAAGATTAAGAGACACTATGATCTTTCATCTCAGTTGCATGATAAGGCAGAAAGAATGTGTGTGTGAATGATTTTTATAGATGTATACAATCATGACATGCAAAAATAAATCATGATCCTTATTCCCAGGAGGCTGTCAAGTCAACAGCCAAAGCAACACTTGATGGCCAAAGGCAGAGGATGCTGCAGACCCAGACTGTTATTTGATGGTGAATTTTTATTTAGATACTTACAACTGCAGATCACTAGATTGCAAGAATTAGAAGAACTTTCTCATATTAAATTGGACATTATTGGACTTTTATAAAGTTAAAAGAAAAGATAAAGAGACAATTGATTTAAGAAATGTATTCTACTACAAAAGTGTAAATATTGGAAGTACAAGTGGAGTAGGATAGATTCATTATAAATAAAAAGTGGAACAACAACATTGTGAAGATTGATGGTGCATCAAACAGAATGGCAAAATTAATTATTTAACTTAATAGAAGATAGCAAAGGCAGATAATTCAGGTCTATGTCCCAATAAGTTCTCATAGTGATGAAGAAGTAGAAGATTTTTATATAAATGTACAAAGGGCTTTTGTTCAGAGTAAACAACATTTTAAAATTGTTATGGGAGACTTTAATGCTACAATTGGTATACAAATGAAAGGTGAAAGTGCTATAGGTAAATTTGATTATGATAATAGAAATGAGAGAGACATAGACTTGTGAAGTTTACAGAAAAAGAAAAACTTTATATTATAAATTCTTTTTTTGAGAAAAATGTTAAAAGGAAATGGACATGGAGGTATTCAAATAAATGTAGAGCAGAATTGGATTATATTTTGATTAACAGAAAATACATATTTCAAGATTGTAATGTTTATCAATTCAAATACAGGATTTTATCATTAATTAGAAAGATGTAAAAAAACTAGAAAGAAAAATTTTTTAAGAAAAATAATATTTACAGTTGATATTCCTAATCTTCATAAACATTCTAATGAATTTAAATTAAAACTTGTAAATCATTTTCAAATATTAGTAGATTCTGAACATGATTCAGATTTGAATGAAATTATTAAAAACTGCAACAAAAATAGCTGGTAGAAAAAATCAGCAACAGCCTAATAAAATTTCTACTGAGATTAGAGAATTTATGAAGAAAAGAAGAAATATGAAATATATAAAAATGATGCCTTAAAAAGGATCGAATATCTCGAATTTTTTAAATTGGTGCAAAAAAGAATTGATAATGATATAAGAAACTATAATTGTGAACTAGTGATGAAAGCTGTAGAAAAGAATAAAAGTCTCAAGAGTGTAAAACAAAATTTTGGTATTAGTAGGAAACTTATATCTGCAATAAGAAAAAAAAAGATGAAATTATTGCTAAAAAAAGAGATGACATAATAAAATGGGTAGAAGAGTTTTATCAAGAATTATATAGCAATATAGAAGATCATATCCAAGTACTGAGAGAAGTTACAGAAATGGCCAAAGAATATAGTTGTCATTATGTTTGTATTTGTAAATTATGAAAAGGCATTTGATTTTATAAGCATTTTTTGATGATTAAAGCATTGGATCATCAAGATATAGACACAGAATATTGTTATATTCTGAAGAATATTTATAAAAATGCAACAGCAACAATTATATTACATGATGATACTAGGAAGGTTAACTTTCAAAAGGATATTATAAGACAGGATTCCCCATTTCTTCAAAGCTTTTTACAGCAGTGCTGCAAAAAATATTTTGTATATTAAAATAGAAAACTGAAGGAGTAAAAATAAATGGAAATTATTTAAGTCATTTAGATTTTGTGGATGATGTAGTTGTTTTTTGCAAATAATGCTTCAGAGCTTGAAAAATTATCAAATGAAAGTAAAAAAGTAGGACTAAAGGTAAATGTTAAAAAACCTAAAGTTATGTTTAATGGATTTTTTTCAAATAATGAAAATAAAGCTTAATTATGATGAGTTAAAAGAAGATAATAACTACATATACCTTGGTCAGATTATTACTACAGATGGAAACATAATGGATGAAATTAATCATAAAATTAAACTTGGTCAGAGTGCTTTAGATAGAAATAACTTAATATTGAAATAAAATATGCCTATATGTTTGAAAAGGAAGGTTTTTAATAAATGGATTTAATCAGTTCTTACTTATGTATGTTAGACTTGGGTAATTAATAAAAGAGTAATACAGAAACTTCAGACCACTCAAAGAAGTATGAAGAGTTGCATTTTAGGAGTAACAAGAAGAGATCAAAAATGCAATACATGAATAAGAAAACAAATAGGTGTTCCTGACATCATTAAAAGAATTAGAAAACTGAAGTGCAGTTAGGCTGGAGATATTGCTAAAAGATATAATAATAGATTGACAATTGAAATATTAAACTGGATTTCAAGAGATTGTAAAAGACTCAGAAAGAGACCATGAGTGAAATGGATGGATGGATGGATGGATGAAATAATAAAGTGTGCAGGGATGATGTGGAGAAGAAAAGTTAGAGTTTAAAGAACATTGTTTGAACTAGAAGAGATCTTCATCCTGCAATGGATTGATAATGATTGATATAAATATATATAAAAAAGACAGAGATAAAATGGAGAAAGAGAAAATAAATGATAATATCAAGAAATCATTCAAATAACTTTACAATTCACTAAAACACACATTTTTGAAATGTTAATTGATTTAAATCCAGAACAATAGGGCCTCAAACAATAAAATTATTTATTGATTTAAGATTACATAAGTAAAGTAAATAAAGAATTTAAAAAAATCAATAAAATTTTTTACCTGAATAAAACTTTTGTTAACTTAGCATTCACCTGATCTTTTGAAAGGTATAACTAATTGATTTACTTACTTTGCTATTTTTTGTTTTCACTTTACAATCCATATCTTAGAGATGATTGATAATATATTTTGCCTCAAAATAAGGGAGTAGGAGTAATATGTTAACTTTGAATATTGCTTATGGTAACTGACATCAGATAAAATCTGATTGTCTGTTATACATTCATTTTTTGTATATAATTGTTGAGATTTCAATATGTTAAGTAATCTAAATATATTAAAATTATCATGCACTTAATCTGTGAATTCTCAAATGTGATGCCACTAATTTATTTAATATTATTATTGAAGAACATGATTGTATTATTTAAATATTTAAATATTTTCTATGACAAACTAGCTGCTAACTGAAATTTTAGTAGAAAAATCATATAAATAAAGAATAGAATATTCTATTACTGGTTTTATGATTTCAGAAAAAAAAGAAAGATATAATAAAATGCCTAATAGACAAAAATAAAATTTATATGAAAAATCTGAGTGATAGAGATCAAAAAGGTTTTTATAGTATGAAAAGAGTGAGAAAATGAATGAAACTTAAATCAAAGTGAAATGAAAAAATAAAATAAAAAATAATAATTGGTATAGAAAAGATTATGAAAGAACAGCTAAATGAAATCAAAAGTTTTAATAATGAGAAATTTAAAAAATAACTGGTCAATATGAAAAAGTTAGATAAAGTACAGAATATTAAAGTTTTATAAAGAGAAATCACAAAGAAATATGTATATTGTGATAAAATTGCAATTTATATATGTTATAGAAAAAAAAATTCAAGAGGCTATCTGCCTGGAGCTCATACTAATAATGTGAGAAACTGAATGTTGAGAGAGTAAATGATAATAATATATTATTGGTTAGCATAAATTATATGATGAAGGACTCAAAGTAAATTATAAAAGAATATAAAATGTGTTGAGATACTAATTGAACAAGATAAGAAGTTTCTATCATATATTCAGTATCCAAATAACACAAAAGATTTATTCAAATTGGATAAAATATCAGAAACATATGCTGCAGAGAAATAATTTACATCAAGAATGAATTATATATGAAATGAATTAAAATTCAATAACACTTAAACTATGCCTAAAAAAACATTAGCTTATTCTTCTTAGTTAATCAAAATTAAATTATCTAATTTGTCATTGTCAGATATCAATTCTTCATGCATTGTTCAAAAAATCAATAGATATTAATAATATTGAATCAGACACAAAACTCTCCATACAGAAGTGCCACTCAGTGCAAGCCAAAGTAATCAATGGATGCCAGAAGGCTTGTGCATAAAATCTCTTTCTAATTCCACCTCATCCAATAGCCCCAGACTAGTTTTTCTAGCTTGTGGCTTTTGTCAGTGATGAGTCTTGGATCTGAGAGCACTGCATATAGATCTTAGGATCTAATGCAACTCTCCAGCAGCTACCTTTTAACTCTACTCAATTGAAAACACAACATTTTCAATCCAAGCTCATTAGATTATATAATCAATATTATTCTCATAGTTTAATAGTTAAGTAGAAATAAAATGTGGCTGCTGGAGGGTTGCATTAGATACTAAGATCTAGATGCAGTGCTTTCAGATCCAAGGCTCCTCCCTGACAAAAGTCACAAGCTAGAAACTAATCTGGGGATATTGGATGAATAGGCACTAGATAGGGATTTTATGCACAAGCCTTCTGGCATTCATTGATTACTCCAGTTTGCACTGAGTGGCACTACTGTATGGACAGTTTTGCCTGTTTTAATAACAGTTATGAGCAAGCTAAAAAATGGTGATCAGGTGATCATGCATTATTGAATCACATAATTTGAAATAGCGAAATAGATGAGTAACACTATTTTCACTAATAGTTCACTGAATAGGCTGTATAAATTGCATCATTATTGTCTTGAAAGATGAAAATATTGTGTTGAAATAATGTTTATACTATGGAATAATTCCAAAAAATAAAATAAAAACTGCAGCTTATTACTAATGTGGAATAGTGAATGTCCTAGATGATAATAATTTTATCAACAAAAAATAACACTTAAAAGAGTCTTATGGATAGACTATTTTTTTGATGATTTTCAACCACAAGCTAATTCAATGATTTATAAAAGTTTAAATAATTATTTATGACCATATGAACCTCCCAGAATATAATTGTGGAATTATTTGATATATGTTGATTTTTAAAGTAATTTATTCTGTTATATTGTGTACTTTATTTTGTCTGTAATTATTTGTAAAATTTGTCAGACCTTCTCAATAAGAATTGATTTCTGATTACTTTACATTTTATTTTTCCATCTTTTATAAATATAATTTTCACTACACCATTAATTTTTAATCGTTGAACATTTCTCAAATTTTGGATACCAATTTTCCTGTTTATGGGGAATCAACAATTTAGATGCTGTTAATTTAGATAATCAATTTTTGTCATATATTTTCTACCACTTTGATCTTTCTAAAACTAAAACAAACTAATTATTTGGAAACATTTCTATTTGTGCAGGCTAAATAAATAAATGAACCAATTATTTTATTAAAATTTTGTATATACTGAGGTAAGTATATAGAAATATTTATAAGTAAAACTGCTTTTAAATAGGCTACATCAGAAAAGTATTCATAATATTGATCACCTCGTAAAAAAATGTGAAGGAAAGTAGAACTGAAGAATGAAGAGAATTTGAACTAATAATAGCTGGAAATTCATTTATTGCACGTGTTCGCTAGTTGCCTATGGACCAACTACTTGGAAAAATAATTGCTAAGCTTTCGTAGATATATATTTGCATATATTGTTATTTATGTCTAATCCACGCATAAAATATTTATAAAAGGCATCTGTACACGCGTGCACGTCCTTGCATTCGTTAGTTAGGTTTCCGCATATATATACACACACAAACAGTTAAGCTTAACTAGTAAGCAGTATGTATCTTTATACATATTTTTTAATGTTACAATACACATACATTAGATATATATTAAATGTACTTAGAAATCAGCAATAGAAATACGCCTAAAGAAAAATATAAATTATTTTAATATTCGATATCTTAAATATCTCAAAAAAAAAAAAGATTTTTTTAGATATTTAATGGAGAAATAAATACAGTCTTAGTATAAAAACTTATCACTTTTATAATCAAATAATACAGTAATACTAAATATAAAGTATGAATTCTATGTTTTAGTCAAAACAAGCATTCATTTAATTTTAAATTATAGTTTTTTAAAAAAATATAAATAATAAAATATTGCTTTATTTTATTTTAAACTCTATATTTTTGATCAGAGTTATAATTAAGAGAATTAAAAGAAACAAATGTCATTCTTAATAAATGATCTGTTTGTAGCAATAAATGGTAAATCATGACTTGCAGAATTTGTTTAAACCCTACTATTTCTTTTTAAAGTTTTCTCAGGCAATAAACGCAAGTCATTTAAAGGTGACTTAAAATATTTTATGTAATCATATAGTCAAAGAAAAAGAAACCATCAATTTGAAAAGTAGATGATAATCAAATATGGATGAAAATTAGGTTTACAATAATTAGTCAAAGACATCACATAATTAGCATTTAGAAAAAATATACAATTATTCAAGTATATATCAAAAGCAAATACTAGTATTAAAAAAAAAAAACTAGATAATGGGGGGGGGGGGATAACTCCCCTTCTCCCCAGTGTACATTTTTATAATTGCGTTCAGCTAGAAAAATATTCATGAACTTAATATTCTATTAGCTTAAACTTTTTGAGTGTTTTTCTATATAATATATATCAAAAATCCTCACAATAGAGTTGAAGTACATCTGATTGATATTTGATGATTTGTCTCCGTGTCTAGGTCGCATAAAATTTGGGAAAAAAATCAGGTTCCAATCAAAATAAAAACTCAAATAGCCTATACATAAACAGAATAACTAATCATTGAAAATTGATCTGTAAATTGGCATCTATCTAAGTTTAGATAGATATTAAAACTTGAATAAAACAATTTTTCACTACTCAGAAATTGGCAAGCCTAGTAAATAAAACCTTCAGAACATCAGTTAATAATTGAAAGACTATTTTATCATTATCTATCATAGTGTAATTGGCAGAGATTTAGACTTTTAGTAAACATGATAACATTAAATTATAACTAAAATATATGTAATTTGAAAGATTGATATAAACATTTTATATTAATAAAAAAAAAATAACACCATAATTACCACAACAAAATTAAGTATAATTACAATATTTATTAACAGCTAAGTCAGGCTTTCTATATAGTGTGTCATTGTCAAAGCATGACTGACATAGAAGATTAATAAGAAAGTGTTGGCATTTCCAACTGTATACAAAAATATGTTAAAACGGCCATCGATTTTAATAACTTTGCATATTTGAATGTTTAAATACGCATGTATGTAAATCATGCAGTTGATTTAATTGATCAGTATTTATTAAAAGAAATGCTATTGGCCTTTACATTAATCACTTTTATAGAATTTATAATATACCAAGCTTCTTTAACTTTTCATTTCCTGATATTACTTTCAGGACAAACAAATTTGGGGGCAGTTTCCAACTCTAAAATCATTTGTCTTGAGAGCAATAACAGGAAATGAACAGTTAAAAAAGCTTGTTATATTATAAATAATGTAAATGTGATTAATATAAAGACCAATAGCATTTCTTTTAGTAAATACTGGTAATTTAATTCTACTGCATGTTTTACTTATATTTACATATGCAAATATGCAAATTTATTAAAATATATGACCACTTTAACTTATCTTTCTATACAATTGGGAATGCCAACACTTTCTTGCTAATTTTCTGTGTCAGTCATGCTTTGACAGAAATATTCTGCATCAGAAGCCTGGCTTAGCAGTTAATAAATATTATATTTATGCTTAATTTTGTTTCTGTAATTATTATCTACATATTTGTGTAGAAATTGTTTATTTATAGTATTTTATATTAATATGATTAATGTTATTAAAATTTTAATTTGCATTAAGAGCCCTAAAATTTACATCTTATTATTGCATATATGATGTTTTAAGGCATTAAAAACAATGTTCTTATTATATAAGATTATAATAAAATTACTTTAACTTTACTATTATAATAAAAAAAATTTAAACTAAATGTTTCAATAGTATGAGTTAAAGTAATTCAGTTAATATAAGTAGTTAGCAGTTATTTAACAGGTTATCATAGTTGGTTTAATATTTATTTGAAAGAATAAAATTAATATTTAAACTAAAGAAGAATTACTTTAGACTTAATATGTTTCAAATAGATATAACAGATAAAGTTGTTTTATACTGTCTGAAATGATTAGTTAATTTTATTGATATTTTTAATTGATCTCTAAAATATATAATTTTAAAAATAACAGTAATGATTTATTAAATATTAATTTATACGAAAGTATTTAAATTTGAAATTTAAAAATAATAAGTATAAATGACTAACATTAGCATTAATTTTTAATTAATTTTAAATTTATATCAAATTTTCATTGCATTAGAATAATTACATTTAATGTGCATATATGTGTGTGGATATTAGAAAATGCATATGAGTAATTGAAAATTCAAAAGATTTATTAAAAATAAATGTATTTTAAAATTGGGTATAATTATTATGTTGTTAAAAGATCCTTATTAAATTAAAGTAAAAAAGAGTTAAGTAAATGGAGAATGGTATATTTAATAAAAGGAATGTTTAACAGAATGGTATATTTAATAAAAAGAATGTTTAATTTGAAAATCAATTAATAATTTTATTAAATTATTTAGAGTTGATAAAAATCATTAATTAACAAGTTCATTTATTGTCTAGATGGTGACATGACTACATTGTCTGGATTTAAAGTTCAAGATCAAGGTTATATCACTTAAAAGTCAATAATGGCTATTAATTTAAATATTATATCATTGGTTTAATAAAGAGAAAATGCAATTTTGATTTTGGTACATGGGTGGAAAAAAGAAAACATGCACACTAGTATAAAATAGTCACACTTAAAAGTTTAAGCACTTATTTTTCACATTCCTTTAATATTCATTTTAAAGTTACATTTTATTTTACTTGTGAGTTAAATTGTTATTTTTATTTGACTTTAAGTCAATATTAAAGTTTAGTTTTATTTTTTATCATTCTCATCAGTAAGTTATCCACACAGTATTTCTCCTAAAAGTATAGGTTCAACTGTTTTATTAAACAATTTTAAAAGATACTAAAGAAAAATTCTAATATTTTTCAAAAAAAAAAAACAAAAGGAAAAGACACATAAGGAAAAATATATTGTTTCATTGTTATATAACACTAGTTAAATTCTGAACTTTCTAGAAGATTATTTCTCACATGTTTTAACTAACTTTTAATTAGTTATTACTACTAATTATTTGCTACTAAAATAACCTACTTATGTCAAGCTTAGATATAGAATGATGCAATTCTATAAAATTATTAAGTTTATTATAAAAGAAGTATTGACAATTATTTAAAATTATCTTATAAAATTATGACCAAATTTTTAATTATCATAATGAAAAGACTATATGCAGATTGTTTTATATTAACCTTTTAACCGCTAATTATATTATTGGTTGTATGAGGTAAAAATCAAATCTTTTAATTGGCCAACTCACAAACTGAAGACAAAGCCTATTGTTAAAACATATTCGCCTATAATATTAAATTCAACTCAGATACATTTATAAAAAGTATATTACTAATTTTTCAGGTTATGAAGAGAACGAAAGTTCTTTCAAAAATAAATTGCTATTTATTTATTCTAAAATATTCAATTTTGGCAACATAAAAGCTATAATATAAACAAAAAGGTCGACTTTTACGTTATAGAAAAGTAAATATTTCTTTTTACTAAATCTTTAATATTTTTACTAAAATCTTCAATATTTTTCGAAAATAATTTTGTTTTTTTAGTATTCTCTCTGAAAATCATTTGTAATTACTGAATATATACTTAATATTCTTTAAAATTATATTCAAAATGAAAATCTCAGCGTTTTTCTTTATTTTCTTTGATCAGGCGGTTTCTTTGTTCTTTCCAGCCAATCAGAATGTCTTTTTTGGCTGAGAGCTCACTAACAACCAATTACAACCAATGTTCTTTCTTTGTTTAGGTTTAAATGCGTTTTTTTTTATTTTTTACTTGTAAAATAATTCGGAAGAGGGCACCATCTTACAGAACTTTTAAAAACCTATTCAAAACCTATCAAATGAATATTTTAGCATAAGAACTGGCAGAGTTAGAGTGACGTCAGGTTTCGACGAGGAGCTTCAAAAGAGGCGGGAAAAGGGTTAAAGCAAATAATACAGCTATTTCTGTCAAGTTTATTTATTCATCTATTTATTTGAATATTTTGTTTTTAAATTGCTGATTGTTTCAATTATATTGTTATCATATTTAGAAAGAAATAAATATAATTTAAATTTACTGCAGTCAACTTGTAATAATTATAGAGAGCAATTGTAGATAAAGAATTGTCATTTTGCTCCCCTGATTTTTATTGTCATTTTAAAAAAAAATGTGCTTTGAAAGAAATTGTTTGCCATTGAAGTCATTTGCCATCAACTTGTGTTATCCTACATTTGTGAAATTATTGCAAACTTTTTTTCTGAAATATTTCTGTGTATGTCTTCTCTACTTTAATAAAGGACAATGTGTTCATATATCACTTTAAGAAGAGAACAACAAGACTAAAAAGAAATAAATTTCCTTATAAAAAGAAAATGAACGGTTAATCTCTAAAATGGTATTACACATTCTTTTAATATTTTAGAATTATTGTAGTCATAGCTCATAAGTATTATAATTAATATTAGTTGTAATATTATAAATATCTTTGTATAAAGTGTTCCAGAGACAGAATTGATAAGATGTGCAGTAGAAGGTTTTATTATTATTCCAGAATTTTTCTAAATGTGTATTTAAAATTACAAATAATTGTACCCAGAGATATAACAGCCTTTTTTATATTATGAAATGTATTTTATGAATGAAAGTATCATAGATTTCATTATATATATGAGAATTTCAAATAATTTATACATAAAGTATTGTCACCATTATTCAATAGTAGGTTTTGTCATTATACATATAATCTTAAACTGAGTAAATGAATTATGTGCATTTTTATGTGCATGTGAAATGAACAATTATTCAAATGTTTATTATTATTATTATTATTATTATTATTATTATTATTATTATTATTATTATTATTATTATTATTATTATTATTATTATTATTATTATTATTATTATTATTATTATTATTATTATTATTATTATTATTATTATTATTATTATTATTATTATTATTATTATTATTATTATTATTATTATTATTATTATTATTATTATTATTATTATTATTATTATTATTATTATTATTATTATTATTATTATTATTATTATTATTATTATTATTATTATTATTATTATTATTATTATTATTATTATTATTATTATTATTATTATTATTATTATTATTATTATTATTATTATTATTATTATTATTATTATTATTATTATTATTATTATTATTATTAGCTCCATGACTTTTATTAGTAGTAGTATTTTAAGGCAATTTTAAGTGCATGCTATGTTACTTTTATGTGTACTTAGCCCCTCCATGAAACAGAGAGAGAGTGTGTGGCATGTTAATTCATCAGTACCACCTGCACATTGTATGGGATACTTAACTGTTTTGACAGCTCATATCTCTCTTGACATTGTGCCTAAATTTTTTATTAAGAGTATATTTTGGTATATATTCACAAGTATGTTCAGTTTTGTATTTCATTATTACCTCCACTATAATTTTTAACTTCAAGTGTATTATCAGGATCAACCATATTTATTTCCTCACCACAACATAGGTATTACTTATGTTATGTGTTTTATATTGCATAATATTTGTTGCTATTATATTAATATCTACTAAGTATCTTCACACTGATATTTTAATACTAGTTTTGATTAAATAAAGTGTATAATCACAAAGGCATAGAGATATATTGTTTTATGATATGGGTATTGGGTTCGGAAATAAAGATTGTATTTAGTGAATAAGAGAACTATTGAGTAGTAAATATAATTCATATCATAAAATTGTACAAATGTTTTTAATTAAAGTTGCACCAATGTATTATATAATATCTATAAATTATAAATGGTAAATTAAAAGAAATAATAATAATAATTATAAATAAATATTTTATTATTAATTAAATACATTTTTGTTTTGTTGCCATTCTAATATCATTGCATAAGCACATCTATTTATCAGAAAATCTATTTTAATAAAATTTGCATTACTAATTATTATAAGAGTACATTTCAATGGTCACATAGTGTTAATAATTATTTAATTATTTTATTTACCTCATTTCAAATGCACATGTTGTATAGTTGGCAGCATAAAAGATGCCCTTACTGTCTTTTACATTATTTTGATATTGTTTATTCAAATTTGCTTCAGAAAATATATTCCTGTGTTTTATGGTCAGTAGAAGTGAAATAATTATATTTTAATAATCATAAAATAGGATAAATATCTTTCAAATTATCAATTATATATTATCCAAGTATTTAATTATTCTGTTATCATGTAATTTCATTTCTACTTTCTTAATATATTAAGATTCCAAAATAAACTAAAATAAATGTCAAATGTTTCATGTTAAGCTTAAATAATAGTTATCATATTTTAATTAAGAAGTTAAAGTATTGCCATTAATATTTTGTTCTAAGTGCATTTTATTCTGAATTTGAACCCTGAGATCAAGATGTCCTAAACTTGTAAAAGAATCTATATTTGAGATTAAAATGATTTTAAATTCTGAGATTAAGATATTTTAAACTTGTATAAGAACTCATATTTGAGATTAAGATATTTTAAAACATAAGATGAGATATTTTTAAACTTGCAAAAGAACTTATATTTAATATAAGATATTTAAGATGTAAAAGAACCTATATTTGAGATCAAGATATCTTAAGAAATAAGATAAAATATTTTGAATTATAAAAAATGTTGTTTTTTAATAATTATATTTAGTTGTTGTATTGTTTAGAGTGAGACTCATACTCTGGCATAGTTTTTCAAATCCATGTCATATGGTGCCTGCGCATAAACCTCAGATAAATCACTGGCCAGGGACCTCTTTGGTTCCTTGCGTTATAATATATATATATATATATATAAAGATACCCAATATCTTTAAATATTTATATATACTATATAATACAAAAAATCAGCCTATCACTTTTCAAAACAATTGTTTTATTAATAATTTCTATCGTCAGCTACATCAGAGTGTTGACAATCTTCTTTGAGATAAAATAGTTACATTTTATATTAATGTCAATCTCGACTGACATGATTGACATGATCCTAAAGAATGATCAAATCACATATCAGTCTTATTTATTCATGTCTTCACTTATATGAACAAATAATATCAAAGACACAGTTAAAAACTAAAATGATTATTTTTTTTTTTTCATATGTCAAATGCGTTGACCGGAAAGCGATCCCGGGCCAGCTCCTTAGAAGGCAGCTATGCTAACCACTAGGCCACCAACGCAAAAACTCAAATTATAAAATAACCTTTAAATATAATTTGAAATGCATAAATCCGAAGTAAAACAATAACATGTACTGACTTTAAATATTCTAATTTAATAAATCATACTACCGCTGTTCAATGTATAAAATTAACCAATCACTATACAGGATAATTGCCTTATAGTATTGTTGATTTATATTTTGCATTAATTATTGTGACTCATGGAAAATAACTCTCTAAAAAATTGATAAAGAATTTATTCTTAAAACATATATCCTGTAAAATATTTTTTTGACTTTTTTTGTTGTATTATATTATGATCTTATAGATAATGTAAGTGATCACTTGATTAGAATGTTAAAAAATATTAAGTTTTATCATTTATCTAATTTATCTTTAAGTACTTGAGATTCTATATACATATGTGTGTGTAGGTTTTTTAAAAAGAGTTTTAATCATCACAAATATGATCTGCAGTAAATATTTCTGTTTGTCATTTTTATTTAGACAATTGACATTTATAAATAGAAAATAAAATACTATAGATAAAATAGTCTGAAGCCATATGATAGTTAGATCTAACTTTTTATATCTATTATTAAAGATACTGTATTTTAGATAAATATCAACTACTCAAAATGGTTATATTAAAAGATTCAAATCTTTTTTTAAAAATTGATTTGAGATTGCAAAGTTAATATTAAATATTTTGGCCAATTCACATGCTATGATGTGTTTTTTTTTTCTCTTCAAATTCGTTATAATTTATAAATATGACTTTTTTATAATCAAAGTAATGTTTAGGCATTAATTAAAGATTAACTGATTTTCTATATTTTGATTAGATTATTTTTACGTTATTAAAATGTTTTTACTTATCTGAGATCTAATTATAACATCACATGACCATCATCTCTTATGCTTGTGAATAACTGTTGTTAAAACAGGCAAACTTATTATATATATTGCTGCACACAACAAGCTAGATTAATCAATGGATGCCAGTAGGCTTATACATAAAATCTCCATCTAGTACCTACTCATTCAATATCCCCATACTAGTTTCTGGCTTATGGCCTTCATCAGTGAGGAGCATTGGATCTAAGAGCACTGCACCTAAGATCGAGATGCAGTGCTCTCAGATCCAAGGCTTTTCACTGATGAAGGCCAAAAGCCAGAAACTAGTCTGGGGATATGGGATGAGTAGGCACTAGATGGGGACTTTATGCACAAGTCTACTGGCATCCATTGATTACTCTAGCTTGCTGTGTGTGACAATATATATAGTGAGTTTTGCCTGTTTTAAGATCTAATTATACATAATATTGCAATTTTATTTGGGGGAGTTCTGCTTATATTTAACACACACACACACATAAAAACAGTCTTTTATGCTGCTCTTTTTATAATCACTCTTCTTTCATGTCCTTTTTATCTTTAGTTTTTTCATCATTTACTTTGTTATAGAGCCTGATAGTTATTAGCTTCCCTTTCAATCAGTCACATATTTACAAATATCTGTAATAATGGCATTTTACAATTACATTTCGTTCTCCAATTACACATCCACTAATAGAAATTCTAATTCCATATTTTTACATATTTTTTGTTTTGCAACTACATTTAGTAATGTAAAGTATGCAAAGTCTTTAGCATTAGAAAAATTGCATTGAGGACAAATTGGAAAACAATTATGATTTTGAATATTAGTAATGAATCATTTTGGATTTAGATTTGGATGCACAAATTTATTTAGAAATCTTCTGCGGCCCTGATAGGTATATAAAAAAACCTAAAATAGTGATCAAAAATGACTTATAAAATCTTCATAAATTGTTATAAAGATTATCTAAAGCACTTCTAAAACGTCCAATATTTATTGTTTTCAAAAGAAAGATATAATTGATGATATAATACATGAACATATATTAATAGACAAGATTTTTTTCCTGAAAAATGTTAAGTTTGTCACAAAAGAGATTAAATGGAAACATTACAAGATGCAAAATAAATGAATAACCAGCTATATTTCACAAATTGTTTTATATAACCATCACAAAATTTATTGTAAACTTTACAGCCATACTCATTATTTTATGAGTTGCTACTACTACTACTACTACTACTACTACTACTACTACTACTACTAATAATAATAATAATAATAATAATAATAATAATAATAATAATATATATATATATACACTCATCAATTTTAGCTTAATATTTTTGGGCCTTAAAAATTACTAAGTAGTGAAGATTTGTACAATTTTTTGTTCCTATTAACCATCTTTTTTAATAATCTCCATACTTCCTCTTTCTTTTTTATTCTTCATATAAATAAAGATACAATAAAAGACAAATGACCCCCAAGATGCATTACATGCTGAACCAGCACTCATCAGTTTGTCCTAGGTCACCAGCTCTCATATATATCTTTATTACATAAAGAGTATTTATCTATGGTGAATTGCCACATCTGTATTTACAACCGCCAAACTTGCTCCACTCACAACCTCGACTTCGTACATTTTTGATAAACCTAACTACCTTTATCATTAATCATTTATTAATTAAACTAGAGTTTTTCTCTAGCACAGATATAAACTTTAATCCAAGTTAAAGATTATTATATCTGATTTTTTCACACACGTCTTGTGAAGACTACTTACACGTCGATTTTCCAATCACTATGATATAATTAATAAAGTTGGCTATTATTTGAGAATCTGGAAAAGTTTTAATATTGATTAGAACTTAAAAGTTTTAACTAAATGAGAGACAAATTCATGTCGTGAGACTAATAAAGAAGTCATACCTTTACTTATCCTTAATAGCCCTAAATATCATATAAATATGTTATTGACCAAAATTTGTTGTTAATATTTCTATTTTCTCTAGAAAAAATGTTATATCATGGCCATAAAGTATTTATTTCAGCTGTGTATATATATATCATGCAAAATGTAGCTTTATTTATATTAGAATAAATCCTCATAAATGTTATTCAAAGAATTGTCATATGTTTAATAGACAGGTAGGCAGATAGATAGATAGATAGATAGATAGATAGATAGATAGATAGATAGATAGATAGATAGATAGATAGATAGATAGATAGATAGATAGATAGATAGATAGATAGATAGATAGATAGATAGATAGATAGATAGATAGATAGATAGATAGATAGATAGATAGATAGATAGGTAGGTAGGTAGGTAGATAGATAGATAGATAGATAGATAGATAGATAGATAGATAGATAGATAGATAGATAGATAGATAGATAGATAGATAGATAGGTAGGTAGATAGATAGATAGATAGATAGATAGATAGATAGATAGATAGATAGATAGATAGATAGATAGATAGATAGATAGATAGATAGATAGATAGATAGATAGATAGATAGATAGATAGATAGATAGATAGATAGATAGATAGATAGATAGATAGATAGATAGATAGATAGATAGATAGATAGATAGATAGATAGATAGATAGATAGATAGATAGATAGATAGATAGATAGATAGATAGATAGATAGATAGATAGATAATATCCCTTAAATAGAGAAATAATTTAACTTTTGCTGTTACTACGAAACTGTCAATTACTAATAGTTGACAATTCCTAAAACAAAACAATTTTTTTCTCATAATAGCTCTTTTGTTGGGGGGTTTAAAGCAAAAGGTGTCCTTTTTTACTTTAAACCCAATTTCTTATATGGATTTAGACCCAGAAAGCTATTATGAGAAAAAACTATTATTATTGTTTTAATATTATTTGCAGAATGTCAAGAAAGATATTATTCTTTCACATTCTCGCACCTGTAATAAATAGCTTTCTGGATTTAAAATTCATATAAGAACTTGGTTTTAGAGTAAAAGAGGACCCTTTTGCTTTAAAGATCCCCAACAAAAGAGCTATTATGAAAAAAAACTTGCTTTGGCTCAGGAATTATCAATTAGTAGTAATTGATAGTGTACTGGTCAAAACATGTTGATCCATCTAACATGAGCTGGAACTCAATGAAATGTACTTCAAACCCAGTCAAGCCCAAGATTTAGGTCAGGGACTAATTTGGATTTGAACCCATTCCACAAGCCCCAGATCGAACACCTAACATAGTTGAAACAGCACACAAGAATTTAATTCTAAATCCAGCCCACTAGCAGAGCAGAGGAAACAATGAAACATATTATATATATATATATAAAATGGAATGTATGGAAGTGCAGTGCAGAGAAGATAATTTGAATAACATAAATGATTTGAATAACGAAACATTTAATAAAACAGTAGTGATCATATATTTATTAGGATATGCACGAATAATTGATCTATTTGGAGATAGATAGTTACAGATAGTCATTCACATCATGTTACTCATATGCTCTTGTATGAAATAATGTAATATATATAACTAGCTATATTTGATAGGTGAGACAAGATGCCAATCATTTATTACAACATAAAATTACATTACATCAGGATTAACACTTTAGTCTCAATTCTGAAAGATGGTGATTGACATTTGAATTCAGGGAGCATTCTAGGATTCATTATATATATATAACAAAACTATTTTCATGCCATTGTCCATGTGAAAATCAATAAAATACATGGTTTAGTCATTTAGGAATAATATTTATTAACAACTCTTTATTAACATTTATCAAAAATTACATGCATTTAAAACAATTGTCTTTACTTATCCAACAAAATATTTCTTAACCATTCTTTTAAGTTCAGATTTGAAAAAGAGAGAACACTTCGTTTTTCCCAGGTATGTATACACCTTAAGTAAAAGAATAAATTACAATGGTGGGACTTGAAAATAAGCTAAAATAACAATATTAATTAAGCTAATAAATACTATTGGGAATATTATATATAATAAATAAAGTTTGATATCTGTATTCGTTCCACAATATATGTAATATACAAATCAATATATATATATAAATACAGTATAATTTACATAAATTATATTATTATTAGAAGTACTTTCAACTATACATTTTGTAGTCTTTATCAACAATATAACATTGAATAATCAAAACGAGACAACCTTTAACAATACCCATAGTTCAATTCAGATTCCCCACAATTCTGTTATCTTAATATTTGATGACTGGTGATTCATTAACATTTGTCGATTTCTTGAAATCAATATAGTCTCTTTTATTTTAAGTTTATTATGACAATGTCCAATTTGAATAATTTTCATATTTTTATATAAAAATATGAAAATTATTCAAATTGAACGTTGTCATAATAAATGTGAAATCAACATAGCCTCTTTTATTTATGTTTATTATGACAACGTTCAATTTGAATACCTCTTTTATTTTACATTTATTATGACAATGTTCAACTTGAATAATTTTTATATTTTTATATAAAAATATGAAAAATATTCAAATTGAACGTTGTCTTAATAAACATAAAATAAAAGAGGCTATGTTGAATTTAATGAATTGCCAGTCATCAAATATTAAGATAACAGAATTGTGGGAAATCTGAATTGAACTATGGGTATTGTTAAAGGTTGTCTCATTTTGATTCTCCAATGTTATATTGTTGATAAAGACTACAAAATGTATAGTTGAAAGTACTTCTAATAATAATATAATTTATGTAAATTATACTGTATTTTCATATATATAACGAAATGAGGTCATTAAGCAAATAAATCAAGCATAATAGAGAAATCATAGTGATGATATCAAGCAGAGAATCCAAAGTGAGATTGTGCTTCTAGATGAGAAAATGAGAGGTCTAAGAATCCCTTTTCTAGGGCACTACTTAGAGAAATTAAATGAGGTCTGGAACTGCCTAGGCATATTAGAATCACCAATGCCTGGAGACCTTTTTATACATTAAATGGTCCTGGGAAGGTCAACTATCCACAGGACAAGCTGTGAAGAAAGTCTATGGGTCCGAACTTGTTGCAACCCCCAGACTAGAAGCACATAATATTTAAGATGAGGCATATGTCAGCAATGCAGCATAGAAAACATATCCCTAAAGATATGACATGTCATTTACTACTTTAAAACACATGATCCTCACTCTAATGCTATAATTTAGGCAAGTCACACTATGCTATGTAATATATATATAAAACAGACTTAATTTGTACAAAACAGATTTTAAAATTACCCCCTTTCTTTTCCTGCTATTTAATATAATTAAGACCCACCCTCATGAATTTTATAACTTGAAAATATCCAAATATGTGAAATCTTAAGAGTATAGCATAGTAAAATGGATAATAAATAAAAACAAATAAAAATAAGAAATCACTTTTTCAGAATTATATTAGCAACATAGCAAAATATGGATAGCATTAATTTTTAAATGATTAAAATTATCCCAGATAGAATTTCTTTATTCTAAATGGAGTTACATTAATGATACTTTTTTAAATATACTAAGACAAACATGAAAATTGGTCAACTCGAAAAAAATAATCTGGTGAGCATATTAAGTAAAAATGCATTCAGATCTAACTAAAGAAGGGGGAGGTTTAATAACCTCAACTCATGGACATCTGAGTAGATAGGGGAAAGAGAACTTTAACCTTGCAAGATTGTTATTGATTGGCAGCTTAAAATAATAAAGCATAATTTAATATTAAGAAAGAACAACACCAAAATTAAGAAAATAAGAGCATATGATAGACTTAAAAACAAAAAGCAAAATTAGTATGAAAGCAAATTTATATTTACATTAAAGAGAACATTTAATTAAACTAATTTATGAAAGAAATCTGGATAGTAGAGATTGAGATTAGTGGAAAAAATTAGATTTAGTTTTCACGTGGTAGTTCTTAGGTTAGTTACTTTAAATATACATTCAAGAGTCCATTTTCAAAGTTCAGCTCATGCATGGCAATTTAACAGGATCTAAGTGATATCTAATGTGGCAGAAAGTTTCCATTAGGCATTCCTATGTTCTTAGTTCAAACCTTCCATCATTTTAGGGCATCAGCAAGTTGGTTATTAGCAGTGAGAGAAAGACTAGCAAGGCCCAGAAAAGGTGATTAGATTTACTACTTGTACAGCATATATTGGGAATCAGAGTAGCATAGAATAGATTGATGACAGTTGATTTCTCCAATCTAGTTCTCCAATGGTGGTCAAAATTGTACCATTTTCTACTGTCTCTCAGGTACTTGAGGAATGCTCTTAATATCTTCTTTCTAATTTCAATCTCGACTACGATCTAATAGGAATTTTTACATTTACTTTAACTATTGTTGTTGGAGATGCAAGTGTTAGATAACTGTCCAAAAATATATTCATATCTATTTCCAGATTAGCAATTGATTTAACAAAAATGTTAATAGCAAAAGTACAAACCCTTAATTTGATTTCCCTTTTTAGTTTTAGTAAACACTAATTAGAAATTCTTTCCCAAAACTGAAACAATATGAAATTTCCACCTCTTTAATTATTTTTGGACCTTAATGGTCACATTCTACATCTTGGATTTTTAAAAGAAAGAAATACAGTTTTTAAAACAAATAATTTAAAAGAAAAAGTTTTTATAAACTATGTATAAAACAATATTTATAAAGTGCTGGTCTAGATGTAGGGAGAATGATAAAGATTTTGAATTCTATCTCTTTCAGCACTTATGTAAACAAAGCTTGTTTAGAGCTATTGATAAAGCTCCAACTAGTGATCATACATATATATATATATATATATATATATATATATATATATATATATATATATATATATATATATATATATATATATGAGTTGCACATAATATACTTTAATTTTAATATAAAAAAAAGGATTAATAATAATCAATAATAAAAAAATTGTAAAGTTAAACTTTATGCATTTTAGATGCACTTTTCAAATATATATATATATATATATATAACTAAAGGAGTGGGATGGGATGTGAGGTTTGATCCTGGGTTAGTAGATGACACCATGAAGTTCAATCATAAGCTAAGATTGATTGCTTCAATAGTTTCTTCATAACATCAAAAGTTAAAGTATTTCTCTATTTAATGGATGTTATCTCCTCATATCTATATAATAAAATCCATATAAATATTTAATTCAACATATATATAAATTATTATTTTTTGGGTTAAACCGTGTGTTATTTTCTATTATACAGTGATATTTCGATGAACTAGCATACGTCATTGTCAAGGTTAACTTTCAAAAGTTAACCTTGACAATGGCAGATATTAGTTCATTGAAATATCAGTATGTAATGGAAAATGGCATATAATTTAATGCAAAAAGTAATAATTTATCTATATCATACAACCATGAAAACATTAAATATATTATTATTAGTCTTTATGGGGAGCAAATGTTTTATCAGCTTTTAAAAGTTAACCTTGACAATGGTGGATGCTAGTTCATCGAAATATTGGTATGTAATGGAAAATAACACAGGGTTTAATCCCAAAAATAATAATTTATCTATATCACACAACCATTAAAACATTAAATATAATATTATATATATAAATGTATGTTATTTTGAATGTTAATAACATAGATTGCTGCAAGACTGCATTATTTAACAATGTAAACCTTTATATTCAAATTATTAAAAATTTGTGATGTAATTAAAACTTAGAAAGTTAGCATTAATAATAATTTATTTAGACAATTGACCTACCTTTTTGTAAATAATATGTATATAATTTATGTAAAAACCACTTAATACATTTTATTCAATGATCTTTTATTTTTTTTATCAAATCAATCATAATGGATTGATTTAGTGTATCTGTATTAATTAGAGTGATAGACTCAAAAGCTAAACATCTTTAAATCAATGCCTATTTGAGAAAAATTTTTAAAAATCTTCAAGATTGTGCTTATTCTGACTCAATAATATTTGAATATCATTAGTTTATTTCAGAAGCTAAAGATACAAATATTTATTTATTTTATTAATTGTAAATTGAGTGAATTATATAGACATATTATAAAAATGATTTTATATTTAAATAGGATAACATTGGACTGTATTATGAAAGTCATACTGTCTGAATATTTGCTTATTACAACATTACATAAAGCATGCAAAACTCTAGATGGTATGTTTTATAGTGGTCTTTTTAATTTGTTACATATGACATTCTGCAGCTACTTTAATGTGCCTATGTGAGGAATTTTGTTTGTTTTAACAGTAATAATATATTTAATTTTTCAGAAGATCACATGATGTCTGAACATGTTTTTGGGAGATTGAGCACAATAGAACCAGACAATTGACTTTTGATTAAACTGAAATATTTGTTTACATTACTCCATTGATAATGAATTCAGAAAACTTTATTTTTTAAATCTGTCACTATAATACTATTTTTAGTCATACAGATCATTTAGTTCTAATTACCTTATGATCTACATGACCATATTATAAATTTTATGAAATATATGAAAACTATTACAATGTTAAGTGTCAATGATACATTCTTTTTTTAAGTTTTCAAAATAATATGTATAACATTTAAAATACTGCTACTAATTTTCTGTTACTCTATAAATAATATATTTAAATCTAATACTTAAAGTGGTATAATTTATCTTAAATTAATACTATTTTTAGACATTTAAAACTGATACTATTTTAAATCTATGTTAAATTTCCAACACTATTAACCATATGCTAGTTTTTTTTTTTTAACTACTGTAATTCCCAATTTCAGTCTAGGATTATTATTATTTGGATTTCAAATTGATGGTTTCTTTTTTTTTCTTCTTTTAACCATATGATTACATAAAGTTTTTAAGACACCTTTAAATGATTTATTGCCTCAGAAATAAACCAAGATTTGATTTTTTTTTCAAGCATTTTATTAAATATGACATTTATTTCTATATATTTATGATTTTTAAAATTTTTTCCAAGTTTAGAATTCTGTAGGTTGGCAGAAAAAAAACAACTTTTGAAATTTAAGTATAAAATAAGCTAGAAGAAATCTTTATATATATTAAATTTTATATACAAACAAGATTTTTCTAATAGGGTACCATCTGTAAGTTCTATTAGACATTATCAATGCTTAAATAGTTCGAGATATATATGGATGAATAATCATAAATACTCGTTTGTATTTTCATAATATATATATATACACATATTATTATGTATATGCATTAGTAAAATAAAAAAAAATGAAATGTATCTATGTACATATATTACAAAGCATTTGATAACATTAATTAATAAAATCTATTTATTCGCCTAAAAATAGTTTCTGGTGACTAAGCATCAGCTTGAACCAATAAAAAAATGTATCTTTTTAATTTAGACACAACAAAATGTATTAAAATTTCCAACAAGATTATGTCATTATTTTTCCCATATTAACAAAACCTGAGTTGGAAAACAGTACTTGGTTATATATTAGTGTATATAAAATTTGCATTTATATAAATATTTTTGCTTTTCAACTGAATGATTTTAATAATAAATGATTTAATTCTTTATCTCTCTGTTCTAATGGCATGCAAAATAAGCATGAATGAAAAGTGATTACTAATAGTAACTGAATAATTTCCAGCTTTGAATTCCAGGTCTCATTGATAAAGTCACAAACCATAAATTAGTTTGGGACATAATTTAAATATACTAAAAACTAATAATCACATATTACTCAAGTTCACTATAAATGGTGTTAGAGTAGAGAGCTATTTTTATTTTAGCAAGTGATTTTATTACTTCTCTTATTTGTAATTTATTGACAAAATAAGAACATAGAATTATACATATCTATGTATAATATTTTAAATTATATAGAGTTTAGTGCCGCTATTTTAATAATATTTATAAAATTATAAGTCTTATATGTATATTTATAAAAACCATTTTCCAATACATATTTTACTAATATTAGAAAAATAATGCTGAAACTTTTTGAAATTCTTTATAATTTAATATATATATATATATATATTCTAAATATATAATAGAGTTGTGAATTATACTATATTTTGTTCCAGCCTCTCACATGTACAAATGTAATATATCATATAATAGCTCATGCTTTGTTGATATATATTGATTGAAAAAATATATATTATTTATTGAACTGCAAGTGTACAATACTTTTCAATGCTCATATATATATATATATATAACAGATGCTTTTTTACATATAAAATGTGCATATATAGATTAATGTTATAATCAAAATTTAAAAAATAATAATATAGTTAATAATAACTTGAGGGGACATGTTTATATATTTTACTCAGTGTGTCTTTACTTGTGACATTGAAGCAATACAAATGGGGGGGGGGGATACTGTATTTTTATTTTTAAAATAAAGTAAATAGCAATGTGTCTGATTTTGATAGCAACTGGGTTCCCCCCAAACTAAGACCTAACCAAAAAATAATCCCTAGCATGATTTTAGAGGATGCTTATAATATAAACTCTACTACAAATATAAGCCCTAGTTAAGATCAGCAGCCTGATAAATGGCTTCTGTTCACCTATTGAAATGTACAATGGATGTATTGATTTATAAAGTAGTGAATATATAAATAAACAATTTTATTGACATTAATGCTTTAAATAAATGGTAATATTAATTATATGGTTCTTTTATATTTTCCTGTTGACTATTTTTTCCAAATGTAATTCTACCTATATAGAGAAACAATTTATCTAAAACAAGTCAGTATATTGGACAATTTATAATTTTATTTATATATTTTTATGTATTTTTTTTATTTATATTTAATACTTAGATTTAGCTTTAGAGTTTCCATATGGTAGTTTTAAATATTCAAGATAAACAAAAATTTAGTTTGATTTCTTAAACATTTGTTTCTTCCTAAAAGGCTTTATTAAAATAACAGAAATGATTTTAAAAATCAAAGTTTAGTTTAAGTTAACTCAGATTCTTTTTTTCCTAAGGAAATGTTTTTTTTTAAAAAAAAATATCCAAGCAAGAGTATTACAAGTAATTTGGAAAGTTTTTACAATTTGCATACTTGATAATGGGTGGATGTGATTGTGTCATATATGAATCATTGTAATTCAATATGTTGTATGTTTTAATGGATGTATTTAGTGTGCACATGTGAAATTAAAAAAAACCATTTTTTGAATATTTATGCGTTTTTTATTGCTTTTGTATGGACAAAGTATTCTTAACTATAGTCATTTTTGTTAATGCTTCTGTCTTTCAGGTCTTCAATTAACACTTGATTTAATGGTAAATTTAAATGAAATAATATTCTTATCTCTGGATTAGATGAGTGCAAAAAGAACTATTCTCATGAGTAGAAAAAGAAAAATTGTGTACAGGATTCTGGGATAAGAATTTTACAACTTTCTGTAAAGAGAAAAAGTATTTGAATAAATAATATATCTAAATGCATTAAAACCCAGTTATTGGTGAAACTAATTACAGATAATAAAATTAATGGCTGAGAACTTTTGAGAAGTTTTCTCATCTCCTAATCATAGCCAGTGAGTCAAATGAGGACAATGAAAAATTGGTGTGATGAATATTTAAATTTGTTTAAAATTTGATAGAGAGTCCACTTTTTAGAGAGAGACACACGTGCTTCCTTCCAGTTTATAACATAGATATTATTAGCACATTTAAGCATATTACTTGTTTAATTGGGAAGTTTACATTTTTTTTAATTATTTGAATAAAGGTTAATTTTTACACTTGAAATATAGATTTTTGTACATGAAAAAATTAGATCCCCTGAAAATAAGGCATTCAGTGCCCTTTAATAAAAAAATTAAGATTGAGTCTTATTTGGGGGGGAACACACTATTATACAAGCTCTGGGCAAAGTCTTTAGAAAAATTTAACTTTATTTAAATTTTCAAATTATATTCAACTGTTAATAATAGACACATGTTAGAATATGCACAATGTTTCAAAAGGTATTATTCTCCTTTCTTCTTCAGGTGCTGACCAGTTTTATTACTAGCATGGGAATTGAACCTGGACCCTTAAATTTTTGAATATTGAATTTTTAGATAATGCTCTAACCAACTGAGCCATCCTGCAAAATGTAGCAGTTAATAGAAATTTCATATATATATATATATATATATATATATATATATATATATATATATATATATATATATATATATATATATATATTGTAACCTAGTGTTATTGACACTTGGTTTATTTAGCATTATTTCCACAGGAAAACAATGCTATCCTTTTCTAGGAAATAAAAAAGTAAAATAATAATAATATTAAGTGATTAATAAAATATGCTATTTACTCACTTTAACGTGTTTTAAGCAAATAACTAAAAAAATTTGGTAATCCAATGTCATTTTGAAGAAGAGCATGAATAATTTAATTAAATTATTAACAATAAGAGCAATTTAATATAGTATAAAAGCACATATCATAAACAGTAATTGATTTTGGATGGGTGGAGGGGGAGAGTAGATGACTGTCTTGTCATAAAGCACAATAACTTCTGATAATTTATTTTTGTAGAAAATCATATTTAAAAGAAATATACATCACTAATTATTAATTAAGTATATTTATTATTTTTCATTATTTGTCAAATTACTTTGTAATCTATTTAAATCATATGGAAAAATATATGACTGTAATAAGTTTTTTTTTCCTTTCTTTTGTTTATGTTATAATTAAATGATTATTTTTCTGTAAGAGGTCGCTAAAAGAAGACCGCCAAATTTTGAAGAAAGTCTAGTCTGACATTAGTTTTACAAGGAGGAAGCAGTACTGAAATTCGATAACACAATACTGCCGAGCAATTTTTCTTTCAAAATAACAGAAAACCCTGAGATTAGTGTCATTATTATAAGTGCTCTTAAATTAAGAATTGATTCATTATGATCAATATTACAAGCGTGGCATGGCTTACGAGATTGAAACTTTTGATTGTATAATAATAAAATATTGATATCATATTGGCAAAATTAATGAATGTTTTGTTTTTAGTCAGTAATATTAACAATGACATGAAATCATCATCATCATTGTCGAACAGTGCAAGTACTTACAGCACAGAGAATGTGTTTTGGATAGAGAAAGAATGTTAGTTTATTCTAAATTTTCTTTTTAAATTTATTTTATTAATGATAATTTTTTTTTATTCTATCTCTGTCTGAACTGCATATCGCTGTAGCTGAATTATTATAACTAACCAAACATCGAGCTATATTAGGTAAGATAGGGTTTGTTGCCTGTGCTATACGGAAGCGACCGAATTCCGAATTCTCTTTATTGAATTCGAATCATTTATTTTAGATTTCCGAATCTGATTTCATAGAAAATGAAGTCGTAGCTATATTAGGTTAGAATATATATATATATACTAGGTTCCTTTTGATTTCTCCACTTTTTCCAAAGAGCAAAGTTGATTAGTGGTTTATATACATTATGTATAGTCACACTAGATTAACTTGATGGGGTTCTTCATCATTGTCATGTGAGCAGCTTCTTTGAATTTTCTTCTTTGTATTTTTTCCTCTCTTTTCAATATTTTTGTTTTTTCTCAATTGAACATATGTTCATTTGTACATACATGGTCTGCTACATTAGACTTCTGTTATTCTCTTATAACCATCAGTTTGTGCTTTTGCAATTACTTTTCAAAGACGTGATTGGACACACCATATTCAAATGGCATTTCTTAAATGAATTGTTCACTTTTCAGCATTTCAAGTTTAAGCTTTGTAGACATTAGAATTATCTCAGAATGTGGTGTAGCTCTGGAAAGCTGTTATGATATTATACTATTTGCAGATTTTTATTAATTTGTATGCTACTTTTGATTTGTATGGACACATACAGTACCAATAATTGTTTCTTCTCAAAATATTGGGCATCTACTAACTTGTGCTATTATTAACAGCTGAATGTAATTTAAACATTTAAATTAAGTTAATTTTTTCTGAAGACATTTAATACTTGATATTAAATAATAGAAAAAGTCCAATATATAAAAACAACTAAAATACCATCATCAGAAATCTTCAGGAAAACTCTAAGGAATAATCTTTTTTTTTATTAATATTTTTTCCTCTTATAGAAACATAATAGATCTTGTCATCAAAAAATCATAATCTCTCTAATTTTGTTTAATTTTAAATCAGTATCAACTTTTATTATGTTCTAAAATTTTGTAAAACTTTTAACATTAGATTCAGAAAATATTTTATTATGTAAAATACTGCACAAGAAATTTGGAAAGGATAATAAAAAAACACTTTCAACATAAACTGAAGAATACCAAAAATGTATTAATATATATAATCATGTTGGTGTTCCAAGATGAAAAATCATCTACTAGCATATTGTAAAATTTATTTACAAATGTTACTATTTTTTTAATGCAATAATGTGCAGTGATAAGGGAGAATTTATGTTTGTTTACATTTTTTTTCTTTGGATACATATTATTGAAGTCATGTAATTAGATACAACAGAGTTTGTGGCTCCACTTTATATATTTTAATGTATACATTTCTATTTATTCTCCTGAAATAGTTTTGGGGAAAGTATTAAATTAGTCAGGTAAAACAGATTTTTTTTAAATATTCTCAATAAAGATAAATCATTATTTTTCCAATAATAACAACTGAGAAGAAAAATGACTTTTTTATTCTATATTACAACTGTTAACTGAAATAATATCACTTATTAAATTAAATGTAATAAATTTAAGCACATATATGTAAATTTAAAAAAAAATTGTAGTTCATTTTAGCACATTTTTAGTTTTACAATACCTTTTATTATTGTTATTGTTTCTTACAGTTTTGAAATGAAGAGAGTAATCAGTGTGAAAAGTTAAAATATTTAATCGAACATACAGAAGAGTTTATTATCAGTGAAATGCTGATTTAATAAGAAGAATAAAATTTATCTAAATAAAAGACTAAATATCAACTTAGATCTATTTTCTTCATTGTGTAAAGAAAAAATACATTTTAAAATCTTTTCAAAGATAGTGAAGCACTCATAAATTTATAAAGCTTTGTTCTCTGAACTCTAATTATAACTACCCCTCCCCCAAACAAATACAAATTCTAAATGAAATTAAAACTGATAATAAATCCTACAAAGTCTTAAATACACATCAGCATTCATCTACTGCAATTTAAACTAAAATCTTTAAAATTCAAAATAAATAAATATCAACACCTTGTTATAAATTTATACAAAAAACATGAAGTTAAAAATCGGATCACTCAACCTTAAAGGCTTAAATGCCACCAAAAAACTTTTTCAACTCAAAAAATGGATACATACAACACAACCACACATACTGGATCTACTGGAAACAAAAATATACAGCAGCTCTCAAATTGATCCATCAAAATATTTAGTCAGCCATGGTTTTTGTGCCTGCTCAAAAGAATCATCATCACCATCAGGTGGCACAGGTATAATTGTATCCCACTACCGCTCTTTCAATTCTTTTAAAATTATATATATTGACGCTAATCTTATCATAAAACCACTCCATCATAAAAACATCACACTTAACCTAGTATTTGTCTATATACCACCAGGCCCTGTCATCATCTCCAGAATAATAACAACAATAAATTCAATGCTTCCAGAAACACCTACTCCTATAATACTCTTGGGAGATTTCAACATGATCTATCAAACTTTTGTCACTAAATGGATCCATCAAATAACAATCCCACTTATGAGTGCTGTAGATTTTCTCCCATCAAACTCAATATCAGTTAATAACAATAGATTTACATCACTTATAGATTTGAGTTTCTACTTACCAATGTTACATCATTATGTTAATCTTGAACTCTGTCCATCTATAATCTCAGATCATGCTGCCCAATTCATCACTCTCAAGCTAACAAAAATACAGAATACAACAATAGCCCTTCAAAAGACTAAGAAAATACTTCTTTCAGCACAAACAAGTGAATTCCTATATTCAGAAACATACATAATGCTCCAAAAACTTCAAAATATGTCACTCGATTTAGTACAAAAATATATAGCATTCACCAATATGCTTTCATTCAACATTAATCATATTACTTGCAATAAACCACCCCCCACCACATTATTAGCTTTGGCAGATGAACTACATAAAAGAATAACCATTTCCAGACCAGATGAGACAATCAAACACAAATTAGAAAACTTACAGAATTGTACAACAACACATTCAACACCCTAAAGCAAAAAAAAAAGAGAAAAAAATATACCTCACACAACAACATACCTGGACCAGGGCATACATAAGGTGGGCAGTGGGATACACATCCACAGTCAGAGTGCCTATGGTACTTAAAATAGATGGCTCTATAACAACTGGACATAACATGATAAAAACAATATATTAACATTTTAAAAAAAACTGCAAAAACAAAAAGCATACATACCAAATGAAGACATATTTGGTGATCCTGAAACAGACATACCAATAACAACAACTGACATTGTGTTTCAACTTGCAACAATAGAAAACATATGTCACCTAGGAAACAAGGCATTCACAAAGTTGTATTCAAACCTCTTCTTTCTAATTATATATCCCAAAAAATTTACAACATCCAAAGTCTATATCCAATTACAATGGTCCCTTTTAACAAAAAAACAACAGCAATATTATCTTTATTTAACCTACAATTAATCTCAATGGGATCTATAGGAATAAAAATTCTTGAAAGAGTAATAAAAGGAAATAATAAAACAGCACATATTCTCTAAGTTATCATCAGTTCAATATGCCAAAAAAGTCTCATCCATTGGCCAGGGTACCCTAAGGTACAAGACAATTGTTGAAGCAGTAAAGAAAATAAATAAATATGCTCTGATTACAGTTCAGCTAGACATTGAGGCTATTGCCAAATTATTAGATATGTTAAAAAAACAACAAGACCTCCATCCATACTATATATAATAGCCAGTCTACTACTCAGCCATAAAATTCACATCACACTGATTGGAAAAAATCACCAATTTTTAGACTGAGTCAAACCATCCCACAAGGATTCCCCCTCAGTGCTTTGCTCTTCACACTATATATAAACCCTCTATTAATGGAGATACAGAAAAAAATAAAAGGAATTCAAATCCCAAACACTGCTTTAAATATATCATGCAGAGCCTATATGGATGATGTAACCATTTTCCTCCTCTCTAAAAAGAATTTCCCCAATATTACAAGAGATAATCAAGAATTATACCTTACATTTTAACTTTAAAAAATTAACACAAATAAAATTATCAATATACACAGGCAAGCTCTGTACAGAGATGTTTAATGGAAAATCATCTGCTTTCCTTGGTTTTCCATTCCACCTTGGCACCAATGGAATGAGGCAAAAAATTTTAAATAAATTATTAGAAAGATGCTGAAAAAATTACAACCTCACTTGGAAAGTCATATCTGTCAATACATGTGAAGGTAGCACTATATAATCAACTTATAATTACAAAAATTATCTACTATACACTTATAATCAAATTTGCAAAAACTTTCATATCTAAAATGTCATCAATCTGTAACAAACTAATATGGAATAGAAAAAGAGTGGCAATCTTTTTTTTTTAAAACCCGAGCAGACTGCCACTTAGCAATGGACTCCATACAATCAATGTTTTTACACACAGAAATCAATAAATCTATTAACAACCATCATAAAAAGATTTCCAGACCTGGAATGTATGATCAATATAACACCCACAGCAGACCACCCCCTTTATATGGATATCTATCCATATTGATTGAAGAACTCAAGCCAATATACAACAAAATATCACTTAATAATGACAGAAAGTACACATACTGGCACATTTATAATATGCTATACCTAAACCAGACATCTTATCTATATTCATCAGTTCTTGGAATACACAACAGGCAACTATTGCAACAATTCAGAAAGTGGTCACTAGAACCAAAATTATTTGATTTTCTACTTAAGTTTAATCTAAATACTCTATCCACAACACATTTCCTTAGATTTCATAGATTCTATACAAACATAGACCTTCTTTGTGGGCCATGGCATAGAGAAGAAGCGACACAAGATCATTTCCCTCATTCCTGCACTGCACTGGAAACAACACATCACACAATGTTTACCACATACAGAAAGGCTAACTTTTCAATTGTTGAAATAATAAATACATTTAAAAAAGGCAACATCCCTGCTATTCATGCAGCAACATACAGCCTTTATGCCTACTGGTGTACCAGTTGCACTTTTGCTCTTGCTAATAACCCTCAGCAATATCCAGAAACATAAATAGAACTCTTCAGAAAAAGAGTTAGCATCCTAGCTCAACCGTATATGTTTACAGCCACATGGTCACGCTTGAAATCAAGATCCAGTCTATGAAATATAAGTCCAATATGATAAATGGTGACACTAACAATACCAGCAATTTTCAACTTTAAAGCGATGCCAGCATAAACTGAACTAAATAGAAAACCAGATTTTAAAACAAACAAAAAAGTATGCAGAAATGATAAAGACTTATGTACTGAAAAGATGTCTTAATTGGTCTCCATGCATAGTTGTAATTTGTTTTGCAATTGTAAAACAAATCAATATATTGCTAGATGTGAGTCTGTAACCTTTTAGTCTCAATAAAGTTTTGCTTTGAAGAAAAAAGAAGAAAAAACAACAACAACAACAACAACAACAACAACAATAATAATAATAATAATAATAATAATAATAATAATAATAATAATAATAATAATAATAATAATAATAATAATAATAATAATAATAATAATAATAATAATAATAATAATAATAACAACAACAACAACAATAGTAATAATAATAACAATAATAATAATAATAATGTCATCAAATGAAAGAAATGAAAAAAAATCTTATATATATTTAAGTAATAAATAACTATTAAAACAGGCAAAACTCTCCATATAGTAGTGCCACTCATGGTCAACCAGAGTAATCAATGTATTTTATGCACAAGCCTTCTGGCATCCACTGATTACTCTGGTTGGCACTGAGTGGCAATACTATATGGAGAGTTTTGCCTGTTTTAATAACAGTAATGTGCTAGCATAAGAAATAGTGGTCACATGATGTTTAGTGGTTTAATAAATAACTAGAGGCACTATAAACATATGAAGTAAATTGGAGCAATCAAATCATCAATTCCTGAGAGATAAAAAAAGTTAAAATAATCTCTGTATAATATATATTAAATACTATTGCCCCTTTTAAGTAACCACTGATATTTAATGTAGTTATTTTATTGGTATTTAGTACAAATAATCTGTAACTATTGCCCTGAAATGTGTTGTCCTAAGATAGAATTAACTTTTTTATCATATGATTAATGACATAAAAGAATGTAAATGGCATCTTGATGATTCTGACACTTCCACTTATTTCATATATTTATAATGTCATACTGTTTAGATGTTTTGATGAGATCATCATGTAGTGATTGAATTAAAATCATGTAAATAGCATTTTGAAGATTTGACATCAAAATCATAAATTAAAAGAAGTTAACAACTTCAAATATTTTGATCAGAATATTAATACACATGTAAACCTAATTGAGGAAATTGGTCATAGTATTAAACTTGGATGGAGACTCTTTATAGAACTAATCTAGTGTGTGAATGTGTTTGAAAAAGATTTTAATAGATTATGTTTATCTAGTTTTAGTAATAGATCTGAAACTATGATATATAACAGAGCAGTAATTATAGAGAATTCAGATCACTCAATGAAATATGGAGAGATATCTAATAGATATAACAAGAAGAGGGTGGAATTGAAATTCATGGGTGAAAAAATAAATAAATTATCACTGACATTGTTATCACTGACATCGTTGATAGAATTGTGATTGAAATTGAACTGGATTAGACATATTTTTAAAAAATATTATGATATATAGATATTTGATAATTTGAATTGAATCCCTACAGACTGTAAATTAACTTTAAAAAGACTACATCTAACATGGATAGGTGTGATGTGTGAAAAATAGGCTATGGATCAAAGAAACTAAATTAAACTTGGATATGGTCATTCTACAATGAATTCATAGAGTTTAAATGATAATGATATATATAATATTATTATTTGATGTCTATATTTTTTCAAAGCAATATACATAATTATAATAAATTTAATCAGCCATTCAAGCTATTGTGTGCTTTTTACGAGTGTTAAATAATAAATTAGTACTTCCGCTTCCAACACAAGATATAGTATTTAGGAAAGAATAAAATGAATCACTTATTTAATGAAGCAATATTTTAATGCACCATCTACAGGAGGTTTCACATTTTTTAATACTACTAATTAGTGGACAAATTTACAATATTGTAAGATTATTGTTCTTTTCAAAAGTATTGATATTACAATAGAATGACAGCCTGTTAAGCTAATTGCGCAGACGCTGTGAGAATGTTATTAATAAATGAATACCTTCGAACAACCACATGATATAGTATTTGTATAAGAGTAAAAAGGAATCCTCTTACCCTTACGACTCAAATGTTTATATATGAGCAAATCTAAAGTAGTTGTAACGAAGGCGTGACTACATAATAGACACTTTAAATCACTATATATACTGTCTGTATGAATGACGCCGATGAAATTTTCTAGAATTTACTAAACGCCACTCTAAACGAAACTAAATCATATACATGAATAAACATTTATTTTATAACGTCTTGTGTGCGATTATAATTACAATAGAATGACAGCCTGTTAAGCTAATTGCACAGACGCTGTGAGAATGTTATTAATAAATGAATACCTTCAAACAACCACATGATATAGTATTTGTATAAGAGTAAAAAGTAATCCTCTTACCCTTACGACTCAAATGTTTATATATGAGCAAATCTAAAGTAGTTGTAACGAAGGTGTGACTACATAATAGACACTTTAAATCACTATATATACTGTCTGTATGAATGACGCCGATGAAATTTTTCTAGAGTTTACTAAACGCCACTCTAAACGAAACTAAATCATATACATGAATAAACATTTATTTTATAATGTCTTGCGTGCGATTATAATTACAATAGAATGACAGCCTGTTAAGCTAATTGCGCAGATGCTGTGAGAATGTTATTAATAAATGAATACCTTCGAACAACCACATGATATAGTATTTGTATAAGAGTAAAAAGGAATCCTCTTACCCTTACGACTCAAATGTTTATATATGAGCAAATCTAAAGTAGTTGTAATGAAGGCGTGACTACATAATAGACACTTTAAATCACTATATATACTGTCTGTATGAATGACGCCGATGAAATTTTCTAGAATTTACTAAATGCCACTCTAAACGAAACTAAATCATATACATGAATAAACATTTATTTTATAACGTCTTGCGTGCGATTATAATTACAATAGAATGACAGCCTGTTAAGCTAATTGCGCAGACGCTGTGAGAATGTTATTAATAAATGAATACCTTCGAACAACCACATGATATAGTATTTGTATAAGAGTAAAAAGGAATCCTCTTACCCTTACGACTCAAATGTTTATATATGAGCAAATCTAAAGTAGTTGTAATGAAGGCGTGACTACATAATAGACACTTTAAATCACTATATATACTGTCTGTATGAATGACGTCGATGAAATTTTCTAGAATTTACTAAACGCCACTCTAAACGAAACTAAATCATATACATGAATAAACATTTATTTTATAACGTCTTGCGTGCGATTATAATTACAATAGAATGACAGCCTGTTAAGCTAATTGCGCAGATGCTGTGAGAATGTTATTAATAAACGAATACCTTCGAACAACCACATGATATAGTATTTGTATAAGAGTAAAAAGGAATCCTCTTACCCTTACGACTCAAATGTTTATATATGAGCAAATCTAAAGTAGTTGTAATGAAGGCGTGACTACATAATAGACACTTTAAATCACTATATATACTGTCTGTATGAATGATGCCGATGAAATTTTCTAGAATTTACTAAATGCCACTCTAAACGAAACTAAATCATATACATTTATTAATAACATTCTCACAGTGTCTGCGCAATTAGCTTAACAGGCTGTCATTCTATTGTAATTATAATCGCACACAAGACGTTATAAAATAAATGTTTATTCATGTATATGATTTAGTTTCGTTTAGAGTGGCGTTTAGTAAATTCTAGAAAATTTCATCGGCGTCATTCATACAGACAGTATATATAGTGATTTAAAGTGTCTATTATGTAGTCACGCCTTCGTTACAACTACTTTAGATTTGCTCATATATAAACATTTGAGTCGTAAGGGTAAGAGGATTCCTTTTTACTCTTATACAAATACTATATTATGTGGTTGTTCGAAGGTATTCATTTATTAACATTCTCACAGCGTCTGCGCAATTAGCTTAACAGGCTGTCATTCTATTGTAATTATAATCGCACGCAAGATGTTATAAAATAAATGTTTATTCATGTATATGATTTAGTTTCGTTTAGAGTGGCGTTTAGTAAATTCTAGAAAATTTCATCGGCGTCATTCATACAGACAGTATATATAGTGATTTAAAGTGTCTATTATGTAGTCATGCCTTCGTTACAACTACTTTAGATTTGCTCATATATAAACATTTGAGTCGTAAGGGTAAGAGGATTCCTTTTTACTCTTATACAAATACTATATCATGTGGTTGTTCGAAGGTATTCATTTATTAATAACATTCTCACAGCGTCTGCGCAATTAGCTTAACAGGCTGTCATTCTATTGTAATTATAATCGCACGCAAGACGTTATAAAATAAATGTTTAAAAGTATTGATAGTTATAGCTAAACAAAAATGTCATGGAGAGATTAATCTTTTTTGTAATCGACTGGTAGAATTAAAAAATATATTAAATTCTGTAGATGGCTCATGAAGATATGATATCCATCCATTTAATTATATTTATGTGTATATCGTTTCACTCATTTATATATATATATATATATATATATATGTGTGTGTGTGTGTGCAGTGTAGTACTAGCATATTTTGCTGATATTTCCATAACATGAGTTTGAATGTGGTTTCCAGTGAGGCTTAATTTTTATAGCCAACTCAACTAACATACCATATTGATAAGTAAATTAATATTTAATTTATGCTCATCTAAAAATAAACTAATCATGAAAAATTATCTAAGCTCTAAGCATTTTATAATTGATAAGCTTAATAGAATATAAGATTACCAAATACTCCATCCAGTGATGCCACTAAGAGCAAGCCTCTGTAATCAATGAATGCAGGAAAGTTTGTGCACTCTATTTAGTGCCTACTCATCCAGCTCCAGATTTGTTTTTAGCTTGGGGAATTCATCAGTGAGGAGCCTTGGATTTAAAAGCACTACATCTAGTTCTTAAGATCTAATGCGACCCTCCAGTTACAAACTAATATCTGCAAAGATTGGATGAGTAGATACTAGATAGGGATTTTATGCACAAAACTTTCTGCATCCATTTATTATGAAGTCTTACCCTTGGTAGCAGTACTGTATGGTGAGTTTGTTCTTCTTATTTACAGCATGTGTGCTCATGTGATATTTTATGGTCTTAATAGAATATCTTTTTCTTCACTGCATTGGCGTATTTAAATGCCGCTTTACCATTATGTGTGTATATATATATGATGATTTATAACATTAATTTGAAACATTAATTGGTTTATCATTTCTAGTTAAATTCCACTCATCAAGTGTTTATTTAAAATCTCCAAATAACAGAAGAAAAAAATTCTTTCCATATGGTGATAATTTTTAAACTAAGCCAAAGTTTATTTAATAATAAAAAAAGTAACATCTGCAAAGAATCTTATTTCTTTATTTTTTTTAAATATAAAGAATCTTATTTTTTTATATTTCATATTTCTCTATTGTATAGCTGTGAAGTTAATTAACTCAATAAGTTAGGAAATGAAAGTAATTACAATATTAGATTTTATAACCACAGTTTTTTTTTTTTTTTTAAAAAAAAAAATCACTTTAAATAATTATGAACAAACACAAATCATTAAAGCACATATTTATTGTAAGTTAATGGGCGTATGTGTGAAAAATATGATTATATATGAATGTATTATTAAATCTCTTTAATTTACAATATTTATAGGTAAACTCGAACATGGTTAACATGAGTAAGGGATTCTCCATTTTAATTATAAAGATTATCTTAAAGACAATAAAGAAGAATATTTATTGATAAGTTACACTGAGACTTAAGGCTAAGATTAGATGCAATGAAAAACTACAATTAAGAAAAATAATTTAATAAGTAAAATTTATTGCAGAAGTTAAAAAGGCAGAGAAAAGAAAATTAAGACTCTGCATCTAAGTTTAAAAACTGAATTTAAAATGTTTTATGGTATGATGAATGATTGTTTATTATTAGTAATAATTCACATTTATTTTTTTTTTATTTTTTTTTAAGTGTCATAGCATCGGCCGGGGCGCGAAGCCGCAACCCGGGCAAACTGCCTGCAAGTGCAAGGTAGTCGCGCTGACCTCTCGACCACCAATGCAAGACTAATTTGTTTTTAAAGCAATCTAAATGGTCTTATGTTTTAATAATGATGTATTTAAAGACAGATTGAAGAAGATGATTTTTGAATGTCTTTTACACTTTTAAAATGACTTGCTATTGATCAAATCAATAAATAAATTATATACATTAAAAAGAACTTTATTTGGAATAAATGAGCTCTGATAAATCTTTTTAAAAGATTGAAATTATATCAGATAATAAATGCTGTGAATGAATGATATAGTTGTTTTTTAACCTGTAAAAGAAAAATATTTAGTGAAAAAATATACATTTCAAAGGATAAAAATTATAAATTTTTAAAGAAAGAAATATTTATTTTAATTCATGAACTACATGTCTGATGATAAATGTATTAAGTAAATAATGTAAATTATGTAATGTTTCTGCTAATGTTTTTGACCAATGGAGATGCAAATATTATTTGTGCTACATTTATTATAATATATCTGCTATATACAATGGCTGAAACTAATGGAAAGTATGTACTTAGGAAAAAGAAATATTTTCATATAAAATGGATTTTAGAATTATTATTTCACAAAGATATTACATGCCTAGATAAAAATTTTCAGAAAGGAGTGAAATAAACATTTTATCTTACAGAAAGGTTAATATTTCCCATGGATTTTGTTAGATTTTACCAGATTTTATATTATTACTTGTACATTTCTTCAAATGGTGCCAAGACAGCAGTATGATTGTGCACAAAACTTTTCCCTATAATTAAGGCAATAGAAAGATTCCTGATAAGTGTTCAGCTAATGACAAAGAGGAGAGAATTTTTTTTTATTGTAACTTTAAAATATTATCATTTTTTTATATTAATTCTAACATTAATATTTAAAATATTAATTTTTTTTAATTTTAAAATTAACCTTTTATTATATTTTAAATTTAATCTTAAAATAGATTAACTTTATTATTATGTTAAATAAAAAACAAACAGGTATTCAGAAAACGAAGTGAACTACAATTGTAATTGTTTTTTAATGTGTGGACCAAGAAGCAGATCACTGGAAATGATCTTAATAATGGTTGAGATCATTGGTAATTTATTTTTATTATTTGCAGTACATTTTGCTTGATAATTTTTTTTTTATTTTAAAAATGATATATCCTAATTTGTATTTTAAATTAGTAATTCATATTGTTTGAGTTTAATATTAAACAGTGGAATGATCTGTTGATAGAAATTATCATTGTGTGTATTTTTTATAAAAGAATCGATAAATGCAGGTGAATGTTTTGAAAGCATTTAAGGATATTTAAAATATTTATTTAATGTGAATACTTGAACATGCATACATTCAATAACATCTTTAATTTATTAATGTTTTATCTTTGTGAATGTTAACTGTTGAAATACAGAAAAAGACCTAATGCTGATCTCTACATTATATAATAACAAACAAATAAATATATAGTACTGATATATGTTTTATCAAGATCATTTGTATAACAAACAAATAAATATATAGTACTGATATATGTTTTATCAAGATCATTTGTGCATGAAAACTTTAAAAAAAAATCATCTTGACATGAATTTAAATTTTTGTTGTGTCGTTAATATTATGTTTTTTTGGAAATTATTCTAGAATGCGGTTTATATATTTTACAATGTTAAGAGTGTTATTCAGAGTGGAAGTTATAAGTTTGTGGTCAGAAGAGTAATATTCCTGTGAAATCTTAGGTGTTATGAATATGTTGAAAACTGTTGTATGTGAATTACATTTTCATACTTTAAAGTTATTAAAATATACAGATAACATAGGATTGTATATCATTTTCCATGGACAGTTGCACTTCCTTATCATCAATAAGTGCTATAATAGAGCTATGACTTGAATCTTAGGTGCCTGATGAAATAGAAATCATCAAAGAGGATAGTTTTAGTTTTATAAATTGGTAAAATAATGACTAAATCACTTGAAGTTGATAATTTTGTGAGAGAGCAAGATGAAGTATAAAGAAATTTATTTTGCAAATGATGTTAAGATGTTTGATGATTGTCATAGTACATAACATAAGAGAAAAATAATTGATACTCATGCAAGTATTAGAGATCACTTAGCTTAAAAAGATGCATATTTAAATTTGAATGTATGTGAGAATTGTGAAAATGATTTTTGGATGATATGACAAATATAAGAGTATAAAAACAAAAGAAATGCAAACATCATGCAATATAGTTTATGGATAGTTCTTTAAATTTGATTATAAATAATTCAAACTCATTTAAGTTACAAAAGTTTATGAAATTATCTCAAGTATTTTGCCTAAATAGTTATTTTTTTATAGATGGAGATATTCATGTTTTTATTTAAAATTTTCTGATATTAAATAATAGGATGATACTTTGCTAATCTGCAAAGAAAGTCTTAAATATTTTTTCTTTTAATATATTATTTGTTGGATTTTAAGAAGTGTATTTTAAATATAAACTTATATTGATGCATTATATTATAAGAAATATATATTTTATAATAGTATAAGTGTAATATTAAGTTTTCTTAGAAATTGTAAAATTTATTGTAACTGTTTCCAACACTAATAATAGAATATTATTTTTACTGAATTAGGATAATAATGTGAAAGCTAAACACCTTCAAACAGATACACTTTAAAAATTCTTACGTGACAGCCAATCAGATGGAATAATGGCATCACATGGGACTCTAAATTCTAAAACACAAGCCAGAACTATTAGAAAAAGATGGGACCCATCTTAATCTATGCCTCAATTATATTTAAATAAGCCAGACTCAAGCATTTTGAACTAAGAGTGTGAAGCTTAAATACCTTCACATTTAATCCACTAAATATATTTATATATAAATTAACAATGCGAAATCATCCGATTTACAACAAAGCAATATTTTTAAATCTAATGAAATGATATTAATAAATGTAAATATATTAAATTGAAGGTGTTTAGCTTTCATGTTATTATAATATTATCTGTTTATGCTTAAATTTAATATATTTACATTTATTAATATCATTTCATTAGATTTAAAAATATTGCTTTGTTGTAAATCGGATGATTTTGCGTTGTTAATTTATATATATAATATTTATTGGATTAAATGTGAAGGTATTTAAGCTTCACACTCTTAGTTTAAAATGCTTGAGTCTGGCTTATTTAAATATAATTGAGGCATAGATTAAGATGGGTCCCATCTTTTTCTAATAGTTCTGGCTTGTGTTTTAGAATTTAGAGTCCCATGTGATGCCATTATTTCATCTGATTGGCTGTCACATAAGCATTTTTAAAGTGTATCTGTTTGAAGGTGTTTAGCTTTCACGTTATTATAATATTATCTGTTTACGCTTAAATGTAATATATTTGATTTAGGATAATAAATTGTCATTACTGTTGTAAGTTTTCTTTTATTTTATTTTGAAATGGCCAGAGTGAAGGCTATCTTATTTTATTTCTTGTCATTTATTGGTAAGATTTACTGTAAAGATTTTCTTCTTATATTTTTGTAAATATTTTTTTATTATGTTATAACATTATTGTAATAGTGTGGTATTGTTAATTTATAAATAAATTTGTTAACTGTTTTTGAAACTTATATTTTAGTAGAGTTGTGATTTATCTGCATGTTGCTTATTTGATTTTTCATTCTACATGCATGATCCATAGAAATTAATAATTTGAAATATTACTTAATTGGCACATAATCCCTAAAGATTTCTTAAATATTAATTGTAATATATTTGATTGAATAACAAAGTATATTATTATTATTATTATTATTATTATTATTATTATTATTATTATTATTATTATTATTATTATTATTATTATTATTATTATTATTATTATTATTATTATTATTATCATCATCATCATCATCATCATCATCATCATCATAGAAGATATGATCATTGATAATTATTTTTAAACTGATACAATACCAATGAGAGATACTTGATATTGCCACATTATTCAAATACATTATATTTTTAAAGAATACCACATTAAACAAAGAGAGATTGTACAATGTTTATTTAAAATTTTATTATATTATTTATATTTTTATTGCTAAACTTTAATCATAAAATAAATTTAATGTTGAGAGTTATTAAGCCAATGTAATGTAAAATCCCTCATCATATTTAACTACAGGATCTTAATGAATTTATTTATTTTGTTATTAGTTTGTTAAAAATGAACCTGAGATTATTAATATTATTTTTGCAGAATTGAAATTTTTTTATTGAAAAATGATAAGTAAGAAATTATTAGTTAGTGTTAAATGTACAATTAGTATTTTATTAAAGAAATATTAAGTAATTTATTATTATTTCTAATAAGTTTAAGTCATATTTTAGGATTATTATAGTGTGTCTACAATGTGAGAGTATTACATAGTATTTCTGTTATGTGAATTTAGTGGGGTAATATTCTCATGCATCTTTAAGGATGCATCCTTAATGTTTAAGTATGTGTACCTTACTGAATGTCTCATATAGAAAGTTTCATAATTATATTTGTTATTTTGATAGAACCTTATTTTATTTATAATATTGAGCTAGTTATAAATTGAATTTATTAGTAAAATTAATGAGTTAAGTATTATACTTGGAACTCTAATTATTTATTATAAATCTAAGTGTTATGATATTTTAATTTAATAAGTTTTTTTATATTTAATTGTTGAAAAATATTGTTTTATTAGATGCTGTATGTTTGCAATCTATCTTGATCTTGCAGTTCACTATAGTTATATTCCAGTTATATCCCAGTTAGCCAGATTCTTTTGTTCATATTTCCTTAAAGGAAGAGTACAATATATATTATTTAATGTTTTTACAGTTATATGTAAGTAAAATAGTTTTTGGTTTAGATCATGTGTTAGTTTTGATTAATACCATCAAAACATTGCAAATTAATCAAAAGTAACACATATATTATGACATTAAAATAATAAAATAATAATAATCTTTATCAACTATTTTAAAAATGAGAACCTTATTCTATATTGGAATTTTGATTTTTCAAATGTCATGAATTATATTTGCATTTTGTTTATTAATAAAAGTTTTTTCAAACTTTTACTTGTAAACATTGTTGCTTTGATTTTATTGTTTATGTGGTTTCTTTCCTTATAATAATATTTCTTTTCAAATCAAAATCAAAGATAACTTACATGTTTTTTTAGTGTCTAAAAAAACTGAAATAGTTACTGAATGTCTTCTTAACAACATTGCATTATATCCTTATTAGATATAAATTCTAAAAACAAAGACTTAAATATATATTTATTGTACTTCAAAATAAAACATTAGCTGTGACAAAATTCAATTGAATGAATAACTATTGTCCAATCACATTTCTGAAGTGCTACTGTTGTTAACAAAATGGAACATGCAGTGTTACTTTTCTTGGAATTCATATGAAACAAAGAACCAATAAATATTTTTCTATTTTATTTAAATCAGAAAATGACTTTCTTCATAACTTGAGATCTAATTACTAAAAAAACAGTCTGTGGTTAAAATATTATTGATGAAGCATAAAAAATGATAGGTATTTTCTTTATATGTATTGTCTTTATAAATGAATGTGCATTTTAGTGTGTGTAGCTTGCATATAAGTTTAGTAGTAGGCATGTGTGAATAATATAACAAATGTAGGTCTTAAAACATTTAACAGATATTTCAGATGAACATAGTCAATACATAGTGTTTTCCATTTGTATGATTTAATTCAAAAGCTCTTACTCTAACAGCAGCCATATTTGTATAAGGTTAAGAAAGAGAGTAAGCTGTCATTGCTAATATGTAATCAAAATGAATTCTCTTTTGATTAAAACTCTTGTAATAAGAAAACAAATTATTGCAATAAACATATATAAGTGTAAAAAATCAATGTATTAAAAAACTTTTAGATTTTTCTAGTTTGTAATAAGCCTATTAAGGCAAGCATTATGATATAATATTTAACCCATATATGTTTACTACAATGCTTTGTCTATATATTACAACAAAAAAAATTTCTTTAAATTGCATCTTAGCTCTGATAGATTACTCTCTTTTTGGGCTTTGGGCAGTTAAATTTGATTGGCTCCTGTTCAAATAAGACCATTCTAATTAAATAATTATAAATAGGAAAGTCCATATATTAAATATTTTAATCTAAAATATTCATTTATATAATAATACTTGATTTTTTAGTGATGGGGTTTATTGCAAGGTAGGAAAATCTAAACCTTAGTGGTATTTTGATTTCTTAGGTCTATATATTTACTGCAGTGCTTTATCTCTATATTACAACAAGAATGGAAATCAAAAGAGAAATTCCTTTTGATTCATTCTTGGCATTGACTGTTTTCTTTCTTTCTCAGCCTTGGATAGTTAACCTTAATTGGCTGCTGTTGAGTAAGAACTTTCTAATTAAATAATTATAAATGAGATGCTCCACATGTTAAAATATTTACATATGTATATTTTTATTAAACAGAGTTGAAATTTTAGAACATTTTCTTTATTATATATATATATATATATATATATATATATATATATATATATATATATATATATATATTCTTTTTTAAAGGATATCTAAATTTGTTTAGTTTATTTTTTTAAAATGACATTTATTTTTAAAGTCATACATAATTACATTAAACTACTAAATATGCAACTTAGTAGTAAGATGAAACTTATTCTCTACTTTACTAAAATCTAGAGTAATCTATAGTAATTGTTGATTATCAGACACATGTAAAATTCTCATTCTTAGTATCTGAATCCCCATCTTCAGACAAGTTCTTAACCTTTACCAAGAAGGCTTATGAATCAAAGTTGGAAGGACTGTTGAAATATATTCAGCAATCACTTTTAATTTCATTTTATCTATTGAGCTTATCTTTAAATCTTTCTAAAGTTTTGAATCCAAGTCAACCTATTTAAATAGTTATATAGTTCTGAGATCAATTAAGAAGAAACAAAGATACTAAAATACAGTTGCTGTAGTGGTTTCAAATCTTTATAATTGTTCATGCAGATCAATTTGGATTCCAATTTTTAAAAATTTAAATTACAAATTTTATGTTTGTTACATAAGATGGAGTTAAAGATGAATGCTAAATGTGTAGATGCTTTAATTATTTGTTGTACTATTTCCATCATTTAATATTAAGAACTAAATACCTTTAGAAAAATTTTAAACTTTATTTAAACTTTCTAAATACATTCAACTGTTATTGATATCACACAGATTTGTATTTAACACAAGATTTCAAGTGATATTATTCCAAAGCCATAACATATTAAAAAGAATACTAATATCTACAAAACCTAAACTTGAAATGTTGAAAAACAAAAACTGTATCTATGAAATATCATGTGAATGTGGGAGAATGTATGGTGATGAGACCAGTCACTTCTTTAAAAAGTGATTTAAAAAATACAAACTGATGATTAAAAAAAAAAAACAGAAATATCCAAACTAGCAGACCGTGCACATACCAATGAACATATGTTCCATTTGCAAATTATAGAAATATTAGATAAAGAGGGGAGAGTACAAGGGAAAAAAAAATCAAAGAAGTTACTTACATGACTATGGTAAATAATCTTATTAATTAAGTCAGTGTAATTATATATAAAGTCAGGAAGCTACTAATAAACCCTGCTCTTTAAAAAAGTAGAAAAATTAGGAGGACCCTCCCTCATAGATAAATATATGAAATTTCTTCTAACTTTTGCATTTGGAAGCATAGTTCAGCTGGTTAGAGCATTACCTTAAAATTCAATATTGAAAAATCTAAAAGCCCCAAGCTAGTATTGTCACTGGTCAGGTTAGCAACATCTAAAGAAGAGAAAAGAATAATATCATTTGAAACATTGTGGCAAATATTAACGTTTGTCATTATTAATATTTGTTTGTATTAAGATAATTTAAATAGTTTTTTTTTTTTCTTAAGACATTTGATACTTAATATTAGATGGTGGAAATAGTCCAACAAGTAATTAATACTAAAATACTATCATCCTAAACCTTCAGACAAGTGTATATGCCTTTCTACTTTGAATTTCAAACCTCATTGATAAAAAAAAAAAGAAGAGAAACTAATCATAAGAATAGGAATTTTGCGTAGAGGCTAAACTTTCCATACAGTATCAAGCCAGAGAAATCAATGGATGTAAGAAGGTTTGTGCATAAAATCCCTTCTATTGCATACTCATTCGATCCTAAGATGTAAGTGCAGTGCTCTCAGATCCCAGACTCCTCGCTAATGTAAGCCACAAGCTAGTAAGTAATCTGGGGATATTGTATGAATAGGCACTAGATGGGAATTTTATGCATAAAGTTTTTGCATCCATTGTTTGCTCTATCTTGCACTGAGTGGCGCTACTCTATGGAGCGTTTAGTCTCTGTGTAAACAGCTTGCGTAAGCATAAAGAAAAGGTGATCATGTGATGTTTAGTGATAGGAATTTTGTAACCATCTGGTAATCACTTATTCTCTAGCTTAAAAACTAGACGGCAAGTAAAATGAAGAACTGTTTTCGTATAAATTACATTAAGTTTTGTTTTCATGTATGTTATTAAAAACTTTATACAATTAATATTTTAACGCATTTATAACATTACATGTATTTTGAAGTCATGCATATATTCCTAATGATCTTCTAATTTTTAAAATCAATTTAACTTTAAATAAATCAAATTATTATATATATATTAAAGAAAATTTAAAACTAATGGCAGTAGATGAGAGGGATCTTTTTTTGCGATCATTTTATGTCTATGTAAAATTGTTTAATTAATTTTTATAAATTTTAAATAAATAAAAAACAAATTTAAATTTTATGAAACTGAAAAATAAATAAAAAGAACTCAGTTTTACTTTTTTTGCTTTTCATGCATATACTTTATCGCATTCAGTTGTAAAAAAAAAAAAAATCGGTGAGAATAATAAAGAGAATTGAATGCCTATAGGAGCATATATCCATATAGGAATGTAACAATTGAACTTTTATTTTGCTAAGACCATGGGCAGAGAAAATAATTAGGTAAATTAAGTTTATACTATGATTTTTCCAGAATAAACACAGGTTTCGCCACTATTGTGCTGTAAGGCATTCAGTTTAGAACTACTAGGATTTCATTTTCAGTAAGGAAATTCTATGCAACTTTATAATGATTCTTCACTTAGAACAATACTATTTTATATTAAGCAGAACTTTTTTTTTAAAAAAAAAAAGATGTTATAATAATCTGTTTCTTTTAAATTCTCAATTACTAAAAAAATAATTTTAGAACGAGTTTTGAAAAACAATATATATCAGCAGCAAAGACATATTCAAATGGTATCATTAAGGTAAAGAAACAAGGAGGGTAATAAAAGTTAATAACATGTTGTGTGTGGTTTTTCATCTTTAGTTACAAACAATTTCAGAGTGTAGTCTTAAAATAATAGGGACTTATAACTCATTTATCTCTGAAATTAATGAAATGACAAACTTTCTTATTAACGATAGTTTTCTCTAGAGGGGACTACAATAATTGTCAAAAAAAAAAATTAAAAAAAAATGAAGATAATCTTATTATTAAATAGTTTGTTTTTCAAAGAAATATTAATAATAAAGATTAAAAAATAATAAAAAAAGTACATGTTTTGTTATATTTAAAATAATTTATTTATTGTATCTATCAACATCTCACTTATTCTATACCATATTAAAAGTTGATAAATAATAAATGGCCTCTTCCAATAATGAATTCCATAATTTAGAGGCAATATATCCTTTTGCTATGACTATAGACTGGATTCGAATTTCGGATTAATAAATTCGTAAAAAAAATTGTAGTTCTAATCAGCTTAGGATTTTTTTTTTCCGATAGTTTGTTCTTAGGTAACAGTATTGAATGATAAAGTGGTATTTATATATTTTAGCCTGGCGGTGAAGTAAGAATAAAAACCATTCAACCCCTATCATCTAGAAATTAGTAAGCCTGGTAGATAATACTTTCTCCATCACTATTAAAGACTGTTTAAGTACTTCCCCCCTGGAGTGGGCTTTTTAAAAGCTTTTTTTACTTTTTCTTAACTATATATAAATTTAACAGAGCATTAACAGAGCAATGCATTAGTATTAGTATGTCTTAAGAAAGTTAAAAATTATTCTTTATTGTAATTATCAATGCAATTTTATTGCAATGTAACATAATTATGATTATCCATATGGTCTTATTATATCTTTTGCTGATAACCCTTTCATAGATGTAAATATTTATTTTTCTATTGTATTCTTATATTTCTTAAATACTGTTAATATTTTGGCCACTTATTAAATAGTATATATATATTGTAATGGTCAAGTTTTGTATATCAGTCAACAAGACCAAAAGACCAAGTGGGGACTCTCGCCAGAAGACGCAGTATTACTCCTATGCTCCTAGTTTAAACCCTTATCTAAGCTTCCTCATCTCAACCACCTAATTAACATCCTTGATGTCACACAGCTTCCCTTTTTCATACAACATAACATAACTCAGGGTTTGAACATGGACTTTTTCTCAGGGTTCTACAGTAATCACAATATTATTACACACTAGTGTCATTTAAGTTTTCTTTGCTCATTTATTGACAATTTATTTATCTGATTTACTATCTATAATCATGTCTCAGGGCTAAGATTAAACCTATAAGTTACAAAACCATGGTTGCACATATCTACCATTTAACTCATTTATTTAATAGTATCTTATAATAATCAATGAATAATTCTGACTCACAATACAGATGTACATTTATTTAATTATAATCCTATTAGTTTATTATAACATTAAAATAATAAAGAGAATGACTTACAAATATTAGGTTGGAAGGATCTACTGGCTTTTACATGGCATTAAAGAAGATAGTGGCAGCTTACAATAATGATGTGCATACTGTGTTATTTACAAGGAAGGTATAAACCATCATCCCATTCCTGGTATGAACATATAGTTAATATATTTAACAGGACCACTTAGTGTATGGGTTTGAGTTTAGGTCTCCCAGGGTTGCTAATGAGTGTAGATAAAGGCTAGAAATAAATATTAATTGGAAATGTTGGCACTACCTATGAGACTGGGGTCAATGCTATATATAAATGATGATGATCGATTTAGCAATCTGGAGATGTGGATCATTGTAAAAAAGTGGATGTCCCCAGTCACAGAGGTGTATCTGTTTCTAACCAAGAGTGCATGCCAATGGAGAGCACAAAGATGTGCTAAATCCTTGATTTGGGGTCACAAGGAGTCTCTGACTCCTAAGGAAACTGGATCAGTGCTAATCTCTGAATTAGGAACCCAGGCATGGCTTCTGGTCTGCCCTTATGCAGTTTTACCATTAGTATACATGATCCTCACAGAAATATGACATTTTCTAATAACAATAATATGACATTGCCACATGAATACCTATAGAAAATATAAGAAGTTATGAAACTCTCTGCCCACATGAATGAACATTAAGAAATTTGTTTATATGTATAAATCATGAACATCCCCAGTTAACCATGTATAACTCATTTGATGATAAGAGGAATCTGTCCACAGTAACTACTAATAAATCTTAAATTTAAATATACAATCATTATATAATATTTGGTTTGGGGAAATAATTATTTACTCCTGGAATAAATGAATAGGGCAATTCATTATTCTATAACTTATATGTCAATTGCAGTTTGATTTTATATAAATAATTATATTGCATTATTGATGTTACTTTTACATAATACCATAGGGGATTATAAATAGGACCGCATTTACAATAGTTTCTTAGAGAGAATCATTTATTTTATCAAAGCATTATTAATTTAGCAGTTTGTGAAGTAACAATTTGAATAAAAATATATTTTATTATGAGTATTTTAATAATATTATTTCTAACACTGAGGTTAAGTTATACACATATATAAAGAACAATATAATAAAATAATTTAAGCTTAATTGACTAAAATATGCTTGCCATCCTTCATTGATTCTGTATATGATTCTAAGAATTACAATAACTTCCTTGATATGATTGGGGGGGGGAGGCAAGTAAGAACAAAAACTTTATAAAACGATTTATAAACAGCTCATTATTACTTTTTAACTTTAAAGTTTTAAATTTGGCATCTTCTCTGCATGTTCCATTCCCTGGGATTTTGAGAGCAGAAAAAACATAAACCCATTTAATGAATTGAAATTCTCCTTCCATCATTCAAGGTAATATATATAAATACATTGGCAAAATTATATATAGATTTCTAAATGATTAAAGAATTAAGTCAGCAGATTTAACATTAATAAATACAATATAAATATATGACTTACTAGGTTAAGACTAGTGAAAGATTTATTTTAAATACAATTGAGTTACAGTTATACCTTTGGATAAATTAAAAACATTTTATCAGCAATAAAGTGTTGACTTTAGGACTTCTGTGAATGTGTAGGTGGATTGATAATTCGGCTTGTGTTATGATGGTAGAATGCAGATTGATTTACATCTTGATGGAACCTCTCAGAATGCCAAACTTCACTGATGATCTTGGAGAAGCCAACACCTGAATACTCACACATGATGGTAGATACAATTGAGATATTTTTTTTATTATTATTATTATTATTATTATTATTATTATTATTATTATTATTATTATTATTATTATTATTATTATTATTATTATTATTATTATTATTATTATTATTATTATTATTATTATTATTATTATTATTATTATTATTATTATTATTATTATTATTATTATTATTATTATTATTATTATTATTATTATTATTATTATTATTACTACTACTACTACTACTACTACTACTACTACTACTACTACTACTACTACTACTACTACTACTACTACTACTACTACTACTACTACTACTACTACTACTACTACTACTATTATTATTATTATTATTATTATTAGACAGAGTAACAAAAAATATCTTCTAGCTTTTTAAAAATGGCTTCAGAATAATTTTAAATTAATAATGGAAGAATCTAAAATATTAATGGAAGACATCTAAAATATTAACCCTTAAACCGCTAATTATATTATTGGTTGTATGAGGTAAAAATCAAATCTTTTAATTGGCCAACTCACAAACTTAAGACAAAGCCTATTGTTAAAACATATTCGCCTATAATATTAAATTCAACTCAGATACGTTTATAAAAATTATATTACTAATTTTTCAGGTTATGAAGAGAACGAAAGTTCTTTCAAAAATAAATTGCTATTTATTTATTCTAAAATATTCAATTTCGGCAACATAAAAGCTATAATATAAACAAAAAGGTCGACTTTTACATTATAGAAAAGTAAATATTTTTTTTTACTAAATCTTAAATATTTTTACTAAAATCTTCAATATTTTTCGAAAATAATTTTGTTTTTTTAGTATTCTCTCTGAAAATAATTTCTAATTTCTCAAAATATTCTTTTATAATACTTTAAATCATATTCAAAATGAAAATCTCAGCGTTTTTCTTTATTTTCTTTGATCAGGCGGTTTCTTTGTTCTTTCCAGCCAATCAGAATGTCTTTTTCGGCTGAGAGCATGATAACAACCAATCACAACTAATGTTCTTTCTTTGTTTAGGTTTAAATGCATTTTTTTTTTACTTGTAAAATAATTCGGAAGAGGGCACCATCTTACAGAACTTTTAAAAACCTATTCAATACCTGTCAAATGAATATTTTAGCATAAAAACTGGCAGAGTTAGAGTGACATCAGATGTCAACGAGGAGCCTCATAAGAGGCGGGAAAAGGGTTAATGGAAAAATTCTACAATATTAATGGAATATTAATGGATGACTCATAAACAATGTCCCTTTCGATGCTTATATATCCTGTGTTATGGCTGGTGGTTATCTCATGAGTTTACTTAATGAATTTCAAACCCCTTACTCTAATTTCTATTCATCAACTCTTTGCTTCCTTATACCTTCTATGTCACCTTATTGGTTTCCTGATCTTTGTATTATATTTTCTATTTAACACCTTAAAGCATCTAATGGTGTTCAACTGTAACTATTTTAGTTGATGGTATGTATAGATAAAGAACTACAGCACTTATGCTCTGTTCCTTACTAGCTGCCTGCCTCTCTCCCATTGTATAAATATTTTAACATTTGTCTTTAATTAATTCTAACTTTTATAAAATGGAATTTTCTTAAAATGAAATTGCATGATTTAAACAATCAACTTTTATGTTCAGAAAATGATGCAATATTGTGCATGCACACATGCACCTATTACTCATGTGTGTGGATATTAATAATAAATTATATATACCATAAGAGATAGGCTGATTTAAATAAGCATGAAGCAAGTATATCTGCTTACAGATATACACTACTTCAATATATATACATATGTGTTTATATATTAACTAAATGCCACATAAATACATATATTTTGGCCATTTATTAATGATATGTATATTTGTGTATGGATTTATATATTAACTAAATTCCACATAAATATGTAATATATTAATGGTGTTTTACTCTTGTCCCCTATAAGGATTTATAGAAATTCATAGACTTTTATATGGCAAAGGTTTTTAATAAAAAAATTAACTAATCTATTGCAGGACATGTGTTTCTGTCAATCAAACCTGATATCATCACAAGTTCATACTAAACTTAGCACCTCAATTTCTACTTAACTCTCTTGTATTCTGACAGATTTATTTGTTCTCACTAGATTTAAGCTTTCAACTTTCATTTTGATACTAAACCATTATTATTTATCAGAATATAATAAATTTGACCTAATTCGATAAATATTTTTATTTAAAAATTAAATAAATTTTTAAAAAATGACATTTTTTTTCTGGAATTATTTTAAAAATTATATTCAAACTCTGTCATGCCATCAAATTTCAGGTGGACCCAATTCAATTTATAAAATGAACAAAATTTTCTTTGTTTCATGATTTATTTAAAAATCTGAATGAAATTTTTAATGTCTACTAAATCTATAAATTTATGGTTTTAAAAGTTTAGAATTCTTTTATAATTTTTATGATATTGCTGAATATTATAATCAATCTGCTGAATAACCTCATTTCAAGAAAGCTGGGTTTTCACATTACCATAATCTCTATAATAACAATATTCAGAAGAAAATATTATTTTATATTTAAAAATAAAACATTTCTGTAAAAAATAACTCTGTAATATTTATTTTTGATTTTTAATAACACAATTATGATACAAATATAATCATAAATTTTCCCAAAAATCTAGTTTTTATACCATCATATTTTCTCAATGATCATAATATTTTCTCAATGATCGTAATATTTCCATGAAATACACTTGGCAAAGTTTGTGATTGCCAGATAAATGATGTCTACTCATTGCCTTTGTAATACCAATTATTTGATTTTCTTGCCATCTTTTGACTTTTTTTGTAATTAAAATGTTAGAAAATAAATATACGTGATTTGTAAAGCCATAAAACAAAAGTTTGCAAAATTTTCACCAGGGGAAAAAAACCAAAAATATTACTTTTAGAAATCTTAAATGAAGTTCTGTCATCTTTCAATATAATATGGTTAAATGATGTTGCAACATGATATTAAGTTTGAACATGAATTTTACTGTAATTTAATTCAATACGTTTTAGTATCAGTTTAATATTAATTGACAAAGGATATCTTATAAACAAATTCAATTTTTAAACAATATCACATTCAAATACACAATTTAAATATGTAAATATTAATTAATTAAGCACAATGTAAACATATAATTCACTAACATTGTTTTTCTTATGAAATATATCAAAATATAGAAGAAGTTGTAATACTTTTTGCAGGTCAAATTTCCATCAATTAAATCTGATGTCATCAGCTGCTGAGAAGACCAATTGAAATTACATCAAAAAAATAACTGACTTTCTATTTAAGTAATCTCACAATATTCCATTTGATATTAGAATTTGAATATAATAATGATAATTTCCAATTAAATACTGTGAGTCTATTTAAATATAAATTTTATAATTGTTTAAAATGATCTCAAATGATCTCCTAAAAGCTGATAATATCAGGTTTAACTGAGAGAAACATATGATTTCCAATTACTGTATAAAAATATGTCAATTTTTAAAAATTTTGATAATGTAAATAAAATAGCATCAATATATTACATATTTATTTGTGTTTAATTAATTAATATTTACAAATTTATGTTTATTTAAAGCAAGATTATTTTAAATGAATTTGATTATAATCTCCGCTTTATCAATTAACATTAAACAGATATAAAAAAGGCTTTAGCTTAATTACTAGTAAAATTTACATTCAAACTTTAATATCTAATTGTGCATTGTGAAGCTGTTTAAATAGAAACTGAGTTACTATATTTGATGTCATTGCAAATAGATTCCTGGGTCAGATTTGAGTTGACAAAAACAGGTGTTCTCCAAGGTTAACTAATTTTCATCAAAAATGTCATATAAATCATAGCAGATTTTATAACTCTAGCTGAACAGTATAAGTAAAATAATATTATATATATATATATATAAATAAAATGCCCATTAATTAAAAGCTATTGTAATAACAATAGAAATAATAAATAGAATGGTAAATAACTATTATAAACAATCTTTAAATATGTAGAAGTGCTTTCAGTTAATTTCTTAACCAAAAGTACTTCTGCAGATTGAAAGAATATATATAATATTTAATTACCATTATATTTATTTTATATATAAAGGTTTCTGCATTAAAATACGTCTATACATAATATTTATTTAGTTATGTATAATTGTATTTTTAAACATTTGGATTTTAAAATCCAATATACAAACACACCAATTCATACAGACTATTTCAAATTAATGCAGTGGTTGAATAAGTTTCAAGAACTAAAGATTACTGAATCAAAATTCAGTTTGTCACATTTGATGCTTAAATATCACAAAGCCTCCTGAGAACTACTATCAGTTTTCATATTAAATTTATTTTTAAAACATCATAATCATAAATCATCTAGTCTCACTGTCTCAAACAATATAATGATTCAAGCTACACCTCCATATGTATATACACACATAAAACACAATGTATCACAAAAACTATTAACTAACATCTTGACAAAATTGATATAAAACCTGGTTCTTCCATATTGAATCCACTTAAATTGTTCAAGGAATTAAACACCAAAAAACAATAAGTTATACACATATTGACTTGTTATATTTAATCCTAAAGCACCAAATTCAGTCAAGAATGGGAAGTGAAATATATGTGAAAATGCACTATATATATATATATATATATATGTGTGTGTGTGTGTGTGTGAAAATGCACTATATATATATATATATATATATAGGTTTTGTGTCATTATTAATAATAATATGAAAATACTACAACAGAGATTAAATATGTTAAATAAACATAAGTAGACAAAATGTGCTCCTAACACATGTATGTCATAACCATTGTTATTCTGCTAAAAAACTAGAAGACCCATTTTTTTCTAATTTGAATACTGTTAGATTTCTGGTTTATTATGTATATATATATTCTGACTTTTAGTTTTTGCTTGAAACTAAATGTAGTTATATTTCAGCCTAATATCTAAAAAAAAATTCAGTAGTTTAACTTTTAAAATGAATAAACTTTGTTGTTGTTTAATGATGCTATGCTTATTCACATGATAAGTCAGTGTATAAATGTTTTCACAATTTTATATCTGTAAACTGATTTTAGAGTTTAATTATGATATTTTAATCCTATAAATAGTTCTTTGTAATTTTAAAATACCTAAATTTTAAATATATAATAAAGTCTTAGTTAATGTAGTTTAAAAGCCAATAAAATTAAAATAATCATAATTTAACTATTAAATTATTTGAAAGATTTGATATTAACATTGAATTTGAAAATCAAATTCAAACTCTTATATTTAATTTTGTTAATATTTACATTAAATGTTAGATTGCTTTAATTCAATTTCAATTGTAATTTTTTACAACTAAATGATTTAGATTTAGTTCATTAAAAGAAGTCATAATAAAGCTGATAATTTTAAAATAGGAATTAAAAGAGAGAATATATAAATATTTGGATGAATAAAGTAAAGTAACTGATTTTTTTGACACGTCCTTGTTTAAAATGTTTTTTAAATATCTTTTTTTAAAGATAATTTTAAATGTTCTGAGAACTTAAATTAAAATGTATATGTTAAATAAATATTTTAAGATAATGTTTTTATTTGGAATACAGTAATTTTCATTTTTATAATATACTTTATTTTTTACTATAATATTTGATTTTAAAAATAATTTATTTTAATAGGAAATGTAATAATTAATTAGTCTGTCTAGATGAAAATTACTTGATTTAGAAAAGTGAATATATAATAAAAATATTTTTAGAATTTTTCTTAGAGTTGGCAAGACATTGGACTCAATGCAATGAAATAAAGTGGGTGTAAATTAAAATGTCAGTATTAGAAATCATAAAATAATCACATGACTTAAAATATAAATAAGATAAACTAATCCTTTACACACACACACTAGATGTCACATTTACATTTTTATTTGTTATTACTGGAAGTTATTTATTTTAATTAAATAAGTATAATTTTTTAATAAGTTTAGTTTTTTTTTTTAAAAAGTAATGGTTTGCTAGGAAACTAACTTTATCTAGATACAACTTTATATAAATTAAAGCTTCCAGTGCACAGAAATCACATTGCAGTAGACATTATGGTAAAAGTAACTAGTTATTTTAAAATGTTTAAATTTATACTATTTAAATTTTCATACTTTACAAACTTTATTGAAGTTTATTTGATATTCAAGTTCACTTTAATGTTTTTTAAATTTCTCTGTAGTAGTAATAACTTTAAAATTATTTAATTGCTTCACAATGGTTTTTTTTAAACATGCTCAATGTTATTTGGGATTAATTCATTTTTGAATGAATAACTTTAAATTTCCAATAATAATAACTAACGTGATGAGCATTTTGTTTAAATATCTCCTGTAAATTTATACATATTTTAACAAGAAAATTTTTGACTTAATTAAATTATATTATGTTGACATTCGTTTATTTACATTGATATTATAAGAAAACATTTCTTATCATTCAATAGCAGTGTAAAAATAAATTTTAACTTATAATATCTATTTGACATCGAGGAGAGAATTATATTTCTTGACTCTGTTAAAAGAAAACAATTGTCTCATATTATTCCAGAAGTTTTAAAATATATTATCTAATACTTCAATCTAGTATTTGTGAATTATAAATGGAAATATGAATATTCTTAATATTACTATTATCTTCAATAAAGTCTAATATAATTTTTTCTGCATTAATAATGAAAACTTGCTCATTTACTCTCTCTTGCTCTCATATCATTTCCATTATTCTGAAAATTGTTCTAAGAATATTTCAAAATATTTTAAGAATAATTGTTTCTCTTGTTTATAATTATTATTATATAATAAAATGATTTCAATGATAAAATATAAATGTTTATTTTAATATAGGAAATAAATATTGTTATTGCTTATAATATGAAAATTTTCTTAAAATGAATTGTCATATCTACACATTTCTGCTGGCATTATTTAAAATATTTTTTACTTATGTATAATTGTGCAGTATTACTCATACTATCTAATTATGTTACATTCTTGCATGATGGATAATTTCATTTTTTACAGAATTTTTATTTGCCTTATTAACTGTATCCTGCTTTGTGGGCGGAAACAGATGGACTTTTATTTTACTTTGTAAATGCTAAAAGGGTTTAATTTTATTTTTTAATATTTATAATTTTTGTTTATAATATCATTATTATTTTATGTGCATATCACTTGGATATAATTTTGCATAACTCCTTTTTTAATACTTTTTTTCAATGCTAATATGTTATTTCTGGAAATAATTTTATTCCTTTGTCTACAGTTTTATTGTCAAGTAGTTTTCATCAGAGCTACAAATTTACAATTATATAAATTATTACATATAACTTTATAATTATATTCATCCTAAATTTATTTTTTATTAATTTATTTAATATCTGGATAATATTATTATATTAAACATATTATGTTAGGTCATTTTAAAATATAAATAATTTGTTAAAAAATATTTTTTAAATAATGCTTTTATGTAAATAGATGACTAAAAGGTAAAAAAAAAAAGTAATTAAAATCTTGAATATTTTGCCATTCTTGAAAAATATTAGAGATCTTAAAAATAAAGACATGTTAGCAAACGATTGAAAATTATGGGAATATTGTCATTTTATAAAGGCATTTGAGACCTTTTCAATTTTTATGATTTATTTGAGCCTCAAATGCTTTAATGAAATGGCAATATTCCTGCAATTTCTAATTGTTTTATAATAAGTCTAGATTCTTACGATCTTTGATTCTTTCCAAGAATGGAAATTAACTAGATTACTTTCTTATTTTTTTACTTTTTAGTCAGCTATTTACATAAAAGCATTATTTAATTTTTTTTAAATATTACTTTTTTACTTTAATTATATTTACATATTATTTTTAAAAATGTTTAAAACTCCAAAAACGTCTTGTGTTGGTGGTCAAGAGGTCAGCATGACTGCTTTGCACTTGCAGGCAGTTTCCCGGGTTCGCATCCCAGCCAATGCTATGACACTTAAAAAAAATTATAATTTAATTATAGGACATGAAAATAAAATATAGGCTCTCTAACAAACAAATTCTAAAATTTAAATATCATGTGATTGTCTACTTCATAAAAATATTTATGTATTGGGTTTTTAATTAATTTTATTAAGTATGAGTTAAATCACTATTAACAAAATGTTATTCTAAAAACATAATATTTCCATTAGCTCCATTTCTAAAAAGCTTTTTTGAAAAGCATAAGAATATGAGTTCAATTTCTAAAGGGCAAGAGATTTTTTTCATAGTTAATTCAAAAATGCAAACTTATTGACAGGAATACAGACAAGATGTGCACATATTAATAGATACACATTCTGGACAAGTTAATATAAAAGCACTTAAAAAATAAAAAGATGATTTAAATAAATAAATATATATTAAATTAAAATATAAATACATTTAATTAAATAATTAAATTACAATAATTAATAATTTAAATATATAAAAATGTATAAATTAATATATATATATATATATATTAATTTATATATATTTATATATTTTATGATTAATATTTATATATATATATATATATATATATATAAAATTAATCATTAAATGTATATCTAAGGATTTTAGACAAAGTAACATATTATAGATATTATGAAAATAATATAATATAAATTTAAGATAAATATAATTATAAAAATATATGTAATTTTTTGTGCATTTATGATTAAAATATGAATTATGTATGCTTAAATAACTTTTGGACAGTTGAAACAATAAAAAACAAACTTATTTGTATTAAATCATATATTTGCATTGAAGAAACTGCAAAAGAAAATAGTTCTTAATTACAAAATAATTTATTCAAACAAAATCTAAATATAAAAGTTATATACTTAATAAATACTGAATGTTTAATATTTTTACAAAAATAAACAAAAAAATTAATAAACTTTTTTGTGGTTTTATAATATATATTCTGCAAGTTCAGAAGTTTGCTTTTGCCTCTTTATAAAATGTTTACTTTCTTTTTATTCTCTCATTATTTTTTTGCTTTTTTAATCCCCAATATTTGTTGATATTTGGATACTTTAATTAGAATTAGAATATCATTAGTTTTCTTGAAAATTATGTGAAGTCTTTTTATAAATAAAGTTTTATATTATTAATAATTGAACTGAATCTTTGTTATTAAATTCAGTTATGCTCATTTGTAATTCTGATAAAAAATACTTGTATGAAAATCAATTTATTTAATACTAATGTGCAAATAAAATGTAGCCAAATGAGGTATTAACTTATTATCTCAAGACATTAACTTATTATCTCTAGACAAATTGGAGTAATTTTATATGCTAAATTAAATTAATCATATTATTACAAATGAAACCCTACTTATTGCATAAATTCATTAGTTCATTTCATAATAAAGATAAACACTGAAATAGATTTCTGTTATTTAGGTCAGTTATTCTTATTTTTAATGCTAATAAAAGGCTTACATGAAAATTAATTCATTTGATATTAATGTGAACATAAGAAAAAAAACACATATATATTAATTTGTTAACTCACAGATTTTTAAACAAAACCTTGTCATATAACAAATTGAATTAATTATTTTATAGTAACTAAAACTCTACTTACTATATGAAGTCATTATCTCATCTTATAGTATGGTCTATTTTTTTTAAAAATCATAATTTAAATTTAAAAAAATATGATTTACTTTTTTTTGTCTTAATTGTAATTTATATATTTAAACATTTGAACATTTAATCTATAAAAGATAATGCAGTTTTATTAGCTATAATTTGCTGAGTATGCTTTTGACATTGATGGTTAGAATCATAGCATTTGTATTTTACCACATGAAGCAATACAACATTTAAATAAAATGTGAATTATGTTAATGCTCTATTTACATATTCCATTTTATTAAAAAGGGAACTCAGGATTAATTTTTGTTTATAATGTGGGAATATTAATGATAAACCATGTTATCTTGAATTTACACTTTCTATCAGTTCTACTTAGAACAAACCATATTTACTCTTGCTATGTCAAAAGTGTGATCCCATTTTTACTCATGTTCTAGAAAGACAGATTAATATTCTGAGTTTTGTTTTGCATAGCTATGCATATATTTATGCTGTGCTATCCTTGTGGTAATATTTCTATGTGATTCACCATCATACACTATATGGCAAGAATAATTGTTGCATCTGACTTTATATATAACTTGAGAGATTTACTCTGGAAATATCCTATCTTTCACATTATTTATTAAGTTGTTTAAAATAGAAGGGTTTCTAAATCTAATATGAATATGCATTAGCACAGACCTTTTTCAGTGATTTAAACATGCTGAGAATATATAGGAGACTTAGCCAAGAGTTTATTTTAGCATAAATCTTTTTAAGAGTGTTATATATAGCTTATTATCTTTGAATCTTAATGCTGAAAGATCTTTAATGCAAGCATCAATATTGTCTTGCAATCAGCTTCATATTTGCACTATTTTAAGCTTCTGTATAGGAAGCCCTTAAGGCACCCCACTTCATATCTAAAGGGGTATGAGAATTGGGATTGATGGCACTTCACATGTATAGGAATTTTAAAATTCTCTTATAATAAGTATTGTATTTTTTTCTGTACATACAAAACAAGGAGTCGATACCTTTAAATTTATCTCCTTTTATTATCTATTGTAATGATGATATTTGTTTTAGATTGTGATGTATATTCTTGATAAGTGTCTTTGGTACACTGACAAACACATTATCCATATACCTAATATTAATTGTAATAGATATTTTTGGATTTACTCAAACTTTATCAGCATAATACTGCAGCTAATTTCACTAATTGGCAGCCCCATCGACCAACCATGTTCCATTTTATACTATTTGCTGTTGGCCAAAGCTGTTAGGTCTTTGTCTATACAATAAATTTATGATTATTGGAATTGTAGCCCAACTCCTGCAATAATTCATGAATCACACTTATAGATAGTGAATGAGACACAGACCTGTATAATATTTTTAATGTCCAAGAGTGCAAGCTTGGAGTTTGCATCTATCTTTATTATGTTAATTTTTGTTCCATTCAAATGATGAGTTAATGCTGTAATTTCCAAACCCTATATCAGCAATAAGCCATTTAGCAATTGTTCTTGCAGCTTTTAGTCAATCATTAGTCAAAAGAGATAATTTTCTTTATGCAATTTAGTGTTAGTAAACAGTCATGGAAAAATGGCAGCAGTTGGATATATCCTTAGGTACTCCAATCTAGTATATGCCTCATTGCAGTACTTTCTTAAGTTTAAAGATATAAATTTATTATTCATACTTTTTATATTATATATTTCATCATAAATTCTGTATAGAGAAAATCTTTTATAAAGACTGTTTTTTTAAATAGTATGTGCTTAACCAATTTTCGATATTACAAGTCATAAATGTCTATGACTTGTAATAGTCATAAGTCAACTAAAAACATACTGTTTTAAAAAAAAAAACTTTATGAAAGTGTTTCTCTTTACAATATTCATATATTTATGATTACATTAGTCTAAGTTAAAGCTTATACTTTGATAATTACATTATACATTACAATTTATTTAATTTCAGATTGCTAATTTGCATACTACATTTTTGTAGATAGTCTTTATTATCCAACAAGATGGGCCAATTTCCTTTATCATCTTTGATACATGTAATTTTTTTGGTTGTAAAATATTTTTTAGTTATCTCTGTATTACTGAACCATTCTTTGTTGGTAAGTCTTTTTGATACTGAATGCAAAACATTGGCTATGCTACCGACTATTAAGTCATTCTGTGGGAATTTTTCATATTTTGTCTGGATGTCTGCAATTATTACTACATTTAAATTCTTTTAAACTCAACCCATGTTTGAGCATATTTTTTAATTATATCCAGAGGTTGGAAAGTTGAGAGACTAACAAAGTTTTTTTTTTCTTTTTCAGGTTCTAAGCTTAGGTTTTTCTGGTTGTTTACTAGAAATCTTAGCTTCTTATTATAATTTTTTTTCAATGGTGGGCAATAATCCTACATTTATTGATTATGTCATCTGGTAGTTCATAATTACTTCTCTATGTGTCTTTTTATGTATATTTTGTACTTAAGTGACTTTCTATAACCTTATTCAAATTGCACTCAGTAATAGTTTTTTAACTGGTAAAATGCCTTATCTCTTAGATGCATAGAATTATTAATATAAATATTGCTGTAATTTAAGAGAATTACACATTGCAAACATATTTTTAAAAAATCCATTCTTGAACAGTGAAAATCGCTTTATAAACTTTAAGTGCATTTTATATTGCTGATGGGATTTCCTCTTATTTTGTAAATCCAAAAAAAATATTTCTCTTTTCTTGTGCTAACTATAATTTATATATTTAAATATTTTAAATATTTAACCAATGGTAATGCAGTTTTTCTTATTATTACAATTTTCTGACCATGCTTTCAATATTGACAGTCAGAATCATAGCATGTGTATTTTGTCACAGGAAGCAATACAATATTCAAATAAAGTGCATTTTATGTAAATGCCCTATTTACATATTCCATTTATTTGAAAAGGGAATTCAGGATTATTTTTTATGGTATGGGGTTATTAATGTTAAACCATGTTTTCTTGAATTTATACTTCCTATCAACCTTCTTGGAGGAAATCACTTACTTTTTCTGGTCAAAAGTGTGACCATATTCTCACTCAAGTTTTAGAAATAGTGATTTATATGTCAAGTTCTTTTTTGCATGGCTATACAGATATTTATGCTGTAGCATCCATTTAGAAATGTTTGCACATGATCCACCTTAATACATCACATGATAAGGGGAATTGCTGCATCTGATAAAAAATAAATAAATTTATATACAACTTATGGGGTTTGCTCTGGGGGTACCTTATCCATCACATTATTTATTAATCTGTTTAGCATACATGTGGTTTAAAAGCTATATTATACATGTTAGACCATCAGTGTTTGTTACACACTAGAAATGTAGGAGAGACTTATTCAAGGTTTTGGATCTGTTTGTTGGGAAGGTGTGGTTAAATATTTAAAACGTTCATATATATAAATAATAATTTTAGCAACTGACTTTAATTAGAAAGGTTATTTATTAACAATCACTTCACAAAGATACTTACTAATATATTTATTAGTTGAAATAAGTCACTAAAAATATAATAGTTGAAATAACTTATTAACCTTTAAAATGCTAAAATAAACATGTTAGAGAGTAAAAAGAAATGAAAACAACGCCAAAAATGGTTCTATAACTTTTATTATATTTGAATCATTTCTTTTACTTAATACTATACTATTATTTATAACTAAAAAAATAAACTAAAAAATTATTTGGAAAAATGCAATAAATAAAATGAATGGAATAAAACTTCATGACCACTAGGAATAAATGGCATTTTATTGCATGACAATGAAAACAAATCAATCTTTCAAATATATAATTTGTGAAACAAAATTTTTCAATATATACAATATCAAAGCAAATCATATATATCTAATAATTTTCATAGAAATAAATTTTTGTAATAAATGAAATAAAAAATGTATGTATTCTAATTCTCACAATTTTGTTAAAAGATAAAACAAATGCTAAAAGATAAATCAAATGCTAAACTTTAAAAGTAAACTAGTATCTACTATAAACAAAAAATATTTTGTCAAAACAGAACTCAGTAATTAAATCGTTTATTTTTAAATATATATAAGACAATATTATTAGCAAATAATTATGTAACAACAACAGTTTTACATATTCCAATGTGCAATATTAAAATTCTTTAATCATCAAAATTCTCATAGCATCACACTATATCTAAAAACTAGCAGCAAATAAAATATAAAAATAAAATTATCTTAAATATAAATAAATGATTTTATGAAAACAAAAATTAAACAATTTTTTCTTTTAAGTAAGACAGATGAAGTAAAGTAAGTACTAATTTTCCATCTTGTCCCAATTTATGCATTATTTGCGATAGCCCCTTTCAATTATTCTACTCTGGAGTATGGAAAATAAAATGAATTAGTCTCTTCATACAGGTATTATAAATAAGCAGAAAAAAATCATATAATACTTTGCATAATATATGCCATTCTTAGCAGACAATTAAGATCACTATAAGCAATATTGCACTTAATTTCAAAAATGCAAATTGCATTGGATTCACAACATTTATTTAAATTGCAATATTAATTTTAAATATTATAAAACATAAAAATGGTTGCTGATTGTATTAGTATAATTTAATATTCAACATCGAAAAAGGCTAATATATAAAAACTAGTCTGGATACTGTGTTGTGGCTTTACAATATCATGGCTATTAGTTATTCAAGACTATAATGCCCTTTTACCCTGATAGTGATGAATCTGTATATGAGGATTTTCCATAATGATCATCATCAATTTGTACCCACTATTTTGATTTGCAGTCAATTTTTCACTATTATGATCTTTAATTTTTTTTTTGAAGATGTCAGTAATCATCCAAAAATAAAATTGTGATTTTGATATTAAAAACATACAGTACAGAACAGAGTTTATTCTCTATACAACATCCAATATGGAGATATTATTTTATATAGCACTATGTTTTTTATGTAATAGTAATATTAGCAATTAAGCCAATGCACATGCACTTTAAAGATAAATTATAAATGAATAATCTCAATTTTTCCAGACACAAAATATAGTATTTTAGAAAAAATGTAATGAATCACCCATTCTTTTGACCCAAATGTTTATGTATGGGCAAATCTTAAGTGTGTGGTAATAAGAGCTTGAAGGTGTTAGATAGTGCTATATAAAATAATATCTCATTATATATGTTTAATTTTAACTAAAGAATGACAGTTCGTAAATTGTAAAGATTTCACAAGTGTCATTCGTTCAAACATAACAAATGTAATTTAAAGTGATCGTGTAACACTTTCAACACTTAGACAATCTGAATATAGATAACAATCAACGATTTCAAATTGTTGTTAAGGCAACCTTCTTTTAACAATAAATGTTGAATCCTACCTTTACTAATAGTCTGATATCATTATATAGACAGTAAAGATTGCAACTTGACACAAAGATTGAAATTATTGCTACAAAGAAGTTTAAATAACCTCTTTAAATAGGTAAATACAACCTATTCTGAATGCAGACTAATAAATAGTCAATTATAACATCACAAACTGCAATTATAAATTTCAAATTGCACCCAAAGTATTATTTAAATAATAAGTATAACGTTACTCAAGGCTAAATGGGTTTATAAGTAACTATTAGAAACCAGTCAATGCTTAGACATTCCCAATATAGATAACAATCAACAATTTCTAACTGTTGTCAATGTAACCTTTTAATATTTTTATGAATGTTAATATTCTTATGAATGTTATTTTGCTTACAAAGTATATGTTAATTGCAGCCATATTAAATATTATGATCACCATAATTAATATATAGAGGGTTTGAACTCAGACTTTCACATGACCCTCAACTATCCATACTATCTCACCATGCTATCTCACTCTGCTGACAGACACTTTTTCAACATGTGTGTGATCGAGTGAGTCAGCAGTGTGAGGTAGCATGGATAGTTGAAGCTGATATAATTAATGAAAAATTATCAAACTTTGCAGAAAATATTTAATTGTTGATAAAATTGATGAAAAATACAAAAGAAAAAAAAGAAAGCAATTTTTTTTTTTTTTTTTGCTACATGTCAAAAATGTTACATTTTTTTTGAAAAACAATTAATGATAAATTTTAAAGTAGATAGTTTATATTACATTTAGATTAGCTTACCAATATTTCTGATGTAGTAATATTACTCATATGTGTACAATATGTTTTTGAATCAAATATTTTTTAAAAAATGTGCTCATTTATCAACCTCTTCCACAGAGGATGTTCCATATTTGCTTTGATAGAAAAAAAAATTCTATTTCAGAGCAAATAAGTTTAGCATATTAGAAATAAAGCCATAATATCCCAAATTGCATATCCATCCTTACTCACCTTGCTATCAAGTGAAAGTCAAATATAATAAAAGAAGTATTTAGTAATTTGCCACTTTTATCAAATCAAGAGGTAAATGCCTGAATATGTATAATATTTTGAAAAATAAAAAGATCTATTTTAATTAAAATATTTTTATCATGTAGTTTACAATTGAAATTTTCAAATACATTTTGTAAATTGATTTATGGTGCTTGAAATAAAAAAAATATTCTACTTCAACCAATAAAACACTTTTTTTAATGTCAACAGGCAATCGATAAACTGGTTTATAAATTCGATTGTTGAAAAAGTGTGTATATAGAAGAGCAGTTATATGTCTGGTAGCCACCTTAAATCTCTTTCTATTTTACTATCAAGCTAATTTTTTTTTTTAAAAAACTAAGCTTTTCAATCCAAACAAATCTGATTGTATACTCATATTAATGTAAATGTAGGGGATTTGAACTTAGACTTTCGAGCAACATCCAACTATCAATATTATTTTATGCTAGTGATACACATGATCACACACATTCAAAAAGATAAATAATTACCAATATACATATTTTGTGCTGAACCAGCACTCATCAGTTGGTCCAGAATTGTCATCTCCCATACACGGAAATGATAATCTGAACCAACTGTGAGTTCTGGTTCAGCACAAAGTATGTACATCGGTGGTTATTTGCAGAGATGATAATCTGGACCAACTGATGAATGCTGATTCAGCACAAAGTACATATATTGGTGATTATTTATCTTTTTTAAATGTGTGTGATCATGTGTATCAGTAGTATGAGATAGTGTGGTTAGTTGAAGGTTGCTTGAAAGTCTGAGTTCAAATCTCCTATATTTACAATTAAGTTCCACGTATAAGAATACCTCTATTTCAAATCTTTCATATTAATGTAGTAAGTTCATAGATGCTGATGATATTGTTTTTGTTGGTTATACCAAATATAGATATCCGTGTATGCTATGCGTCTGGATAATTATTTATGCAAGTCATTTTATTTTAATTATTCTTAGAATTAAGGCACTGACATAACTATTGTGAAGTTAGTCAAAGGAGGAATCTTACAAAACCTTATATATGTATATTTAAAAATATAGTAAGAACTATGTTAGAAATATTAAAAAATATATTTTTTGAAATTTTGCGTAAGGGTCAAAAAAATCTAGCTATCCCATTGAATTTCGATTTAAAATATTTATTTAAGTTTTAACATTTACATTATAGTAGTAAACATCTTGTTAATAAAAGAAATTAATTTACTATTAAAAAAACTAAAAATAAATTTATACTATTGTGCCAGTTATTAAGATAATATTTATTCTTTTGTCTAGTATCCACTATTGACAATTTACATTTTTTTTTTTTTTTTTAGCAGTGACTAAAACGCGTCAATAATCTTCCAGACACACATGGTTGAAAATTTGTATGACATTTAATAGCTTTGCATCAGATGAATGATTGCAAAATAAAAATAAAAAACCAATACCTGGGGCAATTTTTTAATTGGATTGAGCTCAAAACTTTGTCTTCATAACTCCTGACTGTGACGGTCTATCAGATTTAACCAATGTATTATTTTTTTTAATTTATAATATTTATTTTATAGGTATGTCGATAATTTTGAAGAGAAAGTGCCAGAAGATTGCAAACAGTGAAAATGAATTATCAAATAAAATATAGAATAAAACCAATAGCGATTGAAAAACAAAAGTATTATTTTTTACTTCTCTCATCAATTATTTTACTCGTTGCAATAGATAAAAGTTAATTATTCTATTCATTTTTAAGTATTTCAGAGAAAATTATATCTTTCTAAAAAATAATAATAAGTATTGTCTAAAATACCATGATTATAAATAAAATGTTAAAGTTATCCACACATTCATCGATAAGTATAAGACTGGCATTTTGTTTATACATATTTATTATAAATGGAAGTAGTTTAAGAACTATTTTCACCAACCATTATATATACACATTTCCAATTTATAGCTTTATTTCAAATAACTAAAAATTAAAATTTGCAGAAGATATGGCACTTGTAGCTGATAATAAAAAATGTCCAGAATATGTTGAATAAATTGGAGGAAATTATATGGAATATGGAATGAAAATTAATGTTGAGAAGACTAAGTATTTAGGGATAGGAAGGAATGTAAAGAGATGGCAAACTGAAATCCATGATAACATAATTGAACAAGTAAAAAGATTTAAATATTTGGGTAGTAGGTTTAGTGAAGATGGAAGAAGTAAAGATGAAATTAAAAGAAGAATAACACTGGCAAAAGAGGTATTTATTAAGAGAAAATATTTTGTGGAAGAGATAATTAAGGAAAAGATTAATTAAATGTGATACATGGAGTGCACTCTTGTTGAAACATGGACAATGATTAATAAAATTAGGAATATATTGGAAGTTTTTGAGATATGAACAAAGAGAAAAATGAAAAAAAAAATCAGTTGAATGAAAATAAAATAACAAATGAAGAAATTTTGAAAAGTGTAAATAAAAAAGAAGATTGATTGAGGAAATTAAAAATAGAAAGACAAACTGGTTTGGACATATATTAAAAAGAAAGTATAGTTTAATGAAAAATGTTTTGGATAAAATGATGAGTGGAAGCAAGAAGAAGGGATGAAAAAGATTGACATTGTTGGATGATATGAGATGAGAAGAGTTAAGTAAAATTGAAAATCTCAGCAATGAAAAGAATGAAGTGGAAATGGATGAATTGGTGATGTGACTAATCTCTGAACCTGTCCATGAGACAGAATCTTATTGATGATGACTAAAAAATTAAGGAGAATGTTTAGTGTGAAATAATTTTAAATGTTCATACATTATTATAATAAAAATGCTTTTATAGTCTAAATTCTCTGGTCAAAATAGTAATTTGTTATTATTTACACAATTAAAAAATATTGAATTCCAGTTATTCAATATTTAGAGAGAGCAACAAATTTTAATGAATCATTTCATATAATAAAAAAAAAACATATGAATATTTATGCATACATTCAGTTATTTAAAAGATGGGATATGTTATCATAGTAATGTAGTTATTTCAACTAAATTAGCTATGCATAAAGCTATTATTCTGTTAAGTTTATTATATGGAAGAGTATCACAAATTCTCTATTTACTTTACAGTGATATAAAAAAAATTCACTTAAGGATGTTCTATAAGATATTAAAAATATACTACAGAGAGATGTAATGACTTTGAATCTACTATTATAAGAGATCTTCAGTGGAATGGGTATATGAAGTAAAGTTTAAGGAGATTTAAGTGTGGTTTTATAAAAGTTATAGATCCCATTTCTATTATAAGGATTATATCAAAAACATTCTCAAAATATGCAATAATAATTGATTTTATTGCAAGAATATTATGAGAGTATAATTTAAGAGAGAGTTATAATTTAATAAGATATTGAGGGGGGAGGAGTAAATTAAATGGCATTAACCCAAATGTCAAATATAGACATAGATATATTTGTGATTTCTGGTTTGGTTTGCACATTCATTGAAAAATTCATTTAAAATTTTTTGATTATGTTTTTTTGAGAGGAGGAATTTAATAGCCATACTCATTTACAAATGGTTGTTAATGATGGTAATGACTTCTATGCAAACAATCTTGAGAATGCTATACTGTATAATATTTATCATATTGTAATTATAAAATTATCAATAATATATATTGTAATTGATAATCTTAGGTAAATGATTTTATCCATGCTTTAGATTGGGCAGCCAAAATATAACTGATATAACTTTACAATGCCAAAATTAAGTTAGGGCTTATTCTTTATTAAACAGTATTATTTGGATTATCCAGAAATGTAATGGATAATAATTAAAGATAAGCAGATCAAACTTAATTCTATGTATTTGTACATAAATCTATAAGCTATCTCTACTAACTACTTTTAATAATGCAAATCCACTGTATAAGACTGTAACTTTATTATAATATCTTGCCCATGAGTAAATAAAACAATGCTCTTATTAATATTTTTATAAACATATATTTATTTACAACATAAAGAAAGATTACATTAGTAATCATAAAATTCTGAATCCAATATATATATTATAATCTACACTGACTTTATTACAGTCTCTAAAATTTCTATTTGCATTTTTTTAAAAATATCTTTACAATCACCCAAACCAATGGTTAGTAACATCACACTAGCATTCAGACATAAATAAACCATAATGTTTGATAATATTCAAATGTCAAGAAATATCATGCTATGAGTATTTTTTTAAAGTATCCTTTTCTTTAGATCAAGTAAAGCTTTTTTTAAAGATCAATTATATATTTTTAATTTTTTTAAATATTATATATATATATATATATATATATATATATATATATATATATATATATATATATATATATATATATATATATATATATATATATATATATATATATCCTTTAGATTTAAAAAATAAATATTAAATATACATCCTTTAGATTACTTTAATAAATTTATTTATAGGAATTAAATTAAGCCTTAATTACTTGATGGAAATCTTAACTGTAAAAATAAACTATTATTTTAAATTTTGAAAGGGAAAAGCATTTCCAATAGATATATTTTATATATATTATAATTGATACTAAACAGTTTAATAATAATTTTAAGAGCTCACTTTGTTATACCAGTGTTTGTCAAATATAGTTATATTTTTTTTAGGTCCTATGTAGAACTCCAACAATGATATTGATAATTGCATGTATATTACCCTTAGATAGGTTCCAGTTATTTTAATATCATTAGATTCTTTTCATGTTTGTATCATCATAAAAATGGTTTAAAATCTTTTACCATAATATTAACTCTTGTGTTAAAAAATGATTTTTTTTTTGTCATTTATTCTATTCATGACTTTGCTAATATTAATCATGAGGACATCTATGTTCTCCCTTTGTGAATCTACTCTAAAATCATTATTGTTTTATCAAACAGTTTATCAGATGTAAACATAATGCTGTGACCAACGTAAAGTTTTATCTGGTTACTATGTAACAACATTTTATTTTCTTTTATAAAGAATTGCTCATGAAGTTGTCATTACAATAAAATAATCATTTTTTTTTAATTTTAATTCAAATAAAGTATTTTAAAAATTTAAAGGGATATATTTTTTAATATTTTTTTTTTACTACTTCATTTACACTTTCATTCATTTTTTTATTCATTCTGGATTAGAATGTATATCTAACAAAAATCCTTTATAATTGCCTTAACTATTTTAATATTAAAAAAATTAAACATTACATACACAAATCATTCTCTAGTATTTTTTTATTTACAGCTTAATAAAAATGAATGATGTGATAGTCTTAAATGTTACAACATATATACGTATATTGTAATGATCAGCTTATACATATTTAAATTATGTACATTTATTTGATAAACTGGCACATATATTTTTCTACATATATATTTAATAAACTTTGAAAATATTTTATACGATGATGATGATGACTACTACTCAATGACTACTTGCAATACCAGGCTAGATCCTGTAGAAAATAAGTCACTCTAATGAATTGGACGTTAAGAACACTATTTAAAACAAAAAACAAAACAATAGTTCATTTCAAAATATTATAGTTGTCGACCAAATATAAACTCTTTTTTTAAACAAATCTTTGTTTTTATTTCAGTTGCTTTAGAACTCCAACTAACTTTTTTTAAAAAAACTTTCACTTCATGCTTTAAACAATCAATAATATAAAATATAGTTTGTTAGTAGTATATATAAACTAAAATAAAACTTAAAATTGTTAGTAAGTTAGAATAAAGTTCAAACAGTTTTTTTGACTTACAAAACAAAAGTTCTGATGCCCGATCGATTTCTCTCACTATGGCAAATGTTAATTGATTCCAGTTTTATGTTGCCTTAATCTTCTGTTTTAAAATTTGAACTTTAAGCATTATTTCTTCATTAAAAATAAAAATTTTAAGACTATATAGCTTGATCATATCTGACAGTGATTCTGGGTAAATTTCAACAATTGGCAGATTTTGCCTTTAACTCAGTAATCGTGATGAAGGCTTATTGCAGCTTGAATAAAGTAAAAATCCAGATTAAATTCTTTCAAGCAAAATGGGTCATGTATAGTTTCGACATCCTGCTTTTAATATTCTTGAATTTTGTTTATTACACCATTGATTTTGGTTTTAACACCTTTAATAATCTCTTATTTTTGATATCTCCATAACCAGATTTTACTTTAGTTACAAGAATTTCAAAAAAAACCCTTTCATTATTTAATTGATTAAATTTGCAAAACACTATAATTTTTAAATTGCTTGAATTTTTCTCTTGTTTTCAAATATCATATCAAACAGGCTTAACCACTTTTTTACAAGTTATTTTTAATTTAATTATTTAAAATGTGAGTTGTTTTGCAATACAATCTGTACATTCTTTGATGAGAGGAAATTTTAACATAATTTATATAAATTTACCAGTTTCCCTTAAATTTAATCATTTTTTAACAAACTTATTACATTATTTAATAGTATTTTAGAATATGACATTTAATAATTTACATTTAACACATTGACTGCTCTGAAAACTTGCTCACAACTATGTGGTAGACAACATGGACAACACTCAAATAAATGAATTATTATTATTTCAATTTATAACACATTATTTATCTACAATATCTATAGAAATTTTCCAATGTTTCAAGTGACAATGCTTGATAAAAATCAACCAATCTCTTATTTCATATGTATTTCTATCATACAAATCTGATATTATCTGTAATTTAAGAAATTAATTGAAACTCTAGCAGACATAGCAACCCAATCTCTTCCACACTTGCAACATTCATCATGAACTTTAAAAAAAATTGAATGCAAATTTAGTGGCAATTTAATTAAAGTCTTCTTTGTATTGCTTTAAAAACAAAACCTTTAAACAAACTTATTTTAAAACATATCTCAATAAATGCAGTAGTTGAACATATGATTTCAACTATAATTCAGTCTCCCAAGAATTAAATGACATTTCAGTGGGAAATCATTAAGGAAATCCAAATTATGTTCATTTATTTATTAAATGTAACATTAGAATAATTTATTGATGTGATCCTAATGGAGAAAATATGAAAAAATTATTACCAACCTTCTTTACTTTTTGATGATAAAAATTCTTTTCCTACATTTTTTTATTTAGGAATAATTAATTTTTGCATAATCAAATAATTCTATATATCATTTTTTTTTTTAAAAAATTGCATTCTGTGAATTGAAAGAATATGAAATTTATATTGTTTAATGAATAGCTAAATTGTTTAAAATACTTCATTGGTTTTCTTATAAGGCTCTTTTTAATTGGTTTCTAGTATATATGTATTTCATCATTTATAGATTGGAAAGTTGAAATATTACAGCTTTAAAAAAAAAAAGCTGATATCAAAAACCAGTTGTTTAGATAAATCATTCATATTATTTTTTTTTAGTTTTTAATATTGATTCAGCATCCTATGTCTTTAATTTTATAAAAGTCTAAAATTTTGGTTTATTATTTGAGAATATTATTGCTTTGTGAAATTGAGGAAATGTTCTCTATTTAATTTAGTGTAGAGTGGCAAACTCAGAAGATAATAATTTCTGAATTGATTATCAACTGAGTAAAATAAATAAACACACAAAAAAAATTCAGCTTGATCAATTGATAGGTACCATTGTGTTTAATATACCACATGTTTTCCAAATGTTCCATGACTTCCTTATCAACTAATTGTAATATAAAAAAGTAGGAGGTTCTTGTAATATGAATACTGCTATCTTCATAAAGCAATGCCTTTTAGTATGTGCAGATGTACATATAAATATTACTAAATAATATTTAATAGATGAAATACACAGGCTTATATATACCTGTGTCTATATATGTAATAGACAGGGTATGAGCACAGACTTTTACACGACCCACAACTCTCCACACTATCTCATAGCACTGATACACCTGAACACACATGTCGAAAAGATAAATAATCGCCAATATCCGTATTTCATGCTAAACCAGTACTTGTAGCATATATGTGTAGAGATGGTAATCTGGACCAACTGATGATTGCTAGTTTAGCATGAAATACGTATATTGGTGATTATTTATCTTTTCGACATAATAGTGTTCAGGTGTATCAGTGCCATGAGATAGGGTGGAGAGTGGTGGGTCATGTAAAAGTCTGTGCTCATACCCTGTCTATTAAATAATATTTAATAAATTAGCTAAAATTCATATCATTTTTTAAAACTAGGCTGAAATCATCATCATCATCAAACATTATCAATTCACTGCAGGATGAAGGTCTCTCCAAGTTCAATAAATCTATAATCTTTAGTTTCTCTTCTCCACATCATCCATGAACACTTTTTTATTTCATCCATCCATTTCACATGTGGTCTTTTTCTGAGTCTTTTACAATTACTTGGAATCCAGTTTAAGATTTCAATTGTCCATTTATTGTCATTTCTTTTAGCAATATTTCCAGCTCAACTTCACCTCAGTCTGTTTATTCTCTCATCCATATATTGTATTTTCGATCTCTTCTTGTTATTCCTAACATGCATCTCTCCATACTTCTTTGCATGGTCTGAAGTTTCTGTCTTGCTCTTCTATTAAGTGTCCAAGTCTCAGATCCATAAGTAATAATTGGTAAAACACATTTATTAAAAACCTTTCTTGTCAAACACATAGGTATATTTCCTTTTAGTATCAAATTATTTCTACCAAAAGCACTCCAACCAAGTTTAATTCTATGATTAATTTCATCCATTATGTTTTATCCATATTAATAATCTGACTAAGATATTTGTAGCTGTTAACATCTTCTAACTCATCATAATTAATCTTTATTTTTATATTTTGAGAAAATTCATTAAACATTACTTTAGTCTTTTTAACATTTATCTTTAGTCCTACTTTCATCTGATAACTCTTGCAACATTTCCTGCAGCTCTAAAGCATTATTTGCAAAAACAACTACAACATTTTCAAAATTTAAATGACTTAAATAATTTCCATTTACTTTCACCCCTTTAGTTTTCCATTTTAATCCACAAAATACTTCTTGCAGCACTGCTGTAAAAAGTTTTGGAGAAATGGAGTCATCCTGTCTTATATCCTTCTCAATATTGACTTTCCTAGTATCATTATGAAATATAATTGTTGCTGGTGCATTTTTATAAATATTCTTTAAAATATGACAATATCCTGGATCTATACCTTGATGATCCAATGCTTTAATCACTCAAGAAATGTTTATTAAAGTTAATTAATGTAATATGTTTAAAATATTTTAAAATATTTTGTAATTTTAAGATAATTTCACTATAAATTTGGCATTATAAATTTTTAAAATCTTCTCAAGATCATCTGTACATATTGTATCCTGACAACCATGATACAAATTTTCTGTAAAATGCCAAAAGAATGTAGAATTTTGAGTGAAGAGAATATCATTAATCATGTGATGCAAACATAAATACACCTACATATTCAAAATTGCTTAGTATATTAAATAGTTGCAAGTGAACTGTATTGTACTTAAATTTAAAGTTAGATATATTGGCATGTTGCAACACCATGATAATGGAGGACATAATTAAATACACATTTTCCTTAATGATAAATGTACCTCAAAACTGTTCTTAATGGAGAACTAAATATCTAATCACATTCATCATGTTGTAATGCAATTTAAAATGAATAAAACATTAAAACTTGGATTTAAATATGAAAATGTTAATATTATATGGGAATGCTACTTTTATTTAAACAATGTTATTCACATATCTAATCTCCAAAAATTTGTTTTGCTTGATATTATATTTACTACAGCAACCTAAAGTTTCCTGGATAAACACCAGTATACTTTTATATTGAATAATTATAATTAACATGAATTTTATATCTTTATAAATATTTCAAAAAAGATTATAATTTATAAATGCCATCCCTTAAGAAATTAATAGTATATTTGACACTTAAGAAATAAAACAATTTATTGTAATTCTCTGGAATAATTTTTAACTCACTATTATTGAATTCAAAGGATTATTTATTGTATACCACTCCTAGGAAATTAAATGACTTATTATGATTTTTGGAATATTTTAAAAGTCACTAGTAAAGGATTATACTTAAAAAACTTAAACATCATTACTAATTACTCTATCATAAGGATTAAATTTTGTTTCTCCCATCCATTACTATTTTACAACCTAAAACATCAAAGAATTTAATTACTTTCAAATATTCTGAAAGAATGTGACAATATAAATATTTTGAATTTTTAAAAAGTCTTTGAATTAATTTTAAATTATAAAGATATTTTATATTTCTCAAATGTTTTTAAATATTATAATGTAGAGTTATCTTGTTTCATGAAATTTCTCACAAGATGTAATAAAATAATATGCAAGTAGTATATTAAATTTATGATTACCATTTAATATAACTATGTGTTGTTGATTTTTTGTATTATGAAGACATTTTAAGTCATAATACCTGATATTTTATATGTTTTATTGGTCTATTAATTTAATCCTATGTTTCTATGATTAAAGGTATCTGAAGAATATAGTTGAGCTATTTTATAAATATTATCCTTATTTATCCATATAAGTACTCTCAGGATTTTATAAAGATTATAATGCATATTCAACAATACTTGTGTCACTGATATTAGAATAAGTACTATTATTCAGTTGAGTTAAACTTCTGCTAACATTAGACTATTATTTTATTTATAATATGAGCTTGATAAATCTCTTAGAGAATTAGAATCAGGATAATTAAAGCCATTTTTTAAGCAAAACATTGTTTTGCTCTTTTATGAAATGGATTTTATTATTATTAATTAAACATGCAATAAAACATTTTTAAAATTGTATTTATTATTTATAATTAAGTCTTTTGAAAATATCTTAATATTCTCCAATAAAGTGTTTTGTTCATTTCAACAAAAATTTTATTAACAATAAATAGTAATTACATCCTGATAAAAGAAAAATAAATAAATAAATTGTACAATAACATGATTATATTAATGTTCTGTTTGTCATCTGGCTAGATTATGTTATGAGAACACAATTGTTATACACTTATTGGTTGGGTATAATGAAGAATTTTGTGTAGAATATGAGAAACTAAGAACTTACTTAATGGTATTAGCATTTTAAATATAAACATGAATATTTTCTTTTAAAATTGTCTAATCTATAATGCTGGGTAGGTGGGAGTTGATAATCAGGAAAAGAATAGAGCAGTTAAAGACCACCAAATCAAAATAAACTACACATTTTATTAGCAATAAAGTAAGAATAAATAAAAACACCACAAGAATATCTATAATTATTGTGGAAAACTTACTATCATTAAATTCATTCATTTAAATATTTTTATCATTATTTACTGTTAATAAAATAATTATACTTCATTAATTATCTGGGTCTTTGTCTTTAATTAGTTAATGCTCATAAATCTATTATTTTTATATGGTCACATGATTTTGTATTTATTATATGTTACTTAAAAGTATACTGCTTGATACAAAATATTGATCATTATTTTATACATTTATGTCATCTTCATTTTAATTGCTTAAGATATGAATTAAATACAATAAAATGTCCTTTGTTATTTAATCATATCAATAATAATAATTACAATTTTAAAGATTTAAATTTTTTTATATTATTTAGTATACTTTAATATTATAATTCTGAGATAACTTTAGAACCCAAATAGGATTATGCTATAGAATTTATGGTAATTATAATGTAATCAAGCTTGGCCACTTGATGGTGTTGTTGGCAGTCAAAAACAATACAATGTATGGTTTATGGGGCCATGTGATTTTTAAATCGCTGTTTTTTTTTTTTTTTGGTTATTAATTTATTGATTGCTATAACTTTTTTTTCATGCCTTTTTAATTTTGTATTTAGCAATTAGCAATCTTTTTTTTTATTTTTAAATCGCTGTTTTTGGACAAATTATCATCATTCCTCCTTTTTAGTTATTAATTGATTGATTGCTAGAACTTTTTTTGCGATGTCTATTTAGCGATGTCTTTCACTTAATTATTGCTTTCTACATAATAAAACAACTGTGTAGGGTTAGGGTTAGGTTTAGGGTTAGTTTTAGGGTTAGTTTTAGGGTTAGTTTAGGGTTAGGTTTAGGGTTAGTTTTAGGGTTAGGGTTAGTTTTAGGGTTAGCATTCTGTTGTTTGTAATGCTAAAATAAAAAATATCAAAATCGTAACCGTAGTCGGATAAAAGAAAGAAACTGAAACTTTTTTAAACAACAAAAAATACATATAAATGTCTTCTTTACTTATTAAACATGTTTATAATATGTGCTTTCTATGAAATTTACAAAAAATCGTATATATTTTTATTGGACAGCAGAAATACTTGGCTTCTCTTTTTGGCAACTGTGAAAAAAGTTATGTGATCACCAGCCATTTTATGAACTACGTGGTATTTTACATGAAAACGAGATTTCATACGCGAACTCGGCCGAATTCTGTTGACGTACCCTCAGCAAGCTTTTACATATTACACCTTCTCTAAATAAGGGTGTGTCCATTTGGAAAATTACTATAAAGTCAGGTTTCTTAAATTCATTACAAATACAAAGATTGTGTAACGTATATTGTAAAAATTTGACTAATCAAATTACACACATATATATATCAAACTGTATACGAAAGATAAGTGTGTGGATTCACGGTAATTGTCACAAAGCAGAAATAGGCCGTATTATTTTTGCATTATGTCATCATCAATGGCTTTCTAATGGCTAAGACAAACATTAGATGTTTTTTATAGCCATAAGTCAGGCCTTGTAAATGACATTTGTTAGGTGTTTTGGCGAGCCAGAATGCCATCAAGTGGCCAAGCCCGATTAGGTTATAAGTACCTAATTTATTTATTCTTATACGTCCACAGTTATATTTTAAGTCTAGTAAAACACTGAGAAATTATTGTGATTAGTTATAAATACACATCTGTATATAGCTTCCTTAAAGTAAATATTGTTTTATAAAGTGACCATACAAGTGTTTAAAAAATAGGCACTAGATGGTGATTTTATGCACAAGCCTTCTGGCATCCATCAATCTTATTCAATAGGTAATTGGTAGAAATCGTTTTAGCACTTATTGTTTTCATTCTGTTACATAATATATATATATGTAAACACAAATATTTTGCGAATAATAGATGGAGAAAGTTTTGGATTACAGTGTAATATATGAGCTGCGTTTAATATTAATGGTTATTTTGTATGTATTGCACTTTGGTTAAAAATTATTAAATTGTTTTTATTATATGTTTTAAATAGAATTGTACTCTATCATGTTGTATATATAATGTATTCATTTTCTTTAGACTTTTGAATTGCTTTCTGTGTGTATATATGAATAATATCAGAAGATTAATTTAATTGTTTTGAATGTATAGATAACTGGTGAAGAGTAGGATTGATTATATTATATACAAATATTAATGTGTATTTGCTTTTTAAAATAGCACTTTATAATTTTATCTTTTATGTATACATCCATCTATTTATTATTCTATAGATATGCACACATTATATATGTAGATTGATTATAATTATCACTTCATACATACATATATGCGTGAAAACATATATATACAAAAATCTTGTTTTTAAATATTTTAGGAATTTTTTAAGTAGAAAATTTTGAACTTATCAGTTTTAAAAGTCATTATTTTTAAAAGGCCGCTGATATTTGATATAGAATAAATGTTAACGATCGTATTCAGCCAAAGAATTGATTAAGTTGCCTAGAGGAGCTGCTGATGTCAGGTGATTAGAGAATTCACAGCTAGAAAAAAAAAATCAATGATTATTATATATTTATAGTCAATAGAAATAAATTATACAAATAATTATTACAGTATAGTAAAAATAAATATTATCTTCGGAATCACGTTTGAAGTTTTTGCAATTTGTATACATTTAACGTACAGGAATCCTATGATCTAGAGACAGTACATCAAATTTTTATTTATATATCTTGAGTTTAAATCTAGGTTGGGTAAAACTTAAAAATTTGTTCAGATTTTAAAGAGGCTTAGTAATTTTTTTTTTAGGTTATTAGTACATAATCAACACAGTAACGATCTAATATTAATCAGTAAGGAAATATTTAGCTTTTTTTTTTTTCATATATCAAATGTGTTGACCGGGAAGCGAACCCGGGCCAGCTGCTTGGAATGCAGCTATGCTAACCACTAGTCACCAACGCCTTGACTATTTTTAAGTAGACAATAAAACAAGAATGGAAAATAATTCAAACCGTCATCAGTCAAAATTTGATATGCCTTCATTATTTTTCTGTAAAGAGTTGTTTGTTGAACGATTTTACAATATAAATGGGCTACTTAGGCTGTTTTATTTTTTTACATATCTGTTGTCTTTATCTTTCTGTCTATGTACCCATTTTCCTGTCTATCTATCTATCTATCTATCTATCTATCTATCTATCTATCTATCTATCTATCTATCTATCTATCTATCTATCTATCTATCTATCTAATCATATAGCTATTTATATAATTGTTTTTATATCTTTCTATCTATCTATCTATCTATCTATCTATCTATCTATCTATCTATCTATCTATCTATCTATCTATCTATCCGTTTGTCTGTCTTCCGTTCTATCTATTTATCTATCTATTTTTCTATCAATCTATTTATCTATCTAAATATATGTCAAAAATCAACATCAATTTCTGATTATGTACTAGTCAATTATGATTTGTACTTTAGTAGAATTAGTTTATGATATGTTAACCAATTATATTAAAAACTAGGAAGTCCAGAATAATGATTATTTAATTTCTCGTAAGTTTAATTTAATTAAAATTATTATTACCATTGATTATCACTAACACATATCATGGTTGTAAGTTTTCTTCAGTTTTTCAAACATCCCTATGTCATCATTACTAATATTATCTTGATCTGCTGTTTTAATCAGATATCATGGTAGTAATGAAAATATGACATACATTCTTAATGTAACCTCAAAAAAAAAAAAAGATTGAAAATTAATTTTAGTAAACAAGGAACTACTATAAAGAATAGTGATTTATGTCTTAACTACTTACTACCAATCATGTGAAAGTTAAAAATTCTGATAAATGTCTTTAAAAAAAACTTGATATTATTTAATGCATATATTTCATGATGAATAATATAATAAATACTAAAAAAAAAATGTTTTAATACATATCATATCTAAGATTGAGATAGAAAAAGAATTACACATCCATATATAATATAAAGAGCATTCTAATAGTTCTAAACAATCTTATTTTTTTAAGATAAATGCTACAAGAGAAACATTCATATCATCTTTATCTAAGGATTGTACCCATCCCCAAACTGGTTTCAAGCTATGGCTCTCTTCAGTGAGGAGTTACAATACCAGATTTAAAAAAACTAACTCAAGATAAGCATATATATATATATTTACATATTTAGTGTAGTATTGAGAATAAAAATGAGGTTGGTGGAAATAAAAAGTGAAAAGTTAGGTCAGATTGCTCAATATTGATAAAATAACACAGATCAATAAAATGAGATATTCAATAGAAAAATTTATAGAAACTTTTAGGTGGAAAAAAAACTGCATTTCATGTAAAAAGTATTATAATAAAAATTCATATAATTGTAATATCTATTATATATACATATAAGTTTTTAAAGTTTATTCACTTGTTATCTAAAAACTCCATAAATATTGCATCAGTTTTGATGAATCTTATACTTTTTTTTTTTATGGAGAATTACATAAGCTATGGATTTTTGTTTTATGGAACTTGTTTTAAAAACTTTGGTAATTTGCCATATAAAAATGAATCAGAATCACAATAATTTTCTAATGACATCACAAAAAATTCAAAAAAGAGGGCAGCACCAATTAAAAAAATTACTTTTATTGGAAAATGTTATGTGCATATTAAAATACATACTAGAGAAAGTGAAAATGAGAGAACTATAATTTTTGATAATCTGAGGTTAAATTTTATTTTTTAAATATAATTAAATTAATTTAACTTTATTTGGACTATGTATTTAATTTCTCATATGCAAGTAGTGCATGAAAAAAATTCTATGATGTTAAAATTTCCTAAACATTTTAAAAATTAATTTATTATATAAAAAATATATTTAAACTGAAACATTAAAAATTGTTCAAATTCAGTAATAAATTTATAATTTTTGTTAAAGCAAGCTAAAATTTGATTTTATAAATATACTTTAAATTAATTAAATTTCATTTGAATCACATATTTAAAGTGAAATCTTAAAAGTTGATCAAATTCAATAGCAGAACTGATTATTAAAAGTTATATTTTTTGCAATACAGATGTTGATAATTATGCATTGACATTATAATAATTTACCTAAATATATAAGCCAATACAAGAACTACATATTGTATCAACCTTGATGAATCTTTTATGCTTTTCTTGATTTTTTTATGGTACTTAATTGTTTTAAAACTGTAATTTACTGTGTAAAATGGGTTACAATTGTAATTTTGCAGGTACAACAATAAAAAAATGTCATTTATTATCAATTAGACTACTGAATTTGATCAACTTTTAGGATTTAAGTTTAAATATATTTCTCACTTAACAAACTAAGTTTCAAAATGGCTCTGAAATTTAAACAACTTGGTATTTTGTTCATAATCCACTTACAGAAATTAAATATATGGTACAAATGAAATTTATTTAATTTATCTATTTCATAAAGAATAGTAAAATTTAAACTATTCAAATTAAACTATTTTATATGTCATATAACATTGGGTACTGATCTAGTTAGTATCTGTATTTAATTTTCTTTTTAAATTACTTTTTAAATACTACTTTGACATCATGAATTAATACTGGAATGACTAATTGATAAATTGAAGTTTCTTTGAAAAAATGGCAAAATTCAATGTGTGATCTAAAACCTCTATTAGTTTTCAATGACAGATCTTTTTTTTTTTGCAAACTTTTATTTCTCTTTTTAATTTCTTATTGGGTTTTTAAAAAAGGGAGATGAGGGTGGGAGTGGGAGAGAGATGGGGAATAAAATAAATAGTTGATTTATCACAATACTACCTACCTAATATTGATTTACAAAATTATTTGATGTTGATGGATTTCAAACAAACTTGTCTTATTTGTAATTGACAAATTAGTTTGGAAATTTGCTTCTTTTGTCTTTAGAAATTTTTAAATTTCGTTCTTCTTTGCTTTTTTAAAACTGAGGGGGGGGGTAGAGAAATATGATCATAAGTTTGCAATTTTATCATAGTAATATTACTATGACTTATTTTATAAATTCAATGTGTACCTAAAATCTAGATTCATAAAGAGATAAAAGAAACAAAATAAAAAGGAAATATCTTCCTATTCCACTGTATGTTACAAGATATACTTTTTCTTTAACTTGTTTGAAATTAATTTAAAAATAAACTTTGTATTTTGCATTGAACATATTGTTTAAAATGTTTTATTTAGAAGGGAACTGGAAACATGAGACCTGGAGATGTTCATTTAAATTGTATTATTATTTTTTTAGTTTTTAATTTTAAAAAACTGTTATATTTTTTATTTTGAGATGACTTCGACCATCTATGATAAAAAAATAAAAATAAATGAAAGTATAGAGCAATTTTTTATAGTTTATGGATGCTGCAATAAATTAGTTCAAAATAAAATCAGTGTCAATGCTTTTCAGTTTTTGGATTTTTATGAAGTCAAAAAATAAACAATTATCAAATGGGAGTGGCAATCCAAAGAAAAAAAAATGTTTTTTAACCTTTTTGTGTTGATTTGTTATTGTTTTAAGTCAGCCAGTTCATTTTTGTTTAGATTTTTTGATTTGATTTGTTCTTTGTATTTAATGTAGCTGACAATTATTGTTTTTATCAATGTCAACAACACAATTCACCAACTTTCTTCCACCCATCCCCCTCCTCTTCTTATTTTTTAAAAGCCAAGAAGAAAGAAAAAATTTAAAATTTTAAAGACATATAATAAGAACAAAAATTTCAAAATAAATCTGCCAATTATACATCAAATGAGATTGTTTGAAATTCTACATCAATTATTTTTCTGAGTCAATATTAGGTAGTATTACAACAATAAGAAATCCAAAAAAGCTTTGAAATTTTCTAATTGACCATATTCTCCCTCTCTTCCACATTTGCTTCCATTTTTCAAAAAGAAAAAAAAATTGAAAAGATAAATAATATTAAAAGTTTGTAAAAGTAAGAAAACAAACGAACCTGACAATGAACAATAAAAAGAGACTTTATATTTCATTTTGAATTTATAAATTATGATAAAACCTTTTTCCAAATCCAAACATTTTTAATTCATCAATTAGTCATACTAGTATTTTTTCATAATGTCAAACCAATATTTAAAGAGTAAATTTAAAAAAATGAAATGTAGATAGCTGATTAGATCAGTACCTTACATTATTTATAATAATGTGTTACAATAGTTATTTTAACTGCTATTGATACCTTATGTATTATTATTTCATGAAAATATTATTTAAATATAATTTAATTATCAAATAAATTATATTCTTTTATTCTACTATAGAAGCAAAGCCATATAAAACTTTCATAATCTAAAAGTAATATTTCTTAGCAATGTTTCACTGAAAAAACAATTGTACATACTAACAGTAATAAATTTATGATTATGAATGAATTTTAGCTTGAAAAAGTCTTGAATATGTGTCTTTCCAAATATTTTTATGAAGATCATTTAAAATAATGCAATACTGTTTTTAAAATAATTTTAAATTATTAAAAAAGGTAATAATAATGTTGATTAGTGTTAAATTTACAAACTATTTAATAAAAAATTATTGATTTATTTTGCACACTGCTTTTACTTTTTAAAGTAAGTCATTTAGAAAAACTGCAGCTGAGGAATTGATCATCTACACATCCATTACATAAACAGATAATAATCAGCAATAGGTATTACAGTAAAATTTAAATATTTTAATATAAAAATTTCCAATCAGGATAAATACTAAAACTCTAAAATAAAAAAATCAGGAATATTTTTATTTCAAGATTATTTAAATGAAAAAAAAATATTAGATTAAAATGTGCTTGTTACTTCTAATCTATTATTCATTATCATTTATCCGTTAAAAACTTGTTTATGAGTTTTTACTTAACAACTCAACAAATGTATTGCATGAATCTTTATGGATCATGCAAAATTTTCATTTCATTGTTTTTTTTGTAAGGGGGGAGAGGATTTTTGCTTTATGGCAACTTGTTTTAAAAAATTTAGTATTTTCCTACAAATTTGAAGGTAATCTAATGACAGCTAGTTTACTTAGAAATGAAAATAGAAAAGTTAATCAGCCTAAATGATTACTAAAATGAAAATTAAAAAAAGGAGCAAAAAATACATCTGTAGATTAATTTCAAGTATTCAGCTTTACAAGAGGAGGATCTGCTAGCAAATATAAAACAGCAAGTAAATTCAAAAAACCAACAGGGTAACAAGAATATATGCATGTAGGTACAAAACAAACAGAAGGAATGTGTGTTTAATTTAAAGAAGTTCCAGGAATGAATGATGATATTTATGCAGGAAATGCAGCATGAAAAATAGAAAAAAAACTATACAAGAACTACAGCAGAAAAATGATAAAAATTAAAAACAATATATTAAAAATGTTGCAAAGATTGGATAAAAGTGAGAAAGAAATAAAAAAAAACATAGAAGAAAACCAACAAATCAGTACAAAAAAGTTGGAGATAATAAGTTTCAACAAATGAAAAGATAAATCACAAAACATATAAGATATCCCAAAAAATATAAAAGAAAAGACAGCATCCATGCAGAAACAAGTGCAAAAGAAGATAGAAATTGTAGAAAAGAAAATATTTCTAATTTGAGAGAAACTATTAAAAGTGTTGATAATAATAAAATATTATAAGTGCAATTGAAAGGTGTAAATTGAAAGAAGAGTGGGCTCAAAATCTGGCATCAGATGTTGAAAAACAGCAACGTTGAAGAATACACAAAAAGATGTGTGACCGTGATTGAAACTGAGTGTTAAAAAATAAAAAAGGAGCATCAATATGAGACTAAAATATGAACTAACAAAATATAGTAAAAGTATAAAAATAGTTTTAAAGGAAGTCCACAAAGACCATCACAGTAATGTAAGATGACCTAATGTATATTAATGCATTAACCATGTTTTAAAAATATAGGTATTCATAGGTGATATAAGTGGGACACTCATTATATATTTTGACAGCCTGAAAACTATTTACAGCTCGATTAAGAGAGAGAGAGAGAGCAGTTTGCATTAGCATATAATCTTCAGGAATAGTGGAATTCACTTATTTTTAATGCCACATTATTTGAAAGTTCAAAAAATGATCATGAGCACCTTCTGAATGAATGAATGACAAACAAAAATGGATCTTTTTCCATGTTATTTAAGAAAGATTCCATGTGGAAAATAGCAATAGTTAAACCCTGATACCAAAAATTGCTAAATCAAAAACACTGTAGAATGCACTTTATCTAAAGGCCTGATAATATGATTAATTCATCATAATATGCCATATAGAAATAAGCAAATTATTTGAGGCACTGATAGAAAAGCCATTGAGTAAGTGACAAAATTTATCAACTCAAATGACATGACAATGCAAATCCAAGTGAGAATAAGAAATATAGGAAACATTTTTTTCCCAAGACAAACACTTGAACATATTCAGAAATGAAATTAATGTACAGTGAATTGACTTGAGGAATCCAAGTAAACTCACCCTCTACTGAAAAGAGAAAAGTATAAAATCCAGAAGTATTGGACACTTATTTGAATATCTCAGGAGTACCAAAGTCCATTATATATAGCATCACACTCTTGATATATCACTAGTAGAATCACCATTTGTGTATTAGTGTAGGGAAAGAAGTAGGGACAATAATAGAGATAAAACAATCTATTCTTGTAAAAAATAATAACTTCAAGAATGATTAAAATGTCCTAAATCAACATAAATGAGAAGACCATTGCAACTTAAGACATATCTGACAGATGTAAGAATTTATTCTTATATAGTTAATAAGAAAGGCCCAAATTCTTGATGATCTTGGATCTGTTAAAAAGAATATGATTTTCAAAAATATTCCATGAAATATTATAAGAAATGAAGCACATATTCTACTGAAAAATAACCAAATAATAATGATAGATAAAAAATTGACTATAAAACCAATGAAATTAATTTAAATAAACTATATGAAGAACAATAATCATGAAATAATTTGAAATTTGTACAGTCTTTAAGAAAATATGTACATTTTGTATAGTACAGATAGAATCTTTTGGATCAATATTAATCTGCAAGAGCAGTGAGAAAATTTGTGAATTGATTTAGTCAATAGAAGAATATCCAAACTATTTATAAGTTTACTAGTTGTAGTTGATTTAGATTTGCATCCAAATGTTGGCATGATTGTTCTGTTATACTTACCATATACTGTGTAGCGTTTTAAAATTGTTAAGCTGAAATTCATTGGTATATTTTAATTAAAGGTTTAATAGTAGTTCAAAAAAATGAGACATAATGACGTTTCTGATTTTTTAGACATAAATATTTACTTTTTTGTCACTTCATTAAAAAGTGTATGTTTTCTAATAACAAAAAAAAAAAAAGAACTCATCCCTACATATTGAAATAAGATAGTTTTTTACAATAAAATAAGAAAATAAACTAAATAATGATTGAAAAACTGGATCCTGAATAAATTAAGATTTAAACTCTAAGCCCCTTTTTTTTTTCATTTTTTAATCGAGGAGTTATATAAGAGCGGTGCGTATTACATTTTCCTATATTACAATGATTGAATTTAAAGTATTATGACATAAAATTGTCAAAATGCATATCTTAGTGTCATCAGAACATGGAGTTGAAATATTTCAGAAGAAAGAAAATTGAATTATGAATGCACTCACGATTGTTTTATTGGTTTCAGATATATCCTATTAAAAATTACATTTCATTAAATAAAAAAATTAAATTTTGTCTAGGATTAGTAATTACCATTTACTAAAAAAATTATAAAATCATTATTAATTTTAAAAATATAGAATATGCTCCAGTATTTATATTCCTTTATTGAGAGAGAACATATGCCATATTTCCTATATGGATGATGTGGTTGTGTTTCTTTCATCTCAGGATGAGTTCTCTAGACTTGAGGAACTCCTAGACCAGTTTGCATGTGAATTTGCCTGGAAATTAATGGAACAAAGTCAGAAATGTGGTCCATCCTGACAGTGAAGCAAATATCTGGTAGTCTAAAAGCTACCCCATAGAAATTTCTTGGTTTTAGTATTACTTCTTCTCCAGAGCCATGAGAAAGGAACTTGAAAATTCATTAATTTTAAAGATTGAAAAGACTATTAATTCACTATCTAAAATTTATCTGTCTCTGTTTGGAAAAGTTGCACTCCTTAATTCTGTGATTTTACCAAAAATTATTTATTATCTAGCTGGTTTTTCACCAACAATTTGCTTCATCTGCAAGGTTGAATCTCTATGCAGAAAGCTGTGCTGGGGAGGAAAAACACCAGCAATAAGTCTTAATATTTTGCAAAAACCAAGATATCTTAATGGTTTAGGACAGCACTCGATTAAAATTTTTCTGATACAGAGGACTTACAATGTCCTTGTTAAAATTTTCAAAGACAATGCAAACATAGAAAGTCCCATACCTTTTGAAAAAATAATCTCCACTGATTGCCTACCCCCTCATAAAAGAAATATCTGGATGCAACAACAATTAACTATTGTCTTTAATAGCATCAAAAGTTCTAGCTTCATGTTTGATGAAAAAATATCATACTGGAGTTCTTATCAATTAGTTCACTCTGGTAAATCTAGGACAGAGAATCTTCTCCCAGTTGCAATCCTTTGTCTCATAAGGCTGACTAAGTTCCTGAAATTGGAACCAAAGTTTGTTGATTTTTTTGGTTAAGGTCAACGTTGGAGCCTTGCCTAGTAGGATGTTTCTTTGTAATCAGAGGGGACACAACATTGATACAATATGTACTCTTTGTAGAAGATTTGACAAGTCCATTGAACACATACTCTATCAATGTGGATGGTGGACTCGGTTACAGCATATTGCCCTACAGAGCATTACATGATACAATTCTTCAAATGTCTACCTTAATGATGCATTCAAAAATGGAAATTTTGGCTCTATCCACCTGGCCACTTTCATAAATTTTATCATATGGAAGATTAGATGTAAGGTATTATTTGATAGAGAGTTGGCCAGTCCTATTAAAGACATTTTCTTAAAGTTATTATATAAAGCTAAAGAAAGTGATCTAAGAACATGCCTGCCTAGCCCTGCTGAGAAAATATGGAGTCAAATAAATATTTAGCAATGGCCATGTATAGTATTTATTCCTGACACTCAAACTTTACACACCATGGGATTTATATGCCAAATTAGATTACACCTGATAAGTAACATAACATAAAATTTTACTTTTAATCCTGTACTCATCATCTAATTTAATAACTAATTAGTCTTTAATGTGTCAGACATGATTGTAAACATGAACTCTATATTACAATGTATATTTTACTTTTTGTGCAAATAAAGATTATTTTGAAAAAAAAAAAAAAGTTAACATTGTTATTTTTTGAATTGATTAAAATAGGTTTATGTTGTTTTGGAATGTATTAAATAAGTTATCTAAGAAATGTTAAATAGATAATAAGGATTGTTTCTAATAAACAAAAATGTATGCACATAATTAAAGATTGTAAACATGAACTCTATATTACAATGTATATTTTACTTTTTGTGCAAATAAAGATTATTTAGAAAAAAAAAAAAGTTAACATTGTTATTTTTTGAATTGATTAAAATAGGTTTATGTTGTTTTGGAATGTATTAAATAAGTTATCTAAGAAATGTTAAATAGATAATAAGGATTGTTTCTAATAAACAAAAATGTATACACATAATTAATTAGTGCGTTTGCAATTAATTGATTCGTATATACATACTTAATTATATAACACTTGCTTTAATATCTGGTTCTTGGTGGCATAAGATAAAAAAACTATTTAAGCCAGATTTAAAATATAGGAGAATGATGTTTCATCACTTAATAGTTGCATATTAAATTCATGCAGGCTGATTTTAAAAGCTGATTTGGTAGTCCAAAAAGTTAATCCAGCAATTTAAAAGTTTATGTCCATTAAGCGGAATCCCTGATAATCCATGTAAATGCAAAGTTATGTTATACCTATGCAGCAAGAAAAATCTTCAGTATATTATTGCAGTCTCTGAAATGAGCACTAGATTCTCTAAATGTACCAATTGAGTGCAATGTAATGAAACATGCCTGCCCTTCTAAAGCACTCTAGTTTTAGAACATGCTGGCCTTTCTTATGAATGTGACCAATCAAATATAAAAGATCTATCTGTCAGATGTCAATGTGAAAATGTAACAACATATTAACTGCTACCAAAGAATAAACTTTAAACATAAACAAATTCTTCAGCTTAAAAATAGCTTATATATATATATATATATATATATATATATATATATATATATATATATATATATATATATATATATATATATATATATATATATATATATATATATATATATATATATATATATATATATATATTATAAAAAATTTAACAATGTTATGGAACACTCCAAAAGTTTGAGTTATTCCACAAGAATAAATAAAAAGTTATAAGCAAATCTATGGAGTTCTATATTCAAATTTTACAATTAACTTAGGTGAGAATGTTTATGTTTAAAATATAATCAGTAATAAAAAAAATATAAACCGAGTTAAAGAAATAAAGTTATTATCATTAGTCTTGCATTGGTGGTCAAGAGGTCAGTGTGACTGCCTTGTAGGCAGTTGCCTGGGCTGTGGGTTCGCATCCCAGCCGATGCTATGACACTTTAAAAAAAAGTTACTATCATTACTATTTATGACTTTCTATATTTCATTGCTAATTATTTATTATTTATTAATATTTGAAGTGCAATATTTTTTTCTCTCCTATTTGTCATTGCAGGATTAAAAGTTGCATTTCAGTTTTAAAAGAAATCAGCTGTGATTGTTTATTTATATATGTTTAATATTATATGTCAATGTAGACTGTCCTATCTACAAATTTAATGTAAATTTTTAGACTGATATCTATCATAATCCAAATAAAAGATAGACTATCAACATGACAATGTTTCCTGAAGATTTGTGATGATAATAATATTTTAATTGTATTTATTGTTTGGACTATTTCCATCATCTAATATGAGTATTGAATGTCTTTAGAAAAATTTATCTTTATTTAAATATTCCAAATACATTCAACTGCACAACAAACAGGTTAGTATATGCACAATGTTTTGAGAGATATTATTTTCTTCTCTTCTTCAGGTGTTTCTGGCTTGAGCAGTGACAGTACTAGCATGGGAATTGAACCTGGATCCTTAGATCCTGAGTATTGAAATTTAATGTAATGCTCTAACCAACTGACCCATCCTACCAAAAATAACATTCTGTATAAATTTCATATACTTACTATGAGGTTTCCCATAATTTCTCCACTTTTTCTTCTTAAAAGCTAAGTTGATTAATGGTTTTCATACATTATGTATAGTTACACTAGATTTGACTTATGCGATTATTTCCCTTTACCATGTGAGTAGCTTTTTTAAATTTTCTTGCTCACATGACAATGACCATCAATCCCATAAGTCAACCTAGTGTAACTATATATAATGTATGAAAACCACTAATCAACTTTTCTCTTAAGAAGAAAAGTGGAGAAATCATGAGGAACCTCAAAGATATGAAATTTATACCGACTCTACCTTTGGCAGGATGGCTCAGTTGGTTTGAATGTTACCTTAAAATTCAATACTCAAAAATCTATAGGTCCAGATATGATTCTCATGCTAGTATTGTCACTGTTCAGGCCAGCAATACCTGAAGAAAAGGGGAGAATAATACCTCTCAAAATATTGTGTATATACTTAACTGTTTGATGTGATATTACTAGCAGCTGAATATATTTGAAATATTTAAACAAATAGTTTATACTTTGTGGCTAATTATGAATCAAAATATATATAAAATGTGCTAACATGCACAAGCACACAAAGCTAAAAACAAATAAAGCAAATATATATTATTTTAATATCTATTCATTAAATGGCTAAGCGCTTTCAAGGTTCAAGCCCTCATAATCATAGCCGTATTACAAAATATAATAAATTGACTTGGAGTGATGCAAATTTATGCAAATGAAATAATTATGCATTCCATTTCTTGGATATTTTGTAGCAAGAGTCTTTTCTATTGATGGCATCGCCATCTCTAGATATAAAGAAAGCTTCTTTTATCTTTCTTTTTAGATCATGCCGCTCTCTGCATACCACCACTGGATTTCCCGGTTGACAATCATGCCCAGCTGAAGCACGCAAAAAACTGAACTATGAGCAGTGTCCAACAATGCTTTATTATAAGAATAAGTGTGTTGCGATAGCCTAGTGGAGAGAGAAGCCCTAGTCTCACCATAATATGATGATCTACAAAAATTTTCCAGGCAGGCAATATTATAGACCACTTGAGGTGTCAGCGAGGGTGGGAGGCAGTCTTTGGTATTATTAATTAATTTGTTAGAGTTAGGAGGTGTGTGAAAACATAACTGGTATTTATTATTGAAAATATTATAAAAGCATTTATGCATACTAGGCAGGTAAGGGAGTAGGAGTCTTTGCTTGTCAATGTTAGGGACTTAATCATTTATTTTAGCAAAAAACTGTTTTATCCTCCTGTCAATTACATTCACATCAAAACCAACTTTTATTAGGTTGTCCCTATATGATGTGAGGTTAGCTTTTTTATCAGCCTCAAACTTACATAGGTGCATATTTCTAAACAAAAACGAGGTTAAGCCAGAGAGTTTGTGGTTAGTTGGTGATTTGGAAAGAGGACGGGAGTGTCCTCTAACATCAAGGAGTTTGATTAGCATTTTATAATTAATATGTGCGTGTTCTCGCTGCTTACGTTTAACTTGGAGAATGAGAATGCCCATAAACAAGTTAAATACCTGGACCTACATATGCAGTGAGAACATGCACATATTAATTATAAAATGCTAATCAAACCCCTTGATGTTAGAGGACACTCCCACCTTCTTTCCAATTCACCAACTAACCACAAACTCTCTGACTTAACCTCGTTTTTGTTTAGAAATATGCACCTATGTAAGTTTGAGGCAGATAAAAAAGCTAACTTCACATCATATAGGGATGACCTAATAAAAGTTGGTTTTGATGTGAATGTAATTGACAGGAGGATAAAACAGTTTTTTGCTAAAATAAATGATAAAAGTCCCTAACATTGACAAGCAAAGACTCCTACTCCCTTACCTGCCTAGTATGCATAAATGTTTTTATAATATTTTCAATAATAAATACCAGTTATGTTTTCACACACCTCCTAACTCTAACAAATTAATTAATAATACCAAAGACTGCCTCCCACCCTCACTGACACCTCAAGTGGTCTATAATATTGCCTGCCCTGAAAAATTTTGTAGATCATCATATTATGGTGAGACTAGGGCCTCTCTCTCCACTAGGCTATCACAACACACTTATTCTTATAATAAAGCATTGTTGGACACTGCTCATAGTTCAGTTTTTGTGCAGCACTGTGCTTCAGCTGGGCATGATTGTCAACTGGGAAATCCAGTGGTGGTATGCAGAGAGCGGCATGATCTAAAAAGAAAGATAAAAGAAGCTTTCTTTATATCTAGAGATGGCGATGCCATCAATAGAAAAGACTCTTGCTACAAAATATCCAAGAAATGGAATGCATAATTATTTCATTTGCATAAATTTGCATCACTCCAAGTCAATTTATTATATTTTGTAATACGGCTATGATTATGAGGGCTTGAACCTTGAAAGCGCTTAGCCATTTAATGAATAGATATTAAAATAATATATATTTGCTTTATTTGTTTTTAGCTTTGTGTGCTTGTGCGTGTTAGCACATTTTATATATTTTTTGATTCATAATTAGCCACAAAGTATAAACTATTTGCTTATTTCAACTTCTAACAACTGTGTGAGTGATTTATTATGGATAAGCAAGCTCTTAAAGTTTGTCTCTCTGTATGCAAATTCCAAGAGAGAATTGTGTTCTTGATAAAATGCAGAGAGATTAAAGTCTTTCCGAAATTCTGCAGCTTTAATCTTAACCAAGCTATTTATAACCGCAACAACATTGTCAAGAAAATGAAAATATTTCTTCTCGATTTAGTCATTAAAGGATGTCGTAAAGCGTTATGCAAACAAATCAAGAGACGAAGGAGAATTCTAGCCCACTTCCCAATGAATGCATTTATACAGCACAAGTGTAATAATCTCAGTGCTTCTCTTAAGCACAAATTTAATAAAAAACTTGCGTTTTTGACTTATCAACAGAATGTCCACCTCCAAGACCCTGAAGCCTCGGCCTTTGTGAACCTTACGGATATACCAATCCCACAAGAGATATGTGACGTTTTATGTAGAGGCCCACGATATGTTGGGGGTGGATGGAAACATCCCAATATGGAGCTTATGGCTGATGTTGAAGCAGGTTTGTTCAACGATCCAGATAAAGATAAATACATTACCCAAGTAGTTAATGCTCTACAGCATAAATCTTTATATATACGCACACATATCTGGCAAGCTAACATAACAAAAACCAAACAATTTTTTAAAGACAAAAATATCACATGCATGCTGGAAGATAAGGGCAATAAATTCGTGCTTATGAAAACACAGGACTACACATCTAAACTGGATCAGGAAATTAATAAACTACAATTTCAAAGGCTTCCCGATTTCAATAACAAATTAAATAAGGATAAGTTTATTTCTTCCATTCTCAGACCACACTGTAATAAAGCTTTCTCTAAGGCAGAATATTATAGGCTTTACCCATCTGCATCCATTCCTCCAAGGATGTTTGCCAATGCCAAAATACACAAAACTGATATTCCATTGTGACTTATTTTAGATTTTGGAGGAGTACACTATTCCAATACGGCAAAATGGGGTAACAGACAGCTCATTCAAGCTTTAGGATTCAGTTCATATACTATAAATTCGTCATTTCAATTTGTTGCAAAAATAAAAGACCTAGTTTTGAACCCTGACACTTCATTAGCTACTATTGATGTTTCGGAATTATACGGCTCCATTTGTAGGGCTAAATCTATTCAGATTGTAAGAGAAAAGCTTATAAATCACAATTTAGCTCAGCCACTAATTGACTTTATTATAGACTTTTTATCTTGGCTTGATAAAAATATTATGGCATTCTTTCACAACCAGTGGTTTCATATGAAAGACGGTTGGCCAATGGGACTCCCTATGAGTGGCATCATCTCAAGTGTAGTTTTAAATTATTTTGAAAAGCAAATAATTCCAAGATATCAGGAATCTAACTTGCTATCCATATACACTAGATATGTTGATGATATCTTCATAGCTGCTCCCTCTCCGATTATTCTACAAATAAAAAATGAACTGCAAAACACTACAGGGCTTACGTTTAACTTGGAGAATGAAAATGCCCATAAACAAGTTAAATACCTGGACCTACATATGCAGTGAGAACACGCACATATTAATTTTAAAATGCTAATCAAACCCCTTGATGTTAGAGGCCACTCCCACCCTCTTTCCAATTCACCAACTAACCACAAACTCTCTGGCTTAACCTCGTTTTTGTTTAGAAATATGCACCTATGTAAGTTTGAGGCAGATAAAAAAGCTAACCTCACATCATATAGGGACGACCTAATAAAAGTTGGTTTTGATGTGAATGTAATTGACAGGAGGATAAAACAGTTTTTTGCTAAAATAAATGATAAAGTCCCTAACATTGACAAGCAAAGACTCCTACTCCCTTACCTGCCTAGTATGCATAAATGTTTTTATAATATTTTCAATAATAAATACCAGTTATGTTTTCACACACCTCCTAACTCTAACAAATTAATTAATAATACCAAAGACTGCCTCTCACTCTCGCTGACACCTCAAGTGGTCTATAATATTGCCTGCCCTGAAAAATTTTATAGATCATCATATTGTGGTGAGACTAGGGCCTCTCTCTCCACTAGGCTATCACAACACACTTATTCTTATAATAAAGCATTGTTGGACACTGCTCATAGTTCAGTTTTTGTGCAGCACCGTGCTTCAGCTGGGCATGATTGTCAACTAGGAAATCCAGTGGTGGTATGCAGAGAGTGGCATGATCTAAAAAGAAAGATAAAAGAAGCTTTCTTTTTATCTAGAGGTGGCGATGCCATAGATGGCGATGCCATCAATAGAAAAGACTCTTGCTACAAAATATCCAAGAAATGGAATGCATAATTATTTCATTTGCATAAATTTGCATCACTCCAAGTCAATTTATTATATTTTGTAATACGGCTATGATTATGAGGGGTTGAACCTTGAAAGCACTTAGCCATTTAATGAATAGATATTAAAATAATATATATTTGCTTTATTTGTCTTTAGCTTTGTGTGCTTGTGCGTGTTAGCGCATTTTATATATTTTTTGAAATATTTAAATAAAGTTACATTTTTTATAAAGACATTCAGTACTCATATTAGATGATGGAAATAGTCCAAACCATAAATACAATTATCAACATATTAATTTTAAAATTGTTATTCTCAAATAAATATAAACAGCAGGATTTACTATTTGATTTACGAAATAAATGCTCATATTGTACCATATTTATAATCCATTTTTATTAAATTATTTATTTTATTGATATTTAAAATTTTGGAAATTATTCTTAAATTTATATTCTAGTTGAGTTATACTATATTGTGTGATAATTAGGAATTATGTTTCAAGTTATTGTAATTATTTACCATCTTATAGAACTTAGCATTGTTAATAATTATCGTTTGAATTATTTAAATTATGTAATGATCACGGACTTAAAATTTATATTATTGTTGGCATCACTTATATTAACAATTGCAAATACAAGTTATCATCATCACATTGCTCTTAAGATAATGTGTAGAAAGATATTATAATAATTTATTTAAGTATATAATTGAAGGATAATGTATTTGTCTCTGATTAAAATTTCAATGTCACTTTTTGGTTACAGAAGAATTTAGTTAGTTAATTTCTCTCTCTCATCAGTATTTTAATCATTAGAGAGTATATATATAAAACATCAGTATAAACTTTATCATATATATATATATATATATATATATATATAAACTTTATCATATATATATATATATATATATATATATATATATATAATTAAAATAAATCATGATACCATTTAATATTTAAAATATTACAAAAAAATTTAAATTGCAAAAGCATGTTTTCAATTATTGAGATATAATTCTTATCAAAAGCATACAGACTTAAAATGAATATATTAATTTCTATAATTTACTATTTCATGCTTCATAAACTTTCATTTTAGTTCATTGTCAATTAAGCAAAATTATTTTCTCTATTAATAAAAATAGTTTTTTTTTATTCTTCTTTTTTATTATTTTTTCTTCATGTAATTATATTTCAATATTTGTGCATTATTTGCTTTATATGTTTTCATGGTTGATAACTTTTAAATCTCTTTGTCAAGCATTGGTGGTCGAGAGGTCAGTGATGGCTGCTTTACAAGTAGTTTCCCAGGGTTAACGGGTTCACTTCCCGGCTAATGCTCTGATACATAAGAAAAAAAAAACTTTTAAATCTCTTTTGTAATGAACACCATCATGTATTGGCGAATTTCAGTGATCACTGAAAAAAAGTTTTAATAAACATCAATTATTATGTGAGAGAATTAAAATATGTAAACAAATAATGCATTCATGAATTATGTATTTAAGTACCACAAACTGAACTATAATGGAAATTTTGTTTTCAATTCTAATAAAGAAAAATATTTCACAATGACTATAAGCCATTTTTATTAATAAGAAAAATAATTTGCTTAATTGACAAGGAAATAATATGAAAATTCATAAAGTATGTGAGATAATGGGAAATAAAGCAAATTAATGTAGTTATTTTAAGATTATATGCATTGAAAAGAATTCCATTACAGTAATTGAAGACATGTTTCTGCATTTTATTACATTTAAACTTCTTTGTATCAATAATTTCAATATCTGTTGTCAGGTTGCAATGTTTAGTGTCTGTATAAATATATTGGACTACTAATAAAGGTGGGATTCCACTTTTGTTGTTAAAAGAAGGTTGCCTTGATAGCTGCTTGAAATTGTTGATTGATATTAAGATTGTCTAAGTGTTGACTGGTTTTTAATATATATGAATGGAAAGTTTATTTTCAATTCTAATGTAGTACAAATATTATACAAAGAATAATAATAATAATGAAAGATGGACAAAATGAGCTACTTTAATTTATAAGAAAAAATAATTTGTTTAATTGTCATGGGATAATATGAAAATTCAAAAAAACATGGGTGTTAATGTGAAATAGGTAAATTAATGTAGTTATTTTAAGATTATATGCAGATGATAACGTTTACATTAGAATTATTGAAAGTGCTACTGCATTTTATTAATAAAGTTTTAAAAGTTAAATGGGACCATGATTTATTATATATATATATATATATTAATTAAATATTTATATGGATTTTGTTGTATGAGGAGATAATATCCATTAAATAGAGAAGCACTTTAACCTTTTGAGGTTATTAAGAAACTATCAATTACAACTAATTGGCAATTCCTAAGCAAAGCAAGTTTTTCTCATAATAACTCAGTTGGGAATCTTTAAAGCAAAAATAATCCTCTTTTATTTTAAACCCACATTCTTATATGGATTTAAACCCAGAAAGCTACTTATTATAGGTGTAAGAATATGAAAGAATAACATTTTTTTTTGACATTCTGAAATTAATATTTTAAAATTCTTCAGGGAGTTGTATTCTCTATTTAATGGTTATTATAAATAATAATAAAATTCATATACATATTTAATTCAACATATACACTTCTCTGGAAAAGTTTAAAATATTATTTGCAAAATGTCAAAAAAGATATTATTCCTTCACATTCTCACACCTATAATAAATAGCTTTCGGGGTTTAAATTCATATAAGAACTTGAGTTTAAAGTAAAACAGGACCCTTTTTTCTTTAAATACCCCCAACAAAAGAGCTATTATGAAAAAAACTTGCTTTGTCTCAGGAATTGTCAATTAGTAGTAATTGTAAGTTTCTTCCTAACATTAAAAGTTAAAGTGTTTTTCTATTTAATGGATATTATCTCATATATATATATATATGTGTGTGTGTGTGCGCGCGCGTGTGTCTGGCAAGCTATAGGGTAGAAATCAACTTTAATTTTCAATTCATGTGCAATAAATGAGAGATCCATCATTGATCTATTAATTGATATTACTATCCTAATCTTACTTTTAAATGTCCAAATTAGTCGAAGATTCAGTATACACAGCTGCATTCTTAGTCTGCGTAAGATTTAAAAAATTATTTCTAAATATTATATTTGCATGCAAACATTTTATTTTTATTATCATCTTAATTTAGTTGCTTTATCCCCAGCACATATTAACTTCTTCTTGTAGATATAGTCATCACATGTGTATTATCATCATCGTTTGTGGATTATAATTGTCCATCTCATCATCATTGTCAATGTTATGTATATATTATATATAAACACACATTTTTAAGATTTAAGTTTAACTAAAAATTTAGGAAAATTAATAAATAAAAATACATACAAAAAGCAGGGTGAATTTAATGCTTTATTTATCCTATCTATAAAATTATAGACTTCAATGTTATTACATATCAATCAGCATATAATGAATTTATATCGGACTCTTCAATATTGAATTTTCTATTAAAATAATAAATCAATAATTTTTATATTAATAGTTACAGTATTTTATTTAATATATTTCAATCCCAAGTGTTAAATAAAAATACTCTATTACTAACATAAATATTTATTGGATATTAACTGTATTACCACACACATTTATATACTCTGCTAAATTCCTCTCAATTATAAAATACAAAATAAACTACACTTCGGTTATTTCATATAACTAAATTGCTCATAATGATAAAATACACAAAACTTTACTCCTTTACTTCGTATTGTCAAAGACATTATTTTAACAAAATTTAAAAATATTAAAAAGTATTTTTGAAAATCATTACTATGAGTTAAATAAATAAAAAATATCCAATCTGTTAATATTCCAATCAAATCAATACAAATATATAATAATAATAATAAAAAAAAAACAATACAAATATTATCTAAAAAGAAAAATAAAGTATTATAAAATACTGTTATTTTAGGCTTTATTTTTGTATATAAAATATATTATTGACAGAAATTATACTTTTATTTAACATATTTAGGAGTTATATATTATATAAAATATTTAAACTTTTATAAGTAAAATTTTTCATTTTCAGTTTCTCAAGCATGGGGCTCTTATATCATTTACATTTTTTTCAATAATATATTTATTTTAAAATTTATTTTTTTCTTTCTTGTTAAATTTTCTTTTTACTTATATATATATATTTTCTCTCTAATACATTTTTTCCTGTTCAGTAACTTTATATATTCTCACATTACTTTGTAGCTTAGAGATTCTGAAAGTTTAAGCTATTTTTGACTGACTTCCATGCATCTCTTGGAAAAAAAAGACATCTGAGAAGTTCACTTATAGATAAATTAACTGCTACATGCCTGAAATGGTTGCAGCAATGCAAAAAGTATGTCTACCTATGAATTTTAGTAATAGCTGAATCAATGTGTATGTGTTGTTATATTTCTAAGAACGGTATTAGAATTTCTGATGGCTATTCTTTGCTGTCTCCTCCTTTTCATTATAACGTCTTCATCTCCAAATATGACCATAAGCACAGTGAATTTGTTTATCCATTGATCTCAATTTTTTTAAGGTTTTTTTAAAATCTGAAGACTCTGTGTATAAATATTTTTTCATGGTAATTCAAAATACAAGTCAGAAACAAGCTTTTTCAAATCTAAAATATTTTTCAAATTGTATTAAACTAAAGAAACTCTTTAATTACATTCCTAATTCGTCTGTTTATAATTAAAAGAATGTTTTTAATTCTATCTCTAGATTATTTTTCTTAATTAATAAAAAAATATTTGATCATGGTTTGAAAATATATTTTATTCTGCATTACAAATTCAAAGTATGGTTTATCTAAAAATATATTCATTTGCATAATTTTCAAGAAATATAATTATTTGCATATTTTTTATCACTGCTTTATAAGATGGAAAACACTACTAACAAAATAATCTTATTCAAAGAAATTTTTATTTTATTATTAGTAACAAATTTTATCTTTATTTTTAAAGTTTCATAACAATTTCAATAGTAAAGTATTACTACACTGAAGCAAATACTTTATTACTTTCCTCCTTCTGCAGCAGTATATTTTTTTAACTTATAATATTTGAGTTTATTTAAACATAAAATATTATTACTAATATGCCTGTCTTTTAAATTTTGGGTACTTAAACAAATGCTAACAAACTGGGATATCATATCCATGTTCAAACCATTACATATACTAGTTTAAAACCATACTTGATTAAATATTTACATTTTATGGGATATATATAATAAAAGTATATTGGTATTAAAGTTTATTTACATGTATAGTCAAAAGAAAAAAAAATTAGAGTACAGAAATAACAAAATATATGGTATTACATACCAAATATTGATCATATTTGATACATACATATAGTGTATATTTATAAATATATACAATAGTGAAGTCATTGTGCTGTTATGAATGACACCAGACTCCAAGTAGCTGTAAAAATATTAGCTGGTTTACATATATTACATATCTTAATTATTAGTATTTTATTTAACTAAAAACCTATCGTGTTTTATAATTTTATATGTGAATGAACGGTAGTCACAACTTCTTTTGCAGAGCAAACATCTCTGTAATAATTCTGCCTTACAAAAACAGTGACTAAAAGGCATTATTCAGCAGGCTTGACAATTGCCAGCTGTGAATGTTACTGTTATATCTTCTAGCTAAAAATAATGGGATATTCATTTATCAAGCAATTTTGGACAACTATTGAAATCAGTTCATAAACTAACTAGGTGAAAGAAAATTGCAAGTCTGTTTAAAATTTCAAAAAAGTGGGAATGACAAATAATTATATTTGCATTACACTCCAATAACTTTTATTTTGGTATAGGCTAAGAAAAAAATAAGAGGACATTTGCAGTTAGTTTATTTTATAATTTTTATATGTTTGTAATTACACTTTATATTTAATGATAGCATTGTGCATCATATCTAGTTTTCCAAATTGCCTTTCTGCAGATAATTTTATAAACATTTATAAATATATAATTATACATTATCTATTAAATTGTACGGTTTAAAATTTATTTTTGCATAATTAAATCAAATCATAAACAATTAAACATAATCATAGATTTTATTGCTGATTCATTGGATATATATTTCACATACGTAATTGGGAAATTATCTTTATTTGGCTTGTTTAATATTACTTTTTCATTGACAGCTTGATAAATGAAAACTTGTTAAACATTTTTAAAGAGCTGTAAATTCATGTTATATAAATGCATTTGCATTTAATTGATAAGTGCAAGATCTTTCTATTAACTATTTAACTTATAGCAGTTGATATTAAGATGAACTATTACTACTTTCTGTAGTTTTTTCTAGCCTAAAGCTATTAATTTTGCATTATATTAAAATAATATATTAATTTTTGCAAGGTAATAATAAATGACTATATAGAATGAAGAGTCCTGATAAATTATATTATATATGCAAATAGCAATCTTGTATATATATATATTGAAACAGTCGACCTTAGATCAAGGTCGAGTTTCACGCTTTTAACACTGTCCACGTGTCATCATGGTTTTTTTTTTTTTGTAAAACATATATAGTAGCGTATATCCATAATTACAAATATTAGGTAATTTTGTATTTTTTAAAAATTGTATTTTTATATTTTAATATGTTATCATTTTTTTCATAGCATGAAATATAAATTCAAGATAACTGTCTGAAATAATTAAGGGGGTGGGGAGTTGGTCTTATGATTTTAAACCAGGAAATTGCAAATTAAAAATAAAAAAGTAAAAGTTAAAACAAAGCTAATGCATTTTAGTTAGCTATTTACATTGTTTTATTCAAATCCATTTCCAAGCAGGAAATGGATTTGAATGGATTTTAGACAGTTATCTTAAAACTGAATCTTCACTAACAATAGAATAAAGATTCTCCTAAAATAGAGATCCATTAGAGGCAGGAAATCTATTTTAGAATAAATATTCTCTAAGGGGACAAAAACTGATATAAATAAAGCTACAAATCTATTATGTTAGAGTTGGGTCAGTCGCTGCTAGGGGACTTCATGTCCATTTGAAATTTTGGAGAACCAAATTGCCATCCGCCGTCTTCAGCCGAACCTTGCCGCAATGTAGCCCCAAAGAATGCTGCCTGCCACAGCAGATTCACCATTGCCTAAAAAGAATCCTGAGGTAACCAGCCAAAAGACTGTATAACCGCCTTATCCACTTTTAACTGTAATTTAATTTGTAAGATAATAATTTCATTATATTTAATGTTTTCTTAAAGCTTTGTTAACCGTTTATATCAATTCTTTGCTGCCAAATTTTCATGCAATCCAACTCACGCTTATTATTATTTTTATTAGTTAGTGTGGTTAAGATTTAAGTTTAATAATATTTTTATATTTTCTTCCTTTATTTATAAATGCCTCTAAAAACTTAATCTTATGAACTTCTATTAAACAGGGAAGGGGTGGGGAATTAAGATGAGTTCTTATTAATTATTTTAAATACTTCGTAAGTTTGGGTTATATTTTAAATGATTATTTTTATCTAAATGTTTTGTCGTAAATTAATACAAAATGTATAAATATTTTGCAATCCAGGGTGGCTATTGGTGTCCGTTAGTGTTATAAATTTCTTATTGATCATTATCGCCACAAAGTCTGGCGACTTAAATTTGTTTGATAATTTGTACTCTTGTCATCCTAATTATTATATTAAAATATTGATTGAGGAATGGGGGAGAACTGCAAGCTTCATTAATATTAGTTAATTCATAATCAATGACTTTATATTACGTAGGTCATTATATTCGCTTGTTATTACGTATTTGTTAAACCATTTAAGGCTTTTCTTTAATAGTTAAATGTATTAATTTTATATTATTATGATAACGTTGCTAGCATGTATCTAATTATTTATAAGCCATATACGGCTTCGATCTGATTCGCCTGCACCTCACTCCAGGGAATCACGATCATTTCACTAGTCATTCTTCTCCTCAAAGTATATATATTATATACTGCTTTGAATCGCCTGTACATCACTCCAGGGATTCAAAGCCTCATAATTCGTATCCCCAATATAAAGAAGTCTACATTTACTTCCAGATTATTCAGGTCAGAGTAGATGAAGCAATGTATAGTTTGCCGCGGTCCGGCCTATAGTATTTTCCTACCAACCCTCTTCTTCCTGTACCATCTCAGCAGAAGGCTGGCGTGTACCGTCATTATATAAAATTGGAGAATGACCTTATTCTGGCCAAATGTACCCTTTCTTCTCGTTGATATTATGCTAGCACCGCCACTTTTTACAGTTAGTTTCAACCTGTTTGGCAAAGTAAAATTGTAATAATATGCGATAATAAAACGTTCTGTTTTCTCTCTATTTGTTGGTGTTTAAACCCAACTTCTCATGAAGCTGCCCTCCCTCTTTACTGAAATAAACTTTTCCTGCAAATATTGAGTTTGCGCTATATCCTAATGTTGAAAATATAAAAGAAATAATGTTTTATACTACCGATCAAAAATGTATCCGCATTGTAATTATTATAAATGAAATATCGAAATAAAAACAATAAACTTATGTATTAAAAGAAACTAAATAAAACAATAAACTGATGTATTAAAATCTTTTAATTAGCGAAACTCGAGTATATTTTATAAATGTATTTTATGTGTAAAACGGCCACCAAACCAGTCCGACAAATCCGCCTCTTGTAACCACCGCATTAACTTAATATTTGTTATATCAATATAATCTGAATAATATTCTTTAATGTGTATAATTAAAACAGTTTTATAAGCATCGAGTCAAATATATATATCTAAAATCATCATCAATTATGTTAAAATAAATATTTATATTTTAAACTTAATCCAGTTGTTCGAATCTCATTATTGATTATTATATTTATGTATACTCGTAACTTAATATCTTGGGGTTCACTCAATCTCTCATCATCATCACCAGTTGAGTCTCATGTAAAACATTGTAGCACCAGGCCAGGATGTAATGAATTTATGTGGTATCACTGTGGGTGTTGTTCATAATGTTATAGATTTGGGGAATGGGCAAATAGGTTAGAATTCATGATTGCTCCTGACCTGTGTATCTCGCGCATGATTGGATTCGAGGTACTTTTGCCTAGATTCTAAATCTTGTTGGATGGACATACATTTTCGACCGGTACAATATATATATATATATATGAAAGTTCTTATACCCATTACTTAAATTTAAATCCAAATTGATATAACAGGGATAAAAAATATTTTAAAGTAGATGTTTTTATTTGTCATACACTAAAACCCAAAAAAAAAAATAATAATTGTTTCCTTTAATCACAATTGGGGTTTTTAGATTAAACTTAAAACAAAAAAGTGGGGGGGGGAGGCACAGGAATGAATTAATTAATTTCTGGACCCTCACACTTTTACTTCAAGTTTAGTCTAAAAATCTCAATTATGATTGAAGAAACAATTATTATTTTGGTGTTTAGTGCATGACAAATAAAACATTTACTGAAAAATATTTTCATCTCTATTATTTTTTATTTTAAGTATTCAGATATTTTGCAATTTCCCTTTTTAAGCAATCTATGTTTATATGAATTCAATGTTAAATGGTGTATTTATTACTTACTGTAATATAAATCCATTTGACATTTCTAGTTTATATATTATATCGGTAAATATTCCTGGTAAGCTGGTTTGAACCATAAACCAAAAATATAAAAACAGCAAATTTGGATTCAAATAAATATTTATATTAGATGAAAATTGAATTATTAATAAAATTCAAATAAAATGATTCAATTCAAAGATATATTAACCAATGCGATGATGATGATGGTGATTTGTAATATAAGTACAAGTTCTCCTCAAAATATTTTGTTTGTCAGTTATAAACTGAGCATTGATTATATATACTAGGAGATAATGATCTTGACCAACTGATGAGTGCTGGTTCAGCAGGATATATGTATATTGCAGATCGTTTATCTTTTTCATATTAAGTGATCATGTGTATTGGTTGTATAATATGGAATGGATAGATGTAAGGAGCTTAAAATTCTGAGTTCAAATCCCTTCTAATTACATTAAGTTTAGTGTAGCCAATGTATTTATTTTTAAATAAAAATAAAACTCTCAGGTGCCAACCTTTCTAACTCGAAAGCTTACTTTTGGAAAACTTGTTAATGCCTAATCATTGTCATTTACAAATTACTATTGCCATTCCTGCATGTTCCCTAGTGGATGGCATGATTTTTCAGGGATGTGGATATTATTAGCTTATTGAATATTAAAAACACAATGTTTGAATTAACTTAGATAGGCAAACACAAACTAGATGGATTAATAATGAATATATAAAACTGTTGTGTATATACACACAACTATTCATATGTATACAATGATAAAATATTTTTTAAATTTAAGTTTAAGACCTTACAATATTAATAAGGCTTTATGATAATGATAATGATAAAAACTTACCACATAAAATATTTAACAATTTCAAAGCATGATGTTCTTGCAGATACTGTTTCTTAAAAATATTTACAGTTGACTTCTTTAAATTTCTCCAAAGATGGTAGTTCTTTTCTTTGAATACAGGGAATGTTAGAGAGGGAAATTTAGCAATTATTGGGAACATTACATAGAATATAATATCAGTATGTCTTGGACAGTTCTTACAGCACTATCCATTTCTTTCTTTATGACATTAAAGAGGCAGACAACCGATGGTATTGACAAACTTCTACATTTTTTTCTGAATTTAATTGCATTTTTATAAGTATTTAGCTGATATAGATTTCTGTTGCCTTACCGTGCATTGTAGGTAGTCTTCTGCTAGATAAAATCAACATACTTATTGTTATAATTAAAATATTAAAAAAATACTTTAAAAATAATCAGTAAAATATGGTTATACAAGTTATAGTGGAGAAACAGTTTTAATCAGCTGCTTCCTCCATCAGTGGATCACTTCAAATAAACTAAATTAAACTAAAGTAGGCTGAACTGGAATGGAATGCTGGGATCAACTGGAATGACCTTAGTTGCTTGTTTGTTTTGAACTTATTTATACCTATTTGATATTGTTCAACAACATTTTTCAAACAATGAATTCATCATAAGCTGATCTGGACAACATGTTTTTGAAAAACATTTTGTGAAAACAAATTTACAAATATATCATGATTTGATATATAAATGAATGAAAGAAAAAAAAATTTTTTTTCTTCTTTTTTTTTTATATTTACATTAGTTAGCTTAGAAAGAAAAAAATATCATTGCCAACATTTGAACCTCAAATAATAACCTTTAAAACATTATCAATTCCAAAATTTTATTATTACATTTCGAGATACTGCAAATATCTAGCACTCATTACAACACATAACTGACAGCCAATCAGATGTTGTGTGTTTAGGTTTGATGTCATTTAAGATGGCTATCCTTGACATCTGATTGGCTGTCAGTTATGTGTTATAATGAGTGCTAGAGATTTGCAGTATCTCAATTTATTTCAGTTTTCAACTATCGGCGCTTTGCAAATTAAAATATTGTTACATTTTATTATGCCACCAAATCCACCACAAAAATATAATGAAATTTTATTTAAAACTCGATTCAGAAAAGGCAAAGTAAAAAATGCTCAAAATAGTTTAGATTTTTATAAACTCTGCATCTCAAAATGCTTTTGTGTAAAAAAAAAAAAATCAGTTATTTTTCTTCACTTTATAACATTTATCATTTATTATTTTTAATAAATTACAAAATAACTTTATAAAATACCTAACAATATGACCAAATGTATAAACTAGCCTTTCTTTAAATTTTTAGTCAGTTCATTTATTTTTATTCAATTATGGCAATGAGTTTTTTATTAAACATTTTTTTTCCATGCAGCTTTGTAATATAACTAATTTGAACTGCTCTCATCATTTATTATAGTTACCATATATATATATATATATATATATATATATATATATATATCATTTGATATTTCTGCAATAAGTTTATATACATACCTTTTATGTATATATCAAATTTAGTATGTGTACTGTACCAGTCGAAAGACCCACCAAGAGAACTGCAAGTCGGATCCAAACTCAGTCGGTTCAAACTGAATTCAAACCCAACTCACCAGCTCAGATTAGTAGAAATCTAAATCGATGGCACAGTGCTATGCGCCAAGAAATTAGCTCAATGGTTGGTGAGGATCAGAGACCCCTGAACTGACATTAATATCTGATAATAAATGACTAAAATAATTTTAAATTGAATCATATGTATATGTTCGGGTTGCCAACACAGACAGCAAGCATTAACATTAAAATAATTATAAAAGAATTAAGAACAAAGAAACCAAGTGTGTTTAGAAAATATTTAATAATAATAATTTGTTTTGTTTGAATTTTAAATAATGATTATATTAATTACCTCTAGCTTTTAATAGAATTTATAATAATAATAATAAGAGTGGTGGTCCTTGTTATATGCCAATGAATATTACGCAATATTTGAAAGTCTATGTCTATGCCCCCAACAAGGAATAAAAGGTAGATAAAGGTATTCATTAGTAAAGAAATTTATTACTCTAATTTTATACAAAAGAATGTGATATTTATTTTCACATTCGCAAATCCATTCACGAAGAACAAGATACGTATTTAGGGCATAACTTTAATCTTTATTGGAAAAATTATTTAATTAAATATGACTGAAAATTTGTTCGACTTTAATTGAAATCACTTCACCACGAATTACAAGCATCAGAGCGAGCTTTACTAGAACAGAGAGGTAACGGTGCTGACGAATTATGAGCTATAAAATGAAATGAAAGATAATAGCTAGTCGATGATCGAAGTCCTCTTGAAGCTTGCATCTGACAAGTCTTATGCCCTTTGACTGATAGGAAAGGAGAGGAAGTGCTTTCTTCCTCAACAATTTAAAATAACAGAAATATTATCACTGACCAGCCTGACGGAGTGGAAGATTGCCCTACATCAGCAACGTTCGAAGATGATGACTTGATAGTCATCGTTTGAAAAATAAAACCCAATTATAGAATGCTCTACATGATGACTTGATCAATTTAATCAAAGTCAAATGAGCTTTTAATGAAAACTATTTTAAAGTATTTGCAACTCATATTAATTATGCCCCAATCATCGTGCCCTTCCTGAATCTTAATAGCGAGTAACAGAAATTTAAATTAGAATATATTTCATTCCTTTATCAGCCCTTTTGCAATAAAAACATTTTAAGATTATATTTGAATAAATAAATATTAGTGGAATGAGAAAATAGTGGTGGCATAGATTAGAAATGGAGCTTCGACTCGATGATTGATAGAACTGTATAAATCTAGTTCTAATGGGTGAGAACTACTATTAGAATTAATATATTATTTGCATGAGGCAAATAGAACAAAGGAGCTCATCGAGTCAAAAGATTATTGGCATATAATTAAAATAACAACATTAATAAATTACACAAATATATATATATAATATAATAAATGAACCGCCAAATAAGAAAAGAGAAAGCTAGAGACTAGAAGTTGAGAGAATTACGATATAATAGCATAAATAAAAGTATGTTTACACAGAGATTATTACACAGAGATTATGACATTTATAGAATGAAAAGAGCTCTTAAAGGGAGTGTAAAGTAAAGTTCAGAATTGGCCAGAAAACTTAAGGTTCATTATGGAAATATATTACCCATTTCTTCCGGGCTGGATCCTTAAGTTACATGTCCAGGTTGGTAAAATGTAGGCACCATTTGGTCAATTACTTGAACAGTATTTTAATGAATTTTCATGATTTTAGCAGCATGATTGGTCCGGAAAAGATTCAGCAGCACCATTGAAGATTTTTAGGGACTTCAGGAACAATAGCCAGATTCCTGACATTTAGCCCCTTACTATGATAGGAACACTTTTTGAATTCATGATTTTGAACAGCACATAATTTACTAGAACTTTTCAGCAACAAAGATGGCTTCTTCCCCAAACTTTTCAGAGCTATATATCTGTCCTCTGATGCCTTCAGGCTAGCGCTTCTTTCATTATCAATGTTTTTAGATTTACTGGTTGTTTTTAGATACATTCCTTCGATAAGGCTTTCAAACTCATTAACTTGAATTCATTTTCTAATTAGAAAATGAATTCTTAAAATCAGAAAATGATTTTAATTAGGAAATTCTTATCTTTTTTTCTAATTAATAAAATTTTATCTGTTGTTTTTGAAAAGGGAAAATCTGAAAGCTTATCGACAAAATGTAGCTTTTAATCATTAAACTTTAACAAATTATTTAAAATAAAAACAAATATTCCCAATGCAATGAAACTTTCAAACAATTATATATATTTAAATATTTACAAATATATATGCACAATCCACGCAGTTGTAATATATATAAATTCATGAATAATTTTATCATGAATTTATTAATAGAATTGATCAATTTAAATCTGAAAGAATTAATTTTAATCTGCATTTATAAAATAAGTTTCCTTTATGGAAATTAGTGTGGATTGAATGTATAAAGCCCCATTGCATCGGAAATTTAAGGTTAGTACTAGGGGTTTGAGGTGGGCTTATGGCTAGATGTCATGAAGCTAGGATCGAACTCAGATCCAACTGCTTCAGTACATTATTGTATATTGTTTCTAACAAACTATTGAATCAAGTTTTCAATTGAATCCTCTCAAAATCACCCATTATTTAAAATGTATTAAACTGAATTTTAAAAACTATCAATTGAAACCGAAAACATGTCTATAACATCATCTTACACATCTTACTTAAATTATATATATGCAATATCAAAACACACAAACAAATAAACATATAGAAAAAGTAAGTTGAATAAAAATATTTAAAGATTTGAAACAATCAGACTTAGTATTTTCATTTTAAATAGCTACCATGATAATTTAAATAAACATTCAATATTGTTTGATAATGGAAAATATCTACTGTTGCTAGAAGTTAAACAATAATGCAAACCACCCAATCCCTTAGTCTTCCAGTGACGAGTATTGTGAATAATGCATTTATTTTCATTATTTAATCATGAAATATGATGTTGGAGAAATCTTTGCTCAGAAAAAGGCTATTCAAAGATTGTTTTACGTATCTTATTTATATATAATAATTTTTTATCTTAAAAGATCTATTCAGACTTCATTTTTAATATAAAAATGGAAATCATTCTATTGTTTAGCTAATTTTTATATGGTTGCTTTATTGTAAAATATAAATTACTGAGAAAATATTATATATAATTAGAATAAGTTATCAGAAAATTAATTGGACTGGATTTGTTTAAATGCTATTAGGAATTGCTAAGTTATATTGTTTCAGTATATGGTGTATTACACAATTAAATTAAAATAATGTGATATTAAACTTTAAAAACACTTTTTTTACAATTTGTTATAGAAATAATAGAATACTACAATCATGGCACTCTGTTATAGTTTGTAAAATTTCAACACAGTTTATTTTAGAACATCATAGTCAAAACTTCACTGCACTCATATATAGTATGTAAACTTTCAACATTTTTTATTTTAGGATATCATATTTAGAACTACATCTTAAATATACAGATTTATAGATATTTATGATTTGCAATACAGGAATAAGTAAAAGTAAAGGTAAACAATAGTTTTATATGGCACATATGTTTGCATTAAAAACAACAAATAGCCTTTGATGAACAAACGTTTTATCTTACTGAGCCAAATTATCTTTACACTCATATTTATAATGGTTATCTGAATTGACTAAGAAATTGCTGCTGGAGGAAAAAATATATGCCTGCTTCTCTGACAAAGTTTTCAAACCCCAAGTCATTGCGAGACCAACAAAGGTGCCAACCATTACTCTACCAAGCCTTTATGTAAGAGTTAATAGAATGTAGAAAATGTGAGAAAATAAATAAACAACAAAGAAAAAATTATTAATTTATTTTTGAAATTAGTCTTTAATTAAATTTAAAAACCAGCTAATCAAAGAAAAACAGTTTGATTAAATTCATTAAAATAGTTTTTTTAAAAAAAAAAGCTTACTCATTACATAAAACTAATTAGCATAAAATAATTAAACAATCACATTTTTTAAAATATATATATATATACATTTTTCACTACAAGAAAATATTTTCTTTATAAAATATTGTAACGCTTTTATTAAATGAACGATAAATTATTATTATTATTATTATTATTTTAAAAGGTAGTTAGAATATTGCAGTTAAATACTTACTTTTTTAAAAAAAATTGTTTTCATTCTTATCCAAAAAGATAGGGTTTGATAAATGTATATTGATAAAAATTATAATAATTGATTTATAAGCAACAACACGTTGCAAATGAAGGGTTTCAAGTGAAGGATGCAAAGTCTGCATAAGGCTTCACATTTAGCAGGACAGCATTATCTGCTCGGAATAAAATGGATTATCAAAAAATATTTTTCTAAGAAATTTTGTATTGGTAAAAAGCTTAATAAAAATATTAATAAAACGTTATTGTAAAATTCTTCTTTCAATCTTGCTTATCTTTAGGATGAAAATATGGAGAATCACTTTTAATAGAATCAACTTCTATTTATCATCAGTTTCATTGTATAAAATGTTTTTACTGACAATATAAATACTCCCTGTTTCACACACACACACACACATATGTGTGTAAAGATCTTATCACGAAGTACCTAGCATTAGGATTTTATTTCAATCCAAGTTAAGCTTGGAAATAAATTTTCAGATAATTAAACATTTCCAATTTTTTTTTTTCAGTTGGCTTGAATATAGTCAATATAATTAATCATCCCATTACTTGTATTTAGTTATTCTCAGCAATATGTGAAAGAAGAAAGCTAAAATATGTAAAACCTCACTAAGGAGTATAATAAATTTTACATATTTGTGCTTCCTAGTTTTGGATTATTGATTAAATATGGTGAATAATTTCTGCTTTACTATTTCTTATTACTAATAAAAGATATTGAGAAAATCTTTGGCATGAAATGAGATATTCACAGCCACTTTAGATTGCATATATACACAAATATACATAGAAAGAAAGCCTTGTGGTATAATGTATGTATGCACCTATTATTTTCATGACTTTGATTTGAATCTGAACCAAGTAAATTTGAAATTTTTTAAAGTGTTAATTAAACTTAGATTTTTTTTTTAAGTAGCTGAACTACAATTCATCAAGGAGACTATTTGATGCTGTACTTAATTAAAAAAAGTGCAAGGACAAAAACTGGAAAGCCTTCTTTAAAATGTTCTCCTTTTTACTGGTACTATGAGATCTTTGAAAAAAGCATTTGCCCTGAATTAGGCTATTTAAAAGCTGTTTTGACTTAAATGGGTATATATATATATATATATATATATATATATATATATATATATAGTGACAAAAATGGCATAAGGTACTGATTGCAACAGGTTACCTGAATGTTGCTATGTTGATGGAAAATGCTATGAACCTTTGTCTTTTATCAGTACTATATACTTATTATTAGTCTATCCTTGCATAAATATATAATTTAAGTTTTCAAAAATTAAAAAAATGATTATTTAATTGAATACTTACATTATGCTATGATGTTTTTTATTCTCCTCAAAACATGGCTTAAAATATATTTTATGTCATTTTGATTTATTAAATATAATGAATGATTTCAAAACAGTCTAAATGAAATTTGATGTTATAGATACATACAATTTTAAGATAAAGATTCAAATATGATTAAAAGTTTTCAAAAGATCGAAGGTAAATATTATAAAGTCTCAATATTTGCCAAAGAAATATTTTAATGTCTAGTATAAAAGAGTAAATGTAAATAAAAGCCTTAATTCTGGAGATTTTTATCAAAAAATCACCTCCAAATACTTTATAAATAATAAACAAAGCAGAGAGTTACCTCCTGTGCATAATAAGGAATTTGTTTTAATAATTTTTCAGGTGCTGAATGCATTTCTAGTGAAAAAAAATATTCCCAAATAGTATATAAAGCTTGAAATGAACACTTTTATTAAACTTGCATTTCAAATATAGTACTGTTAATATGCATAGATAAATGTTTTACTTCATTCTTTTTACCTTTAACCTTTTTCAAAAAACCTGATTGATGCCTGAATTAAAAACTATAAAACATCTATGTAGGAAAATATCCTTTTTAATCATATGTTGTCAAATAAAAGTCAATAAATTCATTATACTAGATGATGCATATTACTCATACCAGTTAACAAATGAATAATTATATAATATTAACATCCATAATGACAAAATATATAAACTCTTATCTATTAATTATATCTGCCATCTAAAAATAAAAACTAAATTACAGATTCATTACAAAAAAATGCAAAGTTGAAATGCTATATTATTGAGGAATCGAAAGATTAATACTCATAAATTCATTCCATATTATTTAGAGTATACAATATACAGTCATAATGTCATTCCAACTAGAAACATTAATTGCTCAAATCAAAATATTTTCATGTTTAGTTATTTAAAATACTATTCATTATTACAGAAATCATATTTATACTTATATGTTTTCCCATAAAAATGGCTTTAGTTTCTAAATAATTTGTTGAAGGCTGAGGATTATGTAGATCGCCTTGTAAAATTATTTTAAATATTCTAATTTTTTATCTTTGTTTTAATAATGTATTCCTACACAATTCCATAAAAATAAAAATAATGTTTGCAAGATCTAACACATTTTTATGTTTCAAAATCATGTGCACCTTTTAACCCTCTTTTTGCATTAAAATTTGCCACAAATCTGATTTGAGAGTTTGTTTTGTATACGAAAATTACTCCAATATATATATCAGTAATTTCATGCTTTTGATTAGCTAATCATATTGTTGTCCAATATTCTTTAAATCCCACTACTCTAAATTCTTCTCAAAAATATCTGTTATTTGTAGCCATTTAAAAGATTCGCCTGGGCAATTATGCTGACCTTTTCTTGCTTTTCTTTATCTTTACATTAAAAACATTTATGAATATCACCATGTAATATTTCAAAACTGTAACTTTTATGTAATCTGTTCTTAAGTCTCCAAAGAACAGTGAAGACTTCATTCAATCGTATGCATAAATCTACTTGTGGGCAACCAGTGTTCACAATAAACTGAAAACGATTAATAAAATCTTATTTATATTCTTTAAATTTTGTTAATTCTCTCTCTTTTATGTTTACACTTTCAAAAAAAAGACAAAAAAAAGTGAATTTATTGTTTTCTTTTGCTTTGTATATGCGTTAATTTTATCTTCAATAATCATATTTTGATACATAAAATATATACGTTTGTATGAGCTCAATATATATAATATATTTTCATACTGATTTTACATTTGTATAAATTTATAAATTGTTTGAGAAAAGTAAATTATATGTATTTTTTTTCCTACTGCTTGTTAAAAGTGGGGAGAAAAATTAGCTACTGTATTTGATTATATTGTACAAAACTTAACGGTTAATTTTTTCTGACCAATAAGGTTGGTTAACATAGTACTGTAATTTGTTCACTTCCTTCTTTTGAATGCTATAACAATAGCATAATGGCTGCTCTTTTGTTGTTAAGTCATTTGAAACAGAAATCAATTAGATTCTGTTTGCAAAATTAAAATGAGTTCAGCATATTTTAATTTAAGTATAATTTTATAAGTTGGCAGATATTCAAGGTAGTTTATATATAATTAATGTTTCTATGAAAGTTTTATATTAACCAAATGAGCAGGAAAAAATACATAGTAAACACTTTGGAATACACATTAGTAATATAAATCAATTCCCAAATTGATTTAATCTTTCTTCTGCTTTACAGTGTTGTATTAAAAAGAGAGTTGAAGAGTTAAAAACGTAAAAAAATATCATAATAGATGTAAAGCCTGAAATATGCATTATATTAGACAATTTGTGTGTATGTATACACACATGCAAATATATACGGTATATATATTTAAAAACTTATATTATGAAAAACGTATAGATACAAATGTATGCACTCATTTATATGTATATCACACATACATATGTTTGTACATAAGCGCGTACATAAATGCATATAAACAGACTTTTATATAAATACATACATCTACCCACCTATAAAAAATTATATAGATTGGGCGCAAATATTTTAATCCTAGAAGTGATGTATTGTTCTATTCAAGACAATTTTAAAATAAATTATGAGATTAGTTATTCAGGAGGTCAAGTGATATTAGAGTATTGAGATTTTTTATTCAATTGAAAATCAAGTTACAGGATTCTAAATTTTTTATTTATTTACATGAAATATATAATATATACATATTTTACATATAAAATAAAATCATGTCCAAACAATAGTATAATTGTATATGTAGGAATTATATTAGAAACTGTGCCCATTGTGGGACTAATATAGAAAAGATACCAAAATCATAACTTTACATAAATGAAAGGATAATAGAAATCTTTTCTGAATCTAATCTTGCTGTAATGAATAGACAAAATATATTATCAAACAATTAATAGAAATTTTGTTCATGATATTTCTAGGTAGCAATTTAAGGGCCTATAAATAATTATTGTACGATTATTTATTACTTTTATTAAGTACATTGTACTTTTTGTCAAACATGTGGGATCATTGATCAAGTCACATGGTTATAAAACTATAAATGATTATTGCTGCATTGAAAAATTAGCATGTGAGATGGATGGATGAAATAAGAAAGTATGCAGGGGTGATGTGGAGAAGAGAAGCTAAAGATAGGAAAAAATGGTAGGAAAAAATGGATTGAACTTGGAGAGACCTTCATCCTGCAGTGGATTGATAATGGTTGATGATGATGATGATTATGTTTAATAATCATTTCAGATCGATTTTATAAGTATGAAATACTAAGATATTTAATGAATCTAAAAAAAAGGCATATCAATTTACAATCAACTTAAACTATAGAGAGTTATATATTTTTATTTAACAACAATATCATATGTCTTTTTATATAGTTTCTTTTTCTGATTAATAATATCATTATAGTTTTTTTTTTTTATGATTTTTTTTTAAGTATTTATTTTTTTTAAAAAATATTTTTTCTTGAAAAAAAAGAACAAAAAATTCATATATTAGAATTTTAAAATAAACTGATAGATGCTCTCAGATATATACAATATTAAAAATTACATTTTATATTATGCCTAAACAAATTGTCCTAATGTAAAAATTATTTTTAATTACAAAAGAAAAAATTAGGTATATCAGTACAATATTAATTATATTTTTAAATGCTTTTATTGATTTTGAAAAATCTGTTTCTTTGTTTGTTAACTTTTGACCATTTTCAAGATAAATTGACATTTTAAAACTGAGGTTTAATATATTTAAATTCAATAAAATTGCTTGAAAATTGATATATACAGTAAGTTATACCACCCTAATCCATTTAAAACACATATTTTTAGTATGTCAACTACTTTGATAAATATGAAACAGAGGGCAAAAAAATATGAAAAATATTCAATAATTTTACATTTTGCAGTTAACAATTATTCTTAGAATTTTCATTTGTTTTAAAAAATGGTCAGGAGAGAGCAGTTTAATTTTTTTTCCTTTCAATTTAATAACATTTTTAAAACCACTTTAAATAAACTTATAATATATATATATATTGTGGCCTCAACTTTCTCTGTGCACTATTTCACTTATTTAACCTTAACAAACTCTCATTTATTTCAAGTAGCTAGTCAATTGGATTTTATATTAATTTTAGGATCAAATATACCTGGGCGCCAAATTGCAGCTATAAATTGTAATGCCCACCAGAGATCATCATCATTAGCCATATTTAGTACTATAGAAGATATTGGAGAAAGTAATTAAATTGTCTCTCAAAAAAAAATAATAATAACAATAATATTGATAAAACCATTCAATCTATGTGGTCTTAATTTCAATCCTAGCATTAGTCATGCAAATATTTCAGGATAACTTTATTATAAAATTCATAATAATGAGACAACTTTCTTCCACAACTTTATTATAAATATCTGATCTCGAGTGGTAACTACAGAAAATATTATATACATTTCTCATTTATATCTGACTGGAAATAAATCAGTAATTGATGCAGAGAACTCATAATCTGTGTTCATAATATAAAATTATTATTTAATTTAATATTAGATAAAAATTATCACAAATAAATCCTCCCCATTTAATTCCATTACTTTATTTTTCATTCTCAGCATCTATCACTTTTATTAGCTACAATTATATAACATGGAATGTCTGTGTTATGTTCTCTAATCTGAGAATTCCTAATCCTATTTCTCTAAACACATAAATTAACCTGTCAATCGATTATCAATTTCTGATCCTTATTTTAATAACAGTGTAATAATTTTATGATAATATGCTAATTGACTTCTAAACTAGCTCTTAGACTAATAATCAAACTGCTCTTTCTCAAGGTCTAGATCTGTCAAGAGGTGCCCTTATAAGTGATTACATTGTAATGGATATGATCCCAAATATGTTAAAATAAATTTTATTATGAGTTTACTAGTGGGAATCACTCTAAACCCTGAGAGCAGGAAAGGGATTTTATGTCTGCTCCCAATATTCACAACATTACAACGAACCAAAAGACTAAATTAATTTAACTTGACTTAACTATTCCCTATCATTTTATTCTGTTATATCTAATCTATTGACCAAATTTTAATTAATAATTTTAAATCTTTCATATTTTGCCAAAGTAAACTATGGAAGTACAACATGGACATTAATCATATAAATTGATCAAAAATTACTTATGAAAGTAAAATACGGAAATAAATCATAAAATTGGATTATGCAAATTGATTATAAAAATAAATTATGTGAAAATGCATTATATAAAAGTGACTTATACAAAATAAATTATGTGAATTGAATATGGAAGCAATATAATAATGACTACTGCAAATTGATCATGGAACTAAATTACCAATATAACATGAATTATGTGAATCGAATATGGAAACAATATAATAATGACTACTGCAAATTGATCATGGAAATAAATTATCAATATAAAATGAGTAATTAAATTCAAATATGAACTAATATTACTTTAAATATAGGTGCTGGATATAGATTCTGTAGATATTTGAAACATCAAGACACAATGTAATTTTATAATACTCATAAATTTTATTACGTTAACAATAATGATAAAAATAAAAATAAAAACACATTTAAATATATTATTGTGACATTCAAATATATGATTTCAGATCTACTAAAGACTATGGTTCAAATACATGTTTAAATTAACTAATTTTCTGAGTGACTTATTTATTGTTTTGACCCATTTATTTATCAAATACAAAAAAAATAACAAATGCTTACATGCACGGAATCAGAATTCCGTATTTAACTTTAAGAAAACCTATAAATTACTACTTCCTTTTTATTGAAACATTGTCCATTGGACTCTTCCAAAATTATTTATTCATTTAAATCATTCTGACTAGCAATGTTAAACAATCATAAATTTCTAAATCATTTCAACAATCAATAATTTTTACTATTCTTATGAAGAAGGATGATATGCCATGAAAAATCCCCTACTGATCTTGCAGATGGGTTTAAATTCAAAAACCTACACTTTTATGTTCATGCCTGTCAGATCTTTATGTTTTTGACTGTATATATCTTGATAGTCAGTATGTCAATCCAGCTTGATGCCCTCAATTTACCAGCATTCACAAAAATCAACACAGATCGGTTAGTTTATTAATTAAATCTTTGTCATTCCCCAAATACATATACATCCGACTGAATCCTTATCCTGTCAGGGAAATTATTATTCTGTCCCACATAAGAAAAAAACAATTCTTCATATCCTTCACCACCATGCAATACTTTATAATGTGCACACAGCAGCATCTTGGTAAGGGAAATTAAAAAAAACAACAACACTCCTAACTTCAAATGTTTGCTTGAGCCAGAGAAAGATCTTTTCTTAAGATCTAGATTCATGTGAAGAGCTCCTGCCTATACACTTACTCTTTATATTGGCATGCAAAACATTTTCTACAACTTGAACAATAACTATTAATAATTCCCTATCTTAACAAAATAAATGGAGTGAAACTCGGTCATCTCCTACTGCTATGGTAAATAAATCATGAGACAGCCACTTCCCATCTATGAGGCAGTAAGATAACTCTACCTCAGGAACAACAAGCATTTATTGCTTTATAGATGCCCATACAAACATCGATTGCAGCCCAGATAAATGACAAAAGACTAACTGGATCTCGAATTAAAGCATATATGAATTATTTCAATTTTAAACAGTCAAGCCAACAACATACACTCAATATTTCTATTAATAACAAATCAACAACACTTAAGCATAATTATGGTTTTTCCACACAATCATCCATATCACTCCTCATACTTAATATTAAGCACAAATTTAAAATTTTGTTAAGAATAAAAAAATATTTTATATTATTTCTCTCTTTTCCCTTTAAATTTAAATTTACATAAGCATTTATACTTCAATTGGATCAAAATCATTTTTTTCCCTTTCCTTTACACATTTTAAAACACAAATAAAAACAAAATTATTAAATTAAGATAATCTGGTGGTTAAAAAAAAATTTCTATAAAACATGCGACATATTATATAAACAAAATGAAATAAAAAAACAAATGACATATTATATAAATGAAATAAAATAAAGAATAAATATCAAACATTACGATAGTCTCTTTCCAATGTCTTTTCCTTTGATTGTATTCAGTTCATTTTATTTGGAGATAGCTTATATAGATGCACAGCTCAGATAGTTATTTTTAATCAAATGTATATAAAAACACACAGGCAGTTATTTGAATCAAAATTTATAAAATGGAGACAGTTATTTTAAATCAAAATGTAGCTACAGAATAATTAATAAGTTTTAAAAGAGTTCTGTTGATTACCTTCCATTTTGATGAGTTCCTTCCTGGATTTGAATTCATTTGTTTTGTTTTCTTTTCCATTTTTAAGGCTTAAATTATAGACAAGAAGTAGAATCTGATTACTAAACACGAATTAACTTTTTAAACATTATACAGAAGTTTGCTGCAGTTTCTTCAAACAAATTTTAACCAGCCAAATAATTATTGTAATCTGAATTGATCTTTTAATATTATATAATAGTTTGACAGCTCTCTACTTAACTGAATTTATAATAAGCCAAAGAGACAGATTGTGGTGTTCAGCAGAGCATATCTTATTAAAAGTTGATTTGTTCATAATTGATTTGAGGAAGAAAAATGTGCACCACTTAAATATGAATTAGAAATTCATATTTTGGTATACTGTAATACTTAAATACATTATTAACTCTGAGAAAGAAAATAAAAAAAAATTTGGAGAAAGCCTTTAGAGATATATTAATTTTAATCAGTCCCTTCTTCTCAATTAGCAAAAGTTCCACTGATTCACTTTCTCCAGCCTTTTTTTATATTCATGAGGAAGGGAAGAAAAAACAGCTGTTAACCTGTCCCCCCCTCCAGGTGGTTCCTCTCAAATCTTAATCAAGATTCCATCTCAGAATGAACAATTGAACTATTTCTTAAGTGCCAATTTTGACAAATTTTTTTTATCTTAAACCTTATCTTTTGAATTAACACATTATTGATTAATTTATGGAAAAGCAATCAAAAGAAAATCTAATCAAAAGATAAGCTTACTAACACTTTTTGGTAAAATAAATGTTATATTTCTTTTGATCTAAATAATTTCTTATTTAGATTTATATTTTTGAGTTAGAAATAATAAATTAGAACAGATTCATTTATTTTTCCTTTTTCACACTTATCATGAAATAATATAAAAAATTATATCAATTTCTATAAAGGAAACAAAAAAAATCAAACCCATATATCTGTATTACACACACATACATGTGCAGACCATTCAATGGAAAACTGCTTATTCAGACAATGTGAACATAAAATATCCATTATAATTTCTATTAATTATAAGCATAAAATTAATTATAACTTCTGATAATCATAAACATAAATATCCATTATGATTTTCTATAACTCTAAACTTATTCTCCTGAAAAGAAACTGTTAACTAAAGCCACTGACAACCAATTTAATTTTAATTCTCATCAACTTTTTAGCAATCAAACTTCATAACACTTTATCTTAGCCATGTAAATACTTATTTCTCAATTATTATATTGGTAGATTATTATAGCAGTGTACAATTAAAAAAATCAATCATCCCCCTGCATTAAATAATGCTAGCTACATTCTATACAAACACAAACTGTCTCTATATATGTTACTTTTTTAGCTATCTAGTTATTGATTTCTCCAATAAAACTTTTTAACTTTTCTTATATTTCAAAAAAAAAAAAAAAATTTTGCCTATAGTTGAATCAATAACTAAAATTTCTATTTAAAACTTTCTATTTTTATTTTAAAACAATTGGTTTTATACAAAGTAAACTAGAAAAATGGCATTAATTAAAACAACTGCAAAAAGTTAAAAAAGATCTTGAATTTTTTTTTAATTTTTTTTAAAAATAACTTTTAAACTAAAAATAAATCTGTCAATTTAAATAATAAACTTAGTTATTGATTTATTATACATATATAATTATGTACAAATACTATATATATATATTTGATAAATACATATTTTTGTATATAAGTCATTAGATATTTCTATGTCCAGAAATTATTCAAGTCAATCCATATCAACTATAAGTATTCAGCCAATTTAAAATACAATATTGTTTTACATTTTCATTTATTGTGCCAATACTAAAAACTTAAAAATAATAGAGAATTTTTTTTATATATATTAAATGCTTTTATTGACTGTGCAATAAAAATAAATGAAATAATTGTTTCTTCAACCTCAATTGAAGTTTATAGATTTAAGGGAAGGTCCAGAAATTAATTAAGTCAATCCCTATTTCAAGCGATTGACTTAATTAATTTTTAGACACACACCCCTCATGCTTTTCTTTCAAGTTAAATCTACAAACTCCAATTGTGGTTGAAGAAACAATTATTTTATTTATTTTTTAGTGCACAGTCAATAAAAGCATTTCATATAAAAAAATTATCTCTATTATTTCATATTAGTTTGTTAAAGAAATTAACTATATCATAATATTTACATTACATGTTTTTGCAAATAATATACATGTATGTCCTTACAATAAAAGATAAATGTTATCCAATATGCATTTCATTCTAAACCAGCATTCATCGGTTGGCCCAGGTCACTATCTTTCATATATATCTCTATTATATGTAGAGTATTTATTTTTCTAGAAAAAAAACCCCACCTCTATATGGATGTCTTCTACCTATAATCTTAATCCTGCTGAAAATATAAAAGACAGATTTTGCCAAAAAAAAACAACCTGTTATTAATAATGATTAGTGATAAATAAATTTATGTATCATTTTGTATAAAATTTTATGTAAAATAATTTTAAGTTAATAAAAATAGTTCTTATTTTAATAGTAATATATCAAAATGTACAATATATGAATGAATTCAACTTCCCTTGCTGTGACAGGTCCACTGTTGATATCTTTTGTAATCATTTAATTATTATTTTATATCAGAATTCAATAAATTGATCATAATTTTATAGAAATATATGAGTACAAATAAAAAAACAGTGTAGAAAACATATTTAAACTTTGCAGTATTGAAAAAATAATAATAAACAGAATAAAGAATATAAAATATTGTTCAACAGTCTATAGGAAAATGTCTTCAGAAATGAACAAAATCTTTTTTATTTTACTTTTTTTACAATGTGAATAGTAAAAGTACTCTACAATTTTAAAATATCTTTAAAACCTAACACAGTATTGATAATGATATATTGATGATCAGTTTTATAATTTGTGGTAATCAGAACACCATTGTTTTCTTTCTTTAACATTATGCTAGTAAAACCTATGCATATAAAATATATGTAATAATGTATACTTTTGGTTTTAATAATTATTACACAATTATTGTGTAAAAAGAATCATGAATCTTTAATTAACTACACAAAATATCAATCTTTTTTACACCAAAAATATTCTTTAAATAATCCCACAAACGCTTTCAAGATCAAAGAATAAAGAAGGTAAGCCATCAAACATGTAGGAGCAGGACTAAAATACTTTGACATTGCTGCTTTTTGATTATACTAGTCTCTTTAGATTTTTTTTAAAAATAAAAAATCAATATTCCAAAATCATAATTTTTCTTTTAAAAAAGGTGAAATGTCTTAATAGATTGCTGTTCAAGCATGATTTAAGGAAACATGCCAATAATGAGTTTTGCTCAAAAACCTCAAAGTCAAAGATATACAAAGTTAAAATTAAACATATATAATGAGTTATTTATTTATATAGTGCTGTTTTTAAACTGTAATAATAATTAGAGATTACTCTATTAAATCTATAAAGCACATGTACAGTGGAGTAATCTTTAATTATTATTAGAGTTAAAAGTAATACATTTTAAAATACTTAAATTCATTATATAATAGTTATTATATTTTTTTAACCTTATTGTTTTTATGTTATATTAGTTTATGGATCATTTATTATTTTATATTGTAAAATTATACTTTAATCATAGGCATAAAAAGGCAAATATAGCAGAAAAACTGAGAATTTTATTTTCTAATAATGGATCTTTTCATAATTATATAGAAAACTGATTGTTGGTAAGGCTATCATTGTCATGTGTACCATCTTTTGGCACAATTATCTTTTCAATTCTGATACAAAAAACGATATATCATATTTGTTTTCCTCATTATGAAATATGGTTCAGACATCTAGAATCAAATTCTAAAGAAGATTATAGCATAATTTAATCAGTTATCAATAATTCTTTTAAATATGTCTTCTTGGGTAGTAAAGACAATCTTTTTCTGTGGTCTATATATCAATTTAGATGTCTTTTTTTTTTTTAAAAAAATATCCATCTATAAATTTTATCTCACATAATCTCAGTTATTTAGGTAAGTTTTATGTGATACTCATACTGTTTCTTTTATAGCATTTCATTTTGATATTCTATTGTCTTTATGGTTTTTTTTTATTATTATTCAGAGTATCTTATTTATATAATAAGCTTTTTACTCGTTTTGATCATTTTCATTTAGATCCTAAGCAATTGTATAATAGTCTTATATTTAAATATCATTTTTGATTAGGTTTATATATATATATATATGCTGGCATATATTTTTAAATCTAGGTTTATATATATATATATATGCTGGCATATTTTCATCATCTAGAATTGATTGCTAAGTATCTCTAGACAAATTCTAACTTTATTTAAACTTTTCAAATACATTAAACTTTTATAAATAGCATAGGTTAATATATAAATAACATAACATTTTGAGTATCATTTCTTCTTACCAGTGACAATGCTAGCATGGAATCAAACTTAGGACCTCTAACTTCATGAATGCTGAATTTAAAGTAATGCTCTAACTAATTAAATTATTTTACCGAAGGCAGAATACTAAAGAATACTAATTAGTGTTTTATTATTAACTGTGGAATATATTTGAAAAATAAAACAACGTTTAAATTTTTCTATACACATTTTACAATTAATTTTAGATCATGGAAATGAAATACCATTATCACAAACTTTTAGACAAGCAATATATATAATATAAGAGTTAGTTCGCGTGTTAATTAAAATAATGTATAGATTGATAAGAAAATAGATTTCAAATTCAAAAGTCTTTTTTTTTAGAGCTTCATTTTGATAATAATATATATATATTAAAGCAAATCAGTAACTAAAAATCGAAATTAAAAAACCAGATTTACCTGAATTTATTATATGAGAGCGCGCACACACATATATAAATGGCTCTACCCTTAACGTAAACATATCAAACATTTGCGCAGTCTAAATATGTACCATAAAATAAGTAGTTATAAATGTGTGTTTAAATTTTAATTTCGGCGATTTTAAAAATTATAATTTCAAAAGGTTTTTAACAAGAAATATTGTGCGTGCTTATATTAAATCGAAATTTTAATTTCACTTTTAATCGATTAGCTTGTTTTGAAAAACTGAAACTTTAAAAGCCCGTTTTCAATAATTTACCAATTTATGACAGAAAAATTATTTCATCTTATTAAACTTTGGTTAATATTTCTTTTAAATTATATATTTATGTGAAAATAATTTAAAACTAAACTACTAAAATTATTTAAAAGTTTTATTATATATATATTTAATCAGTAAATTGGCATAGTTTTTTTTTTGGTTTCTTCAAAAACATTGATGATTTAAATCGTTTCATAACATCCTATCCCCCCCCCTCCCTAAAGTTTTATCATAGATTAGGATCATATGGCACCAACCAAAGATTATAAAAGGAATTGTCATTTCTATAACTTCGCAATTATTTATTTATTACTTAGAATTAAAGCCTTGTTAAGTATTTATTCAACATGTAAATTCATTTGATGTTTTACAATTCAGGTGTATATATATATATTATTCAATATATATTTATTACTAAATTATTAGAATTGCCTTCAATCTACTGAGTGGAAATTCATTTCTAGGAATTTTCCGACCTAACAGCAGAATATAAAACTTCTTTATTTTGTATTTATACTTTAATATTTCTACTTATAAATGAATTTTAAATGTTTCTGCCTTTAACAATTGTCATTATTATACACAAGTTTAAAGACTATTTCAACTAAAATAAAACTAATAATGAAAGTAAGTATATAATGAATAATAATAATGTAAAATATAAAAGTATGAATATATAAAGTTAGAGTTAAATATTTAAAAGATTAATAAAAATAAAAAATAAATAAAATAATATATATATGATTATCAGAAGGATTAATTCATAAATATAGAATATAAAAAGAGTAAAATGTATAATATATACAAAGATAATAATTATATAGAGAACTATATAAAGATATATGTGGATATATAAATAATGATTATAAAATAGAATATATATATATATTCTGCCCTCCTCCTCCGTCCACGTCCTCTCCATAAATTTTATATATAGTGTTTAAAATTATATATTTCCGGGTTCTAGCTCAGTTTAACAAATGAATAAATAAATGAAATATTCAGCATTAATTAAAATGATTACTAGCTCTAACTTTTAAAATACAAGTACAGTTATATTTGTAAATGAATTAATAAATATTTATTATTTTCATGAGACATGGAGTGACGACACGGGGAACGAGACAGACTACATTGAGATATTATCCACATGATACTATCCCAATGGCATAAGAACACTATTCCCCCTTTTACTATACTAAATAACTAACTTATAGTATTCTTACGACTTTCTAAGCTCTTTTCATTACGATTAAAATAATAATCATGTCTTAATATTCTTTGTAATAATAATCTAGCTCAATTAAATAAGATTAAGTAAATAAATAGAATAAATAAAATAAAATCAAATCTCAGGTTCATAAATTGTATTCTAACTGATTTAAAATTACGGTAGTAAACTATGAAAAAGGAATTTTATGTCATAAATTCACTACGCAGCAACTAACAATAATAACAATAATAATAATAATAATAATAATAATAATAATAATAATAATAATAATAATAATAATAGTATAATATAATCTTATTACTTCCTAAATGAAATAAATAATTACGTACGTGGTAGTATTTTAATAATCTGACAACAGAATACGTGTGGCAACATTAGCATATAATTTATTTTAATATTGTGGCAACCAACTTATGACCAATAAATGATATAATTATGATCTTTTAATTTTATCATACAAATAAAAATTTCAAAATTATTATAACACTTTTATATTTACCTATTTTGTGCAAAAACTATATATCTGTTTCAATTATAAATGTGTATTGTGATATCATGCATCCATGTGGAGAAATAATAACGAAGACACAAAGCTTTATAATAAATTTACAACAAAGTTTATTAATAACAAAAACAAATAACAATCTTTACATTATGTACATTGGATATCCTTACTCTCCTATCACAAAATTATTTACTAGTTTATACAATAAAACCAACTTCTACTTATTTTTCTAGTTAATTCTTATCTTTAAATACTTAAGCAAGTACAGTATTATTATTATTAGATTTCTTATTTTAGTTTAGCTTGTTACAAAATGTATTTATTTATAATTATCACTAATACTTTGTATCCCTACTATTTTTTAAAATTATATTTTTATAAAATTACATTCGTAGTAAACATTCTACAAAATCATAAAATTCTAATTTTATATTAGTTATATGGAATCCTACAGATTCAAAAACATTCTTTTACATTTGATAGTACATTTTATTGTTCACTATACAATGCTTATTAATCTATTATATTCATTCAAGCCTTGCTTCGGATGGTAATTACAATTATTAACACCCATGCATAAATATATGTGTCTATTACACATTATTGAATTATTTTCTTAACAAACATGCAACATTTATTTTCTAAATATTATTATAAAAATTATTCAAATTTTATTATCACTTAAAAAAAAACTTTGTTTTAGATTTCTCTTTTAAAAATCTTATATTCGTTTCCAAATTGGTTTAAACTGTATTATATGATTATTTCTCTCTTTATGATTTTTTGTACTTTCACTTTTAAAAATTACATAGTTCTAACACATTCCAGTAAATAAACTATTCTTACTTAAACTATAACATCCCTCAGTTCTATTTTATTCATTATTTCTGTAAAAAATATCTTTCTGACGATGCAGATTCACGAAACAAGGATAGCGAAAATAGATGCACAGGATCAAAACAACTAGAATATTATCCGTCATAAACCTTGACAATAATGGCACAGTGAATTCAAAGACACTATAGAGGAGCGACCTTTGTCTGTCTACCCACCTCTATTATAGGAGTGATGCTAAAGCTATTTCTTCAGCTTTATATAACATCAAAGAATTTAAAAGATACGCAAAGACACTGTCCAAAATATATGTGTTCAGTGATAGTGCTTAGTTAGCTATACTGAAATCACACAAACTAACTATGATCCAAATACTTTATTTTTCTTATTTCTTAGCAAAACATCATCTTGGTTTCCTCTACATTAGTACTACCAAGTCACTATCCGATCTTATTTCTCTAGATTTTTCTATACAGTACATCGACAAATTCTTATCTACATTTCTAACAATAATAAAATTCATTTTATTTCAAAACTATACAGCTGTTCTCTAAGAAAATCTTTTACTACTTTTCTCGTATATTTATTATATACAAACTATTTTAAAATATCTAATACTTTGTTACATGAAAGTTCAAAAGAATCACACAATTGTTTTGACAACTTATACTATTAATTATACTTGGAATAACTTATTGCATGCATATTTAAATTTATTCTTATCTCAGAATATGTTTTAATGTTGTATAAAATGTGTACTTATAAATTTAAAACTTTCACACATCATACTCAATCAATAGATGATCTAAAAAAAAATATACATTATGCATTATGAATAAATACCAAAATTACCAAAACGATCTTGATCTTCTCGATCGTGTTCTGTAGGCTTCACCATTCCATTAATTCTTGTAGATATAAAAATTCCATACATACTTTTTATTTTTAAAACAATATTTCTATCATTCTATTAAGCTATTATATTTAAATCTCATTATTATTAAATTTATGTTTATATGTTTTCCCTAACCTAATATAGCATTTTATATTTAAAAATAAATTAATAAAATATTTAAATTATATTTACGATACTTCTTCACCAGACTTTCTTGAACTGTTCATATTTAATGCTAAAAAAAAAAATATATTTTATTTCTTCTTCAGTCAATTAATGTTCTATTTTAAAGTAAAACAATTACTACTCTGTTTAATAAATCTTCATAAACGACAATTTTTGGTTTTCACAATATTGTATATAATTATTAATTCATGGCATTCTCTTTTACTATTGTCTGCTAATATTTTTTCTGCGCGACTTTTTCCCCGATGCATCTTGTACGGACTTTTATTTAAATATTCAATAAAATTTTCTGGTTTCCATGGATCCATTTTCATTAGGTAATTTAATCTTATCTTTTCTAAATCAAGCATTTCTTCCATTGAGTACTTTATAATATTTTTTAATTAGATAAGGTTTTCGGCTCCTTTTCTATAAAACACCTAATGGCACTTTCATATTATTCCATTACTTTTTCTTTCTTTGAAAATTCTAGTACTATATTTTTAATAATGTTTTCCTTTAAAAGATAAACATTTTTTCTTCATCATTATTTTCTTTATAATAAAATGCATATTAATTTTTTTCATAGAGAAATATAAAATAACTTTAAAGTAGCCTTATAAATTTTGCTTCATAATTTTTTCCTGACGGCATGTAACTTCTCTTTTAAGACTTCGCATAGCGTCCCAATTATATTTCTTTGAGTTATAACAATCAGTTTCTGGTTGAGCATAAATAAAGTTATATTAAGACACTTTCCAAATATTTCTCCTTCGGTAATAAATTTAGATATTTTCCCTTGTACTTCCATCTCTACTGTAGGTTTTTGGTTAAATTCGAATAAATTCCCTGGTAAGATAACTTTTAAAATTAGCAATTCATATCGATACAGTCAAAATATATTATATGTTACAGAAGAACTTTTTTAAAATAAATACAAAATTTTAAATTTATATTACTTTTCCAGCTACGGTGTTATCAGCTATAAAAATGTGTTACTTTCTCTTTCACTTACACATTCCTTCTCCCCGCTCTGTATCATTCCTATATTTTTGTCTGCTAATTTACCTCCGTTGATTGGTTAATAACTTTATTTTAGCGTGAACAAATTTATCCATTTTAGTTTTATAACAGATTAGACGTTTAAAATAAAGAATTGATGACGTCATGTCTTAAATATTATTTAGACTAATATTTTTAAATTCAATTATAGTTTTATAAAAAATCATCTAAGCTTTTAAAATAATTATTAAAACAATATTTAATATTTTAGCTTTTACTTTAATGATCGATGGCAATTATATTTAGTTTCAAATTCACAAACCTTATTATTATTTTAACAAGCGTGTGTGTGAAGGTATATAATATACAGTCACGTGTTTACTAACTTTATCAAAATGATTTTTTATTTACGTCTCGGTCTAAATTACCAAAATTGATATATGTTATAAAAAAAATTTGGAAAATAATTAAAATTGTAGAACTAAATATAATTCTCACCATCCCACAGTTTATTAATAAAATATACTCTATTAATTTTGATTATTAAATATACTTATACATTGCATATAGCATTTATTTAATTTATCAGTTTTAAAATATTATATTCAAATTATTAATATACTTTTAAACTATTTATAGCTGTGTTATTTTATATGGCCAGCTTTTACAACCATAAGCAAGAATATAGTTAAGCTTTATTTAACTGTTTTCTTTTAAAATAATTTATTACATTTTTTTAGATACCAGGTATTTTAAGCTTAAAATTGTACTATAAAATTTAATTATCCTACTATTAGTTATATATCATACCAATATAACTTAAAATTTAAAATTTTTTAGTAATTGACCTATCTACCTTATTATGACCTACAGACAAGGGCACAATATATATATATAATGTAAAATTATATCTTCATGTTTTTTTATATTCATGTATTTGTATTGTGTGTTTTTTTTTATAAATATAGAAATTTTATTACAGAACAGTGAATACAAGTAAACGGATGATACAATGAGAAGATGAGATCAATAAATTTGGATTACAGTACTTTACAATGAAAAACAGAAGTTTGTATTGTGTTTGTTATGATTCTGATGAAGATTGCTGGGGCAACTGAAACTGTCAATAATGGATCGTTAAAAGAATTGTACAAAGTAATAAAGAATATAGATGATATTAATTTTATAATAAACTGATAGATTGAGAAATAAAAAAAACTTTAATAATTTTCTGAATGATTATTTGAAGTTTGCAAAATTTTATTCATCTTATTTGAAAGCTAAAAGAAAAAAAGATATTTTAATATATGTAAAACAAATACTAGATATGAGCTGTTCAGATATTCATTTATCTACTTAGGTAAAATGTTATGCTTATTAATTGCTTTCTTTTATTCGTCTATGCTATTGTCATTGGGAAACAATTAAATCCCATAAATCTACCCTATATATGCAAAATTATAAGTGAAATGAAAATAGAACCAAATGATGGAGTTACCTTAAAATCCTGAATGTTCCTCCTTTTCTGACCACCATTAAAAAAAGAACAAACTATTGTTAAAAATCTTGTGAAAATAATGCATCTGTAGTATAAAATACATTATTTGAAAAGTTTTAATAATTATTTATATTTAACAATAAACTTGCTCTGGCACACTTAAATATATGTTAAAGACAAAAAATAAAGTTGAATTTTATGAAATAGTTAATGCAGACTTATAGAATTTGTGAGATTTTATAGATTTTGTAAAATATATAAATATAACTTATGTAGTTTTCTTTAAAATTTCTTTGAATAAAATGTTCTTCTAGAGGAGGGGTGTCCAACAAGTCGATCGTGAACCACTGGTCTATCGCAAGCCATTTTTGGTCGATCGCGAGGCCAATCTGGCAAGAGCTGTCAGGTAACGAGTGAAACAAATTAAGTCAAGATTTTTAAGTTTTTTTATTTTTGTTTTTGTTCTAAATTTTTATCCAATTCTAGATAAGTGAAGTCGACTAAGCCGTATCATTATTGAAAATAATATTTTTAATCTTAATTTAATGTAGCTAATTTAAATTAATAAATAAATTCATGTTGCTTTAATTCCCCTGGACATGAGTTTTTTGGCTTGTTAAATAATTATTTTTTACTAGGCAGATATATAAAACTGGTATGTATTTCACACCTCCCTCCACTTAGACTACGTTTATGATAATAAATCGATCGTCTATGACAACAAGTCGATCGCAACACATTTTAAAAATAAAAAGTAGATCTTATGAACACATAAGTTGACCACCCCTGTTCTAGAGTCTTTATGTAGATAATGGAAGTGGCAATTTTATATAACATGTTAGATTGTGATTGAAATTTGGGAAAGGCTTAAGATATTTGTATCATTCAGTGAGCTTTTTTTTTATCTTTTGAAAAAAATAAATTTGAAAATATTGATTATAAACTCTCTATCATTGTATTCTTTCAATCTTTCTTTTCTTTGGCAATAAATAAATCTGGCTTTAGAGTTAAAAACAGTAGGATAATTGTATATAGTAAGGATACTGTCTACATTAAAGTTCTACATTTTAATTAAATGTTTACAAAAATATAAAAAAACTCCCATAAAACAGTCCAAAGATTTCAAATATATAAAAAAATACATTTAAATCTTATCAACCAACTAGTTGTGTTATGGCCATTAAGGTGGAATGCATAGTCAAGTTTATTTTGATATATTACCAATTTTCATTAGGAACTTTATTATAGACATTTTTATTGTTTATTTGCTCCTTTATTATGTCTGATATCAATATTTGTAAAAAAAAAAAATGTATATTTTGTTATACCTGTTGTTTAAAAAAAAAAATCAGGGAAAAAAAGAAAAAGTTCTTCTAGAGAATGAATTGAATAAAATTATTTTTAATACCTTTTATTAATATCAATATTTTATGTAATTCATTCAAATTTTAATAAAATGATAGACTAAAAAAAATTTTTTTTTTTTCAAAATATGTGTACATGTGTATCTGTATATAAATGAGAATATTAAAACATATTGAATAAATGGTTTGTAAAATGAAGAATTATTATTATTATTATTATTATTATTATTATTATTATTATTATTATTATTATTATTATTATTATTATTATTATTATTATTATTATTATCATCATCATTATTATTATTACGTTTCAATAAAGGCTTTATTGATCTCAATGGTTTACATAAGTTTACATCTAGAAAAATTTGAAATTTAACATACAATGAATAATATTAGGGTAAACACATATAAATGAATTTAGTGGTTACACTTTGTGGTTAATGGACTATAACAATA